>CM060912.1:388826997-390026997 GCA_030737875.1 Allium sativum | reverse complement strand
GTATTATTGTTGAAAATTCGAGCGTTGAATTTTTCGAGTCGTTTCAGTTGGTATCAGATCATAAGGTTTAGGAATAACCTTGGCTCTGTGGCGCAAGTCAATAGAGATGGGGTGAGTATTACCCTAGATTGAGTTTGAGTGTATATATATGAGGGCACATATTTGTAATTTGATATAAAATTATTTAAATATATCTTGATATAAAGGAATAATTTTCTGAAACTTTTTTATACGGTTGGTTGTTGTTATTGTTATAATTATTATCAAATGAGATTATAATATGGATATTGTTATTACCAGATTAAGTTTGTATAGAATAAAATATACAAATAAGTTGAATTAAAATTGAATTAAAATTGAATTCATACTTGTATTGAATTTAAATCTCGGATGTTTAGGAAAATATTTTTTGAGGTATTACAAAATAATATAATATTATTTTAGAAGGTTTGTCGGATGAAAATCATATTTTAATAGTTTTAATAGTGATTAAGCACTGAAATCACTTCAGTGGCTGGAAAATAATTCTGATAATGGACTGTAGCATTATCAGTATTCATTTTCGAGTTTCTAAGCGACAGATTGCTATTTTTGTAAAATTGGTTAATGAAAATTTGTTTGAGAAAGCGAGTTTAAAATTTTAATTATTTTGAATTGAATTTGGAATTTTAACTTATGTGAGCTAAAACTAAACAAGATGATAAGAATTTAATTTGTGAATAAATCCTAAATGAAATGCTTTGGAATCAGTTTGATTGTATGGTTGAAATATATTGGACGGATATCGATTTGAATTGAATTAAGAACCATGGATGTGTAACAACCCGGAATTTCTAAACCAATTTAAAAATTTTATTTTAGCTATTTTAGTGGATTTTAAATATTTAAAATGATTTATTTTAAATAATAACAACTAAAAATTTATTTAAATCAAAATTAGAATGTATAAATTTATTTTAATTATAACAGGAGTTTAAAATGGTGCGGTAGTTTGAAAATTCGATTTTAAACTTCAAATGAATGTACATAATTCAAAATAAATCGGATTTCAGTAATACGAAAAATATTAGAATCAGTTTAATTATATCTTTCTAATGAATGTGAAAAATTCAGATTTCATAATATAAGTTGTAAGTTATATTCAGTTTAAAATTTAAAATAGTCGCTATGGAATATATATATATATTTTATATTATATATAACCCTTAAAAATAGCCATTTAGCAAACGAGCTCCGTTTTCGACGAAACAACTTTTGTTGGATCCAGAATGTCAAATCAATGTTAAGTTCAAAATTTCATAATTTTTGGAATTAATATGTGAGCGAGTTAAATTTAAACGTGTTTTGTAATTTCAGTTTAAATTTAATCGACTACCAAAAGGCCATTTTTCAAACGGCCTCCAAATTCAACGAAATTAGTTTTGTTAGGACCGTATTATCAAAACATAGCTAGATTAATTTTTGGAGTCAGTGTGTGGCCCCGGTAAATTAAAATGTTTGTTCAAATTCAATATTGAACATTATATTAATTTATATTTTTATTTTGATGAAAATTAATCGAAACAATCGAATTGGCTTACGAAACATATCCCATTGGGTCCGGAATGAGGGTATTTAGTAGGAGGCGATAGTCGTTGGGTTTGATTTGGAGTTCGTATGCAAAAACTAGTATATTTGGAATTAAAACAATATTATATATATAAGGTAAAAATCCTAATTTTAATTTATTTTAGGCCGCTGCCACAAACGTTCCAAGGGATG
This sequence comes from Allium sativum, assembly GCA_030737875.1. Taxonomy (NCBI): domain Eukaryota; kingdom Viridiplantae; phylum Streptophyta; class Magnoliopsida; order Asparagales; family Amaryllidaceae; genus Allium; species Allium sativum. The sequence goes on along the minus strand of CM060912.1, from coordinate 390,025,236 downwards.
GAAAGCTCTGAATTTCCCTATTTAAATTCTTCCAATCCATGAAGTAATTCACGAAATTTATAAAACGAATATTATCGTACTCTTCACAAGCTTTGGATTCGTATGTGTATGATCGAGTTTCATGTCCTGAGCCGTTCGAATTTCCACCTCATAGGTGGTGGCTTCGCATGCAAATTGGGGGAGCTCGGGACAGGCGAGTTGGTGGCGGCGTTGGGGGTAGCGAGGCTCTGGGATGGCGAACACCATGGTGGGATCTGATTGGCTGCGGAGGGTGTCAGGTGGTGAGCGGCGGTGAGTTTATGGGTTTGAGCGATAGGTTCAGCTGTAAACGTGAGTTGGGAAAATATAATTAGTATTATTAAGTCATTAATTATTTTAATTAATTATTAATGTAATTAATGTATAAAGCTTTATATCTCTTTCATTCGAAAACAGAATCATGTGATTTCAGATCCGTTACAATCGTGTTAACAAGCACTACAACATGGAACTGACTAGATCAGAAATGGAGAGAGTTAAAGTTTGAGGCAAATTTTAATTCAAACAGTACAAAAATTCAGAAATAAAGAATGGCGGAGTGGAAACGAAAGTGAGAATTCTATCACTAAAATTTTGTATAGTTATTTAATTTATTTTATAACTGTAAATATATAGAAATTTCCAGTATAGATTTTTATCTATTGTATGGATTTCAACACTCGAATTCGCACAAATCACATAAATTGGAAGCGATGTATGGATATTACCGACACTCGGATTTCATACTCTGCAAATAGCCACTTATGGCACTGTAAATGGCACTGGGTATTTGAGTATTTATTTATTTGGATGATTTGGTGATTTGTGTTGTGATTGTACTGTTTAACATATTAATAATAATGTTATCATTAATGTGGTTGTTGAAATTAAATTGTAAATATCCATTTATAATTTAAATAGTAAAATTTGTTTAGTTAGAAAAATAATTCAAACCGAATTAGAATTGGTTAAATTTACTAACCAATGATTTATTTAAATATACTGTTGTTGTTTGAAAACCCCACACAAGTATTGGATGATATTGGACATACGCTAATCCCGATATTTAGTTGTATGTCAATCGATGGTTTAACAGGCTGTGATGAGCGTTATTTATTTATTTTAATGCTTATATAGTGGTAAATTGCACTCTGGATGATGTTTGAATGTTGAATGATTATTTATCATCATTGTTGAATACATGTGATGTATGAAAGCCATATAACTGAAATTATATGGTAATTGATTGATTCACATTCCGATTCAGAAATAACGAATATTTTAAAAATAACGAATATTTTAAAATAATATTCAATGAAGAATTAAAATATGATTTTGATGTCCGATTTTGGATGGACACAAAAATATTGGAATATATGAAGCCGAGTAAGTAGATATTCGTCATTTTAATCCGAATGGGTTTATCGATCGATTTTATTCATCTTATAATGAATATTGAAAAGAATTGATTTCAAAGTCTAATATTTTGAAAATATTATCATTTTAATATTATAATGATATGGAATATTCAATTTTGATTTAAAATTGAAAATGAAGTAAAATGAAGTTGAAATCATTTTGAAATGAATTTATAAATTATTTATAAAATACGTTTAAATGGAAATCGACGATATATATTTTATATGTATAATGGCTTGAATAGAACGCGCCGCACGGCGACCGTTTGCGAATTTCAAATATCGACTTCAAATTGATGTAACAGGAGATCCGACCGTCGGATTCTCCTAAAACTGGAACCGTTGGGTTCATATTTCCAATGAATATATGGGATTTAAATTTGATCGGTTGGATTTTAAAATATGTCCAAATGAATTTCAAAAAAGGTCGCTATAAATGCAGTTCGGTGGCCGTTATTGGAAACCGACTGTAAGCGCCTTAATAAAATTATTAAAAATATGGAAAAACCGTGTAAAATCATAATAGATGATTTGGAAAGATTTTGGATGAAAAATTCCAGTTTCGAAAAGATAAAAACATATTTTTATCGAAATGAACTAGTTATTAACTAGAATAATATTCTAATGTTTTTAAATAAATAAATTGGATTTGTAAGTGGTTTTGAAATACCAGAATTTTCCAACGTATGAATTGGAATGGATTGGAAATAATTTTCGGAATATTTCGATATTGGATTCTGTGATTATACAGATATTATTGAGGAATTTGGAAGATATAAATATCGTTATTCCCAATGCGATATTTGTTGGTTTCAGAATTTGATATTGAATATAAGCCGATATAATTTCTATTCGGAGCCATGTATTTAATATCAAATTGGATTTTGGGTTTGTCATGAATGGTATCTTTAATAACACTGTTCTTAAACCCAGTTGAGAAAAGAATAAATCTTTTAATTAAGATTTAGAGAAATTTACCAATTAATTAATATTTAAATGGAATTGAGTTAGAAGTGGATTTTTGGGTTTATCGTGAACTGTGTTTTTAATAACACTGGTTCTTTAACCTAATTAACAGCGAAGATATGATTTGGAATTTATAAATCTTTTATTAAGATTTAATGGAAATTTTCCAAAGTAAAATTTTCCAATTTAATACATTAAATTGGAATTGAAGGGAATTCAGTTTAGTAATAATTGAGATGCGCTTCTGGGAATGAAGGCCATTACTATATATGGAATTTAAAAGGTTTTGCTGTTCTTCCATTTATAATATTAGTCTGATACGGAAATTTATATCGATTATATATTGATCTATTTTCCGTGAAGATTCCATAGTTAATGGAAGACGATTTGGGTTTATCGTGAATTGTGTTTTTAATAACATTGGTTCTTTAACCCTGTTAAAGACAAGATTAATTTCTTAAAGTTAAAAGAATCATAAATAAATGATTTTTGGGGTTAAAACCAAGTTGGAGTTTTAATAAATATTTAATTAGATTGAAATGGGAATGAGGTAATTAGATTTATGAAATTCATGAAACGATCGTGAATGGAGTACCACCTGTTTTACTCTAGGCGATAGTTAAATCTTTAACTTGATTCGAACGAAAAATGGTAAATAATTTTACAAATAACATAGTGGGTGTTAAATATGGAGTACTACCAGTTTTTCTCCATGGGATGAATAGTTGGGAATGGAAAATAAAATAAATGATTACATCGGTAAGGATTGCTAAATCCCGACTAGTTTTATAAACCTTAATTTGGTTTAGAATTGTTAAAGAATAAGATAAAATCTTAGAAAATGATATCCAAAGGAAGATTAAAGAATAAATTTAAAAGAACTTATCTTTGATAAATTAATGGGAACCTTTCCTTAAAAATGCGAATATTTGAATAAAAGAATATTCTGAATTGGAATGAGGTGTATGATGTGTTTTTATAGCACTTGATTTTTGATTATAAAATACGGGGGTTATTTGGAAAGACCGGGTTTATCCCATTCTGAATAACTGATACGACGAGTAAAAGTCGACGATGAAGACGGTGGTTGAAGATTGGAGATCTTCACATCGTTTGGATGATTACTGATGTCTAGATTGGGCCGTGCACCCAAGACAAGGTAATAAGTGGTGATCGTCCAGACGTACTTGGAGATCGACCGGATATGTGATGGCCTCTCTCCTATATTGGACATATAGGACGAGGAATAAGGTGACTACGGTTTCGTTCAAACCCAGAACGGACTTGTAAATGGATGTGTGTCTGACATTAGATTTCATTCTGTGTTGATTGATTTCTATTAAATATATATCTGTTTGGTGGCGGAAAATTTATTCTCTTGCTTAACACCCTTCTCTGACACGTATGAGCTTAGAGGTTATATATTGATAGACATCGGTTGTATGGCGTGAATTGTCAGTATGGCATGTTGAGATGCAAATGATCAAGGCTTTTGTTGAAAAGCAGAGTCTTGTGGTTGATGATCAAAGAAAAGCCTTAATTACCATAGCTTTGTGTGTAGCGTTAATTCGCGACCCTCGCACCCGGTATAAGTCAAAAACGTGATAGTGATCGTAGGGAGAACTTGCATTTCTTTCTAGTTAGAAGTGGTGTCATGGTATGGAGCCCAGACATTTTTACTTATGAGGATGATGGATAGCGAGGCCCTTCAGATATAGGGCTATATGCTCATAGGGTCGACGTACTGACCTGTTTGGAGGTCCGATAGGACCGGGAAACGAATTGTTCAGGAATAACCAATCCACTAAAGTATGTGCGGACCGGCCCTACTACTTCCAAGGGTTGCCCCTAGGTGTGTAATCCTAAGGCATTTGCTAGAGAGTCTCGAATCGGAGAGGAGCCATCATTGGCCTCGACTCATAGATGGAAATCTAATTTCCAATACGCGACCTTTTGGTTTTAGTTGTAAACTAGTATAGCGACATAATATATGGTACCTATGCCGTCTATGATCGATACATTTATATTTGAAGTGTTTTCGATACTATGCACTTATAGTAATATCAAGATGATTTGTTTTTAAAGCGTATCAAGCATGTTTAGCTATTATAAGGGAAAACTCTATCTGTGACGGCCCGCCCCGCAGCAGCCTGCATTTCCTCCGAAAGTGCGCTGTACACATGCCCGACTAGCACAGGACGGTCGTCAGGAGAAAGGAAAGAAGAGAATGAACTAATCAAGCGACCTGTAGAATGTCTCACAGCGCATGGAATAAAATATAATAATAACATACTTGACATAAAACAGGTGAGACAGTGCATAAGCTGATAACTAAAATCAACATCAACATCAGAGCAGCGGAAATTCAAATACAGCTTATTACAACTTTCCAAATTTACTGTCTCCAAACAAAAGAAAGCTAAAGTAGAAGATGCACCAACAATGCCCAAGCAGTGATCTTCAACAACGCAGGGAGAATATTATGTATATAGTACGTGGAAGCCTCCTGCTCGTCTCCGGATCATCTACCCGTGCATCACCAGCTAACCTGTCTCTAGTCTGCTCGTGTGAGCACCCAGTGTAATAAGAGGAGACATAAAACTCTGGGTCAGACATAAAGCCTGGTATGAGCGATAAGCATCTAAACAGAATGATAACAGGTATACTAAACCATACCTGAACCTGGACCTGCAACCAAAGAGTTAGTACCACATACCGTACAATACTCCAAGGTGCCATAATAAATGGTGTAAGAATACGGGGGTGGGGTGTGTATGTCATAATGAATTCAAACGAATCATCCATAGCAACCATCCTCACATCTCTCACTCAGTGCGTAAAGCATACGATATCTACCACTTTGGAACACTAGACAAACTGAGGTAACGACGAATCCTGTCTTGTAGAAACCCTGCTGTGACCAAGCCAAACACTTGGAGTCACGACCAAACATTTCAATGACCCACTTCATTGGTCGTAGCCCTTGGTTCTACCGATGCCATAATGGCCCTGAATCCGCCTTCGTACCTCCTACCATAGTGGTCCAAAGCTATAGACGTCGATAACCCCTTGGCACGCGTCCCACAGCAAAACCCAACCATGAAGCGAACTCGTTGATTCCCATCTGAATCTTGAGCTCTAACTTCTCATTTGGGCTTCCTTTGCATCTCGGGTTTCTGTCATTACCCTCCGGATCGGTCTTCATTCTGTTCGTAACTTCCTGGTTCGGTTCGCAGTCACCAACTCGTAGCCATCAACCTCGGATCGGTTCAGATCATCCTTCACGCTCGGGTCGGATCGTGGAAGCCTTCCTCAGGTCGGGTCAGTTCAAGTTCCCCATCTCCATCGGATCGTGATCCTCGGGTCGTGGCGGCCCCCTCCAGTGCATAACTCCGGTTCGGGTCGTCTCGTGGTGCTCGGTTCGGTTCGAAAGTGACTACACGGGTCGGATCGGAGTCTCCAAGTCGCATCGCTATCACTGGTTCGGGTCGCACTTTCTGGTCACGAGAGATTCGGATCGTGCAAGCGGGTCGGATCGTGGTGTGGTGCTACGATTCAAGATCTCCTTTGGTCATCATCTCGTGGAGGGGGTTCGGGTAGTATAGCCTCCATCGATTCGTGCTCACCATCTTTCAGCGGATCGGGTCGGAGTCCTTACATCGGTTCGGTTCGGGTCTCCCTTATCCGATCCGATCCGGTTAGATACCCTGAAGTTTTCTGCAACTTTCCAGCAACTGTTTATACGCCTCTCGACGGCGTTTTCGACCAATCTAACTATTGGAATCAATCACAAAGCATACCGAAGAGTCATAGCAACATATAACAGCAACCACAAGCAACAAACAACAATTTAAATGAATCAAATTGGATCAAAAGTGCCAAAACCTCACATTTTCCTATAATCCCTCTTTATCATGTTTAAGCATACGATTAGCAAAACACATCGAAATTAACCCAAATTTCTAACAGAGCCTTAAAACATTATTTAAGAATTTTAAGAATTTTTCCAGAATTTATTTACGTATAAATTCGCTAATCTTCACTAATTACCCTTAATTAACTGTAATTAGTGTCAAAACGATGCTATCACTCACCTTTGCCACAATAAAACTTCCAAATCTGAAGTGAACCTCTGATTTGCACGAATTCCAATATATAACAGCAGCTCTACCTCGGTCCTTATGCTAACCCTCCTTGATTTGCTGCCTCTAAGCCTTAATCCTTGATTAGGAAGTGATTTTGGGTGTTTTAGAGAGATTTAGAGAGTGGAGGCCATGGCTAGGTTAAGAGGAATGAAAGTGGCGGCTGGAAAATGTCTAAAGAAATGTTTTCTAACCCTAGTCAGCACCTATATACCCCTAAACCCGAAATTCCCCTTGGGCCTAGCTGCTAATCACCCGTTTAGGCCCAATTAAGCTGTTTTTCACCATCTGAAACTTGTTTCAGCCATATCTCCCAAACGGTGAGTCCGTTTGACTAATGTGACCACTCTACGGAAAGAGAAACCATCATCCGGAGCTAATGAAAGTGGTTTCAGGTCAAAATTCCTTTCCAGTCAAAAGTTATGGCCAAAACAGTGCCAACTAGGGGTAAAATGGTCATTTAAAAATCGGGAAAAATCATGAACATGGGAAATGACCCCAATAGTCGTCTCCCAAAGTTACATGACCATACGACTTCGTATGTGGAAGAAATAAATATTCTACGATCCTATGATGCGTAGAATGCGGGTCGTTACACTCTCCCCCCCTTAAGAAATTTCGTCCCCGAAATTCCTTAACCCAAAACATACAAGGGATCCCGCATGCCTAACAACCATATACAACATTCAAATATGCAAAACAAGCAAACAAGCCTATCCTAGCATGCGGAAAACTAAATCGAAGTCAAAATCTTACCAGGTAAAGAGTTCTGGGTGTGTCTTCCTAATGCTCTCTTCTGTCTCCCAAGTACAGTCATTCTCGTCCTCGCCCCACTGAACCTTGACTAGCTTCACCACCTTTCTTCGAAGTTGCTTCATGTCGTGCTCGACAATACGGGCCGGCTTACGGTTCCCAACCGCCTCGGGTTCTACTTCGAAGTCCTCTAACTGATCTGGTGAAATAGTCATATTTGAGTCGTGAACGAACTTCCTTAGTTGGGAAACATGAAATACGTTATGAACTCCCGCCATCTTCTCTGGTAAGTCAATTCTATATGCCAAATTCCCGACTAGTTCAAGAACAGGGAATGGGCCAACAAACCTTGGTGCCAACTTGCCTCTCCTGCCAAATCGTATTACGCTCTTCAACGGAGAAATCTTGACAAACACCAAGTCGCCAACGGAGAATTTTAAGTCTCTTCTCCTCTTATCGGCATAACTCTTCTGCCTATCTTGGGCAGCCTTCATTCGTTGTTGAATGATCTTGATCTTATCCGACGTTTCTCTCACCACATCTGGTCCAAGCACAAACTTCTCGCCAGTCTCTATCCAACATGATGGTGAGTTGCATGGTCTTCCGTACAAAGCTTCAAACGGAGCCATACCGATACTGGATTGGTAGCTATTATTATATGCAAACTCTACTAGATGCAAATGGTCGTCCCATGATCCACCAAAATCCAATATACATGCTCTCAAGAGGTCTTCCAAAATACGATTCACCCTCTCTGTCTGACCGTCGGTCTGAGGATGATATGCGGTACTGAGATGTAGCTCTGACCCTAGAGTCTCTTGTAAGCTCTTCCAAAACCCACTAGTGAACAACGGGTCTCGGTCGCTCACAATGCCTTTAGGTACTCCATGAAATCTCACTACCCACTTCATATACAATTCTGCTAACTTAGCTGCAGTTCTGGTCGATTTGACTGGTATAAACCTTGCACTTTTAGTCAATCGATCTACAATTACCCAAATGCTGTCATATCCCGATCTAGTCCTTGGTAAACCATCGATGAAATCCATCGAGACTTGCTCCCATTTCCATTCGGGAATTTCTAAGGGCTGTAACAAACCACTAGGCTTCTTTTGCTCGGCTTTAACTAGCTGGCAATTCATGCATTTGGATATAAACTTCCCAACGTCTCTTTTCATCCCTTCCTAGTAGTAAGTCTGCTTCATATCTCGATACATCTTGTTACCACCGGGGTGTATAGTCAGCTTTGAGTGATGACATTCTCTAAGCACTTCATCCCTCAATCCATTGACATTGGGTACAACAAGCTTTCCATTCTTTCTAAGCCATCTATCTCGATCGAGCCCATACTTGTTCATCTCCTCACCGATACCCATCTCTAACTTGGAGATGATTTCCAATAGGTTAGGATCGTCCCTCTGACTAGAGCCGATCCGTTCAATCAAAATGGGTCTGATCGTCAAACTTGCTAACATTTCTGGATCCAATTCGCACTTTGGTCTGAAATCAAACCCCGCGATAAACTCCAGTTGCTTCCATTCAAGGAACATAGCCCTTAAGCTGGCATGTCTTCTACTCAATGCATCAGCCACCGCATTGCCCTTTCCCGGTGTATATGCGATGTCAAAATCATAGGAAGCTAAGAACTCTAACCATCTCTGCTGACGGAGATTTAAATCCCTCTGGGAGAATAGATACTTCAACGACTTATGATCTGTAAACAGCTCAAATCTTTCTCCCAAGAGATAGTGTCTCCATATCTTTAACGCGAACACGATCGCTGCCAATTCTAAATCATGGGTAGGGTATCTTCTCTCGTGCGGTTTCAACTGCCGACTTGCGTAAGCTACAACCCTACCGCCTTGCATCAATACAGCACCCAGTCCGGTACCACAGGCATCCGTGTATACCGTCATCTCTTCATCCCCCTTAGGAATGACTAACACTGGTGCGCTTGTCAACTTGTCCTTTAGACTTTTAAATGCATTCTCGCACCTTTCATCCCAGACAAAAGCTTGATTCTTCTTGGTCAACTGGGTCAATGGTGCAGCTAACTTGGAGAAACCTTGGATAAACTTACGATAATATCCAGCTAACCCCAAGAAACTTCTTACATCTGTTGCATTCTTGGGCGTAGGCCAATCTTGTACCGTAGCCACCTTTGCTGGGTCCACGGCAATACCGTTCTCTGATACAACATGGCCCAAGAACCTCACTTCCCTCTTCCAGAAGTGACACTTAGAAAACTTGGCTTTCAATTGGTGTTTTCTCAACACCTCCATCGCTACTCTTAAATGTTCCTTGTGTTCTTCCTCTGTCCTCGAATAGACCAAAATATCATCAACGAACACAAGGACAGACTTATTCAACTGATCTCTGAATACCCTATTCATAAGATCCACAAAATATGTCGGGGCATTAGTCAGCCCAAATGGCATAACCAACCATTCATAAAATCCAGACGGCGTTCGAAATGCCGTTTTAGCTATACTCTCAGCTTCCACTCTAAGCTGATGAAAACCTGTCGCGAGATCCAACTGAGAAAATATTCTCGCGCCACTCAACTGATCGAACAAATCATCTATCCGCGGTAGAGGATACTTGTTCTTCCTCGTCACTTTATTCAACTCGCGGTAGTCTACACACAAACGAAGGGAACCATCTGCCTTGGTAGCAAACACAACTGGTGCTCCCCATTCAGAAACACTCCTTCTGATAAATCCCTTCTTCAAAAGATCGCTGACTTGCACCTCGAGCTCACGCTGCTCTCTTGGTGCCATACGACGAAGTGGCATCACTATAGGTCTGGCATCTTTTACCAAATCAATACGGAACTCAATCTCTCGGTGTGGTGGAAGTCCGGTCACTTCTTCGAAAACATCCGGGTACTGGCCAACCACGGGCAAACCTGACAACTCACTATGCGGAATGTCGAGGGAGTTTAGAAAACTAGCCAATACCCCCTTACTGGGTAGACCACCAAACACTATCCTCCGCCCATCATCCGCTCTAGCTGTCACCAACAAGCCCTCACAGTCTACCACCACCTCGTATCTTTGGAGCCAATCTACTCCCAAAATAATGCCAAACCCAGTAAAGCCCAAAACAAAGCAATCACAAACAAACATGCATCCATGCCTCGATAAGACCACATTGCGACAAATCATGCTAAGGCTAGTCGAACGACCAATCGGGTTCGTCACTACTAAAGGTCTATCAACAATTTCGGGCTCCAATCCCAACCTATCTACCAGGTCACTAGATATGAAAGAACTGGAAGCTCCGGTATCAAACAAAACTCTAACAGGAACATCATAAACAGAAAGCATACCTTGAATGACGACATTCTTTCCCTTCTCCGCCGCAGTTGGGGCATTCGACGAAGAAGGAATAGCATTAAGGGCATATGCTTTCACCATTTGCTTTTCTTTAGGGGGCTGTGGACACTTGTCCTTGTGATGTCCCATTTGGCCACAGTTGAAGCACTTCCTATCCGCTGGCTTGGCCCGACAATTACTAGCATAATGGCCCTTCTTACCACAGCTGAAGCACTCCACGTCTTGCTTATTCTTTTTCTTCTGGCCGTCCTTAGCCTGATTCTGCTTTCTCTTATTCTGAGAACCACCTTTGCCTCCACCACTAGCTTGTGGCTTTGGCTCATCTGCGGATGCAACCTCAGTCTTCGACTTAGGGTAGAGACTTTCCGATCTTAACGCTTTCCCCACAATCGATTCAAACGTCTCATCGATGTGGTTAATAAGTTTTTTCCCCAAGTACTGATCCAAACCAGTTATGAATTTCTCATTCTTTTTCTCGGCAGTATCAATAAGAGATAACCCATATTTTGACAAAGTGTCAAATTCAGCAATATACTCCGAGACAGCTCTGCCATTCTGCTTGAGCTCCAAGAACTTCTTAAACAACATTGACTTCTGAGCAGCTGGAATGAACTTCTCACTAAAGCGAGCCTTAAACTGCTCCCAAGTAATCTGATCTTCGGGAGTAGCTGCCTTTATAGCATTCCACCAATTCATTGCCCGCCCTTGCAGCTGACGGGACGCTAGCTTTCTCTTCATCGCATCCTCGATACACAAATCCTCGAAGATACGTTCGCAACTATCCACCCAATCCTGAACATCCGTAGCCGACTCCGTTCCGTGGAACGGCTTCCCACCAAGGCTAGTATAATCCTTATTCAGCTTGGCGAAGTCGACTCTTGGCGCCTGCACCATTGGACCACCACCATTTCCACCATTGGGAGCTGCCCTCTGTACATCTCTAAGCATCTCTCTCATGAGGTCAGTAAACATCGTCCTCATGTCAGCAGCATTCCCATTATTGGCTCCCCTACCAGCACCTCTAGTATATCGGCTCATCGTCAATCTGAAAAAGGAAACGATTAACGACTCCATAGTGGTGCTAGTGCAGTACGACTTCATCCTTATACTACTAATAGTATAAATATATAGCTTTTAAAAACCAAAGTAATCACAAATACGCTCTCTCGTATACGTGTATTATCTCTCCCTGATAACTTCCCTAGGTTAACTACGCAACCTAGAGCTCTGATACCAAGTGTGACGGCCCGCCCCGCAGCAGCCTGCATTTCCTCCGAAAGTGCGCTGTACACATGCCCGACTAGCACAGGACGGTCGTCAGGAGAAAGGAAAGAAGAGAATGAACTAATCAAGGGACCTGTAGAATGTCTCACAGCGCATGGAATAAAATATAATAATAACATACTTGACATAAAACAGGTGAGACAGTGCATAAGCTGATAACTAAAATCAACATCAACATCAGAGCAGCGGAAATTCAAATACAGCTTATTACAACTTTCCAAATTTACTGTCTCCAAACAAAAGAAAGCTAAAGTAGAAGATGCACCAACAATGCCCAAGCAGTGATCTTCAACAACGCAGGGAGAATATTATGTATATAGTACGTGGAAGCCTCCTGCTCGTCTCCGGATCATCTACCCGTGCATCACCAGCTAACCTGTCTCTAGTCTGCTCGTGTGAGCACCCAGTGTAATAAGAGGAGACATAAAACTCTGGGTCAGACATAAAGCCTGATATGAGCGATAAGCATCTAAACAGAATGATAACAGGTATACTAAACCATACCTGAACCTGGACCTGCAACCAAAGAGTTAGTACCACATACCGTACAATACTCCAAGGTGCCATAATAAATGGTGTAAGAATACGGGGGTGGGGTGTGTATGTCATAATGATAGCAAACGAATCATCCATAGCAACCATCCTCACATCTCTCACTCAGTGCGTAAAGCATACGATATCTACCACTTTGGAACACTAGACAAACTGAGGTAACGACGAATCCCGTCTTGTAGAAACCCTGTTGTGACCAAGCCAAACACTTGGAGTCATGACCAAACATTTCAATGACCCACTTCATTGGTCGTAGCCCTTGGTTCTACCGATGCCATAATGACCCTGAATCCGCCTTCGTACCTCCTACCATAGTGGTCCAAAGCTATAGACGTCGATAACCCCTTGGCACGCGTCCCGCAGCAAAACCCAACCATGAAGCGAACTCGTTGATTCCCATCTGAATCTTGAGCTCTAACTTCTCATTTGGGCTTCCTTTGCATCTCGGGTTTCTGTCATTACCCTCCGGATCGGTCTTCATTCTGTTCGTAACTTCCTGGTTCGGTTCGCAGTCACCAACTCATAGCCATCAACCTCGGATCGGTTCGGATCATCCTTCACGCTCGGGTCGGATCGTGGAAGCCTTCCTCAGGTCGGGTCGGTTCAAGTTCCCCATCTCCATCGGATCGTGATCCTCAGGTCGTGGCGGCCCCCTCCAGTGCATAACTCCGGTTCGGGTCGTCTCGTGGTGCTCGGTTCGGGTCGAAAGTGACTACACGGGTCGGGTCGGAGTCTCCAAGTCGCATCGCCATCACTGGTTCGGGTCGCACTTTCTAGTCACGAGAGATTCGGATCGTGCAAGCGGGTCGGATCGTGGTGTGGTGCTACGATTCAAGATCTCCTTTGGTCATCATCTCGTGGAGGGGTTCGGGTAGTATAGCCTCCATCGATTCGTGCTCACCATCTTTCAGCGGATCGGGTCGGAGTCCTTACATCGGTTCGGTTCGGGTCTCCCTTATCCGATCCGATCCGGTTAGATACCCTGCAGTTTTCTGCAACTTTCCAGCAACTGTTTATACGCCTCTCGACGGCGTTTTCGACCAATCTAACTATTGGAATCAATCACAAAGCATACCGAAGAGTCATAGCAACATATAACAGCAACCACAAGCAACAAACAACAATTTAAATGAATCAAATTGGATCAAAAGTGCCAAAACCTCACATTTTCCTATAATCCCTCTTTATCATGTTTAAGCATACAATTAGCAAAACACATCGAAATTAACCCAAATTTCTAACAGAGCCTTAAAACATTATTTTAGAATTTAAGAATTTTTCCAGAATTTATTTACGTATAAATTCGCTAATCTTCACTAATTACCCTTAATTAACTGTAATTAGTGTCAAAACGATGCTATCACTCACCTTTGCCACAATAAAACTTCCAAATCTGAAGTGAACCTCTGATTTGCACGAATTCCAATATATAACAGCAGCTCTACCTCGGTCCTTATGCTAACCCTCCTTGATTTGCTGCCTCTAAGCCTTAATCCTTGATTAGGAAGTGATTTTGGGTGTTTTAGAGAGATTTAGAGAGTGGAGGCCATGGCTAGGTTAAGAGGAATGAAAGTGGCGGCTGGAAAATGTCTAAAGAAATGTTTTCTAACCCTAATCAGCACCTATATACCCCTAAACCCGAAATTCCCCTTGGGCCTAGCTGCTAATCACCCGTTTAGGCCCAATTAAGCTGTTTTTCACCATCTGAAACTTGTTTCAGCCATATCTCCCAAACGGTGAGTCCGTTTGACTAATGTGACCACTCTACGGAAAGAGAAACCATCATCCGGAGCTAATGGAAGTGGTTTCAGGTCAAAATTCCTTTCCAGTCAAAAGTTATGGCCAAAACAGTGCCAACTAGGGGTAAAATGGTCATTTAAAAATCGGGAAAAATCATGAACATGGGAAATGACCCCAATAGTCGTCTCCCAAAGTTACATGACCATACGACTTCGTATGTGAAAGAAATAAATATTCTACGATCCTATGATGCGTAGAATGCGGGTCGTTACACTATCCTTCGGCTTGTGTTGCATTTTGTGATGGGACCTGAGTCTTATAATAGCTTCAGTTTCCAAAAAGCATTGCATTTTTTATAAAATGTTTTATTTCAGAGTATTCTTGGGAGAAAACCCGTTCTGTGTTATGCGACGTGGTCCCTTGATTTACCCAACTTTAAAATAAAGTTAATAACTGTTTTAGCTCTCACACCAGTCCCATGACTGACTCAGAGTTTGTTGTTTCTACCTAAACTCTGGGTGCCCATATTTTCCACACGGTAGCTAGCAGTTTTGGTTTTCGCATATATTTCTTTTCCTAGGATCCTGGATTACAGCTGGAGCTATATTCGGAAAGCTTTGTATCCGTGTATTTATTTCAGTTGTGTTGTTGATGTATTTTCCGCTATACATTGTATTTATACATTTAAATTTCTGTTGCTTTCTATTTTAATCTCTGATATATTCTTGTACTCTGATGTAAATTGTTGTAAAGCAATGAAACGTTTCATGTTTGTGTTCTGATGCGTCGTGTTCCCAAAGCAATTCGGGCTACTCCGTCTCTTCGGGGACTGGGGAAGTTTGGGTCGTTTCAGGATGAATAAATCATAGTATAATGAAATTAGAATGATATTGGTTATAAATTTATGAGAATTGGATGGTTTGTAAAATGGTTGGAATGGATGACTTGAATGTTTAACTTGATAATCATGAAACTAATGAATTCCATATGAGTTGGGCTAATGCTGATTGAATTCTGAAGCTGATTAAATCTACTTTGATTAGAGTTGCATAATAATTAAGCAAGCTCGAGTATAATTTATCGCTTATCGCGTAATAATGCTCACAAAAAGGTACGCCTATGCAAAATATGAATTTTTGGGTTTTGATTTGGTTTTTGAATGAATTTTTCCGACCTTGCTGGTCGATGGGTTTATTTCTGTACCTGCAATATTGCAGAACTCCCTCCGTATAGGGGAGACTCTGCCAAACTTTTTCCAAAATTTGAAGTGTTAGAAAAATTTCAAATCATTTTAAAAAAAATTTGGAACTTGTTTTCTATATAGATTAATTTGTTTTCCGATTAAAACCAATTGGTTTGGTATTAAAAGTGGAAGTAAAGTTCTTAAATTAATTGGATTTTAACTAGGTTTGTTGCATTTTTCCTACCTTATAATTTTGGGGATGAAATTCTTTAAGGGGGAAGGAATGTAACATTCCGTATGTTATGGTCAATTGTTTAATTATTTAATAGTTTTAAATGTTGTTTTAGAATTTAGGAATGGTGAATTCAATAATTTTTAATATTATATTAATTTAAATAATATAATAGTAATTTATTTCCAATATAGTCGGAATAAGTCAGAATTATTGTATAATGTAAATTGGACAATATGGAAATATTTATACAAGTTTATAGCGAATTAAATTAATGATTTCGTTTATTTGAACGATGTTAGAACGTATAATTTATAATTTAATTATAAAACGGATTGCAGCGGCGCAGTAGTTCGTAATATTACGTTTTGAACTTTGAATGGTTATACAGGATCCAATATAAGTCAGAATTTATCGAAACAAGAAACATCTGAATCTATTGGACAGTATTTTTTAACGGAAGAGAAAAATCGAGTTTTCATGTTGTAGATTCCGTTTTATGTCCAAACCAGATTTTGAAATAGTCGCTATGAAATTCATTTATAAATTATAGCGTCTATTTATATAAAATAAAAGGGTTTTTATTTTATATTGTTTTAGCTTGGAATTCATTCCAAAATATTTTATTTTGGAACTACATGAAATTATGCCCAAGTATAACCGATAATAATACTTTATTATTTTTATATTGAGGTAATTTAAAATTTGTTGATTTTAATTTAAAGTGTACCCTTGAAAGGGATTTTATACTAACGATGTCCGTTTTCAACTAAACAAATTTATTGAGTCCGCAATAGCTAATTATTGCTAGATTTCAATTTTCACGTCAATTGGAGTTAATTTGTGAGCATAGCAAAATTAAATACAAATAAAACGACCATTTGGACTCGAACGAGCGCCATTTGAGCAAATGGACTCAGAATTCGACGAGATAAGTTTCATTAAGACCATAACGTCAAATTATACCATGACGACCATTTTCGTAGCAAACGGAGTTCGTATGTAAGCACAGGAACGAATAAACCAGGTTTAGAAATGGCGATAGACACGAAATAAAATATCGCTCATCACATCAACTTAAAATATTAATATTTTCACTATATATATATATATATATATATATTGCCTAATGTTTCAGCCTTCCATCCAAATCCGTTCACCACATTCTGAAATTTGCAAATAAGCCCTAATTCACAAAATAAATTATAGCTTCAATTATGTTTCAAATCAATTGAAACTTTCTACATGAAAGTTGTAGATCTAGTCGATATCTACCTACTGTAATTTTTTTTGGAGGTTTCGTGGTTTGTGATGGCCAGAATTTTGGTTTAAAGAAAAGAATACATTTTCGAAATATGGTGATTTTTGGCGATATGAGTTGTCGATTGAGGATGGGGTCTGAAGCAAACTCGTAGAGCACGAGCAAGGGGGTGTTTTCTCTTTTGGTCGTGAAACCTGAAACGAAGTGTGGTCGGAGATAGAGTGATTTGATCTGAATAGATGGAATGGGGGCTGATTTTATGGTGTTCAATCGGAAAACTTACTTTTTCGGCGACTATGGTGCATGAGGGCTCTGGCTGTCTGAAGGTTGGAGAAAGAGGGATGTGCGGTGGTCAGTCTGGTGGTGGTGCGACAATAGGAGATGGATTAAGGCGACCGAATTTGGGGAAGATGCTTTCTCTGTTGGAACGCAGGTATGGGCGAATGGGTTGAGAGTTTGAACTCGAGGCAGCTGGCGTGGATGGCTCGCGGTGGTGCAGTGTCGGTAGGCTAGTTGGAGGGGTTCCAGGTTGATCTGAGGTGTTGCGTTGATGGTCTCAGGGAATGAAGCAATTTATTTCAGAGGCATGAAGGATTAAGGAGGATGGAAAATCGGGTTTCAAAAGGAGAGGGAAGTAAAACCGCGTGATTGGGAGGATTTAAGGTTCATGTGGCAAATTTTGCGTAATAGAGCAATGAGATTGGTATCCTGTAGCCACGTGGAGCAGTCAGTCGACCTGTTCAAACAATAGGTAATTTAAGTTATATAATCCTTGATTAAACGGTAATTATGTTAATGTAAATTAAATACTTATAATATTTATAATTTTTGCTAGGTACATGTGGGTTGAAGGTCTGTCAACCGAAGAGTAGAAATATGAAGAAGGAAACGAGCAGCGGTAATTAGGGTCAGGTGTTGTTTGTTCAAACAAAAAGTAAGTTAAGTTAGTAATGTTCAATTAAGAAATTTAATTGTTTAAAATAAAAATCATATTATTTATAATAATGTAGCTTGTGCATACATTAACAGAAGCACTTGAAATTGGATCTGGTGGGATCGTTGCTATGGAGGCTACGTGTACAAGCTAGTTCGATCAGAAACGGAAGCAGTTGGAATTTTGTGTAATTTTAAACGTTGTTTAAAATTATACAAAGCGACACTGAAATCATGGATTGAAAATAAAATGGTGACTTAACTCTCACACATTTATGGAATTCTGTGATGTGATTAATTCATAAAATTAAATTTAACCGTTGATAATATAAATTGGTTGATTGGTTGCCCTGGATGGTATTTGTTTGATATTAGTTGACGTTAAATATATTCACATCATTGAAGTGTATTGGCTGAAATTTCCATATCATTATAAAATATTATAATGATTTGTGACGTAGGGAAGGACAGGTTGGAGGAATCCAACCGGATTCCTCAAATTTTATGTATGTTGTTTATTTTTATATTGTTTATATGAACTAGTTGAACCCTATTGACATTGAAAACTTGTTTGGATGTTGACGTTGAAATGAAATTCAACGTTATTATGATTTGAATCAATAAATGGTATTGATTGAGGGATTGGAAGCAAATAGGTTTAAAATCCATATTTTTTTAAAATGTTGATTTGCCGTTAGGCAAATTAACGAAGTTAAGTTATAAAATTTATTTTATAACTGAAGCAAGGTTTTTAATTATATTTTATATGTTTTAAAAATAAATTGATATTTATAAATTGGTTCATAATATTATAAAATGATTTGTTTTGACGTTAAATAAGTTGTAAGCGAACAAAACTATAATTAACCTACAGGTTAATATTTTGGAATAATTATTATTAAGAAAATAATTTAAGTAATATTATTAGATTAAGAAGTAATTGAAATCAGTTAACGCTTAACTGATGATGTCAGTTGACTAAGTCAACTATTAATGTAAAGCGGTTGTTAAGAGTATTTTGTTTATCTAATGGAAGTGGGTTAGTTAATAATTGTTGAAAATTTAATAAGCTTTCTTAAATTATCATTTACCACTATTTACGATATTTGAATATTATTAATGTAATTAGTCATTATTTTCAAAAGGTGATTTACTAATCTATTTTTAGTTAATAATAAGTAAATTACTTTTACTTCAAAAATAACAAAGTTGATTGTATTTAAAGTAATTGCTTCGTGAACGAGAACTACTTAGGAAGTAATCAATTGGGAAAAGAAATTCAGTAAATTTTTTGAAAAAGCTTATAACAAGGTTTATAATAAATTCGAGTTTTGTAAACAAAGTTATAAAGGGGATTTGAGCCAATAGTTTAAAACAATATTTTTATTATTTGAATCGAGTAGGAAGAATTGAGATAAAAATAAGATTTTCAATAATGCGAAGAAAAATACTGATCCAGTTTAGGTAAAGGAAGGGGTTAATGAGCCATTAATATAATCCAAGTTGAGATATAATAAGATGTCAATGGTTTTTGTGTAGAAGTTGTTAAATGGATTTTTAATTATAAAATCCAGAATTTAGATTATAATATGATATTAAATGGGTTTTCGGTAAATTATGTAGATGAATTTGTCATAGAAAAATTTCGATTATAAATGGAATGTGAATAATGAAGTTAAAGTGAAATGTTGATATTTTATTAAAATGGACATAATCGATTGAGATTCTCAAAGGTAACGATATGGTTTATAAAACCATTATTTAATTAAAGAAATAAGATTTGATTAGTATTATGAATAAGATGAATTTTTGAGTTACAATCTTCTATCTATTCTAAATTAAGAATGTTGTCGATCAAGGTCTGAGAGGTAACTAAAATGCCCCAACTTGAACGACTACACTATTATTGAGGAATGATATTGGTTTGTAACGGTAAGGATGTTGAGACTAGTTTAATATTTCCTTAAAGAAATATTGTAATGGTAGTTTCAAGAATTTGAAATACAAGTAACAATGCAACACTAGCTGCGAAGTATTGACAAATAAATAATACAATTTGGTCTTAAAGCAAATAATGTATAATTGACATTGTTCAACGTGTATATGAATTTGAGTTGAATATTATCGCAACATTAGTTGCAAGATAAGGAAATGGAAATTTATTTTTCAAAATTTGTTGCGAGATTTGGGAAAGAAAAATATTTGAAATCCAATTATATTTTATATAAGTATTAAAGCGAAATCTTCAATGTCCGAAGTTTGACAAAGTCATTTTGGAAGGTATACAAATAGATGTGCCTTTTGACATTATTTTAGTCATTTAGAATCGAGTTTATATATATATATATATATCGATATTTTCCATTTAAGGAAAAAAGGTATGTGGCGATAAAAGGGAAGTTAGGTAAATACGATTAATCTGAAGAGCTAAAGTTACTTGTGAAAGAGGCTATACAGCGGTAGGATCGTATAGAATGGAGTATAGGATATAATGTATATGGTAGAGTAGTAAGAAGTAAATCACACAGTCGATTTATACTGGTTCGGACCACTGTCCTATGTCCAGTCCCAGACTCACTTCTGGTATTTCACTAACACTAAAACCCTCACTTCATCCGGAGGAATAGGTTCACAATTACCCGAACAACTGAACGGGATTTCTTGCCTCAACCACTGAAGAGGTCTTCACTAATACAGAATAATTGTTGACTCTTTTGTGCTCTTGATAACACGGATTGTCGAATATTAAGTACACCCTTCCTATAGCCTTTCCTTGATGATAATCGTGAAGTATGTGAAAGAATATGGAAGTTAAAAGGTCTCAAATATGAAAATAGATAGTTTTTAGAATTCAGAGAGCTTTGAGAGTATAAGATAGAATTAAAATAAGAATTGGTGATTGAAACAATTAATCAACCCTCTATTTATAATATATAAAAAGATACAGCTGATCGTGAAGAGTTTTGATGAAGAGATATGGATTAAATAGTTGTATCTCTTTATAGAGGATGCAACTCTTCGGAATTCAGATGTCTGAAAATAAAATTCAGATGTCTGTTTATTTTAAAAATCAAATCAGAAAGGAAATAGTGTATTTCGGGGGTATTTCAGACGTCTGAAATATATCAACCAGACGTCTGAATATTGTATTTAAAAACATTCTGTTTCAACAAACAGACGTCTGAAAATTTCAAACCAGACGTCTGTTTTCTGTTATCAGACTATTCCTTGCTTAATTTATATAAGAGAAGCTATATATAAAATGTGTGTGTGTGATCATCAAGGAAGACTTTAACATTAATATCTAAGACCAACAGACCTTTATAACATATTTATTCTTCGTTTATTGTGTTCTTGAATATGTTTGTCAAATGGCTTCCTGCAAAGAAAGGTTAGATAATAATATGTATGTTTAATGTATAGTTGTCATAGTCAAAATGCTATATAGCAGGATGTAACATTCTCCCCCTTTTTGACTAATGACAACTATATAAACTCCCCCTGTCAATATGCATATTATATAACATGTTTCTCCCCCTTTGTCATTCGACAAAAAGGAATACTTATAATAGATTATAAGTATACTCAACACACAGAAAAACATATGGAAAAAAAGATAATTAATCAGAGTAGCATACCAACATAACATAAGTAGCACATAATGAAGCTTTGTGCGAAGTAGTAGCAAAAAATATTACAAACCATGGAAATATCTGGAGAGATTCTTAAAAGACAAAAGCAAAGTACTAATGCAAGATACTAATGCTAGAATTCTTACGAAGCATGCTTACCAATCTTCCGAAGTAGACCCAACAACAGTCGTTCCACCATCTTTAGGAGAGCCTTCCTCAGAGTCTGGAACTTCGGCTGAGCTTGAAGACCATTGGAACGGAGCAGGAGCATGAGCTTGAGTCGAAGAAGTACCAATGCACGAAACCTTTTCCCAAATCTTATTCAAGAATCCTTTGATAGGCTCAAACTTCTTAGTTGTCTGTGTATGATAAGTTCTAATTTCTTTTTGAAGTTTGGCTTGATTTTGAGATAGCAATATAACGGCTTGTTTGGTAGATGTTTTAGGAGAAATGACCTGAATATCATTATCGTCTTCTTCTTGTCTAGGTTTGTGTCGATGAGATGGTTCAGAAATGATAGATTCAAGATTGGCAACAACATGTTCTTTCCAGGTTTCAAAAGACATAAATTCTAAGGTAGCAGGATTTTGAGGAATGTCCATTAGCTTTAAAGTTTTAGGACCTATTTCTTTGACGGATAGGGATGGAATGTTGGTGGGTATGTTGACGTCACAAGCTGCAAGAATATGAGTAATGTAGGCACCGTAATGTAGAGTTTTGTATTTGCGCTTGTATGTGATATCGGTCCATTCATCCATGATAATCTTAGCCCAGTTGATTTGTTTTCTTGAATATAGGGCATAAAGAGCCTGAAAATCCCTTTTGTATATTTTTTCATAGCTACCTGTTCGTGGTTGAATAGTTCGTACAAGGATACGGTTAAGTAAGCGAGCTTAAGGACGGAGATTGGTTGAAGTAAGATTAGTTGAAGTAAAATTTATAAACAGACGTCTGATTTACATGAATTATTAACCTGAAAGAAAGTAGTGTATTTTGTGACCATTTCAGACGTCTGATATTTTTTTAAACAGACGTCTATTTTGAGGAAGATAATAATATTCATATAAAAATCAGACGTCTGTTTAAGAAAATTTATTGAATTACAAGATAGAAACAAAAAAAATTAATTAATAATAAACTTAATTATTTAGATGGCGGAGTTCTTTTTGGTGTTGATGAGCTCCTTCCTTCATTGGCTTGATAATTTCTATCCCATGAGTTCGGATCGTTTGACGGTCGTGAAGGTGAGTAAGTATAATATTTCATTATTGGATTCATCGGGTCATTTACTGTTCGATAGGAAGCCGATGGATTAATAGGGTTAGGTGGAGTTGGTAATGGTGAAACAATATCCTTCTCTTTTGAACCACAAAACTTGTATATCATCTTTTCAAGAAGGCTTAAACGAGTTGATGTTGCTTTTTGTTCAAAATACAATTCCTTCTGTAGCTTGATTTGTTCTTCTTGGTAGTGATGTAGATCGTCAATTTTACGTTTCGTATCGGGAGATGAAAATAAAGCTCGTTTAGCTTTCTTTGATTCTGGAGTAAACCCGGTGTGATAGTTACCCCATTTATATTGAGGTTCATATTTAGGTGTTGGTGTGGGAAGATTAATAGAATCAGAGGAGGTACTTGTTGTGAAATGAATACTGAAAGAGGAATTTGAATTTCTTGATGACATAATAAATTTTAGATTTAGTAGAACAATAATTTTATTTTAAGAACCCATGTATTTTTATATTGAGAAGAAAGTTATGAATTTGTGGATTAGAAATTTATGACTATAAATAGATTAATTGATGAGAGGAAAGTTAGCAGAGTCTAAAAATAGTAAAAAGTTTGCAGAAATGTTTTTAGGAATTTTATAAACATAGTTAAATTATATGTCAGTTACTGAGACAATTCCAAGTTCTCGGCGTAATTTTATAAACGAATTTTCTAATAAAGGTTTAGTAAAAATATCTGCAATCTGATTATCAGATGAAACATAGTCTAAATTTATAATATCTTTTTCTATATTGTCACGAAGAAAATGATGTCTAATATCTATATGTTTTGTTCTAGAGTGATTTATCGGATTTTTTGATAAATTGATAGCACTAGTATTGTCACAATATATTGTTGATTTAGTTAAATTAATTCCAAAATCTTTAAGTGTTTGTTGCATATAAATTACTTGTGCACATGCTAACGCAGCAGATATGTATTCTGCTTCACATGTAGAGAGTGAAACACAGTTTTGTTTCCTACTAAACCAAGATACAAGTGATTTTCCAATAAAATGGCACGTACCACTTGTACTTTTTCTATCCGTTCATGATCCACCAAAGTCAGCATCACTGTAGGATACTAATTCAAATGGAAAGCCTTTCGGGTAGAATAAACCAAAGTTCTTAGTATTATTAAGATATCTTAAAATTCTTTTTACTGCTCTTAGATGTGATTCTTTAGGGTCTGATTGAAGTCGTGCACACAAACATACACTCATCATGATATCAGGACGGCTTGCTGTTAAATAAAGTAGCGAACCTATCATACTTCTATATAATTTTTGGTCAATACTTTTTCCTTTTTCATCTCTGTCAAGATGAATTGATGTGCTCATTGGTGTTGGTTTCACTGAAGTATTATCTAAACCAAAACGTTTAATTAAATTAGTACAATATTTTTCTTAAAAAATAAAAATTCCACTTGAAAATTGTTTAATTTGTAAACCTAAAAAATATGATAATTCACCCATATGGGACATTTCAAATTCATTAGTCATTATTGTAGAAAATTCTTTACATAAATTTTCATTTGTAGACCCGAAAATTATATCGTCTACATAAATTTGAACAATTAAAATATCTTTGTTTGTATTTTTAATAAATAGAGTTTGATCTGCTTTTCCTACTCGAAAACCAGAATTTATTAAATATATTTTTTAAGTCGTTCATACCAAGCAGGAGGTGCTTGTTTTAAACCATATAATGCTTTTTTAAGTTTATAAACATAATCTGGATATTTTTCATGTTTAGAAAGCGGTGGTTGTTCTACGTAAACATTTTCTTTTATAAAACCATTTAAAAAAGCACTTTTAACGTCCATTTGATACAGTTTAAAATTATGAAAACTTGCATAAGCTAATAAAATACGTATTGCTTCTAATCTAGCTACAGGTGCAAAGGTTTCTTCATGATCAATGCCTTCTTCTTGATTTTATCCTTGAGCAACCAATCTAGCTTTATTTCTTGTGATATTTCCAAGTTCATCTGCTTTGTTTTTGTAAACCCATTTTGTACCAATAACTGATTGATCGATTGGTCGAGGTACTAATTCCTAGACGTCATTCCGTTCAAACTGGTTTAGCTCTTCTTGCATAGCGATAATCCAGTAATCATCCGTAGAAGCTTCTTTCGGATTCTTAGGTACAATGTTTGAAAGAAAAGCTATATGACTTATTTGATTTAATTGACTTCTTGTACGAACGTGTGTGTCAATTTCACCGATAATATTTTGGGTAGGATGATCTTTTAATATCCTGGGAGGTGATCTAATATTTTCTATAGGACTATTATTTTGTTCTATAGGACTATTATTTGTATTTTCAATATTATCAATAATTTCATCATCATCTTTGTTCATTATATTTCTTTTATAATTTTCATTAAAAGAAACATGTAAAGATTCTTCTATAACATTAGTACGTTTATTGAAAATTCGATATGCTTTACTACGTTTTGAATATCCAACGAAGATCCCATGATCAGCTTTTGCATCAAATTTTCCAAGTTGATCTTTGGTATTTAGAATATAACATTTTGATCCAAAAATCTTAAAATAAGAAATGTTTGGTTTTCTTTTGTGAAAAAGTTCGTAAGGAGTATTTTTGGTTAAAGGTCGAATAGAAATGCGATTTAAAACATAACAAGCAGTAGCTACAGCTTCTGCCCAAAATTGTTTTGGTAATGTACTACCGTTAAGTAAAGTTCTTGCACATTCTTGTAAAGTTCTATTTTTTCTTTCTACTACTCCATTTTGTTGTGGAGTTCTAGGAAAAGAAAAATTATGATTTATTCCTTTCTTTTTACAGAATACTTCAAAAGATTCATTTTCAAATTCACCACTATGATCACTTCGAATATTTTTAACTTTTAAATTTTTTGAATTTTGAATCCTTTTAACAAAATCTTTGAAATGTTCAAAAGTATTACTTTTATTTTTTAGGAACATAGTCCAAGTATATCTTGAAAAATCATCAATTATAACAAATACATAACGATTATGATTATGATTTAATGACTGTATTTGAGTTGGTCCAAACAAGTCCATATGTAATAGTTCTAATGGTTGTAGGGTTGAAATGACCCTTTTTGATTTGAAGGAGGACTTGGTTAGTTTACCTATCTGACAATCTTCACATAAGTTATTTATTTTAAAATTTATTTTGGGTATCCTCTTACTAACTCATGTTTTGAAAGTTTTTGTATAGTTTTAAAATTTATATGACAAAAACGCTTATGCCATAGCCAAGAATCATTGTTATTAGCAATTAAACATATTTCTTTATTATTATTTACTTTCATATTTAAAACGTATATATTTCTATCTCTATTTCCTTCAAAAATAATATTTTGATCTTTGTCAAAAATACTACACTTATTTTTAGAAAAAGTTATTTTAAAATCTTTGTCACATAATTGACTAATACTTAATAAATTATGTTTTAAATTTTTAACTAATGAAACATTAGTAATAAGAGGAATATTCGAAATACCATAGTTGCATACATCACCTTTGCCAATGATAAATCCTTTTGAATTATCTCCGAAGGTAACTGAGCCACCATCAAAGTATGATATATTGGTTAACATGTCTTTGTTTCCGGTCATATGCTTTGAGCAACCACTGTCTAATATCCATTTTCTCTTTTTAAAGGATACCTGCAAAAAATATTAATAAGCACATTGGTACCCATTTTTCTTTATAGGGTCCTAAGAGTTAGGTCTTAGGAAGCCAAACCCAACTGGGTTTAGTATCCCTTTTATATAAATAATTTTTATTATTATGCACGGATTCCATAAATAAGTTAATGTGCTTTTTCCTGATCAAACTATTGTTAGTTTTAGGAACCCATATCTTAATTGTTTTTGTGGATTTTGATTTTGAATTAATTTTCCTTTTAAACTTTGTATTTTTCTTTGGTGAAATTTTTAATTTCTTTTTGAATCCTAAACCATTTTTGTTTGAAGAGGATTGAGAATTTTCTATGATTCTTGTTAAATTTTCTCTACCCTTGTTAAAGTTTGAAATATTTTTTGAAATGTTTTCTAACTTAGTTTGAATACTTTCATTTTCTAATTCTAATTCTTTTATTTTAGTTTTCAATAAATGATTTTCAGAACTAATTTCATCATTCTTTGTCTTTTGAGCTTCAATTTCTTGACTCAAAAGAGAAAGCTGACTATCTGAATTCGTAAGAGTTTCTTGAACTTTTTCCAGTTCTTCTTCTAGAATTATCTTTTCATCTTTTAGCATATCTCTTTCGAATTCGGCTTTATTCTGATTTTCACGAGTTTCTTTAATCTTTTTCTTTAGAGTTTTTATTAAATTTAACAGTTCAACATTAACATCTATTAGTTCTTCATAAGATAATTCACTTTCCTCAGATTCTTGAGCCATAAAACACACATTAGCTTGCTCTTTATCACTATTACTATCACTGTCACTGCTTGATGAATCTGAGTCTGAGTCGTCCTATGTAACAGAAAAGGCTTTCTTCTTGAATTTTTCTTTCTTACTTTTATTGAAGTTCTTTTGATTTTCTTTTATTTCCGGACAATCTTTTACCATGTGACCTTTCTTATGACAATTGAAACATTCTAGTTTTGAAGATGAAGGCTTATTTGAAATATTCTTTTTGAAATTTCCTTTTCTATATTTCAGAAATTTCTTAAAGTTTTTGGCAATAAAAGCTAGATCTTCGTCTTCTGATTCAGACTCCTCTTTATCAGCATGAAAGGCCACATTTTTCTTTTCTTGAGCTAGTTCCCTTTTTGCTTGAAGGTTTACTTCATAAGATATAAGATTTCCTATTAGCTCTTCTGGTTTCATTGCTGATAAATCATTTGCTTCTTCAATGGCTAGTACTTTTCTTTCCCAATCATCAGTTAAAGAATTTAGTACTTTTGAAATGATGTCAAAGTCACTGTATTTTTCTCCAAGTCCTATCAATGCATGTAAGATATCTTGGAATCTTGAGTACATTTCGTTGATAGTTTCATTTTGCTTCATTTTGAAATTCTGGAACTGATTTTTGAGCATTGAAATTTTAGTTTGTTTGACTTTGTTTGTCCCTTCATGAATAGTTTTGAGTGTCTCCCATATTTGATAAGCTGATGTACAAATGCTAACACGATTGAATTCATTTCGATCTAGGGCACAATATAGCATGTTCATAGCTTTTGCATTTGCATTTGCTTCATCTTTTTGAACAGTTGTCCAAGTTGCATATTCAGTAGTAGGAGCTGTAAACTCTTTTTGAGTTGCATTCCATGCACCAAAACCACTTGATTGCATATAAATTCTCATTCTTGTAGCCCAGTAGTTGTAGTATAGTCCATTGAATAGTGGTGGTCTTTGAGTGGATTGTCCTTCGGAAAAAGTAGTTGAGCTAGTACTTGGGTTATTCTCCATTTTATCAGAATATCAAATAACGGTGTTATGGTTATAGGATGGCCTTGCTCTGATACCAATTGAAAGAGGCTATACAGCGGTAGGATCGTATAGAATGGAGTATAGGATATAATGTATATGGTAGAGTAGTAAGCAGTAAATCACACAGTCGATTTATACTGGTTCGGACCACTGTCCTACGTCCAGTCCCAGACTCACTTCTGATATTTCACTAACACTAAAACCCTCACTTCACCCGGAGGAATAGGTTCACAATTACCCGAACAACTGAACGGGATTTCTTGCCTCAACCACTGAAGAGGTCTTCACTAATACAGAATAATTGTTGACTCTTTTGTGTTCTTGATAACACGGATTGTCGAATATTAAGTACACCCTTCCTATAGCCTTTCCTTGATGATAATCGTGAAGTATGTGAAAGAATATGGAAGTTAAAAGGTCTCAAATATGAAAATAGATAGTTTTTAGAATTCAGAGAGCTTTGAGAGTATAAGATAGAATTAAAATAAGAATTGGTGATTGAAACAATTAATCAACCCTCTATTTATAATATACAACTGATCGTGAAGAGTTTTGATGAAGAGATATGGATTAAATAGTTGTATCTCTTTATAGAGGATGCAACTCTTCAGAATTCAGATGTTTGAAAATAAAATTCAGATGTCTGTTTATTTTAAAAATCAAATCAGAAAGGAAATAGTGTGTTTCGGGGGTATTTCAGACGTCTGAAATATATCAACCAGACGTCTGAATATTGTATTTAAAAACATTCTGTTTCAGCAAACAGACGTCTGAAAATTTCAAACCAGGCGTCTGTTTTCTGTTATCAGACTATTCCTTGCTTAATTTATATAAGAGAAGCTATATATAAAATGTGTGTGTGTGTGTGTGATCATCAAGGAAGACTTTAACATTAATATCTAAGACTAACAGACCTTTATAATATATTTATTCTTCGTTTATTGTGTTCTTGAATCTGTTTGTCAAATGGCTTCCTGCAAAACAAGTAATTAGATAATAATATGTATGTTTAATGTATAGTTGTCATAGTCAAAATGCTATATAGCGGGATGTAACAACTTGTTTTCAAATAATGAAAGCAAAGGATGTTTTGCTAAGACAAATGAATGAAATCGATGTTAAATCGATGAGATGATCTTCAAATATCGATAATAGTTTTATGAATGATTTGTAATAAATAAAAGGGTCGATGCTGCGATGAACTTGAATGTACTATTATAATTGATAGTTAAAACACCAACTATCAATGAAATAATATTGGACCTTTTTGACGTGTTGTTTCAAAGAGACCCGGATGAGAACTAAACCCAAAACCACTTTGAATCAACATAGCGTACGAAACTAATCTGCAAGGATATATATAGAGATACAACATTGAAGACCGTAAATTTTCATGAGCAGAAGAACTACTTGTTGGATTTCTCTAGCTGGTCCCTAGAGGTGTTTCGACAGTGATTCTATCGTAATTGAAATCTACGGATTGCAAGGACTACTCACTACTGATCCTTTGGGTGATTCCTCGGATGCGGTAGGAAGGTGCCTTCGGTTCATCCTGTTCCTGTATGATTTGTATGGAAGAATGTCTGACAGAGTATTTCCTGAGGGTCACATACGTTGATTTTTACAAATATACCATGTTTTGTGGTGGAGAAATTCTCTTGCTTAACACCCATAGTATATTTGTGGACGTCAATTAGTGATTTAATGGATCTAAATGATGTGACATTCAAAGATAATGAGATGTTCTTTGAAAGGTAAAACGTGACCTCAAGCCTCACCAACCGGGAAATGACAGAAATCAGGCAGGCAACATGGCCAGGTGGATCATTCCCAAGTAGGGTATGTTATCACTGATCTAGAGAAAATTCATATTTGTTCTTCTTTCGATTTTGTATCTCAACAGATGTACGGTGCTCCCTTAAAATCGCAATGGATGACAATATATTCGATACACTCAAGCTAAATGAGTGGTCGGTCATGTGTGGCCGGGTTGCAAGATGTTCTTGTTGAACCCCAGTGTATACCCTCTAGAGTACACTGATCGGAAGGTGGTCCCATACCTTGTCATAAGCTGGAATCCAGTCTCCAATAAGCACTTTGCGATTTTTTATTTCATATTATAAATGGAGCGTGAGATGCAAGCGTTCCTCTACATTGTTATTTATTTGTGATTTTTGAGACACTATTGTATTATCACTGGATTTTGATATATCAAAAATGTTTTGGGTTATAGTAAGGTAAAAACCATCTCTGTTTATGTGTGGGCTGATCTTACTATTACCTTTTCTTTCAAAAGAAATTTTCAAAGTTAAGCATTTTGTTTGCCATATGAATTTATCACTGAAAGTATTCCAGACTGATTCGAGTTAATTTTTCTTTGCTTTAAATGTGCTCAGGTCAGACCGAGTATATTTCCAGGTTAGGTTTCGCTTGGAGTTCAAGAGAAGGAGCTGAAGTCGAGACGTATTCCATACATTTACTGGTACCAGTTTATTTCTGCTATGTGTATTGGTTGAAATGAATGTATACTCTGATGTTGTAATATAGATACAATTCTTTTATATAAAGTATTTGGTATATTATATTTTTTTTTTGTTCCACAGTGACACTCTGATGATCTTCCTATTCTTCTATCCTAATATTTCTTTCTTTCTCTTCTCATCCTCTAACTTCTTTCTATTGACAATCTGGGTGTAATGACCCGGATTTCGAGTGACTTTGGTTATCGACATAAGCTCGATGTCGATAACCAAAACACCGAAAAATCCTGGTAATTAGTGAAAGAAGTTAGAGGGTGAGGAAAGATAAGATATAAACTTAGAATAGAAGAAGAAGAAGAACACAACATCAGAGTAACACGAATCTCACAGCGGAACGAATAACATATAATAGATAACATTTCCTTGAAATAAATCATTATATGTATACAATACATTATCAAAGTACAACACTTACAACACAGCGGAAATAACTATAGCTATATGATCCTGAAGCCTCCTGCTCCAAGCTCTTCCAGTATATCTGTAAATCCCGACTACTTGACTGCCCATACAAATTTAGGCACCCAAGAGTTTAGGGAAAACAACAAAGTAAACTTCGGGTCAGTCATGCGACTGGTGTGAGTAAAACAGTTTTAAAACAGGTTGAATAAGTAATCGATATCTCATAAGACCACGCCGCATAACGGAACGGGTTTTTTCCTTATGAAAATCCAAATATCTTTATATCAAAAACCTTTTGATATTATAATAATGCCTATCAATCACAGTATATATAATCATCTAGCAGAAACGCTTTCATCTCACGTTCTACATATATAGTATACAACTCAAAACCGCAAGCACGTATTGGGTAATGGATTTCCAACTATGACAAGGTATGGAACCACCTTTCGCTCGTGTACCTCTAGAGAGGAATACACTGGGTTCAACAAGAACATCTTGCAACCCGGCGACACATGACCGACTACTCATTTCGCTTGAGCGTATCGAATGTATATCACCAACGGCTGGGATCAACAACCGTTTCCTGAATGGGACAGCATCAACAATAGATTTTTGGAAATAAATGAAACTCTAGATCAGGTGATTATACACCCTACTTCGGTGCGACTGACTTAGCCATGCTGCCTGCCCGATTTCTGTCATTTACCGGATGATGAGGCTAGAAGCTACGCTTTATCATCATACCAGATTCGCTTTGACTGCCACATCGTCAAATCCATCAAATCACCGATTGACGTCCTCAATCATACATTACGCGTTAGCTAAAGAAGTTTCCTTCTCAGCTTCCACTCTTGGTACAGTTGGAGAAATCAATATACGTGATCATCCAGAAATACTCTGTCAGACATCCGTCCATACAAGTCATCCAGGAACAGGATGAACCGAAGGCACTATTCTGTAAACAGGGTAGCCCTTGCATAACTCCGTCTTCACTTATCTTTGGCATATATGATTCGCAACGCTTATGCCAATACAGAGTGGTTCTTTGGATAATCATCCAACCGGTCTCTCCATATTAACAACGTTAAAATGGTCAAAACTTCGATCGTCTGTGATTTAACTATCGAATAAAACAAGTGTGCAAACAACGATATCATTTCCAAATGGAAATTTATATCGATCAAACATCATTCAACATTTATCTCTTTATTTCATAAATTTACTTATCTCTTGTTTCCCTATATTCAATATTTCTCATTTCCTAAATTTGGAAAATATACGTTATTAACAATGGAAAACATTTCCATTTCTTGTTTTCTTTATTTGAAAACATTTCTGGTTTCTTCTTTGGAAAACATTTCCAAAGCTTCTTCATTGGACTTAGACAGATGTTTAAACAAACCATCGCGATGCCAACTCAAACCATTTCCTTTACTGTCAAACCTTATCTATTCCTTAGTTAAAAACGAAGCCAGTCAAGTTGGGGTAGAACTACCTCTCAGACCTTAACTGAACAACATTTCTAACTTTGAAATAGTCAAAGTTCACTTTATATCCCTTTACTAACTTCCTTACTTAACCCTCCTTCGAATAGCTATATTCGATTGACTCTTTTCACTTAACTCTATTCGATTAACCCTTATCAATTAACTCTATTGGACTAACATTATTGGATTAACTCTATTGGATTAACTCTATTTGACTAACGCTATTGATTTACTCATTTCACTTAACTCCTTTCGAATAAACTATATTCGATAACTCCTTTTTCTTTCTTCGAATAAACTATATTCGATAATCCCTTTTACTTTCTATTCGAATAATACTATATTCGATTAACTCATTTGCTTTCTATTCGAATAAACTATATTTGATTAACTCATTTGCTTTAACTCTAATCGATTAAACTAACATCGATTAACTCCTTTTACTTTAACACTAATCGATTAACTAACATCGATTAACTCCTTTTACTTTATTCTCTAATCGATTAACTAACATCGATAAATTCCTTTTTCTTTAACACTAATCGATTAACTAACATCGATTAACTCCCTTTTACTTTATCTCTAATCGATTAACTAACATCGATTAGTTCCCTTTTACTTTATCTCTAATCGATTAACTAACATCGATTAACTCCTTTTCGAATAACTATTCATTTATAAAGATTTACTTTTAGTAACGGTTCTTCACTTTACAAATGATTTCCCTTTTTATAAAACTCTATTCGTTTTAAAAACATTTTTCCCTTTTATTTACTTTCGAAATATTTCCTTTTATAAAATCTGTTGATTTTATAAAATCCCTTTTATTTCAATATACATTGAAATAATTCTTTTTACCTCCCAGGGTCTTTATGATATTTACAATATCGAATAACAATGATCAACATCATTCCAACACCCATAATCCATAACAGATTATATAACACATCATATATCACAATATATGAAAACAGTAAAATAAATATTGAGGAATCCAGTTGGATTCCTCCAACCTGTTTCCCTGCATCACAGATGTTAAACAATATAGATAACATCACTTTTCAGTTCCATATGATATATTCTGTTAAACAGAATCAATATAGAAATTCAACTAACCGACTAGCAGTTCAATCAAACAGTCAACACACAGTCAATCAGCCAATATCTAACAGTTCTAAAAATACAACATGAAATTATAAACTGTTCAGAGTTAGTGAGATTTACTCACATTGGCAGTTCATCGTTAAAGAACGATGGTAAAGAACGATAACCATCGTTTGATTCAGACAGACAATTTATTTTGCAATAAATTGTAACGAGCTCCGATGGACTTCCAGCCAGTTCCATCGTGTAGTGTCCGTCCATACGGTCCTAACGGATCCTGTTTCATCTGATTCTGACAATGTATGATAAAGTTATAACGATTATAAGTTAATACATAAATTTAAATTAAAACTTTGGTTTTAAATTTTAATTGGGCTTGCTATTTAGATAAGGCCCATCACTGTTTTAAACAAAACAGGCCCGCACCAACCTTTCTGTCCCAAACGAAGAAATAAATCCTGCTGCTCTGATTCCATCAGGCTATTTCCCAAATCTTGAATCCTCATTTCTCCCTTATCTCTTTTTGTTAAACTAAATCTGATAACACCATCTTTCTTCTTACAAACATCCCTCCTCTTCTACCCTCATAAACACCCAGCTTGGCCTCTTCACGTTGATCACATTCTACAGCTTTTTTTTTTTTTGCAACATCAGTCAGTGACCTCGCGCCACTTAATACCACCGAACAAGTCCTCTCCTTCTCTACTCTTTTACTTCTCCATTTTCAACTTTCTAGCAACTTTCCCACTCCAACACCTCAAAAACCTCCCTGTAGACCGTCATGAACACATAACCCCACTGACTTCGCCCACCAACTCATACTGTATCGCACTCTTCTTTCACCTCGCGTTCAGCTTTCCTACCGTACCCATCACTCAACCTCCGCGCCACCCTGCAAACCCGAAACTGCGGCTGACCCCCTTCTCCAACTCCGGCAGTTAAAAACCCCAGGCCGCCTTCCGTAATCTCAGCGGACGAGAGGACCACCCACTCATCGCGATTCATATGCATTTGAAAAGGATTACGGGATTTTTTTTTGAGACGCACGGTTTAGTTTTTTTGAGGAGCTTTTTTTTTCTCGTTTGGAAGATAAGAAGAGGCGGCAGCTCAACCGTTTTGGCTGGAGAATGATGTCTTTTGGTTTTAGAGAGTTGAAATGTTTTTTATAGTATTTTGGTTTAATTATTGTGGAGCTTTTGAGGTCCATGCATTGGAGAAAAGAAGATATGGCTGAGAAGGGAGTAACGTGGCTCCATGGTAAGAAGAGAATGTGGCTACCGATTTGAACATACAAATGCATATTTTTTTAAATTGTTTTATGTTATGAATGTTCATATACCCTGCTACGTATAATTATACCCATGTACGAGCGCTGCAGACTGAAATAAAAATACAGTCGTGTTCAGTGAGGTGTTGTGATCCCGAAAATATAATAATACCGGTAGATTGACTCATATTGTGAAACACCAAAATCACTAATTAAGGGTGCAAGATATTCCAAATAAAAAGTTGCTTATTTAATTAATTAAAAATTACAGTAAAATTCTAAAAATTAAATTATCGTTATGTCTCAAAAGAACCTTGTCTAAATTCAAACCCGATCTCTAGTTATATCGGATAAACCGTTTTGGTCGATAAACGATTCTATAGCGACTATTTTAAAATTTGATTTGGACATATCTCGAAATCTACACGACGAAATCCCGATTTTTCTCTTCCACTAGAAAGATATAGTCCACCAGCTCCACACGTTTCTTGTTTCACAGAAATCCGGCTTAAAACGAATCATGTACATCCAGTTGAAGTTCAAATCGCCAAATTACGAACTGCAGCGCCATTTCGAGCTCGTTTATAATTATATTATAAACTATACGTTCAACTGTCGACGATTGAATATATTCGTTATTCAAATTCAATTCCAAGCTGAATTACATATCACAGATGATCTGGTTCACACCATATCGCCATTTCAGCCAATTCTGATTATTTCAGAATTAAATATATTATTTAATTATTATTTTAATTAAATATTCACCATTATTAAATTCCACGACCATTAAATTCACTAACCCACCATATATATAACTAAATAAATTAATTATAGTACCTCTGCCAAAGCGGGTCATTACAATCTTCCCCACTTAAAATAATTTCGTCCTCGAAATTGCTGAAATTAGAGGACGACCCTATCGACTGGTTAGAACATATTTGTTCACTTCTAAATCTTCAGTTTCAACTGAACCAAATTAATTTCAATTAAAATATTAATTAATCCTTATCACGAAAAATTTCAAAAATCCTGAAAATTTTCTAATGCCTTAACTCTTCGAAAAATTTCGCCAGCACCTCCTTTGTACTGGTCAATACGTCAAACCACCACTCGCCTCTCTGGGCCATCTCCATCCCAAAAGAAAATCAAACAGCCAAGTGGCATGCAAATTCGGCTCATAAATCTTATATCCAATAGGAATATAAACTTGTACCTTTTGTCGACATGTCATTATATCATTTCCACCTGTTATCAATTCAGCGGATACAAGGGTTATCCTAATCAAATTCCAATCTGCTTTTATCCACGACACAGCCATTCGCTTATATCCTAAGTCGAATTTTATTTCAAATTCGAGTTCCATTGTCGATTTCAAACTCTTAACTTCCCAATCCAATTTTCATTTCAGATTCTTATCTCGACAATCCAATTTTATCCAAGAATAAATTTTTCCTGATATCGTTCTATTTCCATTCAGTTTTCACTTAACTGTTTCAATTCAATTTCAGCTTACTTCCGCAAATTTCTATTTAAATTTGTTCTTAATCCAAACGGTCTCTTCCTGGGAATTTTAAACAGTTTACTTTTTCAAAAATCAAATTTTCCTTTTTGAAATTCATCTGAGCCCATAATCAATATTCCATTAGTTAAATCACTTCTCTATTTCTTTATCAATATTTGTTAACCAAATATTTTCAATAACCATATTGGCCTTTTATGTTATTTGGAAAACATTTCCGAATATCGCCCTCCTTTATTTTCTAAACTTCAGAAAATATATGCTATTTATAATTGGAAAATACTCCAATTATTTATCTCTTTTCCGATCTCGTTTATTTCTATACTTAGGAAATATTTATCATTCTATTTCCAAGTTACACTTATTTGGGTTAAAACGGATGTTGTGTAAAACATCGTTACAACAACCCAAATACTATATCCAACTAACTCTTATTCAACATTGATCTTCAAACCTGAAATCTTACTATTTATTTGTTAATAATGAAATCAATCAAGTTGGGGTATAACTACCTCTCAGACCTTGACTGAATAACATTTATAACGTCAAAACAGATATGACTACTTACTCGAATAATCAATACCATACAACTACTGATTCACTTTTAAACACATATACACTTTCTCTTTCTATTCTTATTAGATTTTATTCTTAGTCTTCCTTTTTGATTATACTATTCTATTTCTAAGTTCGTTTCCTTCTCGACTTCTATATATATATATCGATACGTTGATTTTTAACTATCAAATTATCTTAAAAATATTCTAACTCTTTAGATTCCCGGAAAAATTCGCCATAACCTCCTTTGTACCGGGAGCATCGGGAAAATCCCCAAACTGCCACACAGGCCTTCTCCAATCAAAAAGAAAAAGAAAAGCCAAGCGGCTAGCCGATACGGCGCATAAAATCTCATATATGAATTAAATACATACCTTTTTGTCGGGCATTCTATTTATAACTCTTGCATTATCCATATCCATACCTATCTCATGTATATTTATACCTGCCCAATCTATTTTAACTTATTTCGTTAAGTGATTTTCAAATTACTGGTTTGCCCATTTCACCTTCATATTTGAGTATAACATGTTCAAATATAAGTTTAACTTGTTTATCAACTAATTGAATTCCATTTCAATTTTATTTGAATTTCCTGTATTCAAATTCCATTTCAATTCTCTTATTCAAATTCTATATTTGAATTTCATTCCAAATCTCTTATTCAAATTCTATATTTGAATTTCGTTTCAATTTTCTTATTCAAATTCCACATTTGAATTTCATTATTCAAATCTATTTCCAAACTCCATTTGAATTCCTATATTCAATTCTATTTGAATTCCATTTGAATTTCTATATTCAAACTCTATTTCAACTCCATTGAATTTCATATATTCAAACTCCCTTTTGAATTTGTATATTCAATTTCTATTATTACTCTACATGAATTCTATATTCAATTTCTATTTCAATTTCATTGAATTTCATATATTCAAACTCCCTTTGAATTTTCTTATTTAAATTCTATGTTTGAACTTCCTTTATTCAAATTCCTTTTCAAACTTTCTTTATTCATTCTTTAAATAAGTCTCGATTTCAATTCCTTTTGAAATCGATATTTCTACCTTTGGAAAATAGATTTCCCTTTCAATTTCACACTTGTATTTTTATTTTTGAATTATCCAATGATAATTCTTTTCACTTCATTTATAAACTTCGTTTATAAAAGAACTATTTATAACTTCGTTTATAAAAGAACTATTTATAAACTTCGTTTATAAAGGAACTTCTTGTTTTATTTCTTTTAAAACAAGTTAATATTTCAAATCTATTTAAAAATTCAAATTCTATATTTTAAATCCCATTTTGAAATTCAACACAACTTGTCTTTCCCAAAACAAATTCAAAACATTATCTCTGGTAGTAATTCGTCACTTACAACTCGAAAATGAATACTGATGATGCAGCTGTCATCATCAGAATCTACTTTCCAGCGATCGAAGTGAGTTCAATACTATAAATTCATTTCTAAACATTTTCATTTTGAAATTCATTTCAAAATATAATCCACACTGCTTGTAAAACAATTTAAAGTCTCCCAGGATCTTAAATTTTCCTTATTTTTAATCCAAATCCGTTTACAAACACTTATCCAATTTTCCAGAATTTTAATTCAATTTCTTGTTTAAAATTTGAGATTCAACTCATCTGATTTCCATGTATTTCACTTATATGAATTCTTATTCGTTATTTACATAACCATTTTTTTTATAATCTTACTCGATTATAATCACAACCAATATATCCAATATATTATAATCTTGATATTTATATCTTCTTTATATCAAGATATACCTTGGGTAAACTTATTTTAATTTACCATCTTTTCAAAACATATCGTGTTGACCCATCATATTCGAGTGTTTATAAACTCCTACCGATACATTGGATCAAACTGATCGACCAGAACTCATAAACGACTCAACCAATGAACCCACACAATATAAACAAATTTTTATATCAATAACAAATACGTTCACTCGTATATATACACTCAATCTCAGTCTAGGGTATTACTAACCCTATCTCTACCGAGTCACGCCACAGAGCCAAATAATTCTTAACCTAAGCTCTGATACCAACTGTAATGACTCGGATTTCGACCGACTTTGGTTATCGACATAAGCTCGATGTCGATAACCAAAACACCGAAAAATCCTGGTAATTAGTGAAAGAAGTTAGAGGGTGAGGAAAGATAAGATAGAAACTTAGAATAGAAGAAGAAGAAGAACACAACATCAGAGTAACACGAATCTCACAGCGGAACGAATAACATATAATAGATAACATTTCCTTGAAATAAATCATTATATGTATACAATACATTATCAAAGTACAACACTTACAACACAGCGGAAATAACTATAGCTATATGATCCTGAAGCCTCCTGCTCCAAGCTCTTCCAGTATATCTGTAAATCCCGACTACTTGACTGCCCATACAAATTTAGGCACCCAAGAGTTTAGGGAAAACAACAAAGTAAACTCCGGGTCAGTCATGGGACTGGTGTGAGTTAAACAGTTTTAAAACAGGTTGAATAAGTAATCGATATCTCATAAGACCACGTCGCATAACAGAACGGGTTTTTTCCTTATGAAAATCCAAATATCTTTATATCAAAAACCTGTTGATATTATAATAATGCCTATCAATCACAGTATATATAATCATCTAGCAGAAACGCTTTCATCTCACGTTCTACATATATAGTATACAACTCAAAACCGCAAGCACGTATTGGGTAATGGATTTCCAACTATGACAAGGTATGAAACCACCTTTCGCTCGTGTACCTCTAGAGAGGAATACACTGGGTTCAACAAGAACATCTTGC
Organism: Allium sativum; assembly: GCA_030737875.1. Lineage (NCBI taxonomy): Eukaryota > Viridiplantae > Streptophyta > Magnoliopsida > Asparagales > Amaryllidaceae > Allium > Allium sativum. Next base: position 389,985,363 of record CM060912.1, on the reverse strand, counting down.
AACCCGGCCACACATGACCAACCACTCATTTTGCTTGAGCGTATCGAATGTATATCACCAACGGCTGGGATCAGCAACCGTTTCCTGAATGGGACAGCATCAACAATAGATTTTTGGAAATAAATGAAACTCTAGATCAGGTGATTATGCACCCTACTTCGGTGCGACCGACTTAGCCATGCTGCCTGCCCGATTTCTGTCATTAACGGATGATGAGGCTAGAAGCTATGCTTTATCATCATACCAGATTCACTTTGACTGCCACATCGTCAAATCCATCAAATCACCGATTGACGTCCTCAACCATACATTACGCGTTAGCTAAAGAAGTTTCCTTCTCTGCTTCCACTCTTGGTACAGTTGGAGAAATCAATATACGTGATCATCCGGAAACACTCTGTCAGACATCCGTCCATACAAGTCATCCAGGAACAGGATGAACCGAAGGCACTATTCTGTAAACAGGGTAGCCCTTGCATAACTCCGTCTTCACTTATCTTTGGCATATATGATTCGCAACGCTTATGCCAATACAGAGTGGTTCTTTGGATAATCATCCAACCGGTCTCTCCATATTAACAACGTTAAAATGGTCAAAACTTCGATAGTCCGTGATTTAACTATCGTATAAAACAAGTGTGCAAACAATGATATCATTTCCAAATGGAAATTTATATCGATCAAACATCATTCAACATTTATCTCTTTATTTCATAAATTTACTTATCTCCTGTTTCCCTATATTCAATATTTCTCATTTCCTAAATTTGGAAAATATACGTTATTAACAATGGAAAACATTTCCATTTCTTGTTTTCTTTATTTGAAAACATTTCTGGTTTCTTCTTTGGAAAACATTTCCAAAGCTTCTTCATTGGACTTAGACAGATGTTTAAACAAACCATCGCGATGCCAACTCAAACCATTTCCTTTACTGTCAAACCTTATCTATTCCTTAGTTAAAAACGAAGCCAGTCAAGTTGGGGTAGAACTACCTCTCAGACCTTAACTGAACAACATTTCTAACTTTGAAATAGTCAAAGTTCACTTTATATCCCTTTACTAACTTCCTTACTTAACCCTCCTTCGAATAGCTATATTCGATTGACTCTTTTCACTTAACTCTATTCGATTAACCCTTATCAATTAACTCTATTGGACTAACATTATTGGATTAACTCTATTGGATTAACTCTATTTGACTAACGCTATTGATTTACTCATTTCACTTAACTCCTTTCGAATAAACTATATTCGATAACTCCTTTTTCTTTCTTCGAATAAACTATATTCGATAATCCCTTTTACTTTCTATTCGAATAATACTATATTCGATTAACTCATTTGCTTTCTATTCGAATAAACTATATTTGATTAACTCATTTGCTTTAACTCTAATCGATTAAACTAACATCGATTAACTCCTTTTACTTTAACACTAATCGATTAACTAACATCGATTAACTCCTTTTACTTTATTCTCTAATCGATTAACTAACATCGATAAATTCCTTTTTCTTTAACACTAATCGATTAACTAACATCGATTAACTCCCTTTTACTTTATCTCTAATCGATTAACTAACATCGATTAGTTCCCTTTTACTTTATCTCTAATCGATTAACTAACATCGATTAACTCCTTTTCGAATAACTATTCATTTATAAAGATTTACTTTTAGTAACGGTTCTTCACTTTACAAATGATTTCCCTTTTTATAAAACTCTATTCGTTTTAAAAACATTTTTCCCTTTTATTTACTTTCGAAATATTTCCTTTTATAAAATCTGTTGATTTTATAAAATCCCTTTTATTTCAATATACATTGAAATAATTCTTTTTACCTCCCAGGGTCTTTATGATATTTACAATATCGAATAACAATGATCAACATCATTCCAACACCCATAATCCATAACAGATTATATAACACATCATATATCACAATATATGAAAACAGTAAAATAAATATTGAGGAATCCAGTTGGATTCCTCCAACCTGTTTCCCTGCATCACAGATGTTAAACAATATAGATAACATCACTTTTCAGTTCCATATGATATATTCTGTTAAACAGAATCAATATAGAAATCCAATTAACTGACTAGCAGTTCAATCAAACAGTCAACATACATTCAATCACCCAATATCTAACAGTTCTAAAAATACAACTTGAAATTATAAACTGTTCAGAGTTAGTGAGATTTACTCACATTGGCAGTTCATCGTTAAAGAACGATGGTAAAGAACGATAACCATCGTTTGATTCAGACGGACAATTTATTTTGCAATAAATTGTAACGAGCTCCGATGGACTTCCAGTCAGTTCCACCGTGTAGTGTCCGTCCATACGGTCCTAACAGATCCTGTTTCATCTGATTCTGACAATGTATGATAAAGTTATAACGATTATAAGTTAATACATAAATTTAAATTAAAACTTTGGTTTTAAATTTTAATTGGGCTTGCTATTTAGATAAGGCCCATCACTGTTTTAAACAAAACAGGCCCGCACCAAACTTTCTGTCCCAAACGAAGAAATAAATCCTGCTGCTTCGATTCCATCAGGCCATTTCCCAAATCTTGAATCCTCATTTCTCCCTTATCTCTTTTTGTTAAACTAAATCTGATAACACCATCTTTCTTCTTACAAACATCCCTCCTCTTCTACCCTCATAAACACCCAGCTTGGCCTCTTCACGTTGATCACGTTCTACAGCTTTTTTTTTGCAACATCAGTCAGTGACCGCGCGCCACTTAATACCACCGAACAAGTCCTCTCCTTCTCTACTCTTTTACTTCTCCATTTTCAACTTTCCAGCAACTTTCCCACTCCAACACCTCAAAAACCTCCCTGTAGACCGTCATGAACACATAACCCCACTGACTTCGCCCACCAACTCATACTGTATCGCACTCTTCTTTCACCTCGCGTTCAGCTTTCCTACCGTACCCATCACTCAACCTCCGCGCCACCCTGCAAACCCGAAACTGCGTCTGACCCCCTTCTCCAACTCCGGTAGTTAAAAACCCCAGGCCGCCTTCCGTAATCTCAGCGGACGAGAGGACCACCCACTCATCGCGATTCATATGCATTTGAAAAGGATTACGGGATTTTGTTTTTGAGACGCACGGTTTAGTTTTTTTTTAGGAGCTTTTTTTTCTCGTTTGGAAGATAAGAAGAGGCGGCGGCTCAACCGTTTTGGCTGGAGAATGATGTCTTTTGGTTTTAGAGAGTTGAAATGTTTTTTATAGTATTTTGGTTTAATTATTGTGGAGCTTTTGAGGTCCACGCATTGGAGAAAAGAAGATATGGCTGAGAAGGGAGTAACGTGGCTCCATGGTAAGAAGAGAATGTGGCTACCGATTTGAACATACAAATGCATATTTTTTTAAATTGTTTTATGTTATGAATGTTCATATACCCTGCTACGTATAATTATACCCATGTACGAGCGCTGCAGACTAAAATAAAAATACAGTCGTGTTCAGCGAGGTGTTGTGATCCCGAAAATATAATAATACCGGTAGATTGACTCATATTGTGAAACACCAAAATCACTAATTAAGGGTGCAAGATATTCCAAATAAAAAGTTTCTTATTTAATTAATTAAAAATTACAGTAAAATTCTAAAAATTAAATTATCGTTATGTCTCAAAAGAACCTTGTCTAAATTCAAACCCGATCTCTAGTTATATCGGATAAACCGTTTTGGTCGATAAACGATTCTATAGCGACTATTTTAAAATTTGATTTGGACATATCTCAAAATCTACACGACGAAATCCCGATTTTTCTCTTCCACTAGAAAGATATACTCCACCAGCTCCAACGTTTCTTGTTTCACAGAAATCCGGCTTAAAACGAATCCTGTACATCCAGTTGAAGTTCAAATCGCCAAATTACGAACTACAGCGCCATTTCGAGCTCGTTTATAATTATATTATAAATTATACGTTCAACTGCCGACGATTGAATATATTCGTTATTCAAATTCAATTCCATGCTGAATTACATATCACAGATGATCTGGTTCACACCATATCGCCATTTCAGCCAATTCTGATTATTTCAGAATTAAATATATTATTTAATTATTATTTTAATTAAATATTCACCATTATTAAATTCCATGACCATTAAATTCACTAACCCACCACATATATAACTAAATAAATTAATTATAGTACCTCTGCCAATGTAGGTCATTACACTGGGATTTGATACTTGGGTTTTTGGCAAGTAATACAGAGTTATGTATTGTTATCAAAAATTCGAGCGTCGAATTTTCCAGGTCGTTACAAATATGAAAGAAATTAATGTCCAAAACATTGAGGAATCCTGTTAGATCCCTCCAACCCGTCCCGTTGCATCATAGCTCAGAATATCATGTTATACATGCATATGAAATAGATAATCTAATCTAATTCATCTAAGATGAATATTCCGCTTGAAACCAGGTAGTGTCAAAGGTCATCCATTCATAGATGGGAATATATAACCACAACCAACCAATTTAGCAATAAATCATCTAATCATTCGAACACACAATTTATGCTAACAACAACGAATAATATAATATGAAATAACTATATTCAACAATGCTCCAAAAAGTGTGAGCATTAACTCATCATCCATTCCAATTCGACGATTTCACATCGATTTATAAAATTCCAAACAAGCGTTTGAAATTACCTAAAAATTCAAACAACTCAAAAATCTCCCAACGCCACTTGATTCGCCTCAGTCTGATATCGTACGAAAAAAACACAATTATTATAAGTTTTGAAAACAATTTAAAACGTCATTAGCTAATTAATTAATTAATTAACCTTAATTACATTTAAACTCTTCTTCCCCAAACATTTCAAATAGAGTGTTTCCCTTCCATTACCTCTAATCCTAGACTACACGTTGACCGACCTTCAACTCCACCACGACTACTAGTCAATGTCGCCGACATCACCAATCGAATCATAACATAATTATCCACTTGGCTATCACTTTCAAAACCATTCCGCGTCACCCTAAAATATGCGACCTAGAAGCATCTTCGAGCCCCAACATCGATGATGCGACCACCTACAGATCACTGAAGAACGTCCAAGCCTGCCAGCTGCTGTGTCTCTCCTCTGGAAGTGCAGCTGCTCCCTCATCAATTTTCCTCGCCACCTCCATCGCTCGTGAACCCCATCCCTAACTCGTCTACCACAAAATGCGCACAGTAGAACTATCGTGGTCTTCAAAAAGAAGCCGCAACTTCCCATTCTCGAGCTAGAGGCGACTCCATGCTTCTAGGGTTCAAAAATACATGCTTTTTTTATTTTTCTTTTATTTATTTTTATTTTAGAAAGGAAGAGGGTTTTTTATTTAGGGAACGACAGCTACAAAAATAAGAGAAGAAGGAGAAGAGTAGGATTAGGTTAGAAGTTATGGGTGTTATATATAACGTTGTTGTATACACAATTATATGATTTTTGTTTGATGATAACAACTAAATATATATTGTTATAAATGTGTTTGTAATTGTACTGTTTCATATACTACACAACAGACAAGAATATAATATTTCTATTTAAATAAGATACAACTGTACAGAAATTTAAATATTCACACAGTATTTTATTTGAATAGAATATTTTATTTCAATATCAAACAGTACAAATTTTATACTCCACTATTTGTACATCTCTGTACTACATTTCGTGTCATATCAGATTTCTTATACGTAGCTCCTTACTACAGAATCACTCAGTCACTCATTTTATATACACACATTCTCACGTATACAAATTGACACTTATATACATTTTTTGTCTTCAATCTTCTGTCTTCACAACATCTTCGTTGTCATCCCAGTCATTATCTGCTTTTCTTTCACATGAAACACACGAAGAGTATCAGGAACAGAAATAATTTCATATTCCAGCAGATATAATTTTTTTAATTTTATTTTCCTTAGTTTTTTAGTGTGTTTTCTCATCATTTTTTATGACTCAATCTGATTTATTAATCCATCCGACCGTGTCGAGATAGCTTGTGATATTCATAGTGATACACTGTAAATACCACAAGGCAGACAGTGTGTACTTATATATTTCAGTGCAGGGACAGGAAAACTGTTCTGATGGATGCATATGCACATGTGTATAGAAATACATGTGTGCACTGCCTTGCTAATCAGTATACATTATGGCAACTAAGGAGTAGCCACATGGACCATCCCAACTCCGTGCAACATAGTCAATAAAGAAAAGTGTCGAGCTCAACATACATGAAGCATTAACATCAACAAAATGGTTCAGAAAAGTGCTGCGACAACAAGTCCAGATCAGCCCAAACAAGTTGACAAACATGTGAGATCACATTCATATTAAGCAGCAAAACTCATTGCCCAAAGTGAAACAACACAGAAGTGCTCATGCATGGAGCTACAACATGAAAATAGAAATAACAACAAAACAGCATGTAAAGTGGAAGTGCCTTTCATGTGTGAAACTACTTAAGTTTTGAAGCATGGGGTAACTTTCAGTTCTGCAAGTTCACAAGAAAAACAAAAGTGCCAAAGTGGTCGAGGACAAAATCTGGTGCAGCATGGGACAGAAGTGATCATGTGCAGATTGCACAAATAGCATGGATATAGCAAAGAGAAACAGCAAGTCATGATTAACAAAATAACATGGTGGAGTTATCAAGATACATGGTGCTCTGTCTACACAGTGTACATGAATGGAAAAATGAGCAAGCATAGTACCCAATGCAGCATGGTGCACCAGATTGAAATGGACAAGAGTGCATGGTTCAACAAACTCATGACAAGCTAGCACATACACAAGGGTCCAGCTGAAATGAAGTGGACTGAGCACAAGTGTGTGCACAAGCAGTTTTACATGGTCAAATACAACTCAAGTGGATGGAGATGAAGTCAACACTGTGTGCACAAACTCAACAGTGCATGGATAAATTGTGATTTCAGAACATATACATGAATGGTAGTTCTCTTTGACAAGCATGTCACAGTAAATTAACAAACAAAGCAATCAACAGGTTCACAACAAATGATCGAGCAATAATGAAAATTCAACATGAATGTACATCATAATAGTGCATATACACAGCCTCAAATTCATAGTGTCAAGATAAAGTTTTCAAGTGCAAGCCAACATTCCCAGATGTGTACATGGCATTAGTTTTGGAAAACTAAATCAGTGTTCAGTTTTGTAAGCAAAGAGATCTTTGCTAAACATTCCAGAATTCAATGTTTCCAATTATACAGTAGGAAAGAAATGTGCCAAGCTTTATTTTCAGAAATTGTCAAGCAAAAGAGGAAAGCAATTTTTCTTTTTGGCAAGAGTTTTTCTAGTGGTGGAACAATTACTTGACAAAGCAGAATTTCAGCAAATAAATCTATGAACAATATTTTGGCAAGGATTTTCATACCAAATTTAATCAAATCAGTGTTATTTTATATAAGAAATTATTCCAGAAATCAACTATGAGTCACTACATCATCTTTGGATAGATAATTTGTTTTCAAGTTTGAAAAAGTTTAGTTCGGCATGTTTTAAAACATTTTCCAGAGTATCTCAACAAATTCAAGGCTAACTGAATTCAAACAAGGCAACAAAACCAATTCAATCAAGTCTGGAATCACGCTAGTGTATCAAGCCAAATTCATTTTTGTTATGGCAACAAATTCGAACTCAATGAAAGCCATGGACATCATCTCAAAGAAGGAAACAAATTCACGAGCAAATCAAGCCAAGTCATTTAAATCGAAATCAGAGATTTGTAGGATATATAATCCTATTTATATCACCAATACATCACAGGCATCAATTATCGAATCCACAAAACAACAAATTCAAGCATAGAATAAATTTAGAGAACTCACAATCTTTTAGGGATTCGGACATCACCCAAATTGATCGAGCAAGTTAGAGGAAGCAACAGTGTAATCATCAGAGACAAGGAGAATCATTTCCAGAAGCAATTTATCACAACGTCGATTTGATTTGGCGAAAAGTAGAAACCTTAATTCTTTTTTCTTGGCTGCCATTGTTTAAGAGATAAAGGAAATAAGGGTGGAACCAATTTAAAGTGGCCAGCCTAGTTCAAATGTTTAAAGGGGAGATTTAATTTCTTTAAATCTAGGGTTTTTCTTTGTTTAATTTTTGTTGTATTTTCAATTTCATTTGTAAACCGTCCGAACAGTTTCTAGAGTCTGTAAAATTCTAGGGAATCCAGTTAGGGTTTTTAACTGGCCGTTTAATAGAGTCTGTAAAAACTAGGGTTACTAGCTACAGGGTTATAGCTAGGGGAAATCTGATCTAGAGGATACAGATTAGTCTAAGATTTTGAGCGTAGGATTAGAATAGGAGCGAGGGGCTCGCAAGTTTACATGGTATTGTAAGCGGGATCTGTTCTATTACCTAGTAGAAACCTTAGGAATGCAGCAGTAGGCAGGATTTTGCCGAAGCTGGGTGTATCTTGTGTCATTTACCTTTCTGCATTTATTTTCTACTGCATTCTATGATATGATATTTTTTAATATCCCGCTTAATTTTTAATAAACCCTATTCACCCCCTCCCTCTAGTGTTAATCTAGATCCAACAAGTGGTATCAGAGCGGGTTTTCTATTAACTCTAGAGTAAATGGTGATCCCTAGTTGTCAGTCCATAGAGAGTCAGTCCTGTCGTATTCCAACTATTTTCAATGGAACATATTTTTCAATTTGGAAATCAAAATTAGAATTATATTCAAAATCTGTTAATTTTGAATATTGGAATATTATTGAAAATATGGGAGATATGCTAGATAAGAATAATAAAGTTGTCAATGCTCGTGTTATGCATATTCTCTATTCTTATCTTAGTAATAATCAGCTTGATCTTATCTCTCATTATTTAACTGCGTAGGATATCTGGAGAACTCTAGATGCGATGTATGGAGAATCTGACAACTACTCAAAACCCTCAATCGTCAACTCAGATTCAGATCTATGTTTACAATGTGAAATAGATAGATCAAACGATGGAGAATCAACAGATGGTGAAACAGAAAATTTGTCTTATGAAGATTTGGTTTATATGTGTGTTGATTTAACTAAATCTGTTGATAAGCTCCAACATAAAAACAAAACTCTAAAATCTAGAAATCTTGAGTTGACCATCAAAATTAATGATTTGGAATCACAACTTGAATATTCTAAAAATTCTTCAAATTCAAATTGCAAAAAATTTTAAAATTAGAAACTGATCTCGTTCATCTCAATATAAATATTCAAAAGCTTGAGAATGAAATTTGGATCTTAAAAGAGAACGAGACCGAGTTATTAAGTTCGAACAATTTTTTGCATAAGGATTTTGAAAATTTTAAGATGACTGAAATTTCCAAACATGATTTTGCTGAAAAACAATATTTACTAAAAAACTGAATCAATTTTGAATGAACTTGATAATGGAATTAAAAATTTCAAAATCTTTGAGGTTGAAAAACAAAAACAATTTGATTTTGAGATTTCTGAGAGTAAAATCAAAACTGAGAAACTTCTAAAAGAGAATAATTTTCTGAATCTAAAATCAACAATCTTGAGTTGAGTTTGAAACGTTTTTCAACCAGTGAAAAATCTTTAAATATGTTGTTGAAAAATCAGTTTTCTTCTGGTAATAGGAACGGCCTCGGTTTTGGGAAAACTAACGGTTTTGAAAATTTGAATTCTTGTGATTTTAAAAATTCCTCAAGCTGTTTTAAAGGGAATCGTTTTGGAAATTTGAACCCTGGAAATTTGATAGGATTTTTAAATCACAACCGAGATGAAAATTTGTCTGATAACAAACCATTCAAACCATTATGGACCGCAAAAAGAAATAAAGTGAATTCGTCCAAATTTAAACAGATCTGGGTTCCTAAAGGTACAAAGATTGATTCGAATGGGTTGTTATACTAACAGGTTTGGGTGTCTAAAATCGTGAACACATTTCAAAGTGGTTTTACAAATTTTGTTAGGCCACTCGATCCTCTAAACTGTTAGTTACCAGAGGAGGCTGAGGAACTGCTTTACAAAAGAGAAACTGAATTCAAACTGCTTCATATCATCAGATCATTCAAAGTTCCTTAGCCAAGATTGTTGAGCTGGAGATCCAAAACATCTTCTGTAATTCAGGTTTGATCTATAGACTCATCTTTGTAAATATTCTCTGTTTTTATTTTCTTTGTTTTATTCCTCCTTCTGCCCCTTCTATTTTTTTGTTTTTGATTTGACACTGCCATATTATTTTTGTGTCTTTCTTCTTGAGCTTTAATAACTTCAAATTGCAGAATTCATGATTTTCTGGAAATTCGCTTTAGTTGTATAAACTCTGATGTTTTAATCTTTTCCGGATCTTGAATTTAAACTTACAATTTTCTGCAATTATTTTGAAATTTATTTCTTTTCTGAATTTTGAATTCGTAATAGTGTTGAAGCAGTCATATCATAACTTGAACACAGTTAATTTGAATTCTATTTTTTTTTGAAGATCTGAAAATTTAATGGAATTTCACACACTTTTACTGTTCTGAGTTTCTTCTAATTCTGTAATGGCCCGGCTTCTAATTAACATCATTAATAAAATTTGTCAAATTTAATTTAACAAATTTTAAATGTAATTAAAATTTCATATCGTAAAACATTTTTAAAATTTAAAAGTCTTGTGTATGATAACATTTGTACAAAACCATGTATCATATGTATGAGTAGCAAGTATGAAAAGTGCCATTTCTTTTATGTTAGCACCTAGCTTGTTTCACAAATACTAAGAATTTAAAACTTTGTTTTTGTAAGTTCTTAAGTTTTTAAAACATAAAAGCATTTGACAAATTTTACACCAAAACTATTCCTTTGTCACATTGTAAAGTTAAAGAGGAAAAAAATCCATTTTTTCTCACATGAAAACATTTAACCTGTAGTGGCCATTCTTTTTTATATTTGCACAAGACCTGTTCATCACATAAATAGAATTAGAATGCAGCCTACACTAGAAATAGGCTAGAAAGTAGGATGTTGATTGAATTAAAATTCACATGGACGAACCATTTATGTCCAGGATATTTTCAGTTTTCAGAACATTGTACAAATCAAACTATTTCTTAGATAATTTACATGCACACCTCGCCGTTTAGCTGCAAACCACAACACACCACTTGGCAGAATAATGATTCAGTGCTGCAAATTCTGATCATCCTCTCAGCCAAGGAAAAATATATGATTAGTGGGTAAAAACTTGAAGTACACATGCATTTAAGGAAAAGGAATAGCAGCAGCCATTTCTGACATAGAAGTGGTACAAAATGGCCCGTAAACACATGTTCCTTAGCACAAAAAACACCTCGACCATATGTAAATTAGGGTGCAGGCCATAGCACAGCTAGTAGAACATAGGTTTTTCTTCTTTTCAGTCATTAATAGGGCTGTGCACTTCTGATTCGTCCTTCCTGTAATCAGCCAGGCATTAAATGATGAATATTTAATAGTTTTAATGCACCTATAAATAGAGACACACATTCACACAAAATCATAGGAACCAGTAGAAGAATTAGAATCTGAGGAAGCCAAGCCTTTAGAGGTGAGTAAACCATTTTTTCCCCATTGTTTAAACTTTTGAATTACTGCTGAAATGGTTTGAGTGCACATATGCTAGCTTGGATGCCTTTGATTAAGATTGCAAGTTCTGAACACTATCCTTTGGCTGACCAATAATTTATAATTTAAGCTATAAAATTTTGATTTGTACTAGTCTAGACTGTTATTCCATGTACTGGCATGTTGCATAGGTCCTATGGATTAGTTAAAACCGAGATAAACAAAACTGCTGTTATTATGCAAACACAGACAGTATAAAACCTTTTTCAAAAGAGAATTCAATCGAGTTCTCATCCGGTGTTTATATGAATGCAAGAACATGAGACCTGAGTTTCTTATTTCATTTATCTAAGGGAGTAAATAAATGTTAAAAACAAAGGTGTAAATAGAAAATAGAAGACTGCATTTGTTCTCTGTAACCAAGCCTATGTCATGAAATTTCAAACTATTTAGAAACCTGATTTAAGTATATAAACAGAAGCGCACTGTAAAACGATTATTTTTGGTGGTCGTTTCATGATTTTTAACCTCATGGATGTTGAGATATGCCAAGATGATAAAAAAATGTATTTTGATCAAATTCCGACGATCAAGGCCATAGGAGTCCATGTCGTCAGGAGGAGAGTAACGTGGAGGGTAGGAGGATATAGGAAAAATATAAAAATATTTTTCTATTTCGTGGACTTTGAGAACGAATTAAAAATAGAAAAAAAGGTTTTGGGTACATGTTGTTCACGCCGGAGCTGCACAGCGATGCCAGCGCTAGGGGGCTGCGCACCTGGGGGATCGACGCTGGAGGAGGCCAGCGTGGTGTAGTTTGAGTGGCACGGAGTTCTATGGTCCGAAGAGAGAGCGGTGGAAGTTTTCTCAAATGGAACCCATGCGTTAATAATGGTGGAAGACAGTGAAATAACTGTTCACGCTCAGATGATCGGACCTAGGTGTGGCAATGAGGTCCGGAGATGATTTGTGATAGGTATGGATGTTCACGAGGGTCTGTGGTTGCTCAGGTGGTGGTGCACATGCACCATGCACTGGTTATTGCAGATTGGCACATTGGCACTTTAGGCGATGAGGAAATCACGGTTGTGGCAAGGGTTTTTTAGAGTTGGCACATTTGTACTTTAGCATTGGGGAAAGTACCAGGCGGTACTTTGGAAAAACCAGGAAAACACGTTTGTGGCATTAGATTTGAAAGCGAAAACACATGTGCAGGCGAAGTGGTATTTTGGGAACGGGTAAAGTGGTACTTTGGTGCGGAAGTACCAGGTGGGACTTTGGCACGGTGAGAAAACATGATTGTGGCAAAGGATTTCTAGGGCTGGCACATTGGTACTTTGGTAAACGGGAAAGTACCAGGTGGTACTTTGGCAATTCCAGAACGGACGGTGACTGGAGCGATTTTCACTTGCGCACCGTGGCGTTTCGAGAGTGGTACTTTGAAAAAACTGGTACTTTGGCAAATACGAAGAAATGTACGATTTTAAATGAAGTTTCAAATTTTTTAATAAAATAGGAAATTAATTAATTAATTAAATTTATATTTTTTGACAAAGAGAAGCATAATGTATTGGGCAGGTAAAAAGTAAGACGGTGGCAAGGGAACTTGACTTCCGAAGTTCATCAGTTTAAAAATAAAATAAATAGGAAATAATTTTAATGAAAACATAAATTATTTATGAATTTTTAAGAATTAAAAGATAGTTTACAAATGAGACGATAATGAAATTTGGAAATATTTGTCGTGTAAAACAAGTAGAGCAATATACCGTGTGCGACGCGCACGTTTTTATTGTTCGTTATTAAAGATAACCAAATCACTTAGGTTTGATAAATACGGTCATATATACCTTCCTGTTTGTTTAAAGATCTCATAATAGAAAATAAATTATACTTAATCCAGTTAAGTCTAAACTGATAACTAATGTTTAGATTGAATAAATACTAAAAACCATTCTTAAGTATAAATTGATAAGAAAGACATTAGGTGAATCATTTCGAAGAGTCCGGAATTAATATTCCACTTCGATTTGATTAATCCGTCGCATGTCAGGAATATTCTAAGATAATGGAGGACAGAGATATACAAGGGCTATTCTTGAATAGTGCCTTCGGTTTGTCCAGTTCCAGGACAACTTGTAAGGACGAATGTTTGACAGAGTAATTCTAACTGATCACGTACATTGATCTCTCCAAACGTATTTATATGGTTACAGAGGAATTCGTTTCTCTTGCTTTATACCTATAATATATTTTTGGGGAAGTCAATTAGTGATTGGTGAGTTTTGACGATGTGGCATTCAAAGCAAATGAATTGATGATGATGAAAGGTATGTCTAGCCTCAAGTCTCACATCCAGGAAATGACAAAAATCGGGGAGGCAGCATGGCTATGTGGGTCGCTCCCATCACCTATCTAGAGAAATTCTTTTTGTTTCTTACTCTATCGATTGTGTCACGCTGGGGAAATGGTTGCCGTACACAACCATTGGTGATATACATTCGATACACTCAAGAGAAATGAGTGGTTGGTCATGTGTGGGCCGGGTTGCAAGACGTTCTTGTTGAACCCAGTGTATTCGCCTCTAGAGATACACTATCAGAAGGTGGTTCCATACCTTGTCATAGTCGGAAATTCATTATCCATAAGCGCCAGGCAGTTTTTATTTGTATACTATATAGAAGAATGTGAGATGCAAGCATTCTTCTAAAAATTCTAAATTATTTGTTAAAACTCTAGACATTATGATAATATCTGATTTAAATTATACAAAATGTTTATTTCTCATAAGGTAAAAAACCGTTCCGTAATTACAGCGTGGTCTTATGAGATATTTTTATTCCTTTAACTTCTTTTAAAATCGTTTACTCATACCAGTCCCCTGACTGATCCAGAGTTTATTTTTCTATGTTTCCCTAAAACTCTTGGGTACTCATAACACTTGTTATGAGTAGACAAGTGAATCAGGTCATACTTGGAATAACTAGATGGAGTTTCTTTATGCTGGTCTACCTATCTATCTATGTTTAATTACTAAGTACTGCAAGTTCGAGTTACCTATAATGTTATGAATAATTAAAGTTGTACTATGTAATGGAATGTATCCCTAGACCTAATATGTTATGATGTACAGTGTTCTGATGTGTAATATTGTGAAGTATTATCTTTTCTTAAAAATTCCGTTTTGAGATTCTGATGTTTTCTTTTGTTCTACCTCTATCTATTTCTTATTCTTATATAATGACACGACTTCTGATGCGTTGGAAAGTTGGGTCATTACAGTTGGTATCAGAACTAGTATACAGATTATCTAGGCTTGGGTGAGTGTTGAGAGAGCGTATTTTTATAAATAAATAGATAAAAATATATATAAGGATCAACTTGAATGATATACTTAAGTCAGTTATATCCAATCAAGTTTTGATTATAGACCTGTTATACTCAGGTAATTAAGTATGAATACCCTAGACGAAGAGGTCTCGCTAGTGGGACTACCACCATTAATGATCGTAATACTGCCTCCCAAGATCAAGGAGAAACTGTGGAGGAAGTTACACCAGTCCAGCAGAACAAAAGCTTTGCAACTATCTGTAAGGGGTATACAACGTTGGGACGGAAGGTATTCAAAGGGACCGAATCTTTTATTGAAGTTCAAGCATGGTTGAGGTCCTATGAGAGGATTTTCAAAGGATTGAAGTTGAATGATGATCAGAAATGCCTTTTAGCTTCATAGCAACTCCAAGGAGCTGCTGCAATCTGGTGGGACGCTCAAACTGCAAACGTTCCTGAAGATGATTTTACTTGGGACAAATTCAAAGAAGCATTCGAGGCACAATTTCTTCCTGCCGCTGGCAAAACTAGGATGTATCAGGATTTTATTGATCTCAAACAAGGAAACATGACAATATCTGAGTATGAAAACAAGTTTAATGCACTCTCCTTCTTTGGGCCAGAGTTAATCAACACCCCACTCAAGAGGAATGAAATGTTTATAGCAGGATTGAAGGATAGCTTGCAAGTTAAAATGATTGGGCATCTTAAAATCCCATTTGCTGATCTAGTGGACATGGAAGTTCGGTATGAGGCACTTGAGGGAAAGAAGCCAGTTACAAAGGCACAGACAAGAGAACCCAGTGGTAAAAATCCCAATAAAAGGAAGTTTAACCCAAATTGGAACAACAAGGGACAAAAAAATGGGGGAGAAGGCCAAGGAGCGATTTAAATATACAGAATGCCACAACTGCCATCAGAAGGGTCATATTGCTAAGTTCTACAAGAAACCAGCAGCAAAGAAGCCACCGCAACCTCAGCAACAACAACCTCCTCAACAGCAACAGCAGAAACAACAGCAAGGACCTGGTAATGCAATTATCATGAAGACTCTCTTCTTTAATTGCCATCAGCCTGGACACATGGTTAAAGACTGTCCGCTCATGAAAAAGGCACAACAACCGAAGGTCTATGCTATTAAGAATGAACCTTCAACTTCTCAGGACGTGAAGGGAAAAGGAGTCCTCGAAGGTACTTTTGATTTAAATGGAATTGATGTTCATGTTTTATTTGATACTAGCACCTCACATAGTTTCATTTCTTCTGGAACGGTAGGAAAATTCCAATTTATCCCAAAAATTTCTCTTAATCCGATTTGCATAGCTAATCGCATTGGCAGAAAAAACGAATTAAAAATGTATTATGATAATGTGGCCCTCTCGTACCTTACACATTCCTTCCTTTTCGATTTCTATGTCTTGGATTTTTAAGGATTTAATTTCATACTCGGGTTAGAATGGTTAAGTAAATTTCAAGTTATGATTAAATGCGACAAAGAAATCGTAACTCTAATAACCAATAGTGGAAGCAAAGCTAGGATACCGTATGGGAAACCTGGTATTCATATGTGTAGTTTCTTGTATGCCTTGGAAGCACCACAAGAAAATCTGGAGACGTTAGAAGTAGTCAGAGATTTTTCTGACGTATTTGAAGAAGTCCAAAGTTTACACCCACATCGCGAGTTAGAGTTCCGAATCGATCTAATTCCAGGAGCACGACCGATAGTTCAAACTAAAAGATGAATGGTGCTAAAGGAAGTCACGGAACTCGAAAAGCAAACTCAAGATTCGTTGGCCAAAGGGTTGATCAGGCCAAGTTTTTCAAGTTGGGGTTCAGCAGTAGTTTTTGTGGTTAAGTCTGATGGATCACTAAGATTATGCGTTGACTATAGAGAGTTAAATAAGGTAACCATAAAAAATAAGTATCCTTTACCTCGAATTGATGATTTCTTTGACCAGTTGAATGGAGCCACAAAGTTTTCTCAAATGGACCTAGCAATCGATTTCCATCAGTTGAGGATTGCCAAAGATAGTATTCCTTTAACTACTTTCAGAGGCCCGAATTTATTTTATGAATGGTTAGTTATGCCATTCAGACTGACCAACGCACCCGCGTATTTTGTTGATTTGATGAACCGTGTCTTTAGGAAGATTCTAAACAAATTTGTCCTAGTTTTTATCGACGATATCTTAATCTTTTCGAAGGCTGAAGAAGAGCACCGATATCATCTTAGAGTGTGCTGGAGACTCTAAGAAAAATGTATTGAAGGCGAAGTTTTCTAAATGTCATTTCTGGCAATCTGAAGTTAGATTCGTGGGGCACATTGTAAATGGAGATGGTAACTCTGTGGACCCAATCAAAGTAGAAGCAGTGCATAAATGGAAGCAGCCCAGAACACCGACGGAAGTCTGTAGTTTCTTGGGATTAGCAGGATATTACAGGAGATTTATCCAAGATTATTCTAAGATATCTTCGCATCTGACAATGCTAACTAAGAAGGGTGAGAAATTTATATGGACTCCAAAATGTGAAGAGGCTTTCAAGGAATTAAAGAAGAAATTAACAGAAGCACCAGTTCTAGCTGTTCCCAATGGGAAGAGTGGATTTGCAGTATATACTGACGTTTGTGGAGTTGGACTTGGCGCAGTATTGATGCAAAATGGACGTGTGATTGCGTATGCTAGTAGACAATTAAAGATCCACGAAAAGAATTACGCTACACACGATCTAGAGTTATTGGCGGTTGTCTTCGCATTGAAAATGTGGAGACACTACCTGCTGGGAGAGAAGTTCGAACTTTTCACTGATCACAAACCACTCAAATATTTGTTCACCCAAAAAGATCTCAATCTAAGACAACAAAGGTGGTTGGAGTTCCTTGCATCATACGACCTAGATATTATCTATACGCCAGGAAAAGCTAATGTCGTAGCAGACGCTCTAAGCAGAAATGCAATCTTATCTCTTCTAGAAGCTACTCCAGCACTTTAAGAAATAATAATGGAAAATCAAAGGAGAGATGTAAATTTGGAGAAGTTAATCCAAGGATTTATAAGGGGAGGGGAGTCAGATTTTGAGGTTGATAGCCAAGGTATTCTCAAAATTAATGGGAGACTGTGTGTTCCCGATGTTAATGGGCTAAGACAAGAAGTTCTAGCAGAATGCCACAAATCAAAGCTAAGTATTCACCCAGGAGTGCACAAAATGTATAAAGATATGAGGCGAGTATTTTGGTGGCCAGGAATGAAGAAAGATATTTTGCCCTATATAAATCGGTGTCTATGCTGCCAGCGAATAAACGGTGATCATCAGAAAGCAGCAGGATTGTTGAAACCTTTGGAGATTCCCTGCTGGAAGCGGGAAATGATATCAATGGATTTCATTGATGGTTCACCCAAGACTAGAAAAGGATATGAAGGAGTTTAGGTTATGGTAGATCGACTGACGAAGAGTGCGCAATTTATTCTAGTAAAACCAACTCGAACTGCAGCTTCGTTAGCCGAGATTTTTATAAGGGAAATTGTATGACTACATGGAGTCCAAGTGAGCATTGTAAGTGATAGGGATCCCATTTTTACCAATAAATTCTGGGAAGCACTTCAAACAACTTTGGGGACCAAGCTGAATTCAAGTACCGCCTACCATCCCCAAACCGACGGTCAAACAGAAAGAGTGAACCGAATATTAGAAGACCTATTGAGGGCATGTATTCTTGATTTTGGAGGATCATGGGAGTATCATCTACATTTATTTGAATTCTCTTACAACAACAACTACCAGGCCAGTATAGATATGGCACCATATGAAGCTTTTTATGGACGACCGTGCAGATCACCAACTTGTTGGGTGGAGTCAGGAAGAAAACTTTTTCTCGGACCAGATATGATCCGAGAAGCAACCGAGAAGGTTGAGTTAGTCAAGAGAAGGATGAAAGAGGCCCAGGATAGACAGAAAAGCTACGCGAACAAAAGACAAAGGGATCAAAAAAATTTCAGTTGGAGATTTTGTGTTTATAAAGATTTCACCAATCAAAGGAGCAATCAGATTTGGTAAAACGAGAAAGTTAGCTCCACGATATGTGGGACCTTTCCGTGTTCTTGAGAAGGTTGGATCTCTTGCTTATCGGATGGAATTACCAGAAATAATGGCAGGGATTCACAATGTTTTTCATGTGTCACATCATCGCAAATGTGTTCACGACCCGTCTTTGATTTTGGAACCATCGGTTCAGGAGGATCTTGAGATTGAACCAAACTTGACTATGGTTAGATATCCAGTCTATGTGGTGGATAGAGAAGAAAAACGACTTCGGAATAAGATTGTGAAGCTGCTCAAGATACAATGGAGTGAGAATCCGAATGATTGTACTTGGGAAACGGAGAAGCACATCAGGGAAATCTATCCAGATTATGTTTTGAACTAGATGTTAGCTATCCTATGTTTGATTTGGATGTTATCCTATGTATGATGGCATTGTATGACTTGTTATGGATGTTATTCTATGCTTCGAAATGGAATTTTGGGTTTTTCATTTCTGTGGATTATTGATACATGAGGACTCGGTTATTCTTAGGGCTTATGAACTCTTTCCGTTTATTAGCACTTATACTAAGATTTGTCCTTTGTTTCTTTACCAGATGGCGCCAATCTTCAAGAGAACAACTAGGAAGCGTTTGACTCCTCTCCAGATATTGAGGCATCACACGAGTATCAGCATACCTGAGATAGTGGGCTCTCATGATAGGATTGGACATGCTCAGCATCACGATGTGGAGAGACGATATGTCGACTCTGAGGAGTTAGGGATTTATCATGGAGCATCTTCTGTTGAGGAGGACAGTATGGATTTTCTATAGGTGCTAGAGGAGGAGAGAGGAAGGACAGGAGGAGGGATATGTAGGTGATGGAGATGATGGTGGTGGCAGTGGAGATGATGGTGGCGGCAGTGGAGACAACAGTGACAGTGGAGATAGGGATGACAGGGACGATGATGAGGAGGAACCAGAGGAGGAACCAGAAGAGGAGCCAAAAAAGGAAGAACCAGAAGAGGAGCCAGAGAAGGAGGAGGATATCATACCTGATCAGATACAGGATGACCCTGTTGGCATGATCCCACCGGTACCACAGGATGGGCAGTTAGCTGTTCTGTGGGAGCAGATCGGTCAGGAGATGATGCAGTTTCAGGCGAATGGAGGAGATTTAGGGATACCCATGGACTATGAATATCCGGATATGATGTTATACCCACCATCCCTTGTAGAGGTCATAGAGATCTCAGATGAGCTTGAGGAGAGTGATGATGTAGTAGAAGTGATTAATATCTCATACGGTGAGGAGGCGATTATTATCTCAAACGACGATGAGTCGATCATTATCTCAGATGATGAGGAGGCGATCATTATCTCAGATGATGAGGAGGTTATCATTATCTTAGATGATGAGGAGGTCATAGAGATCAGCAACAGCTCAGGGTAGTGTGGTTGGACTAGGATGTTAGTATTCATATGGCAGTATTAGTAGTATTTTGGTGTGTATTATAGTAGTAGTTTGACAGATGTATATTATAGTAGTCTATAACTCGATGTTAGTCGAGTATAGTACCTATAAACATATTATCTGATGTAGCCAGTTGACGTGATATGATATATTATTTTTGCCTAAACATATCTACTGTTTACAAATTTCGAGGACGAAATTTTTATAGGGGTAGATTGTAATGACCCGGATTCTAACTAACATCGTTAATAAAATTTGTCGATTTTAATTTAACAAATTTTAAATGTAATTAAAATTTCATATCTTAAAACAATTTTAAAATTTAAAAGTCTTGTGTATGATAACATTTGTACCAAACCATGTATCATATGTATGAGTAGCAAGTATGAAAAGTGTCATTTCTTTTGTGTTAGCACCTAGCTTGTTTCACAAATACTAAGAATTTAAAACTTTGTTTTTGTAAGTTCTTAAGTTTTTAAAACATAAGAGCATTTGACAAATTTTGCACAAAAATTATTCCTTTGTCACATTGTAAAGTTAAAGAGGAAAAAAATCCATTTTTTCTCATATGAAAACATTTAACCTGTAGTGGCCATTCTTTTTTATATTCGCACAAGACCTGTTCATCACATAAATAAAATTAAAATGCAGCCTACACTAGAAATAGGCTAGAAAGTATGATGTTGATTAAATTAAAATTCACATGACCGAACCATTTATGTCCAGTATATTTTTAGTTTTCAGAACATAGTACAAATCAAACTATTTCTTAGATAATTTACACGAACACCTCACCATTTAGCCGCAAACCACAACACACCACTTAGCAGAGTAATGATTAGGTGCTGCAAATTCTGATCATCCTCTCAGCTAAGGAAAAAGAAATGATTGGTGGGTAAAAACTTGAAGTACACATGCATTTAAGGAAGGGGAATAGCAGCAGCCATTTCTGACATAGAAGTGGTACAAAATGGTCCTTAAACACATGCTCCTTAGCACAGAAAAAACCTCGACCATATGTAAATTAGGGTGCAGGCCATAGCATAGCTAGTAGAACATAGGTTTTTCTTCTTTTCAATCATTAATAGGGCTATGCACTTCTGATTTGTCCTTCCTATAATCAGACAGGCATTAAATGATGAATATTTAATAGTTTTAATGAACCTATAAATAGAGATACACCTTCAAGCAAATTCATAGGAACTAGTAGAAGAAGAATTAGAATCTGAGGAAGTCGAGCCTTTTGAAGTGAGTAAACCATTTTTTTCCATTGTTTAAACTTTTGAATTACTGCTGAAATGGTTTGGGTGCACATATACTAGTTTGGATGCCTTTGATTAAGATTGCAAGTTCTGAACACTATCCTTTGGCTGACCAATAATTTATAATTTAAGCTAGAAAATTTTGATTTGCATTAGTTTAGGCTGTTATTCCATGTACTGGTATGTCGCATAGGTCCTATGGATTAGTTGAAATTGAGATAAACAAAACTGTTGTTGTTATGCAAACACAGACAATATAAAACCTTTTTCAAAAGAGAATTCAATCGAGTTCTCATTCGGTGTTTATATGAATGCAAGAACATGAGACCTGAGTTTCTTATTTCATTTATCTAAAGGAGTAAATAAATGTTAAAAACAAAGGTGCAAACAGAAAACTGCATCTGTTCTCTGTAACCAAGCCTATGTCATGAAATTTCAAACTATTTAGAAACCTGATTTAAGTATATAAATAGAAGCGCATTGTAAAACGATGATTTTTTGGTGGTCGTTTCATGATTTTTAACCTCATGGATGTTGAGATATGCCAAGATGATCAAAAAATGTACTTTGATCAAATTCCGACGATCAAGGCCATGGGAGTCCATGTCGTTAGGAGGAGAGTAACGTGGAGGGTAGGAGGATATATACAAAATATAAAAATATTTTTCTATTGCATGGATTTTGAGAACGAATTAAAAATAGAAAAAAAATAGGTTTTTGGGTATATGTTGTTCACGTCGGAGCTGCACCGCGACGCCAGCGCTAGGGGGATGCGCACCTGGGGGGGTTCGGCGTTAGAGGAGGCTAGCGTGGTGTAGTTTGAGTGGCACGAAGTTCTATGGTCTGAGGAGAGAGCGGTGGAAGTTTTCTCAAATGGAACCCATGCGTTAATAATGGTAGAAGACAGTGAAATCACTGTTCACGTTCAGATGATCGGACCTGGGTGTGGCAATGAGGTCCGGAGATGATTTGTGACAGGTCTGGACGTTCACGAGGGTCAATAAAGGCTCAGATGGTGGTGCACGTGCACCATGCACTGGTTATTGCAGATTGGCACATTAGCACTTTGGGCGGTGAGGAAATCACAGTTGTGAAAGGGGTTTTTAGGGTTGGCACATTGGTACTTTAGTATTGGAGAAAGTACTAAGTGGTACTTTGGAAAAACCAGGAAAACACAGTTGTGGCATTAGATTTGAAAGCGAAAACACATATGCAGGCGAAGTGGTATTTTGGGAATGGGTAAAGTGGTACTTTGGTGCAGAAGTACCAGGTGGTACTTTGGCACGGCGAGAAAACACGATTGTGGCAAAGGATTTCGAGGGCTGGCGCATAGGTACTTTGGTAAATGGGAAAGTACCAGGTGGTACTTTGGCAATTCCAGAACAGACGGTGACTGGAGCGATTTTCACGTTCGCACCGTGGCGTTTCGAGAGTGGTACTTTGACAAAACTGGTACTTTGGCAAAGACGAAGAAAAATAATATTTTAAACGAAGTTTCAAATTTTTTAATAAAATAGGAAATTAATTAATTAAAAAAATTATATTTTGTGAAAAAGAGAAGCATAAAGTATTGGACAGGCGAAAAGCAAGACGGTGGCAAGGGAACTTGACTTCCGAAGTTCATCAGTTTTAAAAATAAAATAAATAGGAAACAATTTAAATGAAAACATAAATTATTTATGATTTGTTAAGAATTAAAAGATAGTTTACAAATGAGACGTTAATGAAATTTGGAAATATTTGTCGTGTAAAACAAACAGAGTAAAATACCGTGTGCGACGCGCACATTTTTATTGTTCGCTATTAAAGATAACCAAATCACTTGGGTTTGATCAATACGGTCATTTATACCTTCCTTTTTGTTTAAAGATCTCAGAATAGAAAATAAATTATACTTAATCCAGTTAAGTCTAAACTGATAACTAATGTTTAGATCGAATAAATATTAAAAACCATTCTTAAGTATAAATTGATAAGAAAGACATTACGTGAATCATTTCGAAGAGTCCGGAATTAATATTCCACTTCGATTTGAATAATCCGTCGCATGTTAGAAATATTCTAAGATAATGGAGGACAGAGATATACAAGGGCTATTCTTGAATAGTGCCTTCGGTTTGTCCAGTCCCAGGACAACTTGTAAGGATGAATGTCTGACAGAGTAATTCTAACTGATCACGTACATTGATCTCTCCAATCGTATTTATATGGTGGCAGAGGAATTCATTTCTCTTGCTTTATACCTATAATATATTTTTGGGGAAGTCAATTTGTGATTGGCAAGTTTTGACGATGTGGCATTCAAAGCAAATGAACTAATGATGATGAAATGTAAATCTAGCCTTAAGCCTCACATCCATGAAATAACAAAAATCGGGCAGGCAGCATGGCTATGTGGGTCGCTCCTATTAGGGTGTAGCATCACCTATCTAGAGAAATTCTTTTTGTTTTTTATTCCATCGATTCTGTCCCATTGGGGAAATGGCTGCCGTTAACAACCATTGGTGATATACATTCGATACACTCAAAAGAAATTAGTGGTCGGTCATGTGTGGGCCGGGTTGTAAGACGATCTTGTTGAACCCAGTGTATTCGCCTCTAGAGATACACTATTGGAAGGTGGTTCCATACCTTGTCATAGTTGGAAATCCATTATCCATAAGCGCCAGGCGGTTTTTATTTGTATACTATATAGAAGAATGTGAGATGCAAGCATTCTTCTAAGATTCTAAATTATTTGTGAAAACTCTAGACATTATGATAATATCTGATTTAAAGTATACAAAGTGTTTATTTCTCATAAGGTAAAAACCTATTCCGTAATTACAACGTGGTCTTATGAGATATTTTTATTCCTTTAACTTGTTTTAAAATCGTTTACTCATACCAGTCCCCTGACTGACCCAGAGTTTATTTTTCTATGTTTCCCTGAAACTCTTAGGTACTCATAACACTTGTTATGAGTAGACAAGTGAATCAGGTCATACTTGGAATAGCTGGATGGAGTTTCTTCATGCTGGTCTACCTATCTATGTCTAATTACTAAGTATTGCAAGTTTAGGTTACCTATGACGTTATGATTAATTAAAGTTGTACTATGTAATGGCATGTATCCCTAGACCTAATATGTTATGATGTACTGTGTTCTGATGCGTAATATTATGAAGTATTATCTTTTGTTAAAAATTCCGTTGTGAGAATCTGATGTTTTCTTTAGTTCTATCTCTATCTATTTCTTATTCTTATATAATGACACAACTTCCGATGCGTTCAAAAGTTGGGTCGTTACAAATTCATTTTAGAAAGGCTTGAAAATATATACTCATTACAACACACTGCTGCTTCTCAGTTGTGATAATTTCTTTAATTTTCAGATTGGCTTGAATTTTTTGAATTGACTTGAAACTCATTGTTTACATCTTGAAATTCTCCGTTATTCATGATCATCTGGTTTAGATTTTTGTTTGTTTGAGATCATTTGAAATTTTTGATATTTTGAATCTCACACACCTCTCAGATCTGAAATTATTAATCCTGTGTATTTGTATCATTGTATCTCATGATGTTCATTTGTTCAAGTGGTTTCAAATAATCCATTATTTTTGGATCATGAATTATTACTCAATCTTAATGTAATTATTCTGAAAAATTTCTTGTGTGATTGTCAGAAAAATTTGTGAAAAATTCTTTTGAAAAATGGTCTTTAAAACTCTTTGCTATTTCATGATGATTTGACTTGAATATTTGTTTGTTTAAAATCATTTGAAATTATTGAATCTCATACAAATCTTTGAACTGAAATTTATAATATGGCGTGATAAATTCATTGAATCTAGAGATTTACATATTCCTTCAAACGATTTCAAATAAACTATATTTTTTATCTTGAATCATGAAACATCTTTTGAGACCATTAGAAATATCTTGACAAGTTTGCTTTAAAATTGGTTATCATGCTGCTCTGATCATAAGATCTCGATTTGAAAATATTTTTGATGACTGCTTGATTTGGTATCAAAGGTTTACCATGCTTTAATAGATGGAATATGTGTGCTTAAATTGTTTGCTTTGTGATTAAAATTCTGTTGCTTGAGATATCCTTGTTCGTCCCCAGTGTCATTTTTAAAATCCACATTAATAGAGACATCAAGTGATATCAGTTTAGAAGTGCTGATTTGTTTATTCTCATCACGTATATATTTATTAATCCCTCATGTCTTGTATAGATCTTCATAACCCTCTTGTAATTGATTTTCAATTTTAAATTATTTATTTATTATTCATTCAGAAATTGAAATCAATAACCAAATTGAACTGTATTTATAATTCATGAAAATTATTATCAGATTTGAAATTGTGATGAATTGTGACTGTAGTATATTTCACAACAAGAGGAAATTTTATTTTTATTTTCATGATGGTTGAACATTTATTATAATATCTTTGAATTGGCAATTATTTCACGACCATCTTCATTATCTATCATATTTCCGCCACCCATCGGGATTTTATATTAATGTGGAGAGTTTAATATTTAAAAAAAAAAAAATCATTTTTTGAATAAACAGTGGAAATATTTGTGATAGAAATGGGACTATGTTATTATTCAGAATTAGTGATAATTGAAAATTTTCAATGATCCCTATACAGTTGAGCATATTTCATAATATGATTAATTTAGAAATTTATTTCACAAACCGTTTATGTACCTACCACATTTCTATCATCCATATTGGTTTTATATACCGATCGGTTTTCTTTTGGAGCTGAAAATGAAATTATAAATATAATTAATACATAAGTGTGTCTCTAACCTCATTTAAAAATCCAAGCTCTGGTCATGCATGGTTATGAGACAACTTATAATTTAAGTTGCGACCGACCTCATTTAAAAATCCAAGCTTCGGCTATGGTGGTCAGTATGCTCTTAAATAAAATAAAAAGAAAAAGGAAAAATGTGCTACAAATAGAAATTAATTTGAAATTCTCCTTGGTATATGAAAACCAGCCTATCAATCCATCTTCTATTTTGTGAAGTATGTTAATATTTTATGACGTATTATGATTTATTGATTGATAACTACTGGGATTTGAGATTATTCGATTTTTTCACTTAAATTGAATTATTAATTATTGTCCAAATCCATCACTATTTTTATGCTCAATTTTATAAAATTCTTTGGAAAATAATTGGAATTAATTATTTTTTAACTCTCTCCATTATATATATAAATTTCATCGTAAATCTGTCATTCTCTACGATATGAAATATGCCACTAGTTCTCAGTTTATTATGATTTTTGTTTGACTGATTGAGATTTATGATGATCGTTTTTCCTCTTAAGCTGAAATTATATTTTAGTCACTTTTCATCTATATTTTTAATTCTGAATCCTTTCGATGATAACAAAAGGGGGAGAATGGATTGAGATTTTAATTTATGGGTGAATATTTTATAAATATTTTCAATTTTGAAAATTTATTCAATTTTCATTTTTCACTCATGCACAGTTGTAGGGGGAGCATTCAAATATGGGGAGTTCAGTTCTTCACTGTCAAACACATTTATTGTATTCAAAATCTTAATATTTGTTTGTCATCATCAAAAGGGGGAGATTATTATATATAACATTGTTGTATACACAATTATATGATTTTTGTTTGATGATAACAACCAAATATATATTGTTATAAATGTGTTTGTAATTGTACTGTTTCATATACTACACAATAGACAGGAATATAATATTTCTATTTAAAAAAATACAACTGTACAAAATTTAAATATTCACACAATATTTTATTTGAATAGAATATTTTATTTTATTTCAATATCAAATAATACAAATTTTATACTCCACTATTTGTACATCTCTGTATTACATTTCACGTCATATCAGATTTCATATACACAACTCCTCATTACAGAATCACTCAGTCACTCATTTTGTATACACACTTT
The DNA here is from genome assembly GCA_030737875.1 of Allium sativum. Taxonomy (NCBI): domain Eukaryota; kingdom Viridiplantae; phylum Streptophyta; class Magnoliopsida; order Asparagales; family Amaryllidaceae; genus Allium; species Allium sativum. Next base: position 389,957,685 of record CM060912.1, on the reverse strand, counting down.
CTCACATATACAAATTGACACTTATATACATTGTTTTCTTGTCTTCAATCTTCTATCTTCACAGCATCTTCACTGTCAATCCAGTCATCATCTACTTATCTTTCACATGAAACACACACAGAGAGTATCGGGAACAGAAATAATTTCATATTCTAGCTGATATAAAGTTTTAAATTTTATTTGCCTCAGTTTTCTAGTGTTTTTTCTCATCATTTTTCATGATTCTATCTGATTTATTAATCCATCCGACTGTGTCTAGACAGCTCGTGATATTCATAGTGATACACTATAAATACCACAAGGCAGACAGTGTGTACGTATATACTTCAGTGCAGGGACAGGAAAGCTGTTCTGAAGGCTGCATATGCACATGTGTATAGATATACACGTGTGCACTACCTCGCCAATCAGTATACATTATGGAAACTAAGGAGTAGCCACATGGACCATCTCAACTCAGTGCAACATAGTCAACAAAGCAAAGTGTCAAGCTCAACATACATAAAGCATTAACATCAACATAATGGTTCAGCAAAGTGGTGCGGCAACAAGTCCAGATCAGCCCAAACAAGTTAACAAACAAGTGAGATCACATTCATATTAAGCAGCAAAACTCATTGCCCAAAGTGAAACAACACAGAAGTGCTCATGCATGGAGCTACAGCATGAAAATAGAAATAACAACAAAACAACATGTAAAGTGGAAGTGCCTTTCGTGTGTGAAACTACTTAAGTTTTGAAGCATGGGATAACTTTCAGTTCTGCAAGTTCATAGGAAAAACAAAAGTGCCAAAGTGGTCGAGGACAAAATCTGGTGCAGCATGGGACAGAAGTGATCATGTGCAGATTGCACAAATGGCATGGATATAGCAAAGAGAAACAGCAAGTCATGATAAACAAAACAGCATGGTGGAGTTTGCAAGATACATGGTGCTCTGTCTACACAATGTACATGAATGAACAAATGAGCAAGCATAGTACCCAATGCAGCATGGTGCACCAGATTAAAATGGACAAGAGTGCATGGTTCAGCAAACTCATGACAAGTCAGCACATACACAATGGTGCAGCTGAAATGAAGTGGACCGAGCACAAGTGTGTACACAAGCAGTTTTACATGGTCAAATACAACTCAAGTGGATGGAGATGAAGTCAACACTATGTGCACAAACCTAACAGTGCATGGATAAATTGTGTTTTCAGAACATATACATGAATGGCAGTTCTCTTTGACAAGCATAGGACAGTAAATTGACAAATAAAAGCAGTCAACAGGTTCACAACGAATGATCGAACATTAAGGAAAATTCAACATTAATGTACATCACAACAGTGCATATACACAGCCTCAAATTCATAGTGTCAAGACAAAATTTTCAAGTGCAAGCCAGCATTTCCAGATATGTATATGGCATTAGTTTTGGCAAACTAAATCAGTGTTCAGTTTTGTAAGCAAGGGATCTTTGCTAAACATTCCAGAATTCAATGTTTCCAATTATACAGTGGGAAAGAAATGTTCCGAGCTTTATTTCCAAAAATTGTCGAGCAAAAGAGGAAAGCAATTTTTCTTTTTGGCAACGGTTTTTCTAATAGTGGAACAATTACTTGACAAAGCAGAATTTCAGCAAACAAATCTGTGAACAATATTTTGGCAAGGATTTTCATTCCAAATTTAATCAAATCAGTGTTATTTTTGACAATTTAATTATTCCAGAAATCAACTATGAGTCACTACATTATCTTTGGATAGATAATTTGTTTCCAGGTTTGAAAAAGTTTAGTTCGGCATGTTTTAAAAAAAATTCCAGAATATCTCAACAAAGTCAAGGCTGATTGAATTCAAACAAGGCAACAAAACCAATTCAATCAAGTTTGGAATCACGCTAGTGTATCAAGCCAAATTCATTTTTGTTATAGCAACAAATTCGAACTCAATGAAAGCCATGGACATCATCTCAAAGAAGGAAACAAATTCATGAGCAAATCAAGTCAAGTCATTTAAATCGAAATCAGAGATTTATAGGATATATAATCCTATTTATATCACCAATACATCATAGGCATCAATTATTGAATCCACAAAACAAAAAATTCAAGCATAAAATAAATTCAGAGAACTCGCAATCTTTTAGGGATTCGAACAACACCCAAATTGATCGAGCAAGTCAAAAGAAGCAATGGTGTAATCATCGAAGATAAGGAGAATCATTTCCAGAAGCGATTTATCACAATGTCGATCTGATTTGGGGAAAATTAGAAAACCCTAATTCTTTTTTGCCGGCCGCCATTATTTAAGAGACAAAGGAAATAAAGGTGGAACCAATTTAAAGTGGCCGGCCTAGTTCAAACATTTAAAGGGGAAATTTAATTTCTTTAAATCTAGGGTTTTTCTTTGTTTAATTTTTGTTGTATTTTCAATTTCATTTGTAAACCGTCCGAACAGTTTCTAGAGTCTGTAAAATTCTATGGAATCCAGTTAGGGTTTTTAACTGGCGGTTTACTAGAGTCTGTAAAAACTAGGGTTACTGGTTATAGGGTTATAGCTAGGGGAAATCTGATCTAGGGGATATAGATCGGTTTTGGGTTTTGAGCGTAGAATTATAATAGGAGCGAGAGGCTCGCAAGTTTACATGTCTTGTATGCGGGATCTGTTCTATTACCTAGTAGAAACCTTAGGAATGCAGTAGTAGGCAGGATTTTGCCGAAGCTGGGTATATCTTGTGTCATTTACCTTTCTGCATTTATTTTCTACTACATTCCGTGATCTGATATTTTTTAATATCTCGCTTAATTTTTAATAAACCCCATTCACCCTCCCTCTAGGGTTAATCTAGATCCAACAATGGGTTATTTATAGGTAAACTAAAATATTATTTTATTCAAGTGTTTTTATCGTTCAACGTTAATAATTCGCACCATCACACCGGAGCTCCGATTGTCATGAAACTGGAAATCCTAAAATGGTTTATTATTCCAGATCTAATGAAACTAGTTTCGTCGAATTTCGAGACTGTTTACAAAAATATTATTTTAATTTCAAACCGTAAATCGATACGTATTTATATCGCACACGATCACAAAACAATTCTGATTGACTAGAAATTTGAAATCTAACAATAATTAACCATTACGGATTTTATAAAATTAATTTCATTGAAATCCGAGGTCATTTGAAAAATGACTATTTCCATGTGTTAAATTAAATCAATAAAATATAATTCGATTTTCAAACCCTTAAATTCATTAACAATAAATTATTAATATCATATATATTCTAATAGAATTTTATATAGCTTCAAGCTAAAAAAATTGGATTTTAAACTCAACATTATCGGTTAAATTTATTTCAAGTCGTTAAATTTTAAAATTAATCATTTTAAATATTTAAATTAATTAAATATTACTATTATAAAAATTCGGGTTGTTACACATGGAGTCTACAGGAAATGGCCGAGGGGCTGGGGTTTCACTTGAATGGATGTGTTTCAAGTTGGATAGCTCATGGATTTAGGGTTAGTTACATTGACTTTAGGTGAGATCGGGCCTCTAACGGGGATGGTGGTGAGGAGGCAAGGCGCCAGTCGATTGAGGCCATAGGGAAGCGGTGGACCGAGATCCGATGATGGGTGATGCAGCGACGATTTGGGGGAACGACTTTTTTCCTTTCTTTGAATTTTTGATTTTGCAATTTGTTTTTTTTTCTATGAGACCTTCAACATTTTAGAGAAGAAGAAATGGAAAAAAGAATAAGGGAAGGATGAAAGTCATGTGCATTGTGTTCCCTGCATACGAAAAGAAGACATTATACAGATGTCTTATATTACAACAAGTGTTCAAAATTTATCACAAAAATAACATGTGTTCATTCAATTATTATTTTCAATTAAAGTCCTTTATTCAAGATTTTCTTATTAAAATGATATATCAATTTATGTTAAAACACGTATAAGAAGAATAAAAAAGATGAGGTACACAAATAACGATGTCCATTTTGCGTGATTTTAACCCGAAATTGTAGATTCGAGATTACAAACGTTCGACTTTTCCAAAACGAAAAATAATGTTCTTTTTAAAATTAAATTTAGTATTTTTAGACTAAATTCACCTCAATTCCAATAACATTTAATTTTTTAACAATTTGCTAAATATTTAACTAAATTGACACAATAAGAACAAATTTGTGTATTTAGCTGTAAAATTTATTCCTCCATTATGTCTTGTTAAACGTATTTAAATGTTAAATTTCAGAACTAAATTCAAATTTTATAAATTTATGATGATTATGACATATCAGTTGTCGCTACTGCAAATTGATCGAATAAATCGATTTGAATGGAACGAGCGAATTTAGATGTTTTCGTTATATAATTCATTAGATTATTTTTATGCAACATATTCCGTTTTAAGAATTAACTTTTTATCAAAAAACAATTTCATATTTGTTTTCAATGACTAATTATTTTCAAGTCGAACTCACATATTTCAAGTTTACATTCCGAAATCAAGTTAAAATATTCAAAACGTATTTGATTTCAATTAGTTATACTTTGATATAAAACGCTTGATTTTAATTAATTCATTGTTTTAAAACTTCGAGATTGTCAAGTTGTTACATAATTCATCTTGAATTATTATTCCATTGGAATGCTCTATGGATACATGATATTACATATAAGTTGTACTGCATTGTTTCAACTAGTGATTTAAAAAGAATGGTTCCAAAATCAAATTGTTTTCTCTCTAACCTTCTAAGTATAAATACATATTCTACATAAAGAATATTTGAATATATATAATATATTTATTTATAATATTAATGGATTTTAATAAATTTGGAACAATGATATAAACAACGGATTTGCAATATATATTCTAGCTTATAGAACAATATTTTTCCAAGAAGGATTCCAAAATGAATTATTTTTATGAAATTGTATGTTATCACTCGGATGAGAAACAAAATTAATTTTTTCAAGGAAATAAACGGTATGGGGACACTTGCTCTCACTTCATCGGTTAATTCTTAGACTTGTTCGATTGAGCCACTTATGCCACAAGGGGAGTATACTAACAAATTGTAAATGTTCGAGCAAACTAGTGTTCTATGGGAACCAAGGTTGTTACTTGAATAATTACTATAGAGAACTATATTTCACATATCAAGTGTAGTTTATTGGCATGTATCAAACATTTTTGTAAACTTATGTGGGGTTAAATGCACGATTATTATTTGGTTTATTACTATCCGGGAGTATATGACACTTACTTCAACAAATTTACAGGCTCTTTTTAGATAAATCCATTTACAAGGGGATCTTATGGGTTTATAGTCCCATCGTGGAGAACTCATTTATACGTGAGTTGGATAGGTTTACATGCCTATATTAACTTGTAACGCTTACAAACATGCTATCTGGTTTACAGGCCCATCTCTTAGTAACATGCTTACATACCCATTCGATGAGTTTACAAGCTCACACGTCTTGTGTGTTTTTATGGCGTCTTCCCCCACTTTACAATTTCCCCCCTCTTTACAGTTTTCGTATTTCTATTCATGATTTATGATCTCTATATACTTTGTAAGTCCATCTTAGAACAACTCATTTACAAGCATGCTTGGCGAGTTGTTAGCCTACTAACCGTGGATATTTTTGACATATTTCCTTATCCTACGTGATTTATGGAATCCTATTGAGATTTCTGGATTTATATAATTTATGCTTTCACTTAATATTTTAGGGTTTTGCTTTTATAAGCTATCTTAGGTTATGATATTTGTTGATTACATACTTAGAGATTATAGAGACATTCTTGTGAATTACCAATGCATGCCTTTGTTTATTGTTGGGATTTATTTCATTATTTTCATTTCTTATCTCGTTCATTATGGCCTAGAATGACCCGTATATTATATTGTAATACTCGGGTAAAACGGAAATATTTCAGGTACTTCAGCTTGATGATTCTAGAGAGTAACTCATGCATGTTAGCTAGTGTATACTCATATCATCTCCTTCATGTATAGTTGATGTGTTGATGTATTATGTAACGAGTCTTCAGAACAATGTGTGTATACATTCATCCTATGACATGTTCTCTATGTGCATTGTGTATCACCGTGACAATGAATTTGCATTTTTCTTTGTGTATCTCCCTTTGTACGAAAATAATTCTTCTTATTCAAAATTGTGCAGATGATACAAATTTATAGTAAAATGAATTTATGTTTCCCAGTAAACATATCTTAGACAAATGGAAACAAATATAATCTTCTATACTGGAAACATATAATAAACTACTGGAAACATATATAATCTTCTATACTGGGAAACATATAATAAACTAATGGAAACAAAAATATACAAATATATTCCTAACACCCTCCCTCAAGTTGGAGCATGCAGATCACAAATCCCCAACTTGCGCAACAAAGAAACAAACTGTTGCTTCCCGAGTGGCTTGGTGAAGATATCAACAAGCTACCAAGAAGTAGGTACATATGACATAATGACCGTCCCATCCTGAATAGCATCACGGATGAAGTGCATATCTACCTTAATGTGTTTGGAGCGTTCATGAAACACGAGATTCTATGCTAGATGCAACGCGGACTGACTATCACAGTAAATCGGAATAGAAGAAATATGTTGAACACCCAAACATGTTAGCAATTCTTTCAGCCACTTCAACTCACATGTCAAGGCTGTCAGTGAACGATACTCAGCCTCAGTGGAAAATAATGATACTGTCTTCTATTTCTTGGTTTTCCAAGAGATAGGGGAACCACCAAGAAACACCAACCATCCTGTAATAGAACGTCGTGAAAGGGGGCAACTTGCCCAATCAGAATCACACTAGCCAGATAGAGTCAATTCTGAATCAGCTCTCAAGAGAATTCCCCGGCCTGGGGAATTCTTGAAATAGCGCACAACCTGTAGTGCTGCATCCCAATGATCCTGTCTTGGCTTCTGCAAGAACTGGGACAAAACAAGTACTGCATATGCTAGATCAGGACAAGTAAAAAAGAGATAGATCAATCTACCAATTAGACGTCGATACTGCTCCCCTCCTCAATAGGTGGGTTGGTAGAGGACCCAAGCTTGTGGTTCAACTCCATAGGAAAAGTCACCGGTCTACTACCTAAGAGTCTGCACTCTGCAATAATATTCAATGCATACTTCCTCTGACATAAGGAAATACCAGCTGCATTGCGAGCTACCACAATACCCAGAAAATATTTTAAGACTCCCAAGTCCTTCATATAAAAACATGAACTAAGATATTTCTTAAATTTGTCAACATCCTCTGAATCATTACCAGAAATGATCAAATCATCAACAAAAACAAGAACATGAATCTGTATATCTCCACTCCGGCAGGAAAACAAAGAATAATCGGAAAGAGACTGGGAGAACTATAAGCAATCAAAGAAGTAGCAAGTTTAGCAAACCAACAACGTGGTGCTTGTTTCAGACCATAGAGAGACTTACACAAATGACATACTTTGTTGGGTTCGCTATGCTCAAAACCTGGGGGAAGCTTCATATACACCTCCTCATGTAAATCACCATGAAGGAAAGCATTATAAACATCCATCTAGTGCAAGATCCAACCTTTGACTCCTACAACAGCCAAAAATGTGCGAATCGTATACATTTAGCCACTAGTGAAAATGTATATGAATAGTCAATTCCCTCCACCTGGTGATTGCCAAAAACAACTAGTCTGGCCTTCAACCGCTCAATAGAACCATCAGAATTGTACTTAATCTTATACACCCAGCGACTTCCCAATGCCTTATTACCAGGAGGCAAATCCACCAAACTCCATGTCCCATTATTTTCTAACGCTTGTATCTCACTCTGCATAGCAGATCTCCATCCAACATCCCTCGAGGCCTGACAATAGAGGTAGGCTCAACACCTGCAGTAATCGCTGCAACAAAATCTCTATGTCGCGTAGAAAATATTTTATAGCTCATGTAATGTGCAAGGGGATAGGGAGTACCTAAGGAAAGATGGGTGCTAGGTGAAACAGTATGGAGGGTGACCTGATGAGACTTGTCACATACTCCTGAAGATGAGCAGGACGAGACTTTAGATGGTTACCACAACCAAGCATGCTACTAAGTTCAACAACTGGGACTTGGGTTGCATCCGAGACAACATCCAAGGCCGAAGCAGACACCGAATCTAAAGAAGGCATTGCTCCTAGCTCTTTTCCCTCGATCAAGAATGGGCAGTGGATCTTGGGCAAGTAAGCTAGTACGAATATGCCCATAATGTTCACTATACATCCCATACAGAAAATCATGTAATTTCTCTTTATCTCGAGTTACTTGCAGTTTTACAGCAATATCACATATGCAGCGACCACACTCACAAGTAGGGATAAGGGAGAAAGTAGCCATTTCATTCCAAAGTGGCTGCAGTAAACCAAAATAATCTTCTATAGACATCGATGCAGTTTTTTTACAATCAGCCAATGCCTTCTTTATATCTTGCTTCCGGGTTCCATGTCCTTTGTTAAATCGTTTTTTCAATAATTCCCATAAGGGAAACACCTCCTCAAAATATGGGACAGTCTTATTTAGTGATGGATCAATGGTATTCATCACCCATTGAACCAACATTGGCTGCAAACACCTCCAGTCGTGAAGTCTTACCGGATCAATTGATTTTAGTTCCGTTCCTTCAAGAAAAGTAATCTTTCTCCGTGAAATCAACGAAAGCCGAATTGATTTGGACCATTCATTATAGTTGGAACGATGAAGTACGATAAGGTAATGATATTCCTGGGTTATCATGGGAAGATAGATAATACGGGGAAGAGGGATCTTTGTTTGGGTCATAAGGTGAAGAGTTCAAGGGGTTCAGAGAGGTTCCACTATTGGAAGATCCATTAGAACTATGTTCATTGGCCATGATTGATGGCGCAAGGTTCAAAGATAGAGTATTCTAGGGTTTTTAGGCTCTGATACCATGTAGGAAAATAATTCTTTTTATTTAAATCTGTGCAGATGATACAAATTTATAGAAAAATGAGTTTATGTTTCCCAGTAAAAAATCTCTTAGACAAATGGAAACAAATATAATCTTCTATACTGGAAACGTATAATAAACTACTGGAAACATATATAATCTTCTATACTGGGAAACATATAATAAACTAATGGAAACAAATATATACAAATATATCCCTAACACCCATATCCACTCACTTTTTATCAACTGTATGTTCCACTGTGTATTTTTTATGCTTTATGGTTCTGTGTTTTGAATATTGTATCTTTTCTGAACTAGTATTATAGCCATTATGGTTTCATTCTAAATATGGATTTCATATTTTGATTCCATTTGACAAAAAAAGTAGTACCCAAATTGATGTAGCCATACTTTCTTAGAATAAAATTTGTAGATGGTCACTCCTAAGTAGCTCTATTTTATGCACTAGCAGTGGGTCTCAGGGTAGGGTGTTATAGCTTGGTAGCGGAGCTGAGTTTAGGACAAAATACAACGTAATGGACAAGAATCCTAATCTTGGTGAGTCTTAGAGATCATCCTTTGGGTTGTTAGCATAGACAAGAGGAATCACCTATAGTAGAGTAAGAAAATTCTTTAGAGATTTTTAGGAATGTTTTCCTTTATTTTCCAACCCTTGATATTCCAATTATCAAGCCATGGGTTTCCTAAATAATCTTTGTTGCAGTCTTATCCACTTTAAAAGTGTTGGTGGCTGATGGTTGAGTCACTCATTCTAGTACTGGGCAATCCAACAAGACTAGCCAAGAAATTGTAGTTATGTCTGCTCAGCAAATCATTAAATTTGTCGTTGACCCTTTGATTATCAGAGTTGTGCAACATAATCTTATGTATTGTCTTCATTAGGCATGTTATTCAAAAAAAATTATGATTGTTTGAATAGTAGCTTGGATGTATGTTTACATAGGATCCTTAATGACAACTCTAATTTCTTTAAGAATTATCCCTTGATATTTAGAATCATATTGGAAGATTAGTAATTAAGTCTTATGGGATTTTTGTATTGGAAATCACTACAAATGATACACAATTTCTTGGACATAAAATAAAACAAGATTGAATCCAATAATTATTAAATTAATCATTTGGGGATGAATAAGTATTAGTATAGACTACCAGTTAACCGATATATATGTAATATTCATTATTCACCCTAAATAAAGGGTTAGAGTAAGAAATGTTTTGATGAAATTATTGCCTGATCAACGAATAACATCCTATTGGTTATAACTGAGGCATTTATTTATGGTAATTATAAGATTGTTAGTATAAGTATAAACTACAGTATATATATTAGTGTTCTTTGTTTTAGAAGAGGATTTCTAGAACGTGTGTGTGTGTGTATATGTGTATGTGTGTCATGTTGCCTGTTGGATGCTTTAAGATTTTTGGTCTGCATGTCTAACTAACATACTTGATAGAGATTCGTAAGCGTCTAAATAGATAATTGGACATAATCTTTTTATTGGAATACGTATTTTGAGAATTCGTATTTTTTTTATAAATATGTCAATTCAAGGAGTAATAAAAATACTTTGGAGCTAATATTGCTTAAAATAAAAAGATATTCGATATACATATAAAGGTACATGTATATGTAGTAATGTTTTGGACATATGAAAGTATATCTATATTCTTAGAAGAATAGAAATATCAACAAAGCTAATGTATATGATTTAATAATTTGATAATGGGCTTAGATGATAAATACTAGTGTTCTTCGAGAACAATGGCGTGGCAATGTTGATTCTACAATCAACACTACAACCAATGTTCTAGGAAAACTGTTATGTATATATAAGAAGATAACATTATATAATGTTTATGAAATAAGATTTGTGTGATATTATTCATAAATTATGTAAAAATTCTTATAACCTAAACATTACTAAGCGTAAAGTCTTGAATGGAGTACGCTAATGATAGTTAAAAAGGAACATGGTCCTTTTATTTAAACTAACATGTGATAATGAGCTATGAGTATATCATTTGGTAAACAAATATGATTTTGAAATTTTTTTGGGTTATAATTATTGCACTATTCCAAGATAATCTTGAATCTTAATCAAAAACTGCTGAAATCAGTCATAAGTATAGGTTGCATAATATAGAAAGTGATGTACTATCCTTAATTGTAACTGGAGAAAATAACTGTAGTGATGATTATATGAATCAAATTATCTCTTAGTTTTAATTAAAATATAAAAGGAAAATTGATACACCCTTGAGAAAGAGTAGTAACCTAATAATAATCTGTGAAGTGCATATACATTGTTGTATGTGTATATATATATATATATTAATTCATATGAAATTTAGTAATGTTCTTGAAATAAAATTAAACCTTATTGGCGTCTACCGCGATAACCTACAATTTTCGAACTGAGGCTCAAAACGATAAAGAAATACATGGATCTGTTGAGGGTTGACACGAGGTTAGAAAGAAATGCAAATCTTATTCAAATTGGCTATAGATTAACAACAAAATCAACGATCATGGAAAACTTTTATTGGACATAAGAGTAGACAATCCCCAAGGTCAACTAAATTCCATTTTAAAGAGAATGTGTGCATGTGGACCATGACTGTAGCTGGAAGGACAATTATTGAAGGTAGGGTAAAAAACTTTGGATTTTCCAAGGACGAGGACAATGAATTTACAGATCTTGAAGATTTGTTTTTGAAGCACCTAAAGACATGTAGAGCAATTCTATTTACATCTACTTAGTGGCTTGGAATTCGTTATGTATGCCTTTTACAAGTGAAAGTGAAACCCTAAAGGGACATGGAATCTATTTGCTAGAGAGAACAGACTTTATCTAATTATTTTTTCTAAGAAAGAAGATTGTAATAAAGTTTTAAATGGTGTTCCATGGTTCGTGGACAGCAAACTAATATTTATCAAACAACGTGAAACGATAAAATCTAAGATTGGAACGTGATAGTGTTTATCACACTGATTAATCCTGACCTATATATCTTTATGGAATGCTCGAGGCATAAGAGAAATGGCTAGTTTAATTAGAGAACTATTAGCCATGGATGAACTTACAATTTTTTTAAAAGACTTAAATATGACAGGGTGCTAGTTGATATGCATGTGATTAATGAACGTAAACCACGTATACGAGCTAAAGATAAACATGGTATATATACATATATACATAATATGAAATTTAAATATATTCCACACATTTGCAACTGTGTAAAGACTTTGGTAATACGGATGCTCAGTGTGATTCTATTATCGACCTTCTAATGTAGGTTTGGAAGGAAAAATAATAATTCAAGCGGTAATAATACCAAAACTAAGAAGCAGCCTGAAAAAAAACAGAATCTGTTGATGTCAATGACAAAATTGCTACTAGCAGCCCTGATGTAGCACATAACTGTACATTGGAAACAACATAAGTACTGCTAAAGAAGAGGATCAGCCTAAGGGGCAGACGGTACCACTGAAGAAGCACATGTCAAGATCTGGTGTGCACGAGGGATCAACTCCCCTAATATTGAGAATCTAGTGGAGGAGGAGTTAACTGAGGCTGAACCTGAAATAGTGGAAGATTTAAATTGCTTAAATATTAACTTTCAAAATCTTAATGAGGAAACACAAGAAGGTGAAAGAAAAAAAGAGAAATAATTCACTAAAATTAATCTTGAATATGTTTAATTTAACTAGAATAAAAGAATATGTAAGTCTACATCTTTGATGCGAGAGATTTCTGCTAGGAAATTGCGGAGTCGGTCTCTCAATCCTAAATGTACTTGATCAGTTGGAATGTTAGGGGTCTAAATAACAATAACTGTATTTTATATCTTTACAGTCTAAGGAGGAAATATCTTCCTTCTTTCATGGGTATCTTAGAGAAAATACTTAATGAAGATAATCTAAGTTTATTTATTGAGTCTATGGGGGGAGAATGACAACATATTATAATAATGAATTCTCAGACAAAGGAAAAAAAATTCTACAGTGTAAGAATGTTTGGCAGTTTCACTTAGTTGATTACAACAATTTACTACTAATTTGACTATTACATAAGGACTTATGCTTTATATTTTAGTTGTTTATGCAAGTAACTTTGTTAGTCAGAGATCTATTTTATAGGGCAAACTAAAAGCGCTACCAGTGAGCACTCGTGGAGCCTCGATTGTGATGGGTGATTTCAATGCTAAATTAAGAGTTGAAGAAAAGAAATATGGCCTTACGGTGAGGGTTTTCCAATTGTCAAATTTTAACAATTGCATGGTAGCTTCTCGACTGGTGGTGCTGATCCATTGTGTCCTGTAATTCACATGGAAAAGTGGTGAGTTTAGGAAAATTTCATGTAAATTGGATAGAGTACTTATTAACTCAAAGCGTATCAACAAATTTTCTAATGTGAAAGTGAACGTTTTCTGTAACGACCCAGAAAATCTGAACCAATTTAAAATTTTTAAATTGGCTAAAATAATGGATTTTAAATATTTAAAATAAATATTTTAAATAATGGCAATGGAAAGTGAGTTTGAATCGACAATTGAAAACGAATATAATTAATTATAATGATAAACAAGGCCTGAAATGGCGCTGCAGTTTCAAAAATTGAATTCAAACTTTGTCGGACTGTACCGGGTGCAAAACAAAACGGATTTTAGTGAAACCAAAAATATTTAAATCTGTTAGTGAATACCTTTCTAACGAATCTGAAAAATCGAATTTTCATAGCGGAAAGCAAAAGTTATGGCCGAATGAATTTTCAGAAAGGTCTCTATGGAATTTATATAGCCCGTGAAATTGGCCATTTTGCATACAACCTCGAAATTCGACGAAACCACTTTTGTTGGATCCGGGATGTGAAGTTATTGCTATGTTTCAAATTTCATAATTTTTGAAGCTAGTATGTGAGCGTGGCAAAGGAAAATGTGTTTTGGTCAATTACAGTTAAATTGGATCGACCAAAAATGGGCCTTTTTGCAAACGATCTCAGAATTCGACGAAACCAGTTTTGTTGGGACCGTATCGTCAAAACATAGCTAGATTTATTTTTCTGGAATTTTTCGAATCAGTTTGTGGCCCTGGTAAATTGAAATGTACCTTCAAATTTAATATTGAATGTTATATATTTTAATTTGAAGGAAAACCGACTCAAACAGTCGAATGGGCCTACGAAACATATCCCATTGTGTTCGGAATGGGGGTAAAACGCTGGGGACGACAGTCGTTGGGTTAGATTTGGTGTTAGCAGTGATAAACAAATAATATTGGAATTAAATATTAAAATAATATTAAAATATGTTCTATACATAGCCCAAGAGAAAACCCTAATTCTCTTTTCACGTTCGGCGCCGCCCTTCACCTTAACCGACGATGTATATCGTCCTATTTTCGTCTCCTCTGATCTCCATAATGGTTCAACGAAATTCAAATTTCCCAAAGGGAAATCGAAGGGGCCTCTGAGCTCTTTACAATCAACGGTAAGAATCGGATAAGGCGCTGCAGATAGCCCGAATTTCGAGCTCCAATCAAGGACGTTCGGGTCCAGTTTTCGAGGTGGATAAACCACCGAGCTGAGCGCCGCTTCAGGCGAAGGAAGAGGGGGGTGCGCCGCTTTGCGTGGCGGCCTCAGATCAGCGTCCGGTCCCCTATGCCGGCGTGCGCAAGGAGCCCTAGGGCTGGAGCTTTCCGCGATGAGGGTTCTGAAGGGGTTAGGATTTAATTAAGTAATTAAATTATTTAATTATCCTATTTAAATTATCAAATGTTTATAATATAATATCTTTTTGCTGTGTTGACGAAATTCAGTGAAACAAGAGACAGTGGACTCGTGTGGACGCCTTCTACATTTTAGAAGAGACCGCATATTTTTTTGAGCCTTCTGCCAATTTTGGTGGAGTGGAACCCAATGTGAGATTTCTAATTTATAAACGATATGGAAAACGACGATGTATAAAATATATATTCGATGTATGAGTTATATAAGCGTTGTACACCTCATGTATAAGCATTGTATAAGTTGTACGTTCGAAGTATAAGTTGTATATGCGTTGTAAAAATTATATATGTGTTGAAATAGAAGTGAATTGCTATATATATATATATATATATATATATATATATATATATATATATATATATATATATATATACGCCCCTCGTCCACAAACCATGGACGATATTTATTGATTGTGATTGGTGTGAAAATTGATTGATAGCGAATGGTTGTTTGGGTTGGTTTGTGGTTGATATTGATTGATTGTGGTTGAAAAATACCCGTTTGTGGTTGAGAAATATTTGGTTGAAACCACATAGGATTAGTTTGTGGAAATGAAATAAATATATACATTCCGCCTGCGTGCGAACTAGATGCATGATCCCCATTGTCAAAAACCGCGAGGTTTTAAGGTAGAGCGAGGAGCCGTACTAGGGACGGTCCCGGTTTTAACTACCCTGCCGTTATGCTGCCGAAATTTTGAATAATATTCATGTGTTTGAATTATTTTCATTTGCTGAAACTATATTTATTCGTTGTATAGAAAACCTTCATGTGTTGAATGGTCTTCGTATTTTAAATATAAAAATCACTTTTTTTTTCTATATATAGAAACTATAGAAAACCTTCATGTGTTGAATCGATATTCATTCGTTGAATTGAAATTCATGTGTTGAATGGTATTCATATTTTGAAATAAATTGTTTTATAATAAAAATCACCTTTTATCAACTATATGGACTATGTAAAATAATCTCGTTTTAAAAGAAATTATTTTATTATAAAAATCCTATTTTTATCACCTATATAAACTATATAAAATAATAATATTTTGAAATGAATTGTTTTACAATAAAAATCACATTTTTATTATACACATGAATGGTTGAAATGTGAAGTGTTAAAAATAGCAACTCGTTCAAATAAATATGCATGAGTCGAAATATTCATTAATTAGCTAATGATATGATTTTTGCCTATACATGCAACATTAGAATGAATGGTGTTTTTAAACCAAATGGAATCAAATATGAAGTTGAATAGAAAATGATAAGTGATAAGAACTATATATATGTACATGCATATCTATTGAATAGGTTATAGCAAAGGGGCTAGAGAAGAGGAATAAAATTTTGTGCCCGACAAATAGGTACACATTTACTGTTTTGTTTGGGTGATGATTTTATGAGCCTGTTGGCTTTTCTTTTTCTTTTCGACATGAGACGCCCGTGTGGCTATTTGGGAATTTTCCCAGCCCCTCCCGTACAAAGGAGGTTATGGCGAAATTTTCCAGAATTTAAAGGCGTTAGTGAAATATTTGAAGTGAAAACGATATTGAAATTGTTGAATGAAATATATTTATATAAATATATAAATATAAATAAAATTAAAATGAAACGTGGCCGTGCAGTTCGTATTTTGAAACCGTGATTTCGAACGATTAGTACGGGAGATCCGACCATCGGATTTTCCTGAAATCGCAACCGTTGGGTTCGCTTTGGAAAAATCTTTCCAACGGCCCAACTTTGTAAAAATCCAACGGTTGGATCGTCTGGAATGTTTAATTCAAGTCTGAAGAAAAACAGCGCCAGAATCGATTATATATATATATATATATATATATAAATATAATTATATTTAATCGAATAACGACGCTGCAATTCGTATTTTGAAATCGAAACTTCAAACGATTGTACCGGGAGATCCGATCGTCGGAGTTTCCCGAAACTGGAACCGTTGGATTCATTTTGAAAAGACCTTTCTAATGATGAAAATTTTATGAAGATCCAACGGTTAGATTTTCAGATATGTGTAAATAAAATCTGAAGAAAAACAGCGCCACGGCCGCTTATGGCCCGAAGCGTCGGTTTGAATAAATTGGCTATTTTAAAATAAATAAAAATAGCGATAAATCGTTATAAAATATCATAAACGATATGGAGTGGAAATAAACTGAATTTGCTCGATTTATGTGGTATTTGATGGTTGGATGTGTTTGGTGTGAAAATTACATTAAAGAACAAAATTGGTGTTGTCGAATAATTTAACCATTGAAATAAATTGATTTGAAATTCTAAATATACGTGAATTATTTGAAAAGGCCGAGTTAATTCTCATTTCAAATAATTAACCGACGATTGAAAGTCGAAGATGAAGACGATGGTCGAGGACCGGAGATCTTCACCTCGTTTGGATGGTAACCGAGGTCCTGATTGGGAGGCATCCCGAAATACGGATAATGAGTGGTGATCGTCCAGACGTACGTGGTGATCGATGGGTTTGCGAGGTATTTAGTGCCTCCGGTTTCGTTCGGACCCAGAACGGACTTGTAAATGGACTGTGTGTCTGACATTGGATTTTATTCTGTGTTGATTGATCTCTATTAAATATACATCTGTTTGTCGGTGGAGAATTTATTCTTTTGCTTAACGCCCTTCTCTGAAACGCACGAGCTCAGAGGTTGTATATCGATGGACATCAGTCGCATGGCATGAATTGCCTGTGTGGCATGCTAAGATGCAGTGATCAGGGCTTCTGTTGAAAAGTAAAGTCTTGTGGTGATGATCAAAGCACCGCCTGTGTGGCGTAGCTTTGTGTATAACGTAAAATCGCGAGCCTCACACCCCGGTATGAACCAGAAACGGGAGAAGGACCTCAGGGAGGGCATGCGTTTCTTTCTAGCTAGGGTGGTGTCAGTGACCTACCAGCCCTGACATTTATATACTTTTCACCTGTGTGGTTGATGTTGTTGCAAGGCGCCTCGGTTTGATCGGACGATCCGGGTCCGATGGAGTCATTCTTTGGCTCGTTTACGCCCCAAAGGGCGGGGAAACGTATTGTTCAGGTATAATAATCCACATCGGTGGACCGGCCCTGTCGCTCCAAGGCTTGCCTGCGCGCTTGCCTGAGACACGGGCTAGAGCGTCTCGAATTCGGTAAGGACTATCTTTTGCCTTGATTCATGACGGAAATCCAATTTCCAAATACGACATCGTGCGGTTTTGATTGTATACCTATATATATGGCGACATAGTGGTATGGGGCATTAATGTCGTCTATGATTGATAGTTATGATGTGAAATTGTTTTCAAAACATATGAACACTAGCAATAATATCAAATGCCTTTGTTTTATTCGTATCAAGCATATTTTGGCCGTTATAAGGTAAAAACTCTATCCTCCGGTTTGCGTTGCATTGTGTGATGGGAACTGAGTCTTATAATGGCTTCATTTTTATAAAAAGCATTGCGATGGTTAAAAGAATGATTTGTTTTAAAGCACTGGCAATCCAATGGAGTAAACCCGTTCCACGAAAGTGGCGTGGTCCTGTGATTAGCCATATTATATATGTGTTGAATAGATTTCTCATACCAGTCCCATGATTGACTCGCAGTTTGTTTCACTTTCAAACTCGGGTGCCCCTTTTTCTACACGGGCAGCCTTGTATTCAGGTTTAGCTAGTTATTTCTGGATAGCTGGAGCTGAAGATGGATTCTATCATTTATCTCTTTTTATGCTGTTCAGCTCCTATTGTACATATTTTGTTTGTTTTCCGCTGTAGACATTTATGTATAGCTGAACTGTATTTGTACTAAGTAATATCATGTATACTGTATAACTCTGATGATTACTTTTATCCAGTATATTCTATTGTTCATTATCTGGTGTATTTATTTAATTCTGTTCTGCTATTATCTGTTTCTGTGTTATGTTCCACGGATTACCCTTTCCACCGTCAGTACGGGGTTTGGGGTCGTCTCATTTGGTATCAGAGCTTTGGTTAAGCTTAGTGCTGGGATATAACATTTGAACGAACTCGTCAGAAATAGAACCAGTAGTGTTATAGGACGGGTAGCTCTATACAGATAGGATCAGTAATAACCTAGTATGAGTAAAGCAGAATGAAATAACACCTAGATAGACACATTTACATTAGAAGTATTTGTTTCTATATTTTAAAATATCTTTTCTGTGACCTGACACTTGATCTGCTGCTTGCAGAAGTACTAGAAAATGAGTGTCAGAATCAGAAGGAATACAGAACCGGATATTGAGGCCCTATTAATCAAATATCGAAATATGGGTGGAATACCGTTCTCTGGTGAAGAATCTATTATGAAGACACAGGCTTGGATTCGTTCGGCTGAAAAGATCTTTGATGGTTTAAAGCTGAGGGATGACCAGAAAAGATTACTGGCCTCCTGGGCACTCAAAGACGAAGCTTTGTTCTGGTGGGATTCAGTTATAGAGGATAATCCAGAAGGTGATATCACCTGGGATAGATTCAAAGTGATTTTCCTAGAAAGATTTACTCCTCCAGAAGCGACTGAGTGATTATGCGACGAATTTTCTTATCTGATACAAGGTGATATGACCATCCCAGAATATCATAAGAAATTTAACGAACTTTCTCACTTTGCTCCTCATCTGATTAAAGACCCAAAAAGGAAGAATCTGAGATTTATTCACGGCCTGCAAAGAAAATATCAGAATAGTGTGATGAGGAATGTGAAGCTTCCTTTCTCAGAAATGATTTATATGGCTTATCAGTATGAAGATCTCCATAGGAAAGGCATGTTGCGAGAGGAAGAAGAAGTCAGTTCTAGCGATAAGGTTGAATCAGAAACAGATCGTCCTGAGGCCAGTACCATGTCTGAGGTCAGTAAGGAACCCAAAGTCAATTGAAAAAGGGCCAGATCAGGAAAAGAACCGGTAATGACCACCGTATGCAATAACTGCCATTTGAAAGGGCATTTGTCGATAAACTGCGGACCTTTAAAGAAGCGATTAAAAGGTGGACTTAGGTCCAAAGAAGGATTTCAAGCGAATAGAAAATGCAATCTCTGCCATCAGGTGGGTCACGTAAAGCAAGATTGCTGGAAGATGAAGAAGCCTGAAGTAGTTCAAGTGAATGAAGTAGCAGAAACTTCTGACCCCTCAGCAAGTCAAGGAAGATCTGATGTTTTAGAAGGAACGCTTACTGTCAAAAACATTCCAGTTAAAGTACTGTTTGACACAGGTGCGTCACGAAGCTTTATTGCAAAGAGTGCAGTCAAGAAGTTGGATTTGAGGTTGAGAAAGCTCAAAGAACCAATGACGGTCCAAAATCCAGTTGGTGGTTCCATCAATCTCAGTTGGATCTGTGCAGTACCTGTCTCTTTTTCCTGCTACAAATTCCCTACTATCTCTATCGTCATGAATTTTAATGAATTCGATCTTATTCTGGGATTGGATTGGCTAACCCAATATGAAGCAGAGGTTAGATGCGCCGAGAGAGTTGTAAAGGCAAAGGAAAAATCGGGGAATTATATAACCATACCTTGTGAAGGCCCGACTTCTAATAGAAAAGACTTCTGGGCAGCTTTGAATGTTTCTCCAGCCCAAATAGAAAATATCCCTGAAGTTGCAGAGAATATTCCTGACCTCATCAAAGATATTCCTGTCGTCAAGAACAATGCGGATGTGTTCGAAGAAGTTGTACGCTTACCTCCGCAGAGAGAAATAGATTTTAAAATTGCTTTAATTCCGAATGCAAGGCCGGTAGTTCACGCTATTCGAAGAATGTCCTTGAAAGAGAAAGAGGAATTAGACAATCAAACACGACAGCTAGTATGGAAAGGTCTGATCAGGCCTAGTTTCTCTGATTGGGGTGCAGTAGTGGTGTTTGTCCCAAAATCTAACGGTACTCTACGGCTATGTGTGGATTATCTTGATTTGAACAAGCAGACCATAAAGAACAAATATCCATTGCCGCGGATTGATGATTTGTTGGATCGATTAAATGGCGCACAAGTATTTTCAAGGATGGACCTAGCTACAAGCTTCCATCAACTTCGAATCGCCGAAGAGTGTGTTCCAATGACAGCATTCAGAGGTCCCGACTTATTCTACGAGTGGTTAGTAATACCGTTCGGCTTATGTAACTCTCCAGCCTATTTCGTCGATCTGATGATTAGAGTATTCAGAGGAGTTTTGAATAAATTTGTTCTGGTTTTTATTGACGATATTCTAATCTTCTCTAAATCAAAGGCCGAACATGAAAAGCATCTGGAACAGGTTCTAGAAATTCTGAGACGGAATGTATTAAAAGCCAAATTTTCCAAATGTATCTTCTAGCAAGATGAAGTAAAATTTCTGGGCCACGTAGTATCGAAAGAAGGAATTGCTGTTGATCCAAGCAAAATCACAGCTATTCAGAATTGGAAACAGCCCAGTACCCCCACTGAAGTCCGCAGTTTTCTCGGATTGGCTAGCTATTACCGGAAGTTCGTCAAAAACTTTTCGAAGATATCTGGTCACTTAACGAAGCTTACAAAGAAGCATTCTAAATTCAAGTGGACTCCAGAATGTGAAGAGGCTTTCGAAGAGCTAAAGTTAAGATTAACAACAGCTCCTGTGTTGACCATCATCGATGGAAATCAGGATTTGAAAGTCTGGACTGATGCTTCTAGAGAAGGCCTTGGCGCAGTGTTAATGCAAAGGGGCCAAGTGATTGCTTATGCTAGCCGTCAGTTGAAGCCACACGAGAAGAACTACGTAACTCATGATCTTGAGTTATTGGCTATAGTATTCGCCTTGAAAATCTGGAGACACTATCTTCTGGGTGAGAGATTTGAACTGTTTACAAATCACCAGTCGTTAAAGTATCTGTTCACTCAGAAGGACCTGAATCTGAGGCAGCAACGTTGGCTGGAGTTCCTTGTAGCATATGACTTTGAAATTTTATATACTCCCGGGAAAGCCAATGTCATGGCCGATGCGCTGAGCCGAAAGAATGTAATGATCGCCAGCTTTATTATCACGACTTCCTTGATTGACAAAATATCTATTCTTCAGAAGGAGGATAACTTTATTAAGGATATGATTAAAAGGATTCAGAAAGGCGAACCCTCGTGTTTTCAAATAGATAACGACGAGACCTTGAGGTTGAAAGGAAGGATTTGTGTTCCTGATATCCCAGAGTTAAAAAGGGAAGTGTTAGACGAGTGTCACAAGTCCAAGCTGAGTATCCATCCTGGTGTGGCCAAAATGTATAACGATCTCAAACGAACATTCTGGTGGAAGGCTATGAAAAGAGATGTTTCAATAAATGTTAGCCGATGCCATACTTGCCAGCTAGTCAAGAGCGACCAACAGAAACTGGCTGGGTTATTGCAACCGCTGGACGTTCCAGGCTGGAAGTGGGAACATATTTCTATGGATTTCATTGATGGTCTGCCCAGAACTAGAAAAGGAAATGACAGTATTTGGGTGATCGTAGATCGCTTCATGAAGACCGCCCACTTTATACATGTCAGATCAAACAGAACTGCTCAGAGTCTGGCGCAGATATACTTCAGGGAAATAGTTAGACTACATGAAGTGCCGCTCAGTATAGTCAGTGATAGAGATACAATATTCACTAGCAAATTCTGGGAAGCATTTCAAGTCGAACTGGGATCGAAGTTGAACTTAAGCACCGCTTATCATCCTCAGACAGACGGTCAGACTGAGAGGGTGAATCGTACTTTAGAAGATCTATTGCGGGCTTGTGTCATAGATTTCGGCGGATCATGGGAAGACCATCTGCATTTGGCTGAATTCTCATATAACAACAGCTACCAGGCGAGTCTGACAATGTCGCCATTCGAAGCATTGTATGGTAGACCGTGCCGATCCCCTGCTTGTTG
Source organism: Allium sativum (assembly GCA_030737875.1). Classification (NCBI taxonomy): domain Eukaryota; kingdom Viridiplantae; phylum Streptophyta; class Magnoliopsida; order Asparagales; family Amaryllidaceae; genus Allium; species Allium sativum. Next base: position 389,935,002 of record CM060912.1, on the reverse strand, counting down.
GGTCGAACCAGGTAACAGACTTGTGTTGGGTCCTGATATGATCCGAGAAGCTGCTGACAAAGTCGATTTTATTAAGAAGCGATTACTGGCCGCTCAAAGCCGACAAAAGAGCTATGCCGATAGGAGAAGAAGAGATGTATCCTTTGCTGTTATGTATATTTGAAAGTATCGCCGATGAGAGGAGTTGTCCGGTTCGGTAAAACTGGAAAGTTGGTGCCCAAATTCATTGGTCCGTTTCCTATTCTGGAACGGATCGGGATTCTCGCTTATAGGGTCAAATTGCCTGACTGGTTGCCTGGAGTTCATGATGTATTTCATATATCTCAACTTCGAAAGCATGTTCATGATCCAGACTTGATCGTGGGAGAAGCAGCTCAGCAGGATATTGAAATTACTCCAGAATTAGCTGTGAGAAGAGAGCCACTAAAGATCATCGGCAAAGAAACCAAAGAGCTGAGGAACAAGAAGGTTCACTTAGTCAAAGTGCAATGGAGTGGAGATCCGCGAGATTGTACTTGGGAAACTGAGGAGAGCATTCAGAAAGCTTATCCTAGATGCCGAGTAGATATCTCTGATTGACTCCGGTGCAAGTTATATTTACCATACTTTACATCACCATTTAATTCTCTATTCTATTGTTATTTTCTTTCCATGGATGTGCACTTTTAACTATATAGTCTGAATGATTTTAAAAGGAGAATAGGAATTAATTTAAATGGTTTTGAAAAGTTAAAAACAAATTTCTTGTTGGTTGTGTTGTGTGATTGTAGATTAGATTAATTAAAATTATTGAAACGATAGTTAATTTAATCAACAATAGAATAATGTTAGAATTTATTTATTTAAATCACACATTGAACGATTTAATAATAAATAGAAATATATACATGTACATTTTATATATTTGAACAGGTAAATGGATCAGCTGTTGAGTAAAGATTTTATTTGCGTGCCCGACAAATAGGTAAACCTTAATGAGTTGGATGCGAAATATTATTATATCAACTCCTGTGAATGCCATTGGATGCGGAGTGCTGGTTTTTCTGTGTGAAATAATAAACGTCGCCATAGAATAGTAATAATTGATTTTGAACTACATTACATGACATACTTCTAGAAGATAGGCATACTTCATCATATACCACATAAGCATTTGGAGCTTGTGTGACGAGGTGGAAGATTTACCATACGAGCGAGAGGCTTGTATGACGATGACTACATTTTACAGGTTGAACTGATGACTGATATGGACTATTTAAATTATAACGATTAAATTGCCAGATTAATAAAAACCCCACACGGGTCTGGAGTTGACAATAATCACGTCACTCTAGTTATTAGATACGGCACATGGACTATTTATTTCCCACACGGGGCAGGGTGACGAGAATTTATTCTCTGGAGTTATTATCAATACATGCTCCCCTGTAAACACAAGAATATATCACTATAAATATGAGTATGCTTATTAGGATTTATTGGGTACCTAATACGGCCCAATAAATTTCCAAACCTCTCTCCGTACAAGGGAGGCTATGGCGAAATTTTTCAAAAATTCCGGGTGTTAGCCAAATTTTTGAAGAATTTGAAATTTCTCAGAAACTGAAAAGTTGGAGAATTGAAGCCAGATCGAACATAGAGTTGGTTAATCAAACCACTTTCGACTTTGTTCCTTTTCGGGGACGAAAAGTTTTAAGTGGGGGAGATTGTAACGACCCAGAAAATCTGAACCAATTTAAAAATTTTAAATTGGCTAAAATAATGGTTTTAAATATTTAAAATAAATATTTTAAATAATGGCAATGGAAAGTGAGTTTGAATCGACAATTGAAAACGAATATAATTAATTATAATTATAAACAATGCCTGAAATGGCGCTGCAGTTTCAAAAATTGAATTCAAACTTTGTCGGACTGTACCGGGTGCAAAACAAAACGGATTTTAGTGAAACCAAAAATATTTAAATATGTTAGTGAATACCTTTCTAAGGAATCTGAAAAATCGAATTTTCATAGCGGAAAGCAAAAGTTATGGCCGAATGAATTTTCAGAAAGGTCGCTATGGAATTTATATAGCCCGTGAAATTGGCCATTTTGCATACGACCTTGGAATTCGACGAAACCACTTTTGTTGGATCCGGGATGTGAAGTTATTGCTAGGTTTCAAATTTCATAATTTTTGAAGCTAGTATGTGAGCGTGGCAAAGGAAAATGTGTTTTGGTCAATTACAGTTAAATTGGATCGACCAAAAATGGGCCTTTTTGCAAACGTTCTCAGAATTCGACGAAACCAGTTTTGTTGGGACCGTATCGTCAAAACATAGCTAGATTTATTTTTCTGGAATTTTTCGAATCAGTTTATGGCCCTGGTAAATTGAAATGTACCTTCAAATTTAATATTGAATGTTATATATTTTAATTTGAAGGAAAACCGACTCAAACAGTCGAATGGGCCTACGAAACATATCCCATTGTGTTCGGAATGGGGTAAAACGCTAGGGACGACAGTCGTTGGGTTAGATTTGGTGTTAACAGTGATAAACAAATAATATTGGAATTAAATATTAAAATAATATTAAAATATGTTCTATACATAGCCCAAGAGAAAACCCTAATTCTCTTTTCACGTTCGGCGCCGCCCTTCACCTTAACCGACGATGTATATCGTCCTATTTTCGTCTCCTCTGATCTCCATAATGGTTCAACGAAATTAAAAATTTCCCAAAGGGAAATCGAAGGGGCCTCTGAGCTCTTTACAATCAACGGTCAGGATCGGATAAGGCGCTGCAGATAGCCCGAATTTCGAGCTCCAATCAAGGACGTTCGGGTCCAGTTTTCGAGGTGGATAAACCACCGAGCTGAGCGTCGCTTCAGGCGAAGGAAGAGGGGGGTGCGCCGCTTTGCGTGGCGACCTCAGATCAGCGTCCGGTCCCCTATGCCGGCGTGCGCAAGGAGCCCTAGGGCTGGAGCTTTCCGCGATGAGGGTTCTGAAGGGGTTAGGATTTAATTAAGTAATTAAATTATTTAATTATCCTATTTAAATTATCAAATGTTTATAATATAATATCTTTTTGCTATGTTGACGAAATTCAGTGAAACAAGAGACAGTGGACTCGTGTGGACGCCTTCTACATTTTAGAAGAGACCGCATATTTTTCTGAGCCTTCTGCTATTTTTGGTGGAGTGGAACCCAATGTGAGATTTCTAATTTATAAACGATATGGAAAATGACGATGTATAAATTATATATTCGATGTATGAGTTATATAAGCGTTGTACACCTCATGTATAAGCGTTGTATAAGTTGTACGTTCGAAGTATAAGTTGTATATGCGTTGTAAAAATTATATAAGTGTTGAAATAGAAGTGAATTGCTATATATATATATATATATACATATATGCGCCCCTCGTCCACAAACCATGGACGATATTTATTGATTGTGATTGGTGTGAAAATATATTGATAGCGAATGGTTGTTTGGGTTGGTTTGTGGTTGATATTGATTGATTATGGTTGAAAAATACCCGTTTGTGGTTGAGAAATATTTGGTTGAAACCACATAGGATTAGTTTGTGGAAATGAAATAAATATATACATGCCGCCTGCGTGCGAACTAGATGCATGATCCCCATTGTCAAAAACCGCGAGGTTTTAAGGTAGAGCGAGGAGCCGTACTAGGGACGGTCCCGGTTTTAACTACCCTGCCGTTATGCTGCCGAAATTTTGAATAATATTCATGTGTTTGAATTATTTTCATTTGCTGAAACTATATTTATTCGTTGTATAGAAAACCTTCATATGTTGAATGGTCTTCGTGTTTTAAATATAAAAATCACTTTTTTTTATATATATAGAAACTATAGAAAACCTTCATGTGTTGAATCGATATTCATTCGTTGAATTGAAATTCATGTGTTGAATGGTATTCATATTTTGAAATAAATTGTTTTATAATAAAAATCACCTTTTATCAACTATATGGACTATGTAAAATAATCTCGTTTTAAAAGAAATTATTTTATTATAAAAATCCTATTTTTATCACCTATATAAACTATATAAAATAATAATATTTTGAAATGAATTGTTTTACAATAAAAATCACATTTTTATTATACACATGAATGGTTGAAATGTGAAGTGTTAAAAATAGCAACTCGTTCAAATAAATATGCATGAGTCGAAATATTCATTAATTAGCTAATGATATGATTTTTGCCTATACATGCAACATTAGAATGAATGGTGTTTTTAAACCAAATGGAATCAAACATGAAGTTGAATAGAAAATGATAAGTGATAAGAACTATATATATGTACATGCATATCTATTGAATAGGTTATAGCAAAGGGGCTAGAGAAGAGGAATAAAATTTTGTGCCCGACAAATAGGTACACATTTACTGTTTTGTTTGGGTGATGATTTTATGAGCCTGTTGGCTTTTCTTTTTCTTTTCGACATGAGACGCCCGTGTGGCTATTTGGGAATTTTCCCAGCCCCTCCCGTACAAAGGAGGTTATGGCGAAATTTTCCAGAATTTAAAGGCGTTAGTGAAATATTTGAAGTGAAAACGATATTGAAATTGTTGAATGAAATATATTTATATAAATATATAAATAAAATTAAAACGAAACGTGGCTGTGCATTTCGTATTTTGAAACCGTGATTTCAAACGATTAGTACGGGAGATCCGACCATCGGATTTTCCTGAAATTGCAACCGTTGGGTTCGCTTTGGAAAAATCTTTCCAACGGCCCCAACTTTGTAAAAATCCAACGGTTGGATCGTCTGGAATGTTTAATTCAAGTCTGAAGAAAAACAGCGCCAGAATCGATTATATTTATAAATATATATATAAATATAATTATATTTAATCGAATAACGACGCTGCAATTCGTATTTTGAAATCGAAACTTGAAACGATTGTACCGGGAGATCCGACCGTCGGATTTTCCCAAAACTGGAACCGTTGGATTTATTTTGAAAAGACCTTTCTAATGATGAAAATTTTGTGAAGATCCAACGGTTAGATTTTCAGATATGTGTAAATAAAATCTGAAGAAAAACAGCGCCACGGCCACGTTATGGCCCGAAGCGTCGGTTTGAATAAATTGGCTATTTTAAAATAAATAAAAATAGCGATAAATCGTTATAAAATATCATAAACGATATAGAGTGGAAATAAACTGAATTTGCTCGATTTATGTGGTATTTGATGGTTGGATGTGTTTCGTGTGAAAATTACATTAAAGAACAAAATTGGTGTTGTCGAATAATTTAACCATTGAAATAAATTGATTTGAAATTCTAAATATACGTGAATTATTTGAAAAGGCCGAGTTAATTCTCATTTCAAATAATTAACCGACAATTGAAAGTCGAAGATGAAGACGATGGTCGAGGACCGGAGATCTTCACCTCGTTTGGATGGTAACCGAGGTCCTGATTGGGAGGCATCCCGAAATACGGATAATGAGTGGTGATCGTCCAGACGTACGTGGTGATCGATGGGTTTGCGAGGTATTTAGTGCCTCCGGTTTCGTTCGGACCCAGAAAGGACTTGTAAATGGACTGTGTGTCTGACATTGGATTTTATTCTGTGTTGATTGATCTCTATTAAATATACATCTGTTTGGCGGCGGAGAATTTATTCTTTTGCTTAACGCCCTTCTCTGAAACGCACGAGCTCAGAGGTTGTATATCGATGGACATCAGTCGCATGGCATGAATTGCCTGTGTGGCATGCTAAGATGCAGTGATCAGGGCTTCTTTTGAAAAGTAAAGTCTTGTGGTGATGATCAAAGCACCGCCTGTGTGGCGTAGCTTTGTGTATAACGTAAAATCGCGAGCCTCACACCCCGGTATGAACCAGAAACGGGAGAAGGACCTCAGGGAGGGCATGCGTTTCTTTCTAGCTAGGGTGGTGTCAGTGACCTACCAGCCTGACATTTATATACTTTTCACCTGTGTGGTTGTTGCTGTTGCAAGGCGCCTCGGTTTGATCGGACGATCCGGGTCCGATGGAGTCATTCTTTGGCTCGTTTACGCCCCAAAGGGCGGGGAAACGTATTGTTCAGGTATAATAATCCACATCGGTGGACCGACCCTGTCGCTCCAAGGCTTGCCTGCGCGCTTGCCTGAAACACGGGCTAGAGCGTCTCGAATTCGGTAAGGACTATCTTTTGCCTTGATTCATGACGGAAATCCAATTTCCAAATACGTGTTATATTCCAAGGACTATCCTTCCTCAACCAGTGACTATAGTCTTATACATATATAATTGCTACTAGGGATGGTAGTGAGAAGGCTAAATCATTTCGATATGCAATCATTAGAACTAAAAGAAAGGATATCGTAAAGCTTTTAACTATGAGAAGCTTGGTCAATACATAGATTACTATATGTGAAGCTTGGTCTATTTTCTCAAAAACTATAAAAGAAAGTTGAAGGAGTGGAATAGAAACACAAGAAAGGATGATGACCATATCAACGAACTAGAGAAGAAAATTGCCCAGATGCTGGAGATGATGGTCAATGGTAATGAGAGTGATGAAGCATGGAGGTTATACTATCAAAGTCAAGTAGAGTTGAAAGAAGCATTAAAAATCAAAGTTGTAAATCTAAAGAAAAAGGCGAAAGAGAAATGGCTTTCTAAGACAAATGCCACAATTTTTTTTACACTAAAATGTCTATTTGATGGAATACTAATTAAAATTTTCAAAATTTTAATCAGGATGGCAACAACTTGGTGGAAATCGGAAAATTTGAAGCAGAAGACATTGCATATTTCAATGAGTTGTCCAACAGCTATAAAATGTGCAAAACTTACCGCCAATTTGCTCCAGGAAACTGCTGAGTGCTAAAGGAAGGAGGATGCTATGTCGAATTGTTACTAAAGCTGAAGTATTCAAGGCTGTGAATTCCATTCATATTGACTTTTCCCTAGGTCCAGATGGGTCCAGGTCCTGTGTAATGACCCAGATTTCCGCAACATCAGAGTTGACTATATACATCATACGTCCAACCCCAAATATCACGGAAATTCGAACCATTAATAGAAAGAAGTTAGAGGGTGAGGATAGATAAGATAGAAACTTAGAATAGAAGAAGAAGAAGAAGAACACAACATCAGAGTAACACGAATCTCACAGCGGAACGAATAAATATATTTCATAACATAACTTTGAAATACAAATCTGTACTTGAATATACATCAATATCAACATACATCACTTACAACACAACGGAACCACTATAACTAGATAACGCTGAAGCCTCCTGCTCCAAGCTCTTCCAGTATATCTGTAAATCCTGAACTACTTGACTGCCCGTACAAATTTAGGCACCCAAGAGTTTAGGTAGAACAAAACAAAATAAACTCCGGGTCAGTCATGGGACTGGTATGAGTAAACAGTTTAAAACAGTTTCAGAATACTAAATGATATCTCATAAGACCACGCCGTATAACACGGAACGGGTTTTTCCCTTATGAGAATCCAAACACTTGATTTATCTTTATATCAAAACTCTTTTGATATTATAATAATGTCTAAATCAAGTAGATAACAATCTAGTGGAACGCTTGCATCTCACGTTCCACATATATAATATACAATCAAAACCGCAAGCACGTATTGGGTAATGGATTTCCAACTATGACAAGGTATGGGATCACCTTCCGCTGGTATATCTCTAGAGGAGAATACACCGAGTTTAACAAGAACATCTTGCAACTCAGCCACACATGACCGACCACTCATTTCGCTTGAGTGTATCGAATGTATATCACCAAAGGTTGGGATCAGCAACCGTTTCCCGAATGGGACAGCATCGACAATAGATTTTTAGAAGTAAATGAAACTCTAGATCAGGTGATTATACACCCTAATAGGTGCGACCTACATAGCCATGTTGCTTGCCCGATTTCTGTCATTTACCGGTTGATGAGGCTAGAAGCTACGCTTTATCATCACACCAGATTCACTTCGAATGTCACATCGTCAAATCCATCAAATCACCGATTGACGTCCTCAACAGTACATTACGTGTTAGCTAAAAGAAGTTTCCTTCTCCGCTTCCACTCTTGGTACGGTTGAAGAAATCAATGTACGTGACCATTCTGGAAATACTCTGTCAGACATTCATCCATACAAGTCACCCAGGAACAGGATGAACTGAAGGCACTATTTCTATTAATAGAAAAAGTCCTTGCACTCTACTCCGTCTTCGATTATCTTTATATAATCTGATTCGCACGCTACTGCCGATACGGAGTGGTTCTTCGGATATTAATCCAACCGGTCTCTCCATATTGACAACGATGGTCAAAACTTCGATAGTCTGTGATTTAACTATCGAATAAAAACAAGTGTTTCGATAGTCGATGATTTAACTATCGAATAAAACAAGTGTTCATCCAAACATCCAACAATCACTGAACCTTTAATTAAATCTCTTCTCTATTTCTTATCAATATTTGTTAACCAATATTTTTGATAACCATATTGGCCTTTATACGTTATTTGGAAAACATTTCCATATATCGCCTTCTTTTATTTTCTAAACTTTAGAAAATATTCATTATTCTATTTCCAAGCTTTGCACATATTTGGGTTAAAACAGATGTTGTGTAAAACATCGTTACGACAACCCAAATACAGTATCTAACGAATTCTTATTCCACATTGATCTTCGAGCCTGAATCTTGCTACTTATCGGTATATCATGAAATCAACCAAGTTGGGGTATAATTACCTCTCAGACCTTGACTGAATAACATTTAACGTTAAAACAGACAAGACTACTTACTCGAATAATCAATACCATACAACTGATTATTCACCTTTAAACATATATACATTTTCTCTTTCTAATCCTATGAGATTTTATTCTTATACTTCCCTTTTTATTTTACTATTCTATTTCTAAGTTCGTTTTCTAATCGACTTCTATATATTTTGATATGTTAATTTCTAACTATCAAATTATCTTAAAAATATTCTATCTCCTTAAATTCCCGGAAAAATTCGCCATAACCTCCTTTGTACCGGGAGCATCGGGAAATTTCAAATAGCTTTCCCGGTCCTTCTTATCTCAAAAAGAAAAAGAAAAGGCCAAGCGGCTTGCCGATACGGCGCATAAAATCTCATATGGAAATTAAATACGTACCTTTTTGTCGGGCATTCTATTTATTTCACTTCTATACTTTATTCCATACCTGTCTCCATTATCTATACCTGCCCAATCTATTTAACTATACCAAATCGTTTTAACTCAATTCGTTAATTATTTCTTTAGTCTATTTCTCCTTTTAATATTTGAATTCTATATTCAAACTCCAATTCGCTTCTATTATTCAATTTCTATATATCAAATTCTATTGTCTTCTCTTATTCAAATCCTATAATAAAAAGTCCGTTTGAATTTCTATATTCAAATCTATAGTTCAAATTCTATATTCAAAGTCTATTTAAATTTCTATATTCAAATTCCATAGTTAAACTCCATTTGAATTCTATTATTCAAATTCTATTTTCAAAGTCTACTTGAATTCCTCTTTTCAAATTCCATTTGAAATACTATATTCAAATCTATTTGAATTCTCTTTTCAAATTCTATATTCAAAGTCTATTTGAATTTCTATATTCAAATCGTTTAAAGTCCATTTGAATTTCTATATTCAAATCTATAGTTTAAAGTCCATTTGAATTTCTATATTCAAATTCTATTTCAATTCCTTATATTCAAAGTCCATTTGAATTCTCTTCGTTATTTATAAACAACGTTTATAACTTCAATTCAAATCCCACCTTTCCATTTATAAACAACGTTATAAATTCGATTCAAATTCCATCCTTTCATTTATAAACAACTTTATAAATTCGATTCAAATTCCATCCTTTCATTTATAAACAACTTTATAAATTCGATTCAAATCCCATCCTTTCATTTATAAACAAAGTTTATAAATTCGATTCAAATCCCATCCTTTCATTTATAAACAAAGTTTATAAATTCGATTCAAATTCCATCCTTTCATTTATAAACAACTTTATAAATTCGATTCAAATCCCATCCTTTCATTTATAAACAAAGTTTATAAATTCGATTCAAATCCCATCCTTTCATTTATAAACAAAGTTTATAAATTCAATTGCTTGTTCATATATATGTTCAAAACAAGTTAATGTTTCTATACTTCATTTAAAATTCAAATTCTATTTATAAAAATAGAATTTCCTTTTTAAATATCAAATACCCTTTCCGATATTTTTATGAATCAATATTCAAGCTCTAGTGGTATTTTCAACAATCAGATCAACCAACTTTCAATCATTTGATTTTAACACATCATATAGGAATATATATGAAATCAAACAAACAACAAACAGATAATATATTTTTGAGGAATCCACTTGGATTCCTCCAACCTGTTTTCCTGCATCCACAGACGTTAGTCAACATAGTAATACCTATCCTGCTTCGAGGCAGGATATCGCGGTATGAAGGTCATCCACTAATCATAGCGTGGGGCGTATAGGGTAATCATCCGCTATGGTACCGCGGGCATCCGCTAATGAGACTGCGGGAATCCAACCAATCATCAACCCAATATATATATATAATAGTCAACCAATCCTAAATAACTATATATATTTTAAAACAATCAGACAGCATTCAAACAAGCACAGACAATTATTTTTAACTATATAAAAATAAGTTCTAAATAAAAGGTGAGATTTACTCACCAGAGCTTTTATTATTTGATCCATTCCGAGCAACTCGACCCATGTTCGATTAAATTAAAATTCTCGCTAACTCCAACATATCCCAAATGTCTTCTAGTTCGAATAGCTCGTATTCGTGGACCAGTTCGTCTTGGTTTCAAGATTTTTGAACCTTACTGTAATTGCCAATGATTCCAGCGTCACTTCCCCTAACTAATAACACAGCCAACTTCTTCCTCAGCACCTTTCAGTTTCAATCCACCATTGCATTTTGTCGAGCACCTTATACCCATCAGCCCCATCATCGAGACCAATCTCCTTTCATCACCAGACTCCGCTCTATTTTCTAAGCACCAGAAAATCACCCGTGACAACCCAAACCATCGGAGCTTTATCTGTCGAACTCGCATCCTTCAGTCATCGGATTCCTCATCACCTCCAAGTTCGCAGAACTCGATCCGTAACCCCTCATTGAATCACGATGACCCTTCCTGAGACTGTAACGACCTCCTTCCCACTATCGCCAATCGCACCTAGCAAACCACCTACCCCGAGCTCGGCTTTTCTGCATATCGCGAGGCCCTTCCCAAATTGATTTCGAACCATTCAGTGTTGAGCGGCGCCTTCGATTCACGATTCTGAGTTCCTAAGTGGACTCAAGCTGTTCGAGCTTCGGAAAACGCACAGATTCAAATTTCGAAATTTTGATTTTAGGTTTTCGATCTTAAGAGGGACGACGGCTTTCATTTTGGAGTTATCGGGTTTTGATCTTTCAAAAGGAAGAAGAAATAGCGTTCGGCTATTTTATAGTTCATTAATCTGAAGCTTTGATTTACTGAAGAAAGGAGGGGTGCGACTTGTTTTAAATGATAGCAGGAGGTATTCGATTTTATACAGAAAGGAAGAGGACGTGGTGCTTCCTAGCCCTTTTGAACTTGAGGAGAAGTAAAGGCCACGGGTTATGTTTTGTGGAGAGGGAGGAGCCACAAAATATTTTATTTATTTTTATTTTAAATTCGGTATCCTCTAATTAAAATACATCATTGACTGCGAACTTCTTTCTGAACCCAACAAGTGACAATTCTAGGGTAATACCCCTATTTCGGACACACTGGAATAGATCACGAAGTCCAATTCGATTGTCTGTAGAAGATATTAATTTAAATTGATAAATTAAATTCAAAAACGATATATTCTTCGATAATCAATTGATAGTACTATTCTAGTTCAAACAGAATTATGTATTGATTATCTGAACTGACTTCAAATTAGTTTTCACTTCGAATTCAGTTATTCGCTGATTCCTTATTTTAATATATACGATATTAAATCGAAATCGATATTTAAATCGATAACATAAATATAAAAATTCATTTATATTATCAACTAAATATTTAAATCCATTCTAAATATTTAAAATTAGTTGGTCGAAAATCCCGGGTCATTACAGTCTTCCCTACTTATAATAATTTCGTCCTCGAAATTGCTAAGGTAGGAAAAGTGCTACCAACCCATTTATCTTTTCAAAACTTATTTATGTTGATACTCAACATTTCAAACTTTCTTGCATAACTCTCTTTCGAATAGATCCCTATTCGAGATCTCCTCCCTTCGAATAACTATATTCGATTATCTCTCTTTCGAATAACTAGATTCGAAAACCTTTCTTCGAATAAACTATATTCGATTTACTCTATTCAATTTACTCTTATCAATTAACTCTATTGGATTTAACTCTTTTCGATTAACTCCATCGAATAACTAAATTCGATAACTCCTTCGAATAACCAATATTCTATAAGTCACTTCGATTAAACTAATCGATAATTCTTTTCAATTAAACTATAATGGATAACTCCTTCGATTAACTATTAATCGATAATTCCTTCGATTAACTAATAATCGATAACTCCTTTCGAATAAACTATATTCGATAACTCCTTTAATTCTATTCGAATAAACTAATATTCGATTTAACTCCATTCGCTTGACTCTAGATCGCAGCGATCACAATGGTTACGCCTGATTCCCTCAGGAAACATCCGACCGCCCTAGGCTATCTGCAGCCCTGCGAATTACGCTAGCAGTCGTACGAAATGGCAACCTATCCTGAGTAACTATGTTTGACAAACTCTATCTCAATAACTATATTCGATCAATTTTAATTGAATAACTAACATTCAATTAAATCTACGGATTAACCCTAACTGATTTACTCTAACTGGTTAATTCTTTCTTTAATCGATTTATTCTAACTCTAATCGATTATTTCTAACTCTAATCGACTTCTCTTATTCGAATAACTCCTACTGGATAACGTTTATTCATTTATAAAGATTTACTTTTAGTAACGGTTCTTCACTTTATAAATGTTCTCTTTAATAACATTACTTCACTTATACAAGTGTTGTGTACCCCTTCTATTTAAAACTATCGGTGTTAAAAACCAATATCTCTTCTCCATATAAGCTCAGACTTATATATTCCATTTATCGAATGATAAATACCTAATTTAATTTATAAACTGTTATTTATAAATTAATCTTTCGATTTATCTGTTAAAACAGATTTCCATTTCCTATTCATCTTTTGAATATTCCTTTGATTAATTTCCATTTATCTAAATAAATATATCATTTATAACATTCTATTTATTTTCTATAAATAAATATTTCTATTGAATCTATTTGTAAATATTTTACAAATATTCCCTTCTAAATTCTATTTGTAAATGTTTTTACAAATATTTCTCCTTCTATTTGTTTGCACATAACTTCCTTTGTATTTGTGTTACAAATATATTTCCTTTATATTCACACCCAATTCATATTTCATTCACATTGATTTTACTCAATTTATTCATTTCGATCCATTTAACTTACTTAAGTTAAATTTAATTTCAATCATTCAAATTCCCATTAACTAGTTGCTAATTAACCGTTTTGCCTATTTCACCCTTTTCATTTGAATATAACTTGTTCAAATGTATGCCAACTCAATTATAGACTAATCTAATTATATTTTCAACACGAGTTATATATTCGATTTCGAATATAAATTCTCAATCTCTTTCACTTATCCAAAAACCCAATTTCGATTCAACTTTGATTAACTAATTTCTCTTTTACTTAGTTAATTCTATTCAAAAATCAGAAATATGATCATTGTTTCCCAAACCATTTTATCTACTTCGCTTGAGTTCACATTCATTTTATAACTCAAGTCTATATTTTTCTCATGGCCATTCGGATTTTATTTTACTTTAAAAATCCTTTTATATATATATAAACCATTGTGGTTTTAAATGGTTTCTGGTGCTGCACTTTTTAAAATTTGATTTTGACCTATCTCAAAATCTATACGACGAAATCCCGATTTTTCTCTTTCATTAGAAAACTATTGTTCAACCGGTCCCGACGATTCTTGTTTCAAAGAATTTCGATTTCAATTGAGTTCTGTATACTCGATTGAAGTTCAAATCGCCAATTTACGAACTGCCGCGCTATGACGAGCTCGTTTTAATTATATTTATAAACGTTTTAACTTTGTTTATAATAAATTCAATCTCCATTCTGATATATTTTTAATATATATCAAATCCATTTTTTTTCCCTTTCAACATAATATTCCCGATCTATTTCACTTCTAATTGAAATTCTATATATTTACAATATTCAAATTCCATCCTTTCATTTATTCAAACTCTATATTTGAATTCCCTTCTATTCAATTTCTATTTAAATTCCTTTGAATTCCTTTTGAATTCAAATTCCATTTCAATCTTTCTTATACAATTTCTATTTGAATTTTTCCTTTATTCAAACTCATTTGAATTCCTTTGAATTCAAATTCTATTTCACTTCTATTTGAATTATATATATATTCAAATTCCTTTATTTTACTTCTATTTGAAATCTATATTCCCATTTCACATTTCAAAATTCCTTTGAAGTTATATAAATATATACATATATTTATACTTATCCCAAATTCAAAATATTTGAATTTTCAAACAACTTGTTTTTCCTTTCAAACAAATTTCCATCAAAATTTTCTAAGGCAGCAATTCATCACTTAGAAACTCGAAAATGAACACTGATGATGTTGCGACCATTATCAGAATTATTTCCCAGCTACTGAATGAGTTCCAGTGCTATATTTCTTTCAAAATCCATTCAAATGATTTTTATTCAAAAATCCTTCCAAAATAAAGCTATATTCTTTTAATATACTTTTTCCAACTTCCCAGGATTTTATATTCTGAAATCTGGTTGGAATTCAATTTCAATTTATCACATTTGTATATTTGATTTTATATACAAATTCCATTGGTTATATATATAACTATTTCTATTTTATAATCTAATTTGATTATAATCCTAACAATCAACTTAACTATTTGAAAACAATATCGTGTCCAATCTCCTGTTCAAGTGTTTATAAATTCCTATCGACTTCGTGGCGTCCCACGATTCGACCAAAATTTATAATCCACTCAACAGACTAGTCAACACAATATAAAACAGTTTTTATATCAAATAACAAATACGCTCTCTCGTATATATGTACGCTCAACTAATTCTAGGATACTACGGATCCTATCTCTAATGAGCACATTTCCAACAAGCCTAGGTATTCGCTCAACCTAAGCTCTGATACCAACTGTAATGACCCAGATTTCCGCAACATCAGAGTTGACTATATACATCATACGTCCAACCCCAAATATCATTGAAATTCGAACCATTAATAGAAAGAAGTTAGAGGGTGAGGATAGATAAGATAGAAACTTAGAATAGAAGAAGAAGAAGAACACAACATCAGAGTAACACGAATCTCACAGCGGAACGAGTAAATATATTTCATAACATAACTTTGAAATACAAATCTGTACTTGAATATACATCAATATCAACATACATCACTTACAACACAACGGAACCACTATAACTAGATAACGCTGAAGCCTCCTGCTCTAAGCTCTTCCAGTATATCTGTAAATCCTGAACTACT
This sequence comes from Allium sativum, assembly GCA_030737875.1. Classification (NCBI taxonomy): domain Eukaryota; kingdom Viridiplantae; phylum Streptophyta; class Magnoliopsida; order Asparagales; family Amaryllidaceae; genus Allium; species Allium sativum. The sequence goes on along the minus strand of CM060912.1, from coordinate 389,919,259 downwards.
TGACTGCCCGTACAAATTTAGGCACCCAAGAGTTTAGGTAGAACAAAACAAAATAAACTCCGGGTCAGTCATGGGACTGGTATGAGTAAACAGTTTAAAACAGTTTCAGAATACTAAATGATATCTCATAAGACCACGCCGTATAACACGGAACGGGTATTTCCCTTATGAGAATCCAAACACTTGATTTATCTTTATATCAAAACTCTTTTGATATTATAATAATGTCTAAATCAAGTAGATAATAATCTAGTGGAACGCTTGCATCTCACGTTCCACATATATAATATACAATCAAAACCGCAAGCACGTATTGGGTAATGGATTTCCAACTATGACAAGGTATGGGATCACCTTCCGCTGGTATATCTCTAGAGGAGAATACACCGAGTTTAACAAGAACATCTTGCAACTCAGCCACACATGACCGACCACTCATTTCGCTTGAGTGTATCGAATGTATATCACCAACGGTTGGGATCAGCAACCGTTTCCCGAATGGGACAACATCGACAATAGATTTTTAGAAGTAAATGAAACTCTAGATCAGGTGATTATACACCCTAATAGGTGCGACCTACATAGCCATGCTGCTTGCCCGATTTCTGTCATTTACCGGTTGATGAGGCTAGAAGCAACGCTTTATCATCACACCAGATTCACTTCGAATGTCACATCGTCAAATCCATCAAATCACCGATTGACGTCCTCAACAGTACATTACGTGTTAGCTAAAAGAAGTTTCCTTCTCCGCTTCCACTCTTGGTACGGTTGAAGAAATCAATGTACGTGACCATTCTGGAAATACTCTGTCAGACATTCATCCATACAAGTCACCCAGGAACAGGATGAACTGAAGGCACTATTTCTATTAATAGAAAAAGTCCTTGCACTCTACTCCGTCTTCGATTATCTTTATATAATCTGATTCGCACGCTACTGCCGATACGGAGTGGTTCTTCGGATAATAATCCAACCGGTCTCTCCATATTGACAACGATGGTCAAAACTTCGATAGTCTGTGATTTAACTATCGAATAAAAACAAGTGTTTCGATAGTCGATGATTTAACTATCGAATAAAACAAGTGTTCATCCAAACATCCAACAATCACTGAACCTTTAATTAAATCTCTTCTCTATTTCTTATCAATATTTGTTAACCAATATTTTTGATAACCATATTGGCCTTTATACGTTATTTGGAAAACATTTCCATATATCGCCTTCTTTTATTTTCTAAACTTTAGAAAATATTCATTATTCTATTTCCAAGCTTTGCACATATTTGGGTTAAAACAGATGTTGTGTAAAACATCGTTACGACAACCCAAATACAGTATCTAACGAATTCTTATTCCACATTGATCTTCGAGCCTGAATCTTGCTACTTATCGGTATATCATGAAATCAACCAAGTTGGGGTATAATTACCTCTCAGACCTTGACTGAATAACATTTAACGTTAAAACAGACAAGACTACTTACTCGAATAATCAATACCATACAACTGATTATTCACCTTTAAACATATATACATTTTATCTTTCTAATCCTATGAGATTTTATTCTTATACTTCCCTTTTTATTTTACTATTCTATTTCTAAGTTCGTTTTCTAATCGACTTCTATATATTTTGATATGTTAATTTCTAACTATCAAATTATCTTAAAAATATTCTATCTCCTTAAATTCCCGGAAAAATTCGCCATAACCTCCTTTGTACCGGGAGCATCGGGAAATTTCAAATAGCTTTCCCGGTCCTTCTTATCTCAAAAAGAAAAAGAAAAGGCCAAGCGGCTTGCCGATACGGCGCATAAAATCTCATATGGAAATTAAATACGTACCTTTTTGTCGGGCATTCTATTTATTTCACTTCTATACTTTATTCCATACCTGTCTCCATTATCTATACCTGCCCAATCTATTTAACTATACCAAATCGTTTTAACTCAATTCGTTAATTATTTCTTTAGTCTATTTCTCCTTTTAATATTTGAATTCTATATTCAAACTCCAATTCGCTTCTATTATTCAATTTCTATATATCAAATTCTATTGTCTTCTCTTATTCAAATCCTATAATAAAAAGTCCGTTTGAATTTCTATATTCAAATCTATAGTTCAAATTCTATATTCAAAGTCTATTTAAATTTCTATATTCAAATTCCATAGTTAAACTCCATTTGAATTCTATTATTCAAATTCTATTTTCAAAGTCTACTTGAATTCCTCTTTTCAAATTCCATTTGAAATACTATATTCAAATCTATTTGAATTCTCTTTTCAAATTCTATATTCAAAGTCTATTTGAATTTCTATATTCAAATCGTTTAAAGTCCATTTGAATTTCTATATTCAAATCTATAGTTTAAAGTCCATTTGAATTTCTATATTCAAATTCTATTTCAATTCCTTATATTCAAAGTCCATTTGAATTCTCTTCGTTATTTATAAACAACGTTTATAACTTCAATTCAAATCCCACCTTTCCATTTATAAACAACGTTATAAATTCGATTCAAATTCCATCCTTTCATTTATAAACAACTTTATAAATTCGATTCAAATTCCATCCTTTCATTTATAAACAACTTTATAAATTCGATTCAAATCCCATCCTTTCATTTATAAACAAAGTTTATAAATTCGATTCAAATCCCATCCTTTCATTTATAAACAAAGTTTATAAATTCGATTCAAATTCCATCCTTTCATTTATAAACAACTTTATAAATTCGATTCAAATCCCATCCTTTCATTTATAAACAAAGTTTATAAATTCGATTCAAATCCCATCCTTTCATTTATAAACAAAGTTTATAAATTCAATTGCTTGTTCATATATATGTTCAAAACAAGTTAATGTTTCTATACTTCATTTAAAATTCAAATTCTATTTATAAAAATAGAATTTCCTTTTTAAATATCAAATACCCTTTCCGATATTTTTATGAATCAATATTCAAGCTCTAGTGGTATTTTCAACAATCAGATCAACCAACTTTCAATCATTTGATTTTAACACATCATATAGGAATATATATGAAATCAAACAAACAACAAACAGATAATATATTTTTGAGGAATCCAGTTGGATTCCTCCAACCTGTTTTCCTGCATCCACAGACGTTAGTCAACATAGTAATACCCATCCTGCTTCGAGGCAGGATATCGCGGTATGAAGGTCATCCACTAATCATAGCGTGGGGCGTATAGGGTAATCATCCGCTATGGTACCGCGGGCATCCGCTAATGAGACTGCGGGAATCCAACCAATCATCAACCCAATATATATATAATAGTCAACCAATCCTAAATAACTATATATATTTTAAAACAATCAGACAGCATTCAAACAAGCACAGACAATTATTTTTAACTATATAAAAATAAGTTCTAAATAAAAGGTGAGATTTACTCACCAGAGCTTTTATTATTTGATCCATTCCGAGCAACTCGACCCATGTTCGATTAAATTAAAATTCTCGCTAACTCCAACATATCCCAAATGTCTTCTAGTTCGAATAGCTCGTATTCGTGGACCAGTTCGTCTTGGTTTCAAGATTTTTGAACCTTACTGTAATTGCCAATGATTCCAGCGTCACTTCCCCTAACTAATAACACAGCCAACTTCTTCCTCAGCACCTTTCAGTTTCAATCCACCATTGCATTTTGTCGAGCACCTTATACCCATCAGCCCCATCATCGAGACCAATCTCCTTTCATCACCAGACTCCGCTCTATTTTCTAAGCACCAGAAAATCACCCGTGACAACCCAAACCATCGGAGCTTTATCTGTCGAACTCGCATCCTTCAGTCATCGGATTCCTCATCACCTCCAAGTTCGCAGAACTCGATCCGTAACCCCTCATTGAATCACGATGACCCTTCCTGAGACTGTAACGACCTCCTTCCCACTATCGCCAATCGCACCTCGCAAACCACCTACCCCGAGCTCGGCTTTTCTGCATATCGCGAGGCCCTTCCCAAATTGATTTCGAACCATTCAGTGTTGAGCGGCGCCTTCGATTCACGATTCTGAGTTCCTAAGTGGACTCAAGCTGTTCGAGCTTCGGAAAACGCACAGATTCAAATTTCGAAATTTTGATTTTAGGTTTTAGATCTTAAGAGGGACGACGGCTTTCATTTTGGAGTTATCGGGTTTTGATCTTTCAAAAGGAAGAAGAAATAGCGTTCGGCTATTTTATAGTTCATTAATCTGAAGCTTTGATTTACTGAAGAAAGGAGGGGTGCGACTTGTTTTAAATGATAGCAGGAGGTATTCGATTTTATACAGAAAGGAAGAGGACGTGGTGCTTCCTAGCCCTTTTGAACTTGAGGAGAAGTAAAGGCCACGGGTTATGTTTTGTGGAGAGGGAGGAGCCACAAAATATTTTATTTATTTTTATTTTAAATTCGGTATCCTCTAATTAAAATACATCATTGACTGCGAACTTCTTTCTGAACCCAACAAGTGACAATTCTAGGGTAATACCCCTATTTCGGACACACTGGAATAGATCACGAAGTCCAATTCGATTGTCTGTAGAAGATATTAATTTAAATTGATAAATTAAATTCAAAAACGATATATTCTTCGATAATCAATTGATAGTACTATTCTAGTTCAAACAGAATTATGTATTGATTATCTGAACTGACTTCAAATTAGTTTTCACTTCGAATTCAGTTATTCGCTGATTCCTTATTTTAATATATACGGTATTAAATCGAAATCGATATTTAAATCGATAACATAAATATAAAAATTCATTTATATTATCAACTAAATATTTAAATCCATTCTAAATATTTAAAATTAGTTGGTCGAAAATCCCGGGTCATTACATCCTGTCTCTTCAAGACCCATTGGGATGACTTGAAAACAAATTAGTGTTAGCAATTTAAGAAGAATTTCAATCTAGTAAAATTCTAAAAGAAATCAACCACACATTTTTATGCCTAATTACAAAAACTAATAAGCTTTCCAAGATTGCTTTTTATAGATCGGTTGCTTGTTATAATGTCTTATACAAAATTTTGAGTAAAGTATTATGCAATCGAATGAAAAAAGTTACCAAACAAGAATGTTGAATGTTAGAGTGCTTTCGTAAAAGGGAGAAACATTTCAGAGATTTCGTTGTTGGCACCCGAATTAATTAGAAATTTTAATAAGAAAGGAGCTAATAAATTTTGTTTGAAAGTGGGCCTCCACAAAGCACATGATAAAACTAATTGTTCTTTTATCATTAATTTTCTTAAGGCTATGGGGTTCCTAAGAAAAACTACATGACTTATTTTAGAATGGATTAACTCTGCCACCTTTTCCATCTTAATTAAGGGAGTTTCAAAGGGGTTGATTACCAACAATAGAGGCGTCAGACAAGGCGATCCTCTTTCCATTACTTATTTACCACTTCCATCGAATATTGTACACTCTGGATGAAGGTGGAAGAATTCGAAAAGGCCAACCAACCAATTCATAGTTCCCAACCGTCAATCAATTCCTTGTTGTGTGTTGATGATCTGATAATTTGTGTCAAATCAAGAAGTGGAATGGCTCAGAAGATCATTTATTTATTTAGAAACTTAGAAAGATATATTAGGCTAAAAATGAATAAAGTGAAAACTAATTGTAATTTCAACATGTTTTTCAGGAGAAAAGAAGAAATCCTAAATATTCTTAGAGTGAAAGAAAGAGAACTAGCAGTTAAGTATCTTGGGGTTCTCTTATCGTCTAACAAAATCACTACTAGAGAATGTGCTGAATTGATTACTAAAATTAGAGAAGAACTTCAAGGTTGGAATTCAAGGGTACTATCTTTTGTTGGGTGAATTGAATTAGTTCACATGTGATTCAGGCAAAAGTTAAATTTTGGCTTCAGAATTTTCAATTACCAAACGCTTCCATTGATAAAATTGAAAGAGTTTATGTTGACTTTATCTAAAAAAGAGGAAAATATATAAGATTAAGTATACTGATTTATGTAGATATAAAAAGGAAGGAAAGTTGGATTGAGCAGGATAACAGATATAAGAGAAGCTTTCACAATGAAACCAGCATGGAGAATAATAACAGGGAATGGTTTATGGGCAAGATGGACGAGAAAGAGGCACATTAGAGACAACTTTTAGATTATGGTGACCGATAATAATGCATCTGCGATCTAGAAGGAAATTTCAGGAATAAGAGACAAATTAGCGGCTAAGTGCAAACATGAGTTTGTAGTTGGAAATGAAATAGAGCTCTAATGAGACTCATTGATAAAAGGAAAATCTCTTATTTATTATTTGGACTGGGATACATACTCAACATATGGATGTCTAAACCACAAAATAAATAAGATAATACAAGATGGAATTTGGAAATATGAAGTGATTCCATGTACGGATGAACAAAAAAGGACCATTGTATTCATGCCATTATTCAGCAATAAGGAGCTTGACAAATGGTCATGGGGGCATTCTAATAGTGACTTTACTATCAGGTCAGCGTGGGAGGCTACAAGAAATCCATATAACAAAATGGTTGGTACAATATCATTTTGCATAGAATTAATCTGCCTAAGATGGATTTAACAGCTTATAAAGCCATGCTTAATAGGTTATCTACGAAAGAAAGAATAAACAAATGGGGAAAAAATATCAGAAACTAAAGTGATGTTTTTGTGAAATGCAAGAAGAAAATCACCATCATTTATTTTTTTAGTGTGATTATTCCAAGGAAGTGTTCTTTAAATGCTAGCATAGGCTTGATGATGATATTATCTATCAAAACGCAAGTTTACAAGAGATCATTGTGTACCTATTGCGAACCCGGAAATGTCGTAAAGAACCTAAAGCTGAAATTTGCAGCGTTGCTAGATATCTGCAATATGGTGGTTGTGGAAGGAGAGAAATCGAAGTGTATTTCAAAATAAAAGATGAGTAGCAAAAGATTCAAAATAATTATTTGAATCGAAAGCAAAGATTACTCTCAAAACATGGTGAAGAAGGACGCTTATGATAACTTTGGGAGCATCAGGATCTGGTAGAAGAGGAGTGGATCTAAAGACCACATCTGAAAGTTGCACTAATGTTGGAAACCTGCGGTCGTCATGAATGCTTTGGTGAACTCCATTTGATTGTTTTTTGCATTTTCTAGAATGAAATGTTGATTGGAAGTACATGTATCTACGGTTGCGTGGGTTTGATTTAACGTAATGTCTTGTTTTGTATTGAAAGATCCCTTTTGTGTTGAACAACCTTACACCTATTGCCATATTTTTTTTAGTAATGTTCAAAGTTTCAAACCCATGCTGAGAAAATGGTTTATTTCAAAATAAAAATAATCAATAATTATAAAATATTTTTTGAATTTCAAAAGATGAGAAAATGTAAATGGAAAAGCTAGGATAAGAAATAAGACTAGATTTATCTTTTGGGTTGCAATCAATATAAGTCTTATTGAAATTAAATAAAACCCCCTAAAATTCCAGGGAAGAAAAAAAAATTATTAGCGAGTTATTTTTGATTCATACATTATATAATAAAGTAGTGTGTGTGTGTGTGTGTGTGTATATATATATATATATATATATATATATATATATATATATATATATGAGTACAAGTTGAACTTTAAGGGGTTTAATGTTGATGACCTTTTTTGGAAGGAAAAAAAAAATCAACTTAGTAGTTTTTTTAAGTCTATAGTTCGAGGGAAATGAATAATATTAAGTGAAGAACGATTTCTACTTAAATGGATTTTTGACAATTTTATCTTGTAATAAGGGGAAACTTAAGAAACAAGAATTTATAAACTAGAATATCATTTTGTGGAAAATAATTCATATGGGAAATAAATATTCAATAAAGCAGATAAATGAGAATTCTTTGGTATAAAGTGATCTTCGTATGTAATGAAATTTTAGAGCAAGAACTTTGGAGGATGATTTTATGGTAAGATAATTCAATCTTCGAATTAATCCACAACTTTTGGCATAGGATTAACTAAAGCAAGCATCTTAAAACATTGAAAATGTTATGCGTTTGAATGGAGAAAAAATACTGCTTTAAAATGAGAATATAGAAATTAAATTGAGAGCTTTTATTGGTTTAAACATAGATAAAATCTTTAAAATGTTCCTTATGCTTATATTCTTCACTTTGATAGTGGCTAAGAGGATCATATATATCTTAATTGAATTTTCCTACCATAGATAGTTTCTAAACCAACATTGGTATGTCTCCTTCAATAACTTTATTTGGGAATCCATTTCGATCACTCTTTTATTAGCTTGATTCTGGGAAAGAATCGGTCTTAAGTCAAGACTTTATTAGTGATTTTTTTAGAGACCTATCTTGCTAGAAAGAGAAGGAAGGCATAGGAATCCTCTGTTAGTGGTTTGGCCTTATTAGTGTTCCATCTTTATAATTTTTATTCATTTCTGGTAATCGAGAAATTAAATCTTGTTCATCTTGGACCCAAACAAATCAATGAGCGTAGTGACCTTATTGCTTATAAAGTCTCTGTTTTAGTCCAGTCTTCTAATACATATGATGCCCTTCGTGTCTCAACTTCAGGAATGTCATAGGTATTTTCACCGCTCTCTTGAGCCTAGACCCGTAGAGTAAACCATAGAGATTAAGATCTTCCCAGATCTAATTTTTGGTCCTATTCGTTTTTAAAGCAATAATGGTTAAACACCAATGATTAGACAATCCTTAGGATCATTGTTGTCAAGCTCGAGAGTTCATCGAGCAGATGCATATTGAGTTGTTCTCTTAAAACTAATTTAGCGAGAAATCACTTGCTTTGAGTTTTTCTTTATTCGCAAATTAATTTCCTTTTTGGAAGATATATCCCTTGCACTTTGTTGTTAACTTTTATCTTAAGGAAATTGCTGGGATACAATTTTAGTAATGGAGAATTCTGTAACAACCATGGTTGAGATTACCTAGACTTAAACCCTAAAATATTATTTAATGTGTCATAATTAACTACAAAGGGATTTACGTAACTTATTTGTTTATAATTCTAAATTATGACAAGTCTGAGTTTAAATATAAGAAAAATGATTATTTGATAGGAATAATTATTTGGCAAGTATAATGTAAAGTTGTTTTGTGATATTAATTTCTAGTATTGATTAACATAAGGATAATTGAAGAAATATAAGTTTATAAAGTATGTAGGGATAATTTTATAATTAAAAGTGTGAATAATAGAGTTATTATTTAGTTACCTATTTATGAGTAGTAAAATTATAATTAGATATTTTCTATTTCAATTTAGTGTAACAAGATGTTATACATTTAATTAAGATAACATATTGAGATTTATTTATAAAAATGAGATTTTTACAAATCAATGAACCATTTTTATTAAGATAATGAGAATAACTTTAATTTCAAAAGTTGTGTTGAATTTTTGTTTAATATTCCAATAATAGTGAAAATGGAGATTCTTTTGGCATGTTGGAGTTTTATTGAAATGTGAGAAAAATCAATTAATAATCTTGAATAACCATGTTTAAAAGGAAATTGGGATGTTATAATGGAATAAAGAAGTGAATATTAATACATATCCTTATTGGGTTTTCATGCCATCCAAGGCCTATGTGTAAGATAAGCAATAAACATGTATGTTTATTTCTTTTCATCACTTTTCTTTTACCACGATTATCAATAAGCTATCTCCCTCATTTTCTAGACTCCAAAAATCTAACTCATCCCTAAAATCAAATGGAAACCGAAGGGTAATTTGAAAATAAATGTGGAAAAAAACAATGGATCATTGTTGAAAAAGGCCAACCTAAGAGAAACTGAACCATTGTCAACAATTCATGCTAATATTAGTGGGTTTATCTCCACTTCTAGTCTATAACTGAATGCATATTACTCGTCGTTAAGTTGGGTGAATCTAAGATTAAATTTCCCTCAATTTTTTGTGATATTAGCAATTCTTGGTTTTCATATTTCTATATGATGAAATTTTAGGCTTACGATCATCATTAGTTACAAATCATGATTGTTTAGTGCTCTATTGCATGACACAAATCAACTGCACAGACCATTGGACTAACCCTACATTAGTGAAGACTCATAGAAGGACTTCCTGGAGCTGAAGTAGCTCTAGTATCAACCACCGACGGTGGACTTATAGGGTATCATCGTTGTATTAGTGGCAAACTCCTGGGGCTAATTCAACTCCAGGTGAAGCCTTCCGGATCGCCCATTCTCCAGCTTGTACATCGCCTTATTAATTTTTGTTGTTTCCTGTGTTTTGTGTGATTTTTTTAGCATCTTGTTGACATCCTTTTCACTGCGTTTGCTATTTTATAAAATATAGTTCGAGACGATATGTAGTTCGACTATATAGATCTATTTATTCAATAGTTTGCTTGGATTGAATATCATGCTTTGGACATGATTCTAATGTTTATTTCTAGTGTTTTGGAATGATTATTTCTAGGTTTAATTTTTAAATATGTCAATTCATATTTGGTTTATTATTCGATGTAAATACTCCATGGATACATGGTACTACACAAGTTTCGTTGTAACATCCCAGATTTTTACTATGATTTTGTTCAAACTATAATTATAGATTTTATCTATAAAAGTAATGCAGATAAATGATATTGAATGTGAATATTATATAAGTTAAAATAATTTTCTTTTTAGTTAAAGTGCTATGTATGTAGTTTTAACTTGTTATTTATATAGTTAACAAGTAAACGATGTTTTAACATCTTTGTTCATATCGAAGGCTTGTTGTAAATTTCTCTGACTATTATATGTGTATATAAAAGCAATTAAGTATTTTTGTCAATTTGTTTCTTGTTTTTAAACTTGTGTTTAACTCTTGTAAAATATATATACTTAAGCACATATTATATTAGTTCCCATAAGCACATATGATTTATTTATGGGAAAAAAGGAGACATGTCATTAAATAAAATAAAATACAATTTATGTGAATATTTGTTCTAAGATGTGCCATTCAAATTATATTTAGTACATGACACTTTAGTGTTAAGATTTTCGGGTATATTCATTTAATACCAAATCTTGCATTGAATTAATGAATATGCAAGATTTTTTTGTATAATTAAGTATAGATTGAAAAACAATTTAAATTGTTAGCATTTACATAGATCCATGTGCATCACATAGCTAGCTACACATGTGCAGATGGAAAACAAATTAAAATATTTGTAGGCATGTGTACCTAAGAACAAAGCATGTGTTTGTACAAAGATAGGCACCACCTCTCCTAGCTTATACAGCAGCCTTAAGCCAATATACCTCCCTCACTTAAACCTCTACTTACACCTACAACCTAGTATCTCTTCTCAAATCAAAATCTGCTGGCAGTGATATTTGTATCAAATCAAACAGTTGGATAGCTTAGTAACTAAGTATAGCTGTGTATGTATATTGCATTCATATGCACATGCATTCCCTTTTGGCCGTAACTGCTAGCATATAGGATTAGATAGGTAAAAGCCTTTACAATTCATCACTTACAATCAATCAAAACTAATGCAGATTTTGCTTAGAAACCAAGTGATCAAATGAAGATGTCCACCCTTTTTATTCAATCAACATACTATAGCTTACCCACCCTTATAGTCTGCCAATCTACACCCTATCTTAAGACAAGGTTACACACTATTTTATAATTGAATTCTCCTATAAATACGGCCATTCTCTTGCAAAACCATGTACAAAACTCACTCATGAAACCTGAGGCAGTAATGGCCAAAAACCTGGTACCCAAGACTCAAAGAACAGAGTACAAAACAAGACAGTAGACTGTGAGTAAACCTGACTTATAACCTTCCGTTTGCATTAACCATTTGATTGTTTTGTTGTTTGATGCTTTGTATATGCATAACTTTGCTTGTTTATGATATATGGGGTCAGTTATAATACCATCACTTGAATTTTATTATGAAATTAAAACTTTGTTTCCCTTGATGATATCGGTATGTTAAAACAGAGACTATAAGCAAAGATAATAAGTAAACCCCCCTTTACCCATTTAAATCTATTACCAAGTAGCAATGCATATTTATATACTACTAACGTATTTATTTAGCTGGTTTGAATCATGTTAAAAACCCTGAAGCCCCAAAACGTTGAATCCATAAGTTCACATATTTGGGCTAGAGAAGAAAAGATATTAAACTTGGAGGGAAAAAATGGAAGTGCCGCAAAACCAGTTTGATAACTAAATTCTATTGGTGATAAATAGTTTTGTAAAAGGCCGATCTTCCATAGTAAGAAGTATGTTATAGTATGTACTACTTGGCAAGGCGACAGGAACATGTTATGAACGCATGTTTCTATTATAGGGAAAATATTTCAAGTACCAGATATCTATTAATTTAAGGATGTATATAAATTAGGGGGTACTTGAGGAAAAGCTTGACTTGCGAAGAGAAGAAAAGAATTTTCATTTTGTGGTTAATTGCGTACGTACTGATCAGTTTGGAAAGTGAAATGTGGATTCCAATTTTAAATCTCCTTCTTCACCTGGGAAAGTCACTATGTCGGTTATTTTTCGTTAATTTGTTTTGGTACGTGGAAAGGCAAGTGTAGAGAACATTCCAGTTTTAAAAATGTAATGACCCGCATTCTACACATCGGAGGATCATACGATATTTATTTTGTTTTCATACAAGATCGTATAGTCGTGTAACTTTGGGGAACGACTATTGGGGTCATTTCTCATGTTCACGATTTTGCCGAATTTTAAATGACCGTTTTGCCCCTGGTGAATCTTGTTTCACCTATAACTTTTGATTGGTAAGGAGTTTTGACCTAAAACCACTCCCATTGGGTTTGGATGATGGTTTACCTTTCCATAGAGTGGTCACATTAGCCAAACGGACTTAACGTTTGGGAGATATGGCTGAAATAAGGTTTGGAAGGTGAAAAACAGCTTAACCAAGCCAAATAGGTTGATTAGCAGCTAAGCCCATTGGGGGATTTCGGGATTAGGGTTGCATAAGGGCTGAAAAGGGTTAGAGAAGACTTTCTTTGTCATTTTTACAGCTGCCACTTACCTCGCTTCAACCGTAACAATGGTCTCCACCTTCTAAATCACATCCAAATCACCTTTTTGTCACTAATTAAGCAAAGCAACACCAAATCAAGTCAAATTAGCATCAAATCAGAGTTGGAGCTGCTGTGTTGCATTAGAAACCGCCCCAAAATAGTAATAAAGTTCAGATCTATAATTCATTTGTGGCTAAGGTGAGTGATTTGCATTGTTTTTCACTAATTACGGCTTATTAGGGGTGACTTGTGTTAATTAGCGAAATTATGCTTGATAAAATTCTGGAAAAATATGTAAAAATTCTTAAATATTATTTTAGGGCTTTGATAAAAATTTGGGTTAATTTGGACATGTTTTACTAATCCTATCATTAGATTTGGTTAAACATGATTAAGGGGAAAACCATGAGTTTTGGGTATGTTTAATCCATATATACATGTTAATTCATTGTTTGGGAGTTTATGACCGATCCTATATGTTACTATGATTGTTCGGAATGTTAAGTAATCTTGTAGGAAAGTTATAATGGTTGAAAAAGCCGTCGTATGGCGAGAACGGACGATATATGCTCATTGGAAAATGTGCAGGGTTTCCGATCGGATCGGGTTATGGAGCTCAGGTCGGATCGAAGAACTGAGCAGAGAAACCGAACCGGATCGGAACCTAGCACAAGAGGAAAAGCATGGCAACAAGGAAGGCCAACCGGATCGAATTGTGGCAGGGGATCAGATCGGAGACGAAGGGAGAACGGATCAGAATTTGGAGGTGAGAAGGAAGAACAAAGGGGACCCGAACCAAACCAAATTAGAGATCCGAACCGAACCGATGAGGACTGGAGTACTATTCATATTCAAACTAAATTAAGGCGTGGGCTATGAGCATCTAACCAAACCGGGTATGGAGTATCGAACCGAACCAGATGTATTCTTTTACTTCTACGTGACGGCTCTTCTGAAGACCAACTCCAATTCGACAAAACCCGAGATGCAAAGGAAGTCCAAATGGGAAGTTAGGACTCAGGATCCAGATGGGAACTAACGAGTTAACTTCATGAGTTGGACTTTGCTGCGGGACGTGTGCGAAGGGGTTATCGATGTCTATAGCTTTGACTCAACACTGAGAGACGGATTATTGGCTATGGATCAGTGCAGTGGAGTTGTCATGACTCCATGGGGCAAAGTGATCATAGCAAGGCTATGAGCCAGTGTAGTGGAGTTGTCATGACTCTATGGGGCAGAGTGGACATAGCAAAGGATTAGTGGCTATGAATCAGTGTAGTGGAACCGTCATGACTCCATGGGGCAGAATGATCATAGCAAAGAATTGGGTGATCAAAGTGGTAGATATCGTATGCTTTACGCACTGAGTGAGAGATGTGAGGATGATTGTTATGTTTGATGTTTGCTATCACCGTGACATGCATACCCCCTCCCCATTATTTTCACACCATGTGTTAGTGTCACCTAAGAGTATTGTACATCCTGTTGTGCTAACTCTTTGGTCGCGGGTCCACGTTCAGGTATGGTTATATATACCTGTTATTGTTCTGTTTTTGCTGCTTATCGCTCATACCAGACTTTTGTCTGACCCAGATATTTATGTCTCTTCTTATTACTCTGGGTGCTCCTAAATGAGCAGACTAGAGAAAGGTTTGCTGGTTATGCACGAGTAGCTGTCCGGAGACGAGCAGGAGGCTTACACGTATAATTTCCATATATTCTCCCTGTGTTGTTGTTGGCCACTACTTTGGGCATTAGTAGTGTACCTTCTATTTTGCTTTAGAAATAGTTTTAAAAGTTGTAATAATGATGGTTTGGATCATAAGCTGCATTTTGAATTTTCCGCTGCTATGATGGTTTAGTTTTCCGCTTATGCACTGTCTCGCCTCTTTTATATCAAGTTATGTTATTATTATATTTTGTTCCACGCGCTGTGAGATATACTACAGGCTCTTTGATGATCCATAGTTTCAAATCCCTTTCTTTTTCCTTTCATTTGACGACCGTCCCGTGCTGGTTGGACATCGGTACAATGCATTTTAGGGAAATGTCGGCTGGTGCGGGGCGGGCCGTCACATTTGGTATCAGAGCTCTAGGTTGCGTAGCTAACCTAGGGAAAGACACCACGGAGAGATAGTGTGTATATGAGAGCGCGTATTTGTGATATTTTGGTTTTCAAAAGCTACATATATACTATTAGTATATCTAAGGATGGAGTCGCACTGCACTGGCACCACTGAAGAGATGGTTAATCGTTTTCTCCTTACATATTGAACGATGAGCCGATATACGAGGAATACTGGTTCACGAGCCAATAATAGGAATGCTCCTGATATGAGGACGATGTTAACTGACTTCATGAGAGAGATGCTTAGGGATGTTCAGAGGGAAGCTCCTAATGCTGCAAATGATGGTGGTGCTACGGTGTAGGCGCTTAGGGTCGATTTCACCAAGCTCTGCAAGGAGTACACTAGGAAGCCGTTCCATAGAACGGAATCAGCTACAGAAGTTCAGGATTGGCTTGATAGTTGTGACTGTATCTTCGAGTATCTGGAATCAAAGACGCAATAAAGAGAAAGCTAGCGTCCCGCCAGCTTCAAGGATGGTCTTTGAATTGGTGGTATGCTATTAAGGCAGCTACCCCTGAGGATCAAGTTACATGGGATTAGTTTAAGGCCCGGTTCAGTGATAAGTTTATCCCAGCTGCTCAGAAATCAGAACTATTTAGGAAGTTCTTGGAGCTTAAGCAGAATGGTGGGGCGGTCTTGGAGTATATTACCGAGTTCAATACTTTATCGAAGTATGGATTATCCCTCGTTGACACTCCTGAGAAGAAGAATGAGAAGTTCATGACAGACTTAGATCAGTACTTGGGGGAAAGGCTTATAAACCATATTGATGAGACTTTTGAATCGATTGTTGGGAAAGCATTGAGATCAGAGAGACTTTATCCTAAGGCCAAGACTGAAGTCGCCGTTGCATTTGCAGAAGGGCCAAAGCCGCCGGCAAGCGATGGAGGCAAGAGTAATTCTCAGAATAAAAGGAAGCAGAATAAGACCAAGGATGGTCAGAAAAAGAAAGACAGGAAAGATGTAGAGTGCTTTAGCTATGGAAAGAAGGGCCATTATGCTAAAGAATGTCGAGCAAAGCCAGCGGACAGGAAGTGCTTCAACTGCGGCCAACTAGGACATCACAAGGATAAGTGTCCACAACCTCTGAAAGAGAAGCAGATTCTGAAAGCATATGCTATTAATGTTGTTCCTTCTTCGTCGAATGCCCCAACTGCGGTGGAGAAAGGAAAGAACATCGTCATTCAAGGTATGCTTTCTATTTATGATGTTCTTGTTCGAATACTGTATGATACTGGGGCTTCCCATTCCTTCATACCTGGTGACCTGGTAGATGGGTTGGGATAGGAACCCGAGATAGTCGATAGACCTTTAGTTGTGACAAACCCGGTTGGTGGTTCGACTAGCCTTAGTATGATTTGTCAAAATTTGGTCTTATCGAGTCATGGATGTATGTTTGCTTGTGATTGCTTTGTTTTGGGCTTTACTGGGTTTGGCACTATTTTGGGAGTCGATTTGCTCCAAAGGTACGGGGTGGTGGTAGACTGTGAGGGATTTTCGGTGACTATTAGGGTGGATGATGGGCGGAGGGTAGTGTTTGGTGGCCCACCTTGTGATGAGGTGATGGCTAGTTTTCTAAATTCCCTCAACATTCCGCAGGATGAGTTATCAGGGGTTCCCATTGCTGGCCAGTATCTGGATATCTTCGAGGAAGTGACCGGACTTCCACCACACCGAGAGATTGAGTTCCGTATTGATTTAGTGAAAGATGCCAGACCTATAGTGATGCCACTTTGTCGTATGGCACCAAGGGAGCAGCAAGAGCTCGGGGTGCAAGTAAGCGATCCTTTGAAGAAGGGATTTATTCGAAGGAGTGTTTCCGAGTGGGCAACACCAGTTGTATTTGCCACTATGGCAGATGGTTCCCTTCGTTTATGTGTGGACTATCGCGAGTTGAATAAAGTGACTAGGAAGAATAAGTATCCTCTTCCACGGATAGATGATTTGTTTGATCAACTGGAAGGAGCAAGAGTGTTCTCCAAATTGGACCTCACGACAGGATTTCATCAGCTCCGAGTAGCAGCTGAGAGTATTCCTAAAACTGAATTTCGGACACCATCTGGATTCTATGAGTGGTTGGTCAAGCCATTCGGGTTGACCAATGCACCAGCATATTTTGTAGATCTTATGAATAGGGTATTCAGGGATCAATTGAATAAGTTTGTTCTTTTATTCGTGGACGATATCCTTGTTTACTCAGCGACAGAGGAAGAACACAAGGAACATTTGAGGATAGTGATGGAGGTGTTGAGAAAACACCAATTGAAAGAGAAATTTTCTAAGTGTCACTTCTGGAGGAGGGAAGTGAGATTCTTGGGCCATGGTTTTTCAGAGAACGGTATTGCCGATGGCTACGGTACAAGATTGTTCTACACCCAAAACTGCAACAGACATAAGAAGTTTCTTGGGATTAGCTGGATACTATCGTAAGTTTATCCAAGACTTCTCCAAGATAGCGGCACCATTAACTCAGTTGACCAAGAAGAATCAAGCTTTCGTCTGGAACGGAAGGTGTGAAAATGCATTCAAGAGTCTAAAGGAAAAGTTGACGCGTGCACCAGTGTTAGTCATTCCTAAAGGGAATGAAGAGATGACAGTATACACAGATGCATGTGGTACTGGTCTAGGTATTGTAGTGATGCAAGGAGGTAGGGTTGTAGCTTACGCTAGTCGGTAACTGAAACCGCATGAGAAAAGATATCCTACCCATGACTTGGAGTTGGCAGCGATCATGTACGCATTGAAGATGTAAAGACACTATCTCTTGGGAGAAAGATTCGAGTTGTTTACTGATCATAAGTCGTTAAAGTATCTCTTCTCTCAGAAGGATCTAAATCTCTGACAGCAAAGATGGTTAAAATTCTTGGCTTCCTATGATTTCGATATCGCATATACACCAGGAAAGGGAAATGCGGTAGCGGATGCATTGAGTAAGAGACATGCCAGCTTTGGGGCTATGTTTCTGGAATGGAAGCAACTGGAGTATATCGCTGGGTATGATTTGAGACCATAGTGCGAATTGGATCCAGAAATGTTAGCAAGTTTGACGATCAGACCCACTTTGATTGAGCGAATTGGTTCCAGTCAGAGTGACGATCCTAACCTATTGGAAATCATCTCTAAGTTAGAGATGGCTATCGATAGTAAGGAGATGAACAAGTATGGGCTTGATCGAGAAGGATGGCTTAGAAAGAATGGGAGACTAGTTGTACCCAATGTCAATGGATTGAGAGATGAAATGCTTGGAGAATGTCATCACTCAAAACTAACTATACATCCCGGTGGTAACAAGATGTATCGAGACATGAAGCAGACCTACTACTAGGAAGGAATGAAGAGAGACGTTGGGAAGTTGATAATCAAATGCATGAATTGCCAGCTAGTTAAAGCTGAGCAAAAGAAGCCTAGTGGTTTGCTGCAACCATTGGAAATTCCCGAATGGAAATAGGAACAAGTTTCAATGGATTTCATTGATGGTTTGCCAAGGACAAAATCTGGTCATGATAGCATTTGGGCGATTGTGGATCGATTGGCCAAAAGTGCAAGGTTTATATCGGTCAAGTCAAATAGAACGATAGCTAAGTTAGCAGAACTGTATATGAAGTGGGTAGTGAGATTTCATGGAGTACCCAAAAGCGTTGTGAGTAACCGAGATCCGTTGTTTACTATTGGATTTTGGAAGAGCTTACAAAAGGCTTTAGGGTAAGAATTACATCTCAGTACCGCATACCATCCTCAAATCGACGGTCAAACATAGAGGGTGAATCGAGTATTAGAAGATCTCTTGAGAGCTTGCATATTAGATTTTGGGGGATCATGGGATGACCATTTGCATCTAGTGGAATTCGCATATAATAATAGTTATCAGTCCAGTATTGGTATGGCTCCATTTGAAGCTTTATACGGAAGACCGTGTAACTCACCATCATGTTGGTTAGAAACCGATGAGAAATTTATGCTTGGACCGGATGTGATAAGAGAAACCTCAGATAAGATCAAGGTTATCCAACAGCGAATGAAGGCTGCCAAAGATAGGCAAAAGAGTTATGCTGATAAGAGACGAAGAGAATTGAAATTCTCCGTTGGCGACTTGGTGTTTGTCAAGATTTCTCTGTTAAAGAGCATGATTCGATGTGGCAGGAGAGGCAAGTTAGCACCAAGATTTGTTGGTCCATTCCCAGTTCTCGAGCAAGTTGGGAATTTAGCGTATAAAGTTGAGTTACCTGTAATAACCCGGAAATTGCGAGCCAATTTAAAATTTTTATTTTGGCAATTTTGAATATTTAAAATAGATTATTTTAAATAATATCGAGAAATTTATTTTGAATAGAATTTGAACGTATATATTTATATAGATCGTCGTTAGAATATAATTATTTTATTTTAAATATAAAAGGAATTGAAAATGGCGCGGTAGTTCGATAATTCGATTTCAAAGTTCAAATTAATGTGCAGGATTCAAAATAAATCGGATTTTAGCGAAACCAAAAATATTTGAATCTAATTGAGAATATCTTTCCATCGAATCTGAAAAATTGAAATTTCATAGCCGGAGTCAAAAGATACGTCCAGTTGAAATTTCAGAATAGTCGTTATGGAATTTCGGCCCTTAAAAATGGAAATTTTGCAAACGACCTCGGTTTTCGACGAAACCACTTTTGTTGGATCCGAGACGTCAAATTATTGCTAGGTTTCAAAATTCGTTATTTTTCGAATCAATATGTGAGCGTGGCAAAGGAAAACGCGTTTGACCAGTTTCAGTTGATTTTAATCGACTGGAAATTGGCCATTTTTCAAGCGGTCTCAGAATTCGATGAAACTGGCTTTGTTAGGACCGTATCGTCAATACGAAACTAGAAAATATTTTTTGGGAATTTTTAGAGTCTGTATGTGGGCCCGGTAAATTGAAATGCGTGTTCAAATTCAATATATAGAGTTATATTTTGATTTTGATGAAAACTAATCGAAACGATCGAATCAGCCTACGATACATATCCCATTGTGTTCGGAATGGGGGTAATTAGCTAGGGACGACAGGCGGTGGGTTCGATTTCGAGTTCGAAATAAAAAGTTACTTTTTGAAATTAAAAACAATAAAATATATATATAATTATATAATTCCCTTTACTCTCCCTCTCCGTTAATTTCCAAATCGATTCAGAAGAAAAAAAATAAAAAATAAAATAAAAATAAAAAAAGGAAATGGGCGAACGACGGTCGGGGAAGACCGACGCCGCGGCCACCAGGGGCGGCGCACCTCCAGCGCCGCCACCTAAGAGCCCCCCTCATCTCCTCCAGCCTCCCCCCCTCTCCTCTGAAATTCGCGCACAAACCCCCTCTTCCACCTAAAACCCGCCGCCCTCAGCCATTTGGCCACCACCGCCTACCACCACCGCCTCTTCTTCTCGTCCTCCTGAAACCGACGTGAAGCCCCTCCACCCTCAAAGATGCGTTTTTTTCAATAAAAATGTGAGTTTTTATATATTTTTTTTATTTATGCGTATAAAAATAGGATCTATGTATATGATAGCATGTTGATGATAAAGTTTTGATTTTTAATATGGAAAAAATACGATTTTTATAATATATAGATAGTAAAGATTTGATTTTTATATATGTACGATAATAAAAATATGATTTTTATCATATGTGAAGTATAAAAATATGATTTTTTAGATAGTAGAAGTAATAAAAATATGATTTTTATATTATAGAAGTATTAAAAATTCGATCTTTATATATGAAGTAGAAATAAAAATAGAATTTTTATCTATATAGTAGCGGTGTAAAAATAGAATTTTTATCTATATAGTAGAAATAAAAATAGAATTTTTATCTATATAGTAGCGGTGTAAAAATAGAATTTTTATCTATATAGTAGCGGTATAAAAATAGAATTTTTATCTATATAGTAGCGGTATAAAAATAGAATTTTTATCTATATAGTAGCGGTATAAAAATAGAATTTTTATCTATATAGTAGCGGTGTAAAAATAGAATTTTTATCTATATGGTAGTAGTATAAAAATGTGATTTTTATATCATAGCAACAATATAAAAATGTGATTTTTATATATGTAGTGGCTACGGGCAGTGAAATTGACAAAATGCGAGCACAACGAAGATTTCTACCTATGAAGAGTCGTGGCGTTTGGTTTAGCTATTCGGTGAGAACAATTTAAATTTCTAGTTAAAAATATATACTAGGATGCAGACGGTGCTTAGCAGCACCCGACACCCGTCGTCCACAGACCATGGATGGCTTATTTGTTTGATTGATGTGTTGCGAAAATTGATTGTGATGTGGAATGATTGAAAATAAATATTCATGTATTGAAATAAATTATTTATCGTTAAAAATATAATTTTTAACGTAAATGTGAATAAATAAATATTCATTTACAAACCGGACGGTTTGTTTATGTACACTTATTTGAAAGATATTGATTGGGACGATAAATTTTACACATCGCCCAACCGCACAAATAATATTCAGTGTTTGTGGATTAAAACCCCACACGGGTGTTGGGATGATATTTGGCGTACACTAATCCCAATTATTTAATTGTATGTCGATCGATTGGTCGACAGACTGTGTGAGCGTTAATTATTTATATTTGATGCTTATGCAGTTGTGTGGTGCACTTTGGATGATGGTTGATTATTTATCGTTGCTATTATATACATGTGTTGTATGGAAACCATATAATTAACATTATATGGTAATTGATTGGGCCTCATTCTAATTGGGGAAATAAAGAATATTATAAAATATATATTCATGTGTTGGATAGAATAAAGAAGATTCATGTGTTGAATAGAATAAATAGTCATGTGTTGACGATGCTCATGTGTTGAGAATATTCTTGTGTTGAGTAAAATATTTTAACAATAAAATTTACATCTTTATCGTATTTAAGATTAGAAACTAACTGGAAACTAGATAAGATGAATGGTTTCCTGGGCATTGATCTGATGTTGGTTTCGGCCTTCGGGGTTAATATTTAGGGAAATCGTTCTCTTACTACTTTACAGTTGGAGTCTGATTAAAAATCAAACGATAGATACCATAATTTTATAAAATATATTAAATAATAAAAATAGTCATGTGTTGACGATATTCATGTGTTGAAAGAAATACAGATTCATGTGTTGAATAGAATAAATATTCATTTGTTGAATAGAATAACGAATTTATTGAAATATATAAAGCCGTGTTGATTAGAGATGCACCATTTTGACGTGAGCGATATTTATATCGATTATATTCATTTTTATAATAATTATAGAAAAGGAAGTGATTTCAAAATATAACGTTTTGGAAATATTATCATTTGTATATCGATGATGTGGAATATTCAATTTCGATTCGAAATTGAATATGAAGTTGAAATCGTTTCGAAAACGAATTTAAAACGATTTATAAAATTCGTTTTAAAAGGAAATCGGCGAAATATATATAATATTATATATATATATATATATATATATATATATATATATATATAATGGCCTGAATAGAACGCGCCGCGCCGCGGCAGTTCGCGAATTTCGACCATTGACTTCGAATTGACGTTGTGGGAGATCCGACCGTCGGATTCCCCAAAAACTGGAACCGTTGGGTTCGTATCGAAAAGAGATTTCCAATTATTATTAGAAATTTGAAATCTAACGGTTGGATTTGGAATTATGTCCAAATCAAATTTGGAAAAGGTCGTTGTGAGTGCAGTTCGATGGCCGTTGATGGAAATCGACTGTACGGGCCTTGATAAAATTATTAAAAATATCAATAATTTGTGTAAAATCATAAGAAATGATTTGGGAAAAATTAGGCTGAAAAACTCCATATTTGAAAAGATAAAAACAGATTTTTATCGAAATGAACTAGTTTTGAACTAGAATTAAAATCAATTTATTTTTGAAATAAATAAATTGAATTGGAAAGTGGTTTTAAAAATAATCAGAATTTGCAGTACGTGAATTGGAATGGATTTGAATCGAAATTATCTTCGGAATATTTCGATGTTGTATTTCGTGATTATACAGATATGGTTGGGGAAATTTGAAAGATATATAAATATCGTTATTTCCAATACGATATTTGTTGGTCGTAGAATTCGATATTGAATATAAGCCGATATATTTTCTATTCAGAGCCTTGTATTTAATATCAAATGTGATTTGGGTTTGTCGTGAATGGTGTCTTCATTAACACTGTTCTTAAGCCCAGTTGAGAAAAAGATTAAATCTTTCTATTTAGATTTAATGAAGTGTACCAATTAAATGATATTTAATTAGAATTGAATTTAAATTTTTTTTTGGGTTTATCGTGAGCGGTATTTTGAATAACACCTGTTCTTTAACCCGATTAACAATAGAAAGTGATTTTGGGTTTATCGTGAATCGTGTTTTAGATGACATTGATTCTTTAACCCAGTTAAAGACAGGATGTTGATTTTTGGGAAGATTAAAACTAAGTGGAGTTTTAATGAATCTTTAAATAGATTGAAATGTGAATTGATAATTTAAATTATCAAAATATGAAAAGTGATCGAGAATGGAGTATCACCAGTTTTGCTCCAAAGCGATAGTTAAATCTTTAATTAGATTTGAATGTGAAATGGTAATTAACTTTACCGATAGCACCGTGGTGTTAGATATGGAGTATTACTAGTTTTGCTCCATGGGATAAATAGGTTGGGATTGGGAAATAAAATAAATAATTACTTCGGTGTGGTTCGCTAATCCCGACTAGTTTGGAAAACCATAATATGGTTTGAAATGATATCCAAAGGAAGATTAAAGAATAAATTTAGAAGAATTTATCTTTGATAAAATTAATGGGAACCTTTCCCTAAGAATGTGAATATCAGAATAAAAGAATATTCTGAATTGGAATGAGGCGTATGTTGTGTTTGTGTAACATTTGTTTATTATATACGCGGGTTATTCAGAAAGGCCGGGTTTATACCCATTCTAAATAACCGATTCGACGATATGTCGAAGATGAAGACGGTGGTTGAAGGCCGGAAGTCTTCGCATCGTTTGGGTGATTACTGATGATCTTGATTGGGCTGTACACCCAAGAGGAGGGAATCAGTTTGTGATCGTCCAGACGTACTTGGAGATCGATGGATATGCGAGGAAAGTGCCTCCGGTTTCGTTCAGACCCAGAACGAACTTGTAAATGGTCTGTGTGTCTGACATTGGATTTTATTCTATGTTGATTGATCTCTATTAAATATACATCTGTTTGGCGGCGGAGAATTTATTCTCTTGCTTAACGCCCTTCTCTGAGACGTACGAGCTCAGAGGTTGTATATCGATGGACATCAGTCGCATGGAGTGAATTGCCTATGTGGCATGCCTAAGTGGCAAATGATCAAGGATTCTGTTGAAAAGCAAAGTCTTGTGGTTGATGATCAAAGCACAGCCTGTGTGGCATAGCTTTGTGTATAGCGTGAATTTGCGAGCCTCACACCTCGGTATGATTCAAAAACGGGATAGTGACTACAGGGAGAGCACGACGTTTCTTTCTAGCTAGTGGTGGTGTCAGTGCTTAAACTGGCTGACATTTATATATTTTTCACCTGTGTGGTTGTTGGAATGCGAGGCGCCTCAGATATAGGTCTGTTAGGACCGGGAAACGTGTGTTCAGGAATAACTAATCCTCAAAAGTAAGAGAGGACCGACCCTGAAGATCCAAGGATTGCTGTGTGTGGTCCTGGGACATTTGCTAGAGTGTCTCGAACCGAGAGGAGCTTGCCCCTTGCCTCGACTCATGACGGAAATCCAATTTCCAATACGTAATATTGCGGTTTTATTTGTAGAGCCTAGTATGGCGACATGATATATGGTACCCATGCCGTCTATGATTGATATTTATGATTGAAATTGTTTTGACACTATACACTTATAATAGTATCAAATGATTTGTTTTAACGTACTAAGCATGTTTGGCTATTATAAGGGAAAACCCTATCCTCCGGCTTGCGTTGCATTATGTGATGGGACCTGGGTCTTATAATAGCTTCATTTTTCGAAAAAGCATTGCGCTGTTCATTTATTTGCACTGGTGTTCTTGGAAGGAAACCCGTTCCGTGTTATACGGCGTGGTCCCTTGAATCACTCTCTTTTAAAATAAAGATTTATAACTGTTTTAGTTCTCACACCAGTCACATGACTGACCTGGAGTTTATTGTTTTAACCTAAACTCTGGGTGCCCCTATTTTCGACACGGGTAGCTAGTAGTTTTGGTTTTGCAGATTTATATTCACAGGATCCTGATTTACAGCTGGAACGATGCTCGGAAAGCTCTGTATCCGTGTATTACTTTCAGTTGTGTTTTATATTGTTTTTTCGCTGCTATGTAATTTATTGTAATCTCTGATATTTTTTCTGCTATGTGATATTTATTCATACTCTGTATATTCTTGTATTCTGATGGAATTGTTTGTAATAAGCAATGAAATGTTCTTCTGTTTGTGTTCTGATTCGTCTTGTCCTCAACGCAATCCGGGCTTTCCTTACCAGGGAAGTTCGGGTCGTGACATTACCTGACAAGATGGTAGGACTTCACAATGTATTTCATGTTTCCCAGTTAAGGAAGTTCGTACACGACCCCAATATGACTATTTCACCGGATCGGTTGGATGACATCGAAGTAGATCCCGAGGCGGTTGGGAACCGCAGGCCGATCCGTATTGTCGAGTACGATACGAAGCAACTTCGAAGGAAGGCGGTGAAACTGGTCAAGGTTCAGTGGGGCGAGAATGGGAATGACTGTACTTGGGAAACAGAGGAGAGCATAAGGATGACGTATCCAAAACTCTTAGCCTGGTAAAAATTTAACGACCATTTAGTTATCCCCTTGTTAGTAAACCGCATGTTAGGATAGGCTTATTATGTTGCTATGTATGTTTGATTGTTGCAAATGAGTGATAGGAATGCGGGACCCATTGTTTTTTTCTTAGTTAAGGAATTTCGGGGGCGAAATTTCTTAAGGGGAGAGAATGTAACGACCCGCATTCTACGCATCGGAGGAACGTAGGATATTTATTTCGTTTTCATACGAGATCGTATAGTCGTGTAACTTTAGGGAACAACTATTGGAGTCATTTCCCATGTTCACGATTTTTGCCGAATTATAAATGACCGTTTTACCCTTAGTGAATCTTGTTTCTCCTACAACTTTTGATTGGTAAGAAGTTTTGACCTAAAACCACTTCAATTGGGTTCGGATGATGGTTTACCTTTCCGTAGAGTGTCACATTAGCCAAACGGACTTAACCTTTGGGAGATATGGCTGAAATAAGGTTTGGAAGGTGAAAAACAGCTTAACCGGGCCCAATAGGGTGATTAGCAACTAGGCCCATTGGGGGATTTCGGGATTAGGGTTGCATAATGGCAGAAAAGGGTTAGAGAAACCTTTCTTTGTCATTTTTATAGCCGCCACTTACCTCTCTTCCACCCTAACAATGGCCTCCACCTTCTAAATCACTTTTTTGTCACTAATTAAACAAAGCAACGCCAAATCAAGTCAAATTAGCATCAAATCAGAGTTGGAGCTGCTGTGTTGCATTGGAAACCTCCCCAAAACAGTAGTAAAGTTCAGATCTATAATTCATTTGTGGCTAAGGTGAGTGATTTGCATTGTTTTTCACTAATTATGGCTAATTAGGGGTGATTAATGTTAATTAACAAAATTATGCATGATAAAATTCTGGAAAAATATGTAAAAATTCTTAAATATTATTTTAGGGCTTTGATAAAAATTTGGGTTAATTTGGACATGTTTTGCTAATCCTATCATTAGATTTGGTTAAACAGGATTAATGGGAAAACCATGGGTTTTGGGTATGTTTGATCCATATATACATGTTAATTCATCGTTTGGGAGTTTATGATCGATTATATATGTTTCTATGATTGTTCGAAATGTTAAGTAATCTTGTAGGAAAGTTAGAATGGTTGAAAACGTCGTCGTATGGCGAGAATGGACGATATATGCTCGTTGGAAAATGTGCAGGGTTTCCGATCGGATCGGGTTACGGAGCTCGGGTCGGATCGGAGAACTGAGCAGAGAAACTGAACCGGATCGTAACCTAGCACAAGAGGAAAAGCAGGGCAACAAGGAAGGCCAACCGGATCGAATTGGGGCAGGGGATCGGATCGGAGACGAAGGGAGAACCGGATCAGAATTTGGAGGTGAGAAGGAAGCACAAAGGGGACCCGAACCAAACCAAATTAGAGATCCGAACCGAACCGATGAGGACTGGAGTACTATGCATATTCAAACTAAATTAAGGCGTGGGCTATGAGCATCTAACCAAACCGGGTATGGAGTACCGAACCGAACCATATGTATACTTTTACTTCTACGTGACGACTCTTCTGAAGATCAACTCCAATTCGACAAAACCCGAGATGTAAAGGAAGTCCAAATGGGAAGTTAGGACTCAGGATCCAGATGGGAACTAACGAGTTAACTTCATGAGTTGGACTTTGCTGCGAGACGTGTGCAAAGGGGTTATCGATGTTTCTAGATTTGACTCACCACTGAGAGACGAATTATTGGCTATGGATCAGTGCAGTGGAGTTGTCATGACTCTATGGGGGCAGAGTTAGCAAAGGATTAGTGGCTACCGATCAGTGCAGTGGAGCCGTCATGACTCCGTGGGGCAGAGTGATCGTAGCAAAGAATTGGGTGATCAAAGTGGTAGATATTGTATGCTTTACGCATTGAGTGAGAGATGTGAGGGTGGTTGTTATGTTTGATGTTTGCTATCACCGTGACATGCACACCCCCTCTCCATTATTTTCACACCATGTGTTAGTGTCACCTTAGAGTATTGTACAGCATGTTGTGCTAACTCTTTGGTTGCAGGTCCAACTTTAGGTATGGTTATGTATACCTGTTATTGTTCTGTTTTTGCTGCTTATCGTTCATACCAGACTTTTGTCTGACCCAGATTTTTATTTCTCTTCTTATTATTCTGGGTGCTCCTAAACGAGCAGACTAGAGACAGGTTAGCTGGTTATGCACGAGTAGCTGTCCGAAGACGAGCAGGAGGCTTACACGTATTATTTCCATATATTCTCCCTGTGTTGTTGCTGGTCACTACTTTGGGCATTAGTAGTGTACCTTCCAATTTTGCTTTAGAGACAGTTTTAAAAGTTGTAATTATGATGGTTTGGATCATAAGCTGTATTTTGAATTTTCCGCTGCTATGATAGTTTAGTTTTTAGCTTATGCACCGTCTCGCCTGTTTTATATCAAGTTACGTTATTGTTTTATTTTGTTCCACGCGCTGTGAGATATACTACAGGTTCTTTGATGATTCATAGTTTCAAATCCCTCCTTTTTCCTTCCATTTGACGACCGCCCCGTGCTGGTTGGACATCGGTATAGCGCATTTTAGGGAAATGTCGGCTGATGCGGGGCGGGCCAACACAAAAAACTTGCTTTTAATACTGCTAAATTTAAAACAGAATATACACCACATGCACTATTTTCAGGCCATTATCCTTTAATCAGTTTAGTAATAACTTCTATAGAGTATTCTTTAATCAGTTTAGTAATAACCAATGATCATTTTGGTATAGCGTGATGCATTTAAAACATTGATTGTTAATTTTTCCCTTGCGTTTAAACTCAACCCATTATTGGAAAGAAATGTACATTTCAGTTACGTCTTGAAAGAGAAGAGGCAGTAGCAAAAGAAGATAACAGTCGAAGAAAGAATGGGGGTAAGGAAAGTCAGAAGAGAAAAGAGAACCTGGAGAGAAAAGGAGGGAAGATGCGTCGGAGTAAACACAAGACTGTGCACCGTAATGTTTGAAAATAGGAGAAAAAAATTGGAAAAAATGGGAATCAAAGAAACGAAAAAGAAGTGATGCAGTAGCATCATGAAGAAGAAGCAACAGTAGCGATTGAAGGCAAAGAAAAGAAATGGAAACAGCAAACGTAAAGGGAAGAAAGAAACAGGGGACAAGAAGTGAAAAGGAGAAGGAGTTTGAGGGTGGTGTCATTGGTCGTAGGAAATGCTGCGGTGTAGTATGGTTTGTGATTACTGGCGCAATGATCTCATGATGGCCGGAGAAAAGTATACGCGTGCACGATGTGCATGATTGTACACTGACATGAAGAATGACAGTATAAACTTGCACTTCAGCACAAAAGCACTTTTAATGTGTATGTATGCTTTTGGTATTGTAATCATTCCTTGTCCAAGTTCACTTTGCTACCAGAATGGTGACCGGATCTCTGGCAACTGAAGCAACGACAATTTGGTGTGAATGAATCTACAAAAAAACAATGGATAGAGGAAGCAATTTCCAAATCTTAGTGGTCACTGGTCTCGTTATCATGGCCGGAGCATTTGGTGATACACTCGGTTCAATGATCTACGTGCCTAGTGAAGTAATAAAACAAAGGAAAGAAGAGAGAAATACAGCAGTAAGGGAAAGAAAAGAAGTAGAGAGAGGCAGGAGCAGAAGGTAAAGAAAACAACAGGGGTTGAGTGCATGGGCTAAGGGGGGATTGGGCCAGACTTGGGCTGAAGTAAATAAAATAAAAAGGAAATAGAGAAAAATGGGCCAGCATAATTGGGCTGAAGCCTAAAATTTAAATAGGAGGTAAAAGAAGGCAAGAGGTAAGGGGGCTTTGGTCAGAAATCATGGGCCAGAGAATTTGGTTCGAGCCTTAGCTAAATAAAGAAAAGAACATAGAAAAATAAAATAAAGGAGAAGTAAGAAAAGAAAGGGATTTAAAATTAAACATTTTAAGTAGAATAAAAATATATGTATGGCAAAAATATATGTAATAAAAGGAATAATAGTCATTAACTCGACTATGGACCGATATAGAAGGAAACACTTATGTTGTTCGGATTTTTATTATCTAAGCATACTGTTTAGTTTAAATAATAGTAATAAAATAAAATAACTTATATGCATGAGATAAAAGGTGTTGAGCTATAGTCACGAAATTTTTGTAACTATAGAAATAAGATCGACTGTGTGTGACGATTCATTACAGTAGGCCCTATGTTTGAAATAAACACGTAAGCGTTATCGACGTAGAACGATAACTAGGATAAAATGAGAAACAGTGTTCATAAATTAATTGGAGTAGATAAGGCATGGAAATTAGGCGTGAATGTGAGTGGCTCAATAAACTGAATTTAAACCCATAATTGTATTTACAAATAAAATTTATGATTACGGTAACAGAGATAGATTCTTTAACTAAATCCGATTTAGACAAACATAATATAAACTAACTATTATCCGAGACAGACCAATTTATAAACAACGATTGGTTGAGTTTGAATTGTCGAACAGTAATCGACAAGATTTGTTCTGATAATTGATTGGATTGATTGTAATGCAAAATAATTTTACTAGTTTAATTTAATGTTGACACATTTAATCATTTTGTAGTGGATCACTGTTCTAAACCTGAAAGTTGAATCTTATATGTGGAATATTTCCGTAGATAAGTTTTGATAATCAATTAGGATCTAGAAACCCATATGAAATAAATTGATTTGATTGCTACTAAGTATCACTTGAACCTAAAAGATATTAACGTAATCGTTTCAAAGAGTCCGGAATCTAAATTCCACTTCGATTCGATTTATACATGGCAAGTCAGATTATAGAAGATAAAATCAAAGACAAAGTGTCATGTAAGGGTTGTTCTATCAATCCTAAGTAGAAATTGCCTAATATGGATTTACATAATAGTGCTTTCGATTTGTCCAGTCCCAGGACAACTAGTATGTGTAGGATCTAAATTAACCCTAGAGGGGGGGTGAATAGGGTTTATCGTAGATTTTGATAGAATAATTAAATGATCACAGCACAGATTAAAAAACAGAATAAATGCAGAAAATAAATAACACATAGATATACCCAGCTTCGGCAAAACCATGCCTACTGCTGCATTCCCCAAAGTTTCTACTAGGAGTTAAAACAATCTCTATGCTTACAATCCCCTGTAAACTCGCGACACTCTCTCCCAACTGTTCTTAACCCTACGCTCAAAACCCTGCACTAGTTTTTATCCCCAAAACCAGATTTCCCCGAATTACAAACCCTGTAATTCGTCTCCCTAGTTTTAGAGACAAACTAGAAAACTCTAGACTTGATAACAAATTGAAATTAAAGACGAACAAAATCAAAACAATAAAAAAACCCTTAAGAAATAAAACTTTGAAAACCCTAGGATTTAGAATAGGGGTTATCCCCTTTAGTTGAAACTTGGTCGGCCTCCTTTTTTTAATTACTTCACCACTTCTCTTTAGCCCGATCCCTTTTTCTCTGAATAAAAAAAATGGCGGCGATGATTATTTCTAGGGTTTCGATTCTTTTCTGGTTCGTGAAGTGATGAACTGCCGCTCCTCTTCAGATTTGCTTTGATCTTCAGTTGATTTCACCACTGCTTTGATTGAGCTGTATCTCTTCGATATGATCCAAGTGATTTTTTGTTGCTTCGGTATGATTTTTAAATTCGATCTTTTGCTTTTTAATTTCTTCGAGCTTGGATAATGATAGCCAATGATGATGTGGGTGTACTTATAGGGTTTAGAAACCCTAATTTTGTGCTTTGATTTCGTATTAGACCTGGTTATGATATATTCGAGAATATTGGAGCTTTTTGGTATCCTTGGCTTTGAAATCTTCAACCTTGTATGAGTATTCTGGATTTTGACTGTGTCTTTCTTAAAAACATCTCGATTAAAATAAATCTGTAAGTCCAATTTTTCTGGAAATAAATCTGGAGTCCTTGCATGTGAATTTTTGAGCTTTTTCTCGATTGAATTTGAATCTGAATATTTCAACCTTCCTATATATCTTACTACTAAATTTAAATCCTGATTTCTGGAAATTTAAAAGATTCTTTGAATCATTCTTTTCAAAACAAAACCATTTTTCCTATCTTTAAGTCTGATATGAATAGTTACTTTACACTTTGTCGAATCTGATTTGAACTGATAAGAACAGATGAACACTTGAATTTGACAGTGCCTTGTATTCTCGACTTTGAACTCTGATGCCAAATTTGAACTTGTGAATGTATATTTTACTTAAGTACTTTTCTTTTGTATTGAGTTGATACTACACTAGGATTTGCCATAAATCGTGATTTCTGGAATTTGATATCTTCAAACTTGCATGAGAAAACCCTGAACTTTGAAATGATCCTTGAATTCTGGAATTTACTCCTTATTTTTGTGGCTTGACTTCTTCAATATTTCTCTAAATAAAACTGATATAATACTTGATAAAATCTGTTTATACTTGATCACTTCTTTGAAGAACTGTCGCTATACTCCACTTGTTCATCATTGTTGACTATATGAAAAAAAATGTACTTTGAAATTTATTCCAAATATTGTATGCTGTTTTTGCCCAAATTTTTTTTAAAATTTGGAACTTTCCTTATATCTGCCACATTGATTTCTGGCCAAAAAGTAAAATAGAAGACTGTACATTATTATTTTCCTGTGTGATATGTTCATGCTATTTGACCATTAGCTTGTCGTGCTTCTTAAGAACTGATACTACATTTGAATTCTCCCATGATTATTTGAACAAAGTCTTTACTGGTGATGTTTCCATTTCCATCTACATTTTGTCGACCTGAGTCTGGTGCACATGAGCCATTGCACTTAACACATGTATTATATGTTTTGATATGTTTGTGCCCTGCTTCTCTCCCTTTTTTTATTTCACTAACTTGTTACATTGCTGTGTATACCACTCTAAAACTGCTTCGAACATGTCATCTCTTTTTGCGCACTGAACTTGAAATGTTTCAGACAAGTATAAGAGGTTGTTGTCTATGATGCTTTGACTATGTTAGCTGCTTGTTGAACTATCACTTGAATGTAAAATCTGAAACTAGTTTGATTACACACACATGCCATCACCTGTTTACTGTGTATTTGTTGTTTTGCATGTATCATGCACCACCACTTTGCAAGCTTATCTTTGATGCACCATACATGAATATGTCTCCATGTCTTGCATGTCCATAGTGTCTCACCATACTTGTCTTGCATTTTGTTTTCATACACGTCGGACCTGTAATCTTGGACTCTTGAGTAAATCAATTGCATATCACTGAACTGGATTGATCATTGCTGCATGTTTGGATTGATTGGTACGCATGATTTTGTATGCACCCTGTCTTGACCACTTTACCTCTTCTCTGGTCCATTGTCTAATTTGTGTCCATCCATTGTTGTTAGCCATTTCTACCTTAATGTGCTTTGAATATTTTTGTTCATTTTCAGTTTGCATTTGTTCTTGGTTAAATGTGCACTGGGTCGAGACGGTCCTTGTGGCTACTCCTCAGTTGCTCGCTGATTGGCGAGGCAGTGCACACGTGTATATACATACACGTGTGTATATGCAGCCATCAGACTGATTTTCTGTTCCTGCATATCAGACCATGTCTAGAAAAATGATGAGAAACACACCGTAATTCTGAGGAAAATAAAATTCTAAAAATAAATTCTATTTGGTTGTATTGAATTTTATTTTTGTTGCAGTCTACTGTGTGTGTTTTTCTATTTGTGACAGGTTTGCATATGGTGACTGGACTGGTTAAAGAGCTGTGAAGACAAAAGATGAAGTGAGGAATTTCTGTATATGAGAGTGTTTGTAGACGTGATTAAAAATTGTACTGTCATTTGTAATAAACAGATGTGATTGAAATAAAATATATTTTGTTGTTCAATTCAATCTGTTTATTTTGTTTGAATATTTTAATAGTACAATTTCTGTGATGTGTTAAATGTGTTATGTCAGAAATATTCAAAAAATATTTGAGTTGTAAATAGTGGAGTTATACGTTGTATTGTTTGAAAGATTGAAATATAATATTTAATTTAAATAAAATACTGTATGAATATATGAATATCTGTACAGTCGTATTAAATATAAATATAAATATTATATTCCTGTCTGTGATGTATATATAAAGAATAGTACAGTAACAAACACATTTAAAATAATATTTATTTGGTTGTTATCATCAAACAAAAATCATATAATTGTGTATACAACACTGTTATATACAACAGTATGGACGAATGCTGACAAAGTATACCTAATAGATCACGTAATTTGATCTCTTCAAACGTATTTACGTTGGTGGCGGAGGAATTCGTTTCTCTTAGCTTTATACCCTCAATTATTTCTAGGGAAGTTAATTTGTGATTTGGCGGTTTTGATGATGTTGCATTCAAAGTAAATGAAGACATGTTATATCTAAAGGCAAGTTCAGCCTCAAGCCTCACAACTGGGAAATGACAAAAATCGGGTAGGCAGCATGGCTATGTGGGTCGCTCCCATTAGGGTGTATAATCACCTATCTAGAGAAAATCCATTTCATTCTTTAATCTATTTTCGATGCTGTCCATTTCGGAAACGGTGGTTTGAGCCCAACCGTTGGTGATATACATTCGATACACTAAACCAAAATGAGTGGACGGTCATGTGTGACCGGGTTGCAAGATGTTCTTGTTGAACCCAGTGTATTTCCTTCTGAAGATACACTATCGGCAAGTGGTTCCAGACCTTGTCATAGTTGGAAATCCATTATCCATAAGTGCTCACAGTTTTGTTTATATACTATGTATGTGGAGCATGGGATGCAAGCGTTCCGCTAGACTCTAATTTATTTGTGAAAACTCTAGACATTATTATAATATCAGAAAAATTATGATTTCAAACTATTTTGGATTATCGTAAGGTAAAAACCATCTATGTTTATGTGTGGATCGGTCTTACGATTATCTTTCTTTCAAAAGAAATTTTACAAGTTAAGCAAGCTGTTTTGAATCGTGTGCTCACACAAGTCCCATGACTGACCCAGAGTTTATATTTCTATATTTCCCCTAAACTCTTGGGTGCCCAAATTTGTACAGACAGTCAAATAGTTCAGCATTTTTCAGATACTGGAAGGAGCTTGGAGCAGGAGGCTTCGATGTTAAATATATAGAGAGTTTTTCCGTTGTATTATATATGTAATGTACTCTGATGATGAATGTAAGTACTGATACCATTTTGTATTTCAAATAATGTTATACATTATATTTTGTTCATTTCGCTGCGAGATTCGTGTTACTCTGATTTTGTAGTGTTATGTTCTTCTTTTTCTTCTATCCTACTTTTTTATTTTTATATTTCTCACCATCTAACTTATTTCTATAAATGATTTGATATTTCCGATACTTGAATGATCGATATGTTAATCAGGAGAAGTATTTATGTCGATTTTCGGGTTCGAAAATCCTTAGGTAGTTACAGTGGTATCAGAGTTGAAGGTTAAGTGATTACCTTGGCTCTATGGCGTAACTCAATAGAGTTGAGGTTAGTAATACCCTAGATTGAGTTTGAGTGTATATATATGAGCACGTATTTGTTATTTGATATAACAATTTGTTTTATATTGTGTTGATTGGTTTGTCGAGTGGTTTAAGAATTCTAGTCAATATAGTAGTCGAATACTGGATCGAAAAGTGTTCCTAAACACTTGAACAGAATAATTCGACACAGTAATGTTTTAAAAGCCTTAAATGAAATAATTTAATCTAAAATTATATTTTGATATAAAGGATATTCTGAAATTATAATTACTGTGTTAGTTGCTATTATAGTCTGGTATCAGATTATAACTTTAAGATGGTCTATAAAACCAAATCAAATTTGTATAAAAGTGAATATACAAATAAGTCAAACCAAAAAATTGAATTTGAAATTCTGGAAAGTTGGAAGATTTGTTTGAGTGAAATAAGATATTTAGCAGAAATTTCAAAAGTTTTGAATGGGATAATGATAGATAAACTAGAAAATTGGGAAATGTTTTCCAAGCAATTGTGAATAATATTATCAAGAATATTATAAGAGTAATATAATATTACTTTGATAAGATTTGAGAAAAGAAAAAAAATCATTTTTAATGGGAGAATTTTGAATGGACAAAGATTTGGATTCCCACCTTATAAATTCAAACTTGAATTATAAATGGATAACAAACCATGTGAATTGATTTTTGTAATAAAGAAATCAGATTTTTGAGAATTTGAGAATAAATTAGTCATTGGGGAATGTGGATATGAGTTAACATAGTTAAGTAAATTAAATTGGCAAGTTAAATTGGATTAGAGTTTGAGAAAAAGATTTAAAGCAGAATTATAATATTTGAACGTGATGGATTCAAATTAATGAAGTAAATAAATTTGGAATTATTTTTCAAAAATATAATCTGAGATAAATGGAAGAATATGGGTCGATAAGAAAACAAGATATGGAGTTAAGAAATTGAACCTAACTGGAAATTGGTGGAGATAAATAATTTTCTAAGTGTTGATCTGATGCTTATTTCGGTCTTCGGGGTTGATACTTAGAAAATTAGTTTCTTATCGATTTACAGTCAGGGACTGATGTATGTTGAGAAATCGAAATAAATGAATAAGGAAATGGAAGTGTTTTCAAACTATAATAATAGATATTTCTAGTTATGGAAATGACTGTGATGGATAGCGGATTGTTGATGTGTATATTGTATGCTTTGGTTGCTTCGAAATGTTTGGCCGATAGCTTGTGCATTTTGGATGCCTTGTTTGATGTGAACGTTAGTATATGCCATACGAATGGGTGTTCGATATAAACCTGTAATTCTGGGTATAACAAAAAAAATTCCGTTACTCTTCAATTTCGAGGACGAAATTCCCTCAAAGAGGAAAGAATGTAACATCCTAGATTTTTACTGTGATTTTGTTCAAACTATAATTATAGATTTTATCTGTTAAAGTAATGCAGATAAATGATATTGAATGTGAATATTATATAAGTTAGAATAAATTTCTTTTTAGTTAAAGTGCTATGTATATAGTTTTAACTTGTTATTTATATAGTTAACAAGTAAACGACGTTTTAACATCTATGTTCATCTCGAAGGCTTGTTGTGAATTTGTTTGACTATTATATGTGTATATAAAAGCAATTAAGTATTTTTTTCAATTTTTTTCTTGTTTTTAAACTTGTGTTTAACTCTTGTAAAATATATATGCTTAAGCACATATTATATTAGTTCTCATAAGCACGTATGATTTATTAATTGGAAAAAAGCAGACATGTCATTAAATAAAATAAAATACAAGTAATGTGAATATTTGTTTTAAGATGTGCCATTCAAATTATATTTAGTACATGACACTTTAGTGTTAAGATTTCCGGATATATTCATTTAATACTAAATCTAGAATTGAATTAATGAATATGCAAGATTTGTTTGTATAACTAAGTATAGATTGAAAAAAAATTAAGTTGTTAGCATTTACACATATCCATGTGCATCACATAGCTAGCTAACATGTGCAGATGGAAAACAAATTAAATATTTGTTGGTAGGTGTACCTAAGAACAAAGCATGTGTTTGTACAAAGATAGGCACGACCTCTCCTAGCTTATACAGTAGCCTTAAGCCAATATACCTCCCTCGCTTAAACCTCTACTTACACTTACATCCTAGTATCTCTTCTCAAATCAAAATCTATTGGCAGTGATATTTGTATCAAATCAAACAGTTGGATAGCTTAGCAACTAAGCATAGCTGTGTATGTATATTGCATTCATATGCACATGCATTCCCTTTTGGCCGTAACTGCTAGCATCTAGGATTAGATGGGTAAAAGCCTTTACAATTCATCACTTACAATCAATAAAAACTACTGCAGACTTTTCTTAGAAACCAAGTGATCAAATGAAGATGTCCACCCTTTCTTTTCAATTAACATACTATAGCTTACCCACCCTTATAGTCTGCCAATCTACACCCTATCTTAAGCCTAGGTTACACACTATTTTATAATTGAATTCTCCTATAAATACGGCCATTCTCTTGCAAAACCAAGAACAAAACTCACTCATGAAACCTGAGGCAGTAATGGCCAAAAACCCAGAACCCAAGACTCCAAGAACAGAGTACAAAACAAGACAGTAGACTGTGAGTAAACCTGACTTATAACCTTCCATTTGCATTAACCATTTGACTGTTTTGTTGTTTGATGCTTTGTATATGCATAACTTTGCTTGTTTGTGATATATGGGGTCAGTTATAATACCATCACTTGAATTCTATGATGAAATTAAAACTCTGTTTCCCTTGATGATACCAGTATGTTAAAATAGAGACTATAAGCAAAGATAATAAGTAAACCCCCCTTTACCCATTTAATTCTATTACAAAGTAGCAATGCAAATTTATATACTACTAACGTATTTATTTAGCTGGTTTGAATCATGTTAAAAACCCTGAAGCCCAAAAATGTTGAATCAATAAGTTCACACATTTGGGCCAGAGAAGAAAAGATATTAAACTTGGAGGGGAAAAATGGAAGTGATGCAAAACCAGTTTGATAACTAAAATCCTATTGGTGATAAATAGTTTTGTAGAAGGCCGATCTTCCATAGTAAGAAGTATGCTTCAGTATGTATTACTTGGCAAGCCGACAGGAACATGTTATGAACGCATGTTTCTGTTATAGGGCAAATATTTCAAGTACCAGATATCTATTACTTTAAGGATGTATATAAATTAGGGGGTACTTTAGGTGAAGCTTGACTTGAGAAGGGAAGAAAAGTATTTTCATTTTGTGGTTAATTGCGTACGTACTGATCAGTTTGGAAAGTGAAATGTGGATTCCAGATTTAAATATCCTTCTTGACCTAGGCATGTCACTATGTCGGTTATTTTTCGTTAATTTGTTTTGGTACATGGAAAGGCAAGCGTAGAGAACATTCCAGTTTTAAAAACTTGCTTTTAGTACTACTAAATTGATAACAGAATATACATCACATGCACCATTTTCAGGCCATTATCCTTCTTTTGCTGTGATGCAGTACGTGAAACGTCCATTACTTCTTATTATAAAGAACAATTGTAATCTATACAGAACATTTGAACGATTTTTCCCAACTGGTTTTCATTGTTTTTGTAGTAATATATAGTAGTAAAAACCCAAAGAAAAGGTAGGATCGAACTTCTATAGAGTATTCTTTAATCGGTTTAGTAATAACCAATGATCATTTTGGTATAGCGTGTTGCATTTAAAACATTGATAGTTAATTTTTCCCTTGCTTTTAAACTCAACCCATTATTGGAAAGAAATGTACATTTCAGTTATGTCATGAAAGAGAAGAGGCAGTAGCAAAAGAAGATAACAGTCGAAGAAAGATTAGGGGTAAGGAAAGTCAGAAGAGAAACGAAAACCTGGAGAGAAAAGGAGGGGAGATGCGAGGAGTAAACACAAGACTGTGCGCCGTAATGTTTGAAAATAGGAGAAAAAAATTAGAAAAAAGGGAATCAAAGAAACGAAAAAGAAGTAATTCAGTAGCATTATGAAGATGAAGCAGCAGTAGCGATTGAAGGTAAAGAAAAGAAATGGAAACAGCAAACGTAAAGGGAAGAAAGAAACAGGGGACAAGAAGCGAAAAGGAGAAGGAGTTTGAGTGTGGTGTCGCTGGTCGTAGGAAATGCTGGGGTGTAGTATGGTTTGTGATCAGCGGCTCAGTGACCTCATGATGGCCGAAGAAAAGTGTACACGTGCATGATGTGCACGAGTGTACACTGACATGAAGAATGACCGTATAAACCTGCACTTCAGCACAAAAGCACTTCTAATGTGTATGTACGCTTTTGGTATTGTAATCATTCCTTATCCAAGTTCGCTTTGCAACCAGAATGGTGACTGGATCTCTGGCAACTGGAGCAGCAATAATTTGGTGTGAATGAATCTACAAAAAACAATGGATATAGGAAGCAAATCCCAAATCTTAATGGTCAGTGGTCTCATTTTCATGGATGGAGCATTTGGTGATACACTCGGTTCAATGATCTACGTGCCTAGTGAAGTAATAAAACAAAGGAAAGAAGAGAGAAATACAGCAGTAAGGGAAAGAAAAGAAGTAGAGAGAGAGGCAGGAGCAGAAGGTAAAGAAAACAACAGGGGTTGAGTGCGTGGGCTAAGGGGGAATTGGGCCAGACTTGGGCTGAAGTAAATAAAATA
The DNA here is from genome assembly GCA_030737875.1 of Allium sativum. Taxonomy (NCBI): domain Eukaryota; kingdom Viridiplantae; phylum Streptophyta; class Magnoliopsida; order Asparagales; family Amaryllidaceae; genus Allium; species Allium sativum. The sequence continues at coordinate 389,878,988 of CM060912.1, read as the reverse complement.
AAAAGGAAATAGAGAAAAATGGGCCAGCATAATTGGGCTGAAGGCTAAAATTTAAATAGGAGGTAAATGAAGGCAAGGGGTAAGGGGGCATTGGTCAGAAATCATAGGCCAGAGAATTTCGCCTGGGCCTTAGCTATATAAATAAAAGAACGTAGAAAAATAAAATAAAGGAGAAGTAAGAAAAGAAAGGGATTTAAAATTAAACATTTTAAATAGAATAAAAATATACGTATGGTATAAATATATGTAATAAAAGGAATAATAGTCGTTAACTCGACTATGGACTGATATAGAAGGAAACACTTGTGTTGTTCGGATTTTTATTATCTAAACATACTGTTTAGTTTAAATAATAGTAATAAAATAAAATAACTTATATGCATGAGATAAAAGGTGTTGAACTATAGTCACAAAATTTTTGTAACTGTAGAAATAAGATCGACTGTGTGTGATGATTCATTACAGTAGGCCCTATGTTTGAAATAAACACGTAAGTGTTATCGACTTAGGCCGATAACCAAGATAAAATGAGAAACAGTGTTCATAAATTATATGGAGTAGATAAGCCATGGAAATTAGGCGTGAATGTGAAGTGGCTCGATAAACTGAATTTAAACCCATAATTGTATTTATAAATAAAATTTATGATTACGGTAACATAGATAGATTCTTTAACTAAATCCGATTTAGACAAACATAATATAAACTAACTATTATCCGAGACAGACCAATTGATAAACAATGATTGGTTGTGTTGAATTGTCGAACTATAATCGACAAGATTTGTTCTGATAATTGATTGGATTGATTGTAATGCTGTATAATTTGGCTAGTTCAATTTAATGTTGACACATTTAATCATTTTGTAGTAGATCACTGTTTTAAACCTGAAAGTTGAATCTTATATGTGGAATATTTCCATAGATAAGTTTTGATAATCAATTAGGATCTAGAAACCCATATGAAATATATTGATTTGATTGCTATTAAGTATCACTTGACCCTAAAAGATATTGATGTAATCATATCAAAGAATCCAGAATCTAAATTCCACTTTGATTCGATTTATACGTTGCAAGTTAGATTATTGAAGACAAAATCAAAGACGAAGTGTTATGCAAGGGTTGTTCTGTCAATCCTAGGTAGAAATTGCCTAAGATGGATTTACAGAATAGTGCCTTCGGTTTGTCCAGTCCTAGGACAACTTGTATGGACGAATGTCTGACAAGGTATACCTAATAGATCGCGTAAGTTGATCTCTTCAAACGTATTTACGTTGGTAGCAGAGGAATTCGTTTCTCTTAGCTTTATACCCGTAATTATTTGGGGAAGTCAATTTGTGATTTGGCGGGTTTGACGATGTGGCATTCAAAGAAAATAAAGACATGTGATATCTAAAGGTAAGTTCAGCCTCAAGCCTCACAATTGGAGAATGACAAAAATCGGGCAGGCAGCATGGCTATGTGGGTCGCTCCCATTAGGGGTATATGATCACCTATCTAGAGAAAATCCATTTCATTCTTTAATCTATTTTTGATGTTTTCCCTTTCAGAAACGATGGTTTGAGCCCAACTGTTGGTGATATACATTCGATACACTCAAGCTGTAATGACCCGTATTCTACACATCATAGGATCGTAGAATATTTATTTCTTTCTCATGTGAAGTCGTATGGTCATGTAATTTTGGGAAACATCTATTAGAGTCATTTCCCATGCTTATGATTTTTGTCGATTTTTAAATGACCATTTTGCCCCTAGTTGGTACTGTTTTGGCCATAACTTTTGATTGGAAAGGAATTTTGACCTGAAACCACTTCCATTTGATTCGTTTGATGGTTTCTCTTTCCGTAGAGTGGTCACATTAGCCAAACGGACTTACCGTTTGGGAGATATGGCTGAAACAAGGTTTGGAGGGTGAAAAACTGCTTAACCGGGCCAAATCGGGTGAATAGTGAGTAGGCCCATAACCCATTTCGGGATTAGGGTTATGGGAGGGCTGAAATGAGATGGAGAATCATTCCATTTCAGTTTTCTAGCCTCCACTTATCACCAAGGATCCCTAAAAATGGCCTCCAACCTCTAAATCACCTCCAAATCACCTTTAGGTTAAGGATTTGGCTTAGCAACCCCTAATCAAGAAGGATCTTCACCAAATCAACAAAGGAGCTGCTGTTGGCATTGAGATTCACATCAAATCAGAGAATCATTTCAGATTTTAGTTTATTTCGTGGCTAAGGTGAGTGATTTGCTTAGTTTTGCACTAATTATGGCTAATTAGGAGTGATTAGTGTTAATCAGCGAATTTAAACATGATAAAATTCTGGAAAAATGTTCATAAAATTCGGAATGATGTTTTAGACCTCTGATATGAATTTGGGTTAATTTGGTTAAGTTTTGCTAATCCTATCATTAGTTTCACCTAAACATGCTTAAGGGGAAATATGGGATTTTGGGTATGTTTGATCCATTTTAACCTATCATATTGATGTTTTGAGGTTTGTGGTTGATTATGCATGTTGCTATGACTGTATGAAATGCTTTGTGATTGATCTCAATAGTTAGAATGGTCGAAAACGCCGTCGAATGGCGTAAACTGCTCGCTGGAGGGACTGTAGGAAGTTGCAAGTGGGATCGGATCAGACTCCCCGACCCGAACCGATCGTGGGTATATACCACGATCCGATCCGAAGACAGCGATCCGCATGTCCACCCCCGATTGCGAATCCTCTCCACGATCCGATCCAGATTTGATGAGGCGCAACGATCCGAAGGGAGGAGCACGAACCGATTCACTGCAGAAGTTCACGAGCTGACTACCTGGGAAGGTGCACCCGACCCGATTCGACCAGTTGGGGAAGCACGAACCAATTTGAAGGAGGAACCCCGACCCGATCCGAATGGGTGACCACGACCCGATCCGAATGGGTGACCACGACCCGATCCGAATGGATGACCAAGAGCTGATGGCGTAACTTGATCCGATCCGTGCAGACGAGGAAAGCTGGGCTCCGAACCGATCCGATCTGAAGGCCACGATCCGATCCGATCTAGTGATGATCAATAACCCGAGATGCAAAGGTAGTCCAAATGGAAGTTAGAGCTCAGGATCCCGGGACCAGTTGGGAACCAATGAGTTCACTTCACGGTTGGACTTTGCTGCGGGACGTGTGCTAAGGAGTTGTCGATGTTCATAACTTCGATTCACCACTAAAAGGAATGACGGGCTACTTATCAGTGCAGTAGGGTCATTACGACCTGAGGGGCAAAGTGATGGTTGCAAGACTACGTTATCAGTGCAGTAGGGTCATTATGACCTGAGGGGCAAGGTGATGCGTAGTAAGACTATGAGCCAGCGCAGATGGGGTGAATAACTCCATGGGGCAAGTGGACATAGCAAGGAATTAGTGGCTACGTTATCAGTGCAGTGAAGCCATCTATGACTTCATGGGGCAAAGTGATCGTAGCAAGGAATGTTGGGTGATCGAAGTGGTGAATATCGTATGCTTTACGCACAGAGTGAGAGATGTGAGGATGGATGCTATGCTTGATTGTTTGCCATCATTATGACATGCACACCTCCCCCACCTCCGTATCTTTATACCGTTTGATATGATACCTTAGAGTGTTGTACAGTATGTAGTACTAACTCTTTGGTTGCAGGTCCAGGTTCAGGTATGTTTTAGTCTACCTGATATTATTCACTTTAGATGCTTATCGCTCATACCAGGCTTTATGTCTGACCCAGAGTTTTATGTCTCCTCTTATTACTCTGGGTGCTCACACGAGCAGACTAGAGACAGGTTAGCTGGTGATGCGCGAGTAGCTGATTCGGAGGCGGGCAGGAGGCTTCCACGTATTATATATATATATACATATTCTCCCTGTGTCGTTGGTGGTCGCTACTTGGGCATTAGTAGTGTACCTCATTTATCTTACTTTGCTTTGAGACAGTTTGAAAGTTGTAATAAGCTGTATTTTGGATTTCCGCTGCTATGATGTTTAGTTCTGATTTTCAGCTTATGCATTGTCTCTCCTGTTTTATGTCAAGTATGTTACTATTATATTTTGTTCTATGCGCTGTGAGACATTCTACAGGTTCTTTGTATGTTCATTTCCTTCTTCCTTTTTCTCTTCTGGCGACCCGTTCCGTGCTAACTGGACATGTGTACAGCGCACCTTTGGAGTAAATGTCGGTTGGTGCGGGGCGGGCCGTCACATTTGGTATCAGAGCTCTAGGTTGCGTAGTTAACCTAGGGAAAGACACTAGGGAGAGTTAGTACGTATATGAGAGCGCGTATTTGTGATTACTTTGGTTTTCAAAAGCTATGTAAATATACTATTAGTAGTATAAGATGAAGTTGCACTGCACTAGTACCACTATGGGGTCGTTAATCTTTTCCCTTTTACAGATTGACGATGAGCCGACATGTTAGAGGTACCGGTAGAGGGGCCAATAATGGGAATGCCGCTGACATGAGGGCGATGTTTACTAACCTCATGAGGGATATGCTTAGAGAAGTGCAAGGGGCAATTCCCAATCCCGGAGTTGGTGCTGGCCCAATAGTGCAGGCGCCTAGGGTCGATTTCGCCAAGTTGTGCAAAGATTACACTAATCTTGGCGGGAAGCCGTTCCACGGAACGGAGTCGGCCACGGATGTTCAGGACTGGATGGATAGCTGTGACCGTATCTTTGATGACTTGGGTCTTGAGGATGCGATGAAGAGAAGACTAGCGTCTCGTCAGCTGCAAGGGCGAGCGATGAATTGGTGGAATGCCATAAGAACAGCTACTCCAGAGGACCAGGTTACTTGGGTTCAGTTCAAGGCTCGCTTTAGTGAGAAGTTTATTCCAGCTGCCCAGAAGTCAGTATTGTTCAAGAGGTTCTTGGAACTCAAGCAGAATGGGAGGGCAGTTTCTGATTATATTGCTGAGTTCGACACTTTGTCGAAGTATGGACTGTCTCTTATTGATACTCCTGAGAAGAAGAATGAGAAGTTCATTACTGGCCTGGATGGGTACTTGGGGGAGAGGCTTATTAACCACATCGATGAGACTTTTGAATCGATTGTGGGGAAAGCTTTGAGGTCAGAGAGTCTTTACCCTAAGTCAAAGACTGAGGCTGCATCTGCAGAAGGGCCAAAGCTGCAAGCAGGCGGTGGAGGCAAGAATAGCTCTCAGAATAAGAGGAAGCAGGACCAATCAAAAGGTGGCTAGAAAAAGAGCAAGAAAGATGTTGAGTGCTTCAGCTGTGGAAAGAAAGGCCATTATGCTAAGGAATGTCGGGCCAAGCCAGCGGAAAGGAAGTGCTACAACTGTGGTCAAGTGGGACATCAGAAGGACAAGTGTCCGCAACCTCTTAAGGAGAAGTAGATTGTGAAAGCATATGCTCTTGATGCTATTCCTTCTTCGTCGAATGCCCCAACTGCGGCGGAGAAAGGAAAGAATGTTGTTATTCAAGGTATGCTTTCTATTTATGATATACCAGTTCGAGTTTTGTTTGATACTGGGGCTTCCCGTTCCTTCATATCTAGTGACCTGGTAGATAGGTTGGGACTGGAACCCGAGATAGTCGATAGACCATTGATAGTGACGAACCCGATTGGTGGTTCGACTAGCCTTAGTATGATTTGCAGGAATTTGGTCTTATCGAGTCATGGATGTATGTTTGTATGTGATTGCTTTGTTTTGGGCTTTACTGGGTATGGCATTATATTGGGAGTCGATTGGCTCCAAAGATACGGGGTGGTGGTAGACTGTGAGGGCTTTTTGGTGACAGTGAGGGCGGATGATAGGCGGAGGGTAGTGTTTGGTAGTCTACCCAGTGATGGGGTTATGGCTAGTTTTGTAAATTCCCTCGACATCCCGCAGGATGAGTTGTCAGATGTGCCCGTGGTTGGCCAGTATCCGGACATCTTCGAGGAGGTGACCGGGCTTCCACCACACCGAGAGATTGAGTTCCGTATTGATTTAGTGAAAGATGCCAGACCTATAGTGATGCCACTTCATCGTATGGCACCAAGGGAGCAGCAAGAGCTCGGGGTGCAAGTCAGCAATCTTTTGAAGAAGGGATTTATTAGAAGGACTGTCTCCGAGTGGGGAGCACCAGTTGTGTTTGCCACTAAGGCAGATGGTTCCCTTCGTTTGTGTGTGGACTATCGCGAGTTGAATAAGGTGACGAGGAAGAATAAGTATCCTCTACCGCGGATAGATGATTTGTTTGATCAGCTGGAAGGAGCTAGAGTGTTCTCCCAGTTGGACCTCGCGACAGGATTTCATCAGCTTCGGGTAGCAGATGAGAGTGTTCCGAAAACGGCATTTAGGACGCCGTCTGGATTTTATGAGTGGTTGGTTATGCCATTTGGGTTGACCAATGCACCAGCCTATTATGTGGATCTTATGAATCGAGTATTCAGAGATCAGTTGAATAAGTTTGTTCTTGTGTTCGTGGATGATATCCTTGTTTATTCAAGAACAGAGGAGGAACACAAGGGGCACTTGAGGATAGTGATGGAGGTGTTGAGGAAACACCAATTGAAAGCGAAATTCTCTAAGTGTCATTTTTGGAGAAGGGAAGTAAGATTCTTGGGTCATGTTGTTTCAGAGAGTGGTATTGTCGTGGACCCTGCGAAGGTGGCTACGGTGCAGGATTGGCCTACACCCAAGAATGCAACAGATGTAAGAAGTTTCTTGGGATTAGCTGGATATTATCGTAAGTTTATCCAAGACTTCTCCAAGATAGCAGCACCGTTGACTCAGTTGACTAAGAAGAATCAGTCCTTCGTCTGGGACGGAGTGTGTGAGGATGCCTTCAAGAGTCTAAAGGAGAGGTTGACGCGTGCGCCAGTGTTAGTCATTCCTAAAGGGAATGAAGAGATGACGGTATACACAGATGCTTGTGGTACCGGACTGGGTGCAGTATTGATGCAAGGAGGTAGGGTTGTAGCTTATGCTAGTCGACAGCTAAAGCCGCATGAGAAGAAGTATCCTACCCATGATTTGGAATTGGCAGCGATTGTATTTGCGCTGAAGATGTGGAGACACTATCTCTTGGGAGAAAGATTTGAGTTGTTTACCGATCATAAATCGTTAAAGTATCTCTTCTCCCAGAAAGATTTGAATCTCCGTCAGCAGAGATGGTTAGAGTTCTTGGCTTCGTATGATTTTGATATCGCGTATACACCTGGGAAGGGTAATGCGGTAGCCGATGCCTTGAGTAGGAGACATGCCAGCTTAGGGGCAATGTTTCTTGAATGGAAGCAACTGGAGTATATCGCGGGGTTTGATTTCAGACCAAAGTGCGAATTGGATCCAGTTATGCTAGCTAGTTTGACGATCAGACCCACTTTGATAGAGCGGATTGATTCTAGCCAGAGGGACGATCCTAACCTATTAGAAATCATCTCCAAGTTAGAAATGGGAGTTGATGAGGAGATGAATGTGTATGGGCTTGATCGAGATGGATGGCTTCGAAAGAATGGAAGACTAGTTGTGCCCAACGTGAATGGTTTGAGAGATGAAGTGCTTAGAGAATGTCATCACTCAAAACTGACTATACATCCCGACGGTAATAAGATGTATCGGGACATGAGACAGACTTACTACTGGGAAGGGATGAAAAGAGACGTTGGGAAGTTTATATCCAAATGCATGAATTGCCAGCTAGTTAAAGCCGAACAAAAGAAGCCTAGTGGGTTGTTACAACCATTAGAAATTCCCGAATGGAAATGGGAGCAAGTTTCAATGGATTTCATTGATGGCTTACCAAGGACTAGATCGGGATATGATAGCATTTGGGTAATTGTGGATCGATTGACTAAAAGCGCAAGATTTATACCAGTCAAATCGACCAGGACGGCAGCCAAGTTGGCAGAATTGTATATGAAGTGGGTAGTGAGATTTCATGGAGTACCCAAAAGCATTGTGAGTGACTGAGACCCGTTGTTCACTAGTGGGTTTTGGAAGAGCTTACAAGAGGCTCTAGGGTCAAGATTACATCTCAGTACCGCATATCATCCTCAGACCGACGGTCAGACGGAGAGGGTGAATCGTATATTGGAAGATCTCTTGAGAGCGTGTATATTGGATTTTGGTGGATCATGGGATGACTATTTGCATCTAGTAGAGTTTGCATATAATAATAGCTACCAATCCAGTATCGGTATGGCCCCATATGAAGCTTTGTACGGAAGACCGTGCAACTCACCATCATGTTGGATAGAGACTGGCGAGAAGTTTGTGCTTGGACCGGATGTGGTGAGAGAAACTTCCGATAAGATCAAGATCATTCAGCAACGAATGAAAGCTGCTCAAGATAGACAGAAAAGCTATGCTGATAAGAGGAGAAGAGACTTGAAATTCTCCGTTGGTGACTTGGTGTTTGTCAAGATCTCTCCGTTGAAGAGCGTGATACGATTTGGCAGGAGAGGAAAATTGGCACCAAGATTTGTTGGGCCATTCCCTGTTCTTGAACTAGTCGGGAATTTGGCGTATAGAGTTGACTTACCAGAGAAGATGGCGGGAGTTCACAATGTATTTCATGTTTCCCAACTAAGGAAGTTCGTTCATGACTCAGATGTGACTATTTCACCTGATCAGTTACAGGACTTCGAAGTAGAATTCGAGGCGGTTGGGAACCGCAAGCCGATTCGTATTGTAGGGCACGATACAAAGCAACTTCAAAGGAAGACGGTGAAGCTAGTCAAGGTTCAGTGGGCCGAGAACGAGAATGATTGTACTTGGGAGACTGAGGAAAGCATTAGGAAGGCACATCCAGAACTCTTTGCCTGGTAAGATTTACTTTGTGATTTAGTTATTCCGCATGCTAGAATAGACTTGTTTTACTTGTTTTACATGGTTGATTGTTGTTTTATGATTGATAGGCATGCGGACCTTTGTGTGTGTTTGGATTAGGGAATTTCGGGGGTGAAATTTCTTAAGGGGGGAAGAGTGTAATGACCCGTATTCTACACATCATAGGATCGTAGAATATTTATTTCTTTCCCATGTGAAGTCGTATGGTCATGTAACTTTGGGAAACATCTATTAGAGTCATTTCCCATGCTTATGATTTTTGTCGATTTTTAAATGACCATTTTGCCCCTAGTTGGTACTGTTTTGGCCATAACTTTTGATTGGAAAGGAATTTTGACCTGAAACCACTTCCATTTGATTCGTTTGATGGTTTCTCTTTCCGTAGAGTGGTCACATTAGCCAAACGGACTTACCGTTTGGGAGATATGGCTGAAACAAGGTTTGGAGGGTGAAAAACTGCTTAACCGGGCCAAATCGGGTGATTAGTGAGTAGGCCCATAACCCATTTCGGGATTAGGGTTATGGGAGGGCTGAAATGAGATGGAGAATCATTCCATTTCAGTTTTCTAGCCTCCACTTATCACCAAGGATCCCTAAAAATGGCCTCCAACCTCTAAATCACCTCCAAATCACCTTTAGGTTAAGGATTTGGCTTAGCAACCCCTAATCAAGAAGGATCTTCACCAAATCAACAAAGGAGCTGCTGTTGGCATTGAGATTCACATCAAATCAGAGAATCATTTCAGATTTTAGTTTATTTCGTGGCTAAGGTGAGTGATTTGCTTAGTTTTGCACTAATTATGGCTAATTAGGAGTGATTAGTGTTAATCAACGAATTTAAACATGATAAAATTCTGGAAAAATGTTCATAAAATTCGGAATGATGTTTTAGACCTCTGATATGAATTTGGGTTAATTTGGTTAAGTTTTGCTAATCCTATCATTAGTTTCACCTAAACATGCTTAAGGGGAAATATGAGATTTTGGGTATGTTTGATCCATTTTAACCTATCATATTGATGTTTTGAGGTTTGTGGTTGATTATGCATGTTGCTATGACTGTATGAAATGCTTTGTGATTGATCTCAATAGTTAGAATGGTCGAAAACGCCGTCGAATGGCGTAAACTGCTCGCTGGAGGGACTGCAGGAAGTTGCAAGTGGGATCGGATCAGACTCCCCGACCCGAACCGATCGTGGGTATATACCACGATCCGATCCGAAGACAGCGATCCGCATGTCCACCCCCGATCGTGAATCCTCTCCACGATCCGATCCAGATTTGATGAGGCGCAACGATCCGAAGGGAGGAGCACGAACCGATTCACTGCAGAAGTTCACGAGCTGACTACCTGGGAAGGTGCACCCGACCCGACTCGACCAGTTGGGGAAGCACGAACCAATTTGAAGGAGGAACCCCGACCCGATCCGAATGGGTGACCACGACCCGATCCGAATGGGTGACCACGACCCGATCCGAATGGGTGACCAAGAGCTGATGGCGTAACTTGATCCGATCCGTGCAGACGAGGAAAGCTGGGCTCCGAACCGATCCGATCTGAAGGCCACGATCCGATCCGATCTGGTGATGATCAATAACCCGAGATGCAAAGATAGTCCAAATGGAAGTTAGAGCTCAGGATCCCGGGACCAGTTGGGAACCAATGAGTTCACTTCATGGTTGGACTTTGCTGCGGGACGTGTGCTAAGGAGTTGTCGATGTTCATAACTTCGATTCACCACTAAAAGGAATGATGGGCTACTTATCAGTGCAGTAGGGTCATTACGACCTGAGGGGCAAAGTGATGGTAGCAAGACTACGTTATCAGTGCAGTATGGTCATTATGACCTGAGGGGCAAGGTGATGCGTAGTAAGACTATGAGCCAGCGCAGATGGGGTGAATAACTCCATGGGGCAAGTGGACATAGTAAGGATTAGTAAGGCTATGAGCCAACGCAGATGGGGTGAATAACTCCATGGGGCAAGTGGACATAGCGAGGAATTAGTGGCTACGTTATCAGTGCAGTGAAGCCATCTATGACTTCATGGGGCAAAGTGATTGTAGCAAGGAATGTTGGGTGATCGAAGTGGTGAATATCATATGCTTCACGCACTGAGTGAGAGATGTGAGGATGGATGCTATGCTTGATTGTTTGCCATCATTATGACATGCACACCTCCCCCACCTCCGTATCTTTATACCGTTTGATATGATACCTTAGAGTGTTGTACAGTATGTAGTACTAACTCTTTGGTTGCAGGTCCAGGTTCAGGTATGTTTTAGTCTACCTGATATTATTCACTTTAGATGCTTATCGCTCATACCAGGCTTTATGTCTGACCCAGAGTTTTATGTCTCCTCTTATTACTCTGGGTGCTCACACGAGCAGACTAGAGACAGGTTAGCTAGTGATGCGCGAGTAGCTGATTCGGAGGCGGGCAGGAGGCTTCCACGTATTATATATATATATTCTCCCTGTGTCGTTGGTGGTCGCTACTTGGGCATTAGTAGTGTACCTCATTTATCTTACTTTGCTTTGAGACAGTTTGAAAGTTGTAATAAGCTGTATTTTGGATTTCCGCTGCTATGATGTTTAGTTCTGATTTTCAGCTTATGCATTGTCTCTCCTGTTTTATGTCAAGTATGTTACTATTATATTTTGTTCTATGCGCTGTGAGACATTCTACAGGTTCTTTGTATGTTCATTTCCTTCTTCCTTTTTCTCTTTTGGCGACCCGTTCCGGGCTAACTGGACATGTGTACAGCGCACCTTTGGAGTAAATGTCGGTTGGTGCGGGGCGGGCCGTCACACAAGCGAAATGAGTGGCCGGTCATGTGTGGTCGGGTTGCAAGACGTTCTTGTTGAACCCAGTGTATTTCCCACTGGAGATACACTATCGGAAGGTGGTTCCATACCTTGTCATAGTTGGAGATCCATTATCCATAAGTGCTAGCAGTTTTGTTTGTATACTATGTATGTGGAGCATGAGATGCAAGCGTTTCGCTAGATTCTAATTTATTTGTGAAAACTCTAGACATTATTATAGTATCAGAAAAATTATGATTTCAAACTATTTTGGATTATCGTAAGGTAAAAACCATCCATGTTTATGTGTGGATCAGTCTTACGATTATCTTTTCTTTCAAAAGAAATTTTACAAGTTAAGCAAGCTGTTTTAAATCTTTTGCTCACACCAGTCCCATGACTGACTTAGAGTTTATTTTTCTATATTTCCCCTAAACTCTTGGGTGCCCAAATTTGTACGGGCAGTCAAGTAGTTCAGGATTTTTCAGATACTGGAAGGAGCTTGGAGCAAAAGGCCTCGATGTTTAATATATAAAGAGTTTTTTCCGTTGTATTATATATGTAATGTACTTTAATGATGAATGTAAGTACTGATACCATTTTGTATTTCAAATAATGTTATACGTTATATTTTATTCATTTCGCTGCGAGCTTCGTGTTACTCTGATTTTGTTGTGTTATGTTCTTCTTTTTCTTCTATCCTACTTTTTTATCTTTATATTTCTCACCATCTAACTTCTTTCTATAAATGATTCGATGTTTCCGATACTTGAATGATCGACATGTTAATCAGGAGAAGTATTTATGTCGATTTTCGGGTTCGAAAATCCTCGGGTCGTTACATTCATGCATAGTTTGAACTATTGATTGAAAAAATGGTTTCCAAGTTAAATTTATTTTTCCCGAACATTTCAGCTATAAATATATTTTATGTATAAAGAATATTTGGAAATGTATATGTAGTACTTTTATCTATAATAATAATAATAATAATGGGTTTTAATATATCAGGAACCATGATTTAAAAGAGTGTGTGTGTGTGTATGTAGAGATTTTACATAGGCTTTCCAAAAAAAAAAATCTGGTGTATAGAACCATATTTTCCTCTAAGTATTTCAAAGCAAATCATTTTTATAAAATTACACGTTATTAGTTGGATGAGAAATCAAATTAAATAGTCTACGGGAATGATTGGCATTAAACACCCGCATTCACTTTATTGATTAATTCCTCGACCTGTTCAATTAATTCACTTATGCACACAAGTGATGTTTACTAACATATAGTAAATTATTGAGCAAACTTATGTAATATAAGAGGCATTGTCATTACTTCAATAAGTTCTATACAAAAGCACATTGGACTTCTCGACTGGAGTATACTGGTTTATAGAAAATATTTAGGTACAGTCGTGTGGTATGGAACACAAGGTTGTCACTTGATCCGTAACTAATAGAAAGTATGTAAAACTTATTTCCATGAGTTTACTAGCTCATTTTAGGGATATTGTTTGCAGGTAGATCTTGTGGGTTTACATGACCATTTGAATGATACTTGTTTAAAGGCAAATAAGATAGGTGATTGCAGTCTATATTATCTTATACATGTTTACATGCATGTTACAGGGTTTACGAGCCTAATTTGGAGCAACCCATTTATGGCGTGCTTTGAGACTTTAAAGGCTCACCATTCTTATATATCTTATTTCGCGTCTTTCTCTTATTTATGATTTATTGATTTCTATTAATGATTTATGGGATCCATTTATATTATAGGCCCATCTTATAACAATACAATTACAATCGTGTTCAGTGAGTTATCAGGCTCACTAATCTTGGATATCTTTGCCAATTTTCCCTTCTTATGCGATTATGGAAATTCTATAGAGATTTTTCGATTTATGTGACTTATTGCAACAACCTTCGCTTCAGGTACCTAGGTAAAACAAATTATAAAAATATTATAATTCTCTAGTTGGGAAAATAAGTAAAATTGCGAGAAGATAATTTGTATAACCATACAAGTTGAATAAACTTTGAAGTTATTGTTAGCTTGTGTACTAAAGAGACTTGGGTTACTATGAGTAATAGGTTGAAGTATGTTGAATTAAATTGAATAAAACAATAAAGGAATTAATCCAATGATAATGCGTTGAGAAAATTTAAATATGTAAAAAATAAAGTGTTAAAAAAATTCATAATGAAATTTTAGATAAAATATGCGGTTAAGAGATTTTTATGTCCTTTATGGCAATAAATTACCATTTATAAACGAATAATGAATTCTGGTGTAAAACCGTGTTTTTTCCAAATTTATTTGAGTTGTAAACAAAGTATAAAATTTAAGTATTGATTTAAAACCAATGTGGTTGTACATTTATTTACGTTAAAACAACGGTTTGTGTAATTCTAAATGTTAAAATTATAAGTTTTAATAGACAAGAAGTGAAAAGGAGCATTATATTAAAAGGGTAGAATTTCAAGTGTTTAAATTAAAAGTTAGTGTTAAAAAAGGTTATACAGTTTTATAAGTTGAAATAAAGAAGAGTTGTAAGTATGTGATGAAGGAATAATTTAAAAACACTTAAACATGCATTGGAATGTGTAAATATCAACATAATGAAGCTAATCCAATAAACATAAACCTAATTGGGCCTTAAGCAAAGCCCATAACCAAAATTACTTAACAAAAGAAAAATCTAGAAGAGGACCAAGAGGAAAATATACGTATGTTTTCAGCAAACCCTCTTCTTCCTTCTTTAAGATATTTTTATAGAGAAACTAATCCTCTCTAAATCCTTAAAAAACCAATTCCTAATTCAAATCAAAAACTGTGAATAGATTGCTAAATAAGACTATTGCTACAAAAATCTATTAAGCAGAAGTTTTATTTCATTGAATCTCTATGATTTGAGAAAACCATCTCACTTATGTTCATTTCTTCCTGCATGTTACTTTAATGGATATTACAGGTTGTTGAAGCCTTCTTGTGACCAAAATTCTCAAAATTTTCTTCTCAAATCATAGTAAATTTGCTGCGATTAACCAAGGCAAGTTCAAAGAACTTACTCTTCTAGATTTCTTGTGTTTACATGTTGGAAATTGGGTTTTCTCATGTAGATCTAAGTTACAGGAAACTGAAAACAAAAGTCTTCAGGTTACAGTAAAATCATGCTATGGGTTGAAATTTGTTGCCTTGTATCTCCTTTGTTATGTGTCAGATTTGAGCATAATCTTTTTTGGATTACATCTTGAGTGTTCTACTTTGTGCATATTGAAAATCATGACTAAATTCACCCTATAACTTCATTAAATTTTGTCTCGAAGTTGGATACAAGCAAAATTGATTGCCTGGAATTCTACATGTATAGGGGTCGACCCAGTACCCCCTTAGGTCGACCTAGGGGTCAACCCAAGTCATAGATAGGTAAATTTAAGGTTGACCTAAGCTATACAATGGTTGACCTGTGCATAGATGTTTGAACCTACCTTCTTACTACGTGTTTCTGGCTTTTTCCTATTTATTCCTGAAGGATTTCTATGTTATTTTAGGTGATATCCGAGCCTAAATTTTAGGTGATATGGGCTTGTTCCTTAATTAGGGAAATCAACATTTTAGTCGATTCACGCTCCCGACCGACGAGGTTTCATGTCATTCTTTGTGTGTTAATTCCTTGAACTATTCATGATTTTTCCTACATGATGTGTGTATTTTATAAATAGTTCTCGAAAGGATTTTCAATATAAAAATTCATTTTAGAAAAATATTCTACAAATTTTAATTATAAAATATAAATATTTCAAAGCTATTTTTTACGTGAATATTCTATATTATAAATTTTGATTTTAAAATGATTACAAAGTGTTTTCAGAAATTGTTTTCTTGATACATATACTTGTTTATAAATTACACATTTTTGCACCCTTTAAGAGGATGAGAAAGCGAGTTAAACGATATAATAAGCCACGTGGTATGGAACATGTAGGTCTTCTATGTCATCTAATTCTTGACTTATTCAATTGAAGTTATTTTTGTGTATGGAATTGGCTGTCAGGTAGTCAACCGAGAAGCAAGAACATATGGTAGGGGACATATCATTACCAATATTAGGTTTACCATTGGAAATCCATGACACATTTTGTGACTGTGTGGGACCTTAGAGCCGTATGTTTAACAATACTAGGCCAAGTGGGCAATTTGTGTTAGAAATGCGAGTCTATCTTATGTAGACCTAGGGTCTACCTATGTGAGGTGACTACGTGGAGCTTATTAGCTAGATGTATAAATCTTTGGGTAAACTATGTGGGGCACCAAAACTGTACGGAAAGTACTCGTAGGCTTTGGCCATTACTGTGTGGAGCACGTGCAGGCGTTGATAGGACTCGCCTCTTTGGATCCAAAAATGTATGGTATTGTTTTTCTGGATTTCAAGTACTCTTTGATTTCTAGAATTTGTGATATTTATGAAGTTTTCACCACGTTGTGAATATTGGGTTGGACACATATCATTTAGGTTATTTGATGTTGTATTATGTGGACATTACATTACTCTATTGCGACTCCTAATCGGGTTCGACATGTTGTGTTTTTGTGATTTCCATCATATGTCTCAATTTGATTTGAAATTTCTTTTGAGCATCTTAGCAACAGGCATTGGTCATTTATTTGCTGGAAATTGTTGTGTTGTGTAGATATATATTACACGAGATCCTTGACCATAATTGAGTGAACCTATCACATGTATCCTATGTTGTTATGCGTTTTATGTATTCCTCCTTTATTATAAAGAATGTTTCTTATGCGATCTTATCTTCCATTTGTCATGATCTAAATGATATGTTCAAACTAGACTGATAGTGTATTTTATGTAGTCGGGTCAAGATGAGTTGTTACAGGATAGCCACTTCTCGTAGATTCCATCTTACCTTTTTTTGCTATGGATCACCTCATTGTCTTTTTCAAGTTGTCTCAAGCTCTTTAGTTGTACCCAATTATATGCATTATTTAGTGAACTCGTTTGTATGTATGGTTCATGTGATGACTCACTATACGCCATAGGTGCTGATATAACTTAATAATATGTCGTACAAGCATCCGATCAATGTAAAAAAGTAATTAAGAGAAAGAAATAGTACAAAAGAAGATAAAAGGGAAAGAAAAGAAAAGAGAAAGAAAGGAACAGAAAATGAACAAAGAACCTATCTAATATCTCAGCGCATCATTTAACAACAATCATAGATATAAAACAGGCGAGATAGTAATAACTATATAAAGCACATAATCATATCACATAGGAATAGACAGTTATATAGAACAATAATAAAGTCTATTAGAGTGATAAATAAACTAGGATTGATAGTATATCTCTAATAAGGATACATAACACTATCAAGGCTCCAAAGTGTCACACAACGGAAAAAATAAGGATTATACAAGCATAAATAGGAAAGACATCGTCTCTTGCTAGTCCATAATGTGTAGCTCCAAAAGGTACTCATACATGCTACCCAACCAACCCATCAACATCGTCGATGAGCACCTAAGGTAATAAGAGAGAAATAAAACCTAGGTTCAAGGAATAGTCTACTGTGAGCAATAAACATATCTCAAAATACCATAAAAGTCATAATATTATATATGGCATAGAAGGTATGGAGAAGCATACTTGTCATGTCGCTACATCCAGAGAGTTAACATATAACAATCGATATATGCTAACTATGCTAAACATCAAGTAGAGACAGTGTGATGGATGTCTAAGTATTAAATTGTGATAAATAATTAAGTAAACAATCATAGTATCCATCAACCATCCTCACATTCACTCACTCAGTGCATAAAGCATATGGGATCCAATCCTTTGGTCACCAAATCCTTCGAGGCACTGGCAGGTCCCATAACATGGACTCCACCGGAATATCGCCATATCCCACTGCATGGACAATAGTTGATAACCCTACCTGTTTCTCACTGCATAGGCTTTAGGATCCGAGTTGATCAGTCCTCACTACATAACCTCTGATATGTCCTATCATTTTCTCAAAGGCGTGTCGAAGTCGCGAATACCAATATCTCCTTTGCACACATTATCTGCGGTATAATTGATCTCTAGACTGTCCATCAGACTCCGATCCAAAGTCGTCACGATCTGGGAACTATCTCAAGTGGCAATCATATATCATAGGATATCATCATGTGTTTCCCATCATACTCTCCGATAGTCACCTCAGTACGGCTTAATGTCATCTTTTCTGCATATCAGAGAAAATTATCTATCACGGTAGTCTCGTTTCCATCATAAAATCATCGCATTCTTTTCTCCTGCCAAAGCCACCGATCGAAGAGCCATCATGTTGAAATCATGATCAAACAAACCATCATGTCCTGCTCCTCGAAATCACACCATCGTCCATGTCAAATTGGCCAAAGTGGCCAATGAGAATAGTAGTCGACATCGACCACTCCATAGTAATCAATTGATTCTACTCGGATAATGTATTTAACAAAGATTGGTTAAATGCACATCTAGAGAAAACATCCGACATTCTTCGTGAAATTTAGCTCATCTCCATGTCCAACCTTTGTCTTTAGATTGATCGCCAAGCTCCAGTGTCGGTCCATCCCCAAATCTGTCATTGAACCGATGTCGATTAGTCGTCGAATCCAACCATATGCTCTAAAGCTCCATCGAGATTTTATCTCATCTGTTCGAGTTTGCCATCCTAGTACGCT
Organism: Allium sativum; assembly: GCA_030737875.1. Lineage (NCBI taxonomy): Eukaryota > Viridiplantae > Streptophyta > Magnoliopsida > Asparagales > Amaryllidaceae > Allium > Allium sativum. The sequence goes on along the minus strand of CM060912.1, from coordinate 389,860,636 downwards.
CAAACAATGTGCACCAGCATGTGCGTTTGACTAATAAGCACCAAACTCTTACAAACGAGATTTTCCTAATGTTAGATCACCTAAAATAGAGTTTTAAATTAAAATAAGCAAATAATTAAACCATGCAATCAATAGTCATAGAAAATTTTAAACTAACATATGAGCATCCAAAATGATGTCAATGAATAAAATGAAACCTAACTGTAGCAATCAAGTGAAATAAATGCCCAAATAATCTAATTCTAACATTATAGTCAAAATAGCGCATAAATTGGTAAAATGTGATAATCATTGTTAAAACTACTTAAATCATTTATTAATATTTATATTAATTATATACTAGGTTCAATTATCCTAATAATTATGTTTTATTGTTAGAAATCAGATTAAAGCATCAATTAAATACTGTACGAATGAATACAATCTACTAAGAGATAGTATCACTCACTTCGACCAAATCAGCCCAAATGTTATATATATACACACACACACACACACACAATCCACATCGTACAGCTCATCAATACTAGTCTAGTAGAAGAAATGGTGTCCAATTCTGACATCGTATGCAAAAGATTCCAAAGACATAAATTTTACGATTTAAATCGACACTAAGTTAACTAATAATTAACTTAAATGTTAATTACATTATTAATACTAATAAACCTTCTTTCCCAAAGCCATCCCTTATAGCGATGCATACACGCACAATCCAAAGAAACCGTGCACCCTTTCATTGTGATATGGAGTTCAGATTGACGAAATTGAAATTCAATGCAACAACACAGATTTTTGGATACCCAGACCAAACAGACTATGGTGTGTTTTGTTTATTTTTAACCTAAGATGAATAAAACATGAATTTGGGTTCTTGCCTTATGATCAATGGTGAAGCATTGACTCTTACCTCTACACGTCCCAATTAGGGTTGGTAGTAAGGCCGAGAGGTTGGCCATAAAATTACATGTTGGGGTACCACCGGTGGTCATGTGAGGATAGACACCAATTGTGTTGTTACATCCGACTTCACCATTGCACTCCGGGCTTGAAACTTGACTTGCCCATACCTTAGCCACTACCTTCGGCCCACCATCCAGGATGCGACATATATACCTGACCATATGTCTATCGTGGGCGCGACCTTCACCGTGTAACTAGAGTTCGCCAAAATCAAGATGGAGGAGCATCTTTTCTCCCTCTATCGAATGCTAATGCCTGTTTGCCCCCAACTTCAACCAAGGATCCAGCAAAATCGAAATTTAAAATTGAACCTACCATACCAACCATCACTGAATGCTCTTTGAATTTAATAAGAGGTAAAGCTTCTCCGTATGATCGCAACAAGCCTAGAATTGATATTTCAAGCTGAGTATTTGTTGGTAGGATTTTCTGAAGTAAATGGAATAAATGGCCTATGAAACAATAAACATGATTTGGGGGAGATGAAATGAACAATGCTTGGCCCAATCATATTTATGGGTTGTGGATACTTTACATTATTATATCCAAGTTTCATTCACATTCTCAAACCAAAAATCAATGAGCATTTTTATTCATTACGATCAAACGACGTATCTAACCACCGTGGAACTTGACAACATGAATCACCTCAACAATATGGTTCTAATGGTATAAGTTTCGTCATAATCTAAGATTGTACCCTGAAATAACAACTTTCTCTTATTTCTAGAATGTTTTGATCACCATTTGGTTCAAACACGAAATATGAGATCCGTATACTTTTTCTCTATGTATCGAACAATTTGAACTCAATGGAACTGGTTTCGAGTCCTGATTCGATCGTTTACAAAAAATATCACCTTCGGAACCGTCACTTGATTAATCAACGATCGAGTATTTAAATAAAATATTTAAATATCCAATCATTAAAATATGGATCATCACATTCTTCCCTCCTTAACGAATTTCGTCCTTGAAATCCCGAAGCACGGAACAACATAACCCTACGTTCTCGAACAAATGACGGCACATGATAAATCATTTCCTATCGTTCTCAAGAACAACTATTGAAACCTATCACTACCAATGAAATAGAATCACAATTTAGCATGTAGCTAATATTCGCATTCCCATGTACAACCATAATCAAAAGTAGTTAAGCCAAACATCTAAGCTGTACACTTATTTTTCAACCAATGGACAATGGAAAATAAAGATAACAACTCACTAGTTTGAAGATAATTCAATTTAGCATCGCATATTGGATTTCCTTTCAACTTTGACTAAATTTACGGAAAATTAAGGTAGCACCTCCTTTATGCGGATCAATCCGGAAAAACTACATTCGACAAATATGGCTCATCCTATCAAAAGAAATCAAAACCCAAAAGTAGCTACCTATATCAAGGCATAAGATCACCATAAATGCTTCAATGGAAGAAACCATAACTTCACATCTACTATATACCTCTTTTAAAGCAAGCTTAGCATTTAGACGCAAATAAAAGCAAATTAGCATCCAAACAATCAAATCTTTTTTTGTTTAAAAGCAAAAGTATGTGATCCGCTAAAAAGAAGAGAGTGCGCGCGCACACAAATATATATATATATATATATATATATATATATATATATATATATATATATATATATATATATATGTGTGTGTGTGTGTGTGTGTGTGTGTGTAACAAGTGACAATAACTACCAACATGCCCCGCAGTTAACCAATTGTAAACAACCAACTTAGACTATGACCATAAGTATAGGAGGTAGACGGGTGAGCTCCGAAAAAACTACCGCCCATCATACTTCAAAATCGAGTTTTGGCAAGGCCACCACGCGATAATGAAGTATTTGTACTCCTAAATAATACAATCGTCACTCTAAGAAATACATATGAACAGTACAACATAACAAAAGAAAGGACCCTCCAGAACTGATCTCCAATAAGCTCCTCAACAAAAATCAATAGACCTGTATCCTAAAATAAGTCTAAATAAAAAGTAAGCTAACAACACACATATATAAGTATATATACATATATATGTGAAAAAAGGTTAAAACATAGGATAGAAAGAGACAACTAAAAGAACTACTAAATCAAATATCAATTACAAATACATATTCTATTATAACAAAAATTCTAAGTAATCCTAATAAACAAATACAAATTATTTCTATAGAAATTTGCCAAACATAGGATTCCTAATCATCTTACAACAAGGGTTAGACATCAAATCTAAATAAAAAGAAACAATCTTGATAATTAGTTTATCTACAAAAGTGGAACTAGAACGAAACATTCACTGATTTCTGTTGTGTATAACAATTCTATGATTTTTGTTTGATGATAACAAACATATATATATATATATATATATATATATATATATATATATATAATTAATGCATTTGCAATTGTACTATTCTACTATATGACAAACAGAATTAAATATTTATATTTAAATAAAATACTACTGCACAAGAATTTAAATACTCAAACAATATTTTATTTAAATATAATATTTTATTTCTACATTTGAATTATACAAATTTATAACTCCACTATTTGTACTTCTCATTGAAATACAGAACATTCAATTTAATTTTCTTTTGTTACATCTGTTCTTCACTACAACTCTCAGTCACTCAAATACATACATTGACACACTCTGTTACACACTCTCTTATATGTACAGAATAGTGTGAACCCGTGCTACGCACACGGCTTGTATTTAAACATGTTATTTTTGCAACTATCATTGAATCTTTATATATTTGTTTTCGTTGAAACGACATCATTTAACTCGAACTAACATTCTTTTTTCCTATAGACAGTTTCCATAGAAGTTAAATTTCAATTTCAATTTAGGTAATGCTAGTTAATCTATTAGTTTTTAACTTTGTTAAATAGAAAGGAAGGAAAAATATTTTTTTGCAGTTATACAAAATGCATTTAGAACACACAGCACAATAGAGGTTTTGAAGGCGTTGAATATATATATATATATATATATATATATATATATATATATATATATATATATATATATAGTAAGATTGGAGGCAAGGCGGAAAAGTCAAAATGTATATGTGAAGTACTCAACAGTAGCATTTCATATTTGGTACGCATTAGCCTCAATTAAATTACTACTACAAAACATGCATAAATTTCATATTAGAAAATGGAGGAAAATATTTGTCAGTATTAATGTTTATTGTTTTGTCTGAAGAAAACTAAGGTAAAGCTATGCTTAACATGGTGCCCAGCTGGGAGAAATTAGTTAATTTCAATATATAAGATATCAACTATTCCTAGTTACAATATCTACATAACAATTTTTTTCCATACAACATTGTACAAAAATATGCACAGTCGAAGACAGCACAGAAAAGTTAAAACATTTAATCAACACATCATGCATACATTTGCAACATTGACTTTGAGTTTACAATCAGTTTCAAATGGATCGAGTAACATCATAATGATGCCTTAGTACAAAATGAAGCACAATTCAAAGTTACAAAGACTAAAATGCAGAGGAAGGCTCATTAGAATACTGTCATTCGCAACATATAACATATTCAATAGTATGCTTCTGAATGGTTTTTGCTCTAAAACTGTCATGTGCAATAATCAGCGGAAACTTCCATTGGAGGAAAACATCTGAACAAACAATGCATAAAAAGTGGCAAGTGAAGATGCTGAAAATGAGCAATTTGCAGACTTGCCCATGACTGCATGTTATTATCGAAAATAACAGCATTATGATGCCAAAATCTTTGAAATTCCTTAACCTTTTCATGAACCTTATAAGCCTCGTCCTATGAATGCGTGCAATTATGACAATGATTAGTTCATAATCTACGGATTGGCCCATTTTGTGCTAAGCAAACAACAGGTTATTTAATGAAAACTTCGCAGATAAAACAACAATATGTGAATTAATCAACAAACAATTCTTAATTCTCATGCATACATGGAACAAAAGCTCACTGAAGTAGAATTTAAGAGAGAGAAATATAAGAATTTGAGTATACCTAGTCCAAATCCTTAGTTCAAGCACGAAATCTCATTAATCGACCTAATTTAGTACACTAACTTCTAGCTACAGTAGTTTCAAGCTATCGATTAAGAATAGAACATCAAATTTTCCAACCGATAAAAATCACTTACCTGAAAGAAGTTGAGATGAGAAACCTCTAGCGCTTCAGATCAACAGCCTTGCCATTTCAAAATGAATTGCCTCCCCCAATTGAGGATCTGTAATGGTAAAGCGCTATGCAAAATTCAACTTGAATGCAAACAAAAGCAAAAAATAAGTACATAGAATCCTATGAAAAAAAAATAGATGAAGGAAGATGGTAATAATGGAAAAGACAACCAAAATTGACAAAAGATCTTAAAATATAACACATAAAAAGACGTCGATGATAACGAACTCGTGCCAATGCTAATAATAGTATGTTCGAAGGGCTTACATTAAATTTTCAAGCATTATGTGAAAAAGAAGGTAAAATTACAGGGAATACACCTAAAAGTTTAATTTACTAATATTAAAAATGATTGCAGAATAAAGTGACAGTTCGTAGTTAAGAAGGTATAATATTGTAGAAACTTTAAGTAATCCAGGTACAATGCAGCAACATGGCCTAGCCTACATCTGTTATTTATAGTGCACTAGAAGATCAAACCTTCAAGTTTCATAAAAGTACATGCATTTTACAGACGATGTGGGCAGTCAGCAGTGCAACTTTAAATTTTACATATTTAGTAGAAGCTTTATATATTATTAGAAGAATCATTCCATAATATTTCATAACACATAACCATAGATATTTACTTTAAAATATGCTTTTATGATAATCCAGTTTGGATCAGTTTTTGAAATTGCAACAGTTTCCATATTGATAGTTTGCAAAACAGAACTATAAATTGAACTGCTACTAGCTTGCATAAGAACTTCCAAAACTGTGAATGTTTTACATTAAAACAAAATTGAACTACAAATGTTCAACTTTTGGGAAAAAACAATTGCAACTCCGTTAATAAACACATGAGCAAAAATATTAGCGTGGATCAGCTATTAGCTGACAATCATAAACAATAGGTTATTAAGTCCAGATCAAATCAATTTTTTTTGTTGACTTACCAAGATTTTAGCTCCCTGTTGAAATTTTGAACATGCAAAGAATTTTCAGTACCAATACATGTATGAATCTACCTTATTGTCTAGAAGAAGCTTACCAATACCAAGCTATACTGACTTTATATATTGAAAACAAATTAAGTTATATCATTCCAAATTTTTAGTAAATGTTCATTTGCATGTGGACACAATTCAAGATTTTATAGGAAATGGTAAATGAATTTGATAGTGCATATTTCATTCATCGAAATCGACAATCAATTAAATAAGACTTCTATACTCAAAATACTGATCATTTAACCAAGCATATCAACAGTATAAAGCAGCCCAATCATTCTTAGTGAGTACAAAACTTCCAATATCCACAATAAAAAAAAGCCAGAAAGAGACAATCCGAATCCATCAACAACCAAAACTTATTGATTTATGCAGCCAGCTCATATGATTTGACCAAAGATAGTTTTTCCAATTCTCACATGTTCCATGCCATATTTGACCACACTGTCAACTTCGGCCTACTACTGGCTCGAGTTATTTTATTATTTGATTAATTTTATTGTCGTGCATATAAGAGGAAAGTTGGCACTGCTTATTTGATCATTTCATTGATGGTCCCCTTTTGGCATTGCTCTAATTATTCATGTTCAGTGTTTTGTGTACACCTACGTGATGTGTCGGTCCGCCTTGTTTTATTCTTGCATAAGAAATAAATGTAACTGCTTTCCTCTCATTGAGAATTAATCTTTATAAAAATATATTTAGTGGATTATTTATAGGGCCAAATTTGTTAAGGTAGTAAGCACATAACAATTTCTTCAAAAAGATCTTTGTTGAGAGCTCATAAAATTGGATGTCTATTCCATGTAAGATTTGTTTTAATTAGCTATTGATTCACATTGTAAGTTTGACAGGTTATTTTATTTTATTTAGGACTATTATTAAAGCGAGAATAAGATTTATTTAATTAATGTTTTCTCAACGTAGAGTTCCCATAATGAAGAAAAGGGAAAATATTATATGGTACAAAACCTAGATGGTAAAGAAAATGAAATTAAGAATTACTTGTTTTTAGTATTTTCATGTCCTGTAATATCTGGATTTCAAACTGAACATTCCCAAGGTTAGTGAACAGTCAAACATCCAGTTCATCCATACATGTTTAAGTGTCCAAATTAAGTTGACATTTTTTCAGAAATGACAGAATTTTTTGGGAAACCGAATTGGAAAGTTCAAGTAATCAAAATAAAAATGATAAAGTGAATAGAGAAGATAGAAATGGAATAAATTGAAATCCTAATGTACATATTATAATTTTATCGATCTTCATTAAAGCTTAAACTTAAAAAATAAACAATTAATTTTTGAAGCCTATTGTGTGTTTGTGGGAAGCAGGGGTATACACTATTGTTAACCAAATCCGAAAATGAAATTGCCTAAAATTAACCCAAAAAACTTAGAAGGTTGAATTAAGAGAGAACTAATTATTTATAGCAACTTATCATATTTAAGGATAGAGAATATTTTTTTCGGAAAATTTTACCTGTTGATTTGGTTCCATGCCTCTTTTATGTTCTTTAAAGCTGTAACGGATACCTCCTAGTTAATTTCATCTATACCATGGATGAGACATACAATGATCAATAATTAAAATATATATAATAGCAATAATCAATTTCATGTACTTCAATACTTGAAGGCCGCTACTCTGGTTTTGTCCATCTCTCAGTAACCTACAAAGAAGTTATTATCGTCTAAGGAAAAGAGAATATATGTATTGAGACACAGGATGTTATCACGCATAATAACATGGTGTTTTATCCTATTGTAGTATGTTAAAATTGTGCATTTTCAAGCCTAATATATATATATATATATATATATATATATATATATATACACACACACACACACACACACACATATATATATATATATATGTATGTATGTATGTATGTATGTATGTATGTATATGTATATATGTATATACATAAACTATTGCTAACAGATAATGAAATTGCTTGAAATTAGCCCAAAAAATCTAGAAGGTTGAATTAAAAAAGAATTAATTAATTGTAGCAACTTATCATACCTTAAATATATAACGTAAAATTTATGAAAAAATTTTATCTTGTGATTTGGTTCCATGCCACTTTTATGTTATTAAATCCTCAAATGGTCACCTCCTAATTAATTTTCAATCTGTAGCGTGAATGGGATATACAATAATCAGTAATTATAATATGTATAACAGCTTTAATCAATTTTGTCATCTCTCAATTACCTACCAAGAAATTATAATAGTATAAGTAAAAGATGATACATGCATAGAGACTTCGAATCTTGTCACCTATAATAACATGGAATTTATCCTCTTGTAATAGTTTAAGATTGTGGTTTATTACAACACAACTAAGTGCGATTACAATATTTTTAGTTGAAGACACCATTAATATTAAAATTATGCTGTATAACAAATCAATACTTGAACCCATTGTTGAATTTTCGTATAGTCAAATATCCGCCCGTGAACCATTTCACGTTAGTTCCAAAACCAATATACAATATAACAATAAATCTAATTTTAATTTATATATATGGTAAAAACTGAACTATACAATTATGTTGCAGGTTTTTTAATGAGCTTTAACTAAATACATAGTATAATAAGTCATGTATATTGGTCGATTTTATAAAGTCGATCATGCATATTAAGAGGAAAATTTAGTATTTTGATACATACGATGTCTATCAACTAATAATGTAAGTGGCATGGCATCATCCATGAAAGATTTGCTGACCATCTTAAAATAAGGTTATAATCATTTAGTCAACAATTTAAAAATGTTGGAAATGCGAAAATGGGATAATTACGTTAGCAATCAATATCAATAAAAAAATGTGAATAAATGAATGACTATATTTTCACAATATCAATGAAAATGTGAAGTAAATGAATGGTCATATTTCCACAAGTAGACATTTATTTAGATTGATATGAAAGAACTTAAATTAATTTCACCATGAAAAGAATATAGAAAATATTAGTAAAAAATTCAACCCTGAAAAGAATATAGAAAATATCAGTAAAAAAATTCATAAGATATCTAATGATGTCAAATTTATTGAATATTACATCATAACCGTCTATAATTGCATTGATAGGTCACAAACTCAAGTAATACAATCCAAGTTTAAGTTAAGCATTTTGAATGTCAGTGCCTTAAAGAACATAAAGAATAAAGGAGGGAGCAATAACCTACATGGTTTTTAGATATCAGTCATTTTGTCTTTCTAAGTTTACAATTGGTGAACATTAAAAAATTATAGATCTAATTTGATGTGGTAGCAGACTTAAGCCAACATAAGGAAATAATGGATTATAAATAAGCCAAAGCGTGTCAAATAAAATTGAATATGTAAATTTAGTTGAAGAGAGCATTTTTGCCTGATGAACTTAGGTATTTAGGCAAAATAAAATTCTGCTAAGATTCAACCGATCCTTATTGTAGCCAAATGAGTGGTATATCATCAAATGGAGCGTTTCATCAATGAAAATAAAATATGCAACCCTAAATTAGGAATGGAGAATAAATTAGAACATTAAATGAGATGCCAAAATATGCTTTACAGCACCCCATACAAATGGCAGCAGTAAATAAACTGGGGATATAAAGGTTTGTCACTGCTTAATGATAGTTACATTGAAATTAATTTTAGTTATTAGCACATGACAATTATTTAAATAGAATAAATAATGAACATACTTTTTAAATGACACAAAAAATAATCCTCATGCATGGATATAAAATTTGCATGAGTATGTTCCAAATTCAACATACGGACTTATACCTATGCTTATTTAAATTCATTTTCACAGTTAAAGCATGAGATTTATAATCTAAAATTAGAAATATAAATCATTTTTAATCTTAAAGGGAAACATGATGACAAAATTGTTCTTAAAAAACATAGAGAAATTATTTATTCACACTTTCGAAACCTGTGTAAGAAACAATAGTAGAGATAACACCCCTTCATTGCTTCTCTTCAAATCCAATTATGTTATGGATGCTTCATTTTCTATATTATTTAAAAGCAATAGACGAATGTTACTTATTAGAAAATCGACTTGAACCGCTACCATAATATAAACTCATATGCAGATATGAAAGGCAATTGGTGATAGGCAAAGCTAGATCAATTGCAAAAAATAATGAATTACGAAAAGATAACATATGATAATTAGTAATAAATGAACCCTCACCTAACACATCTGAATTATAAGGAAACGGTCAATTTACTCACTAATTCCTTTTAGCTCTGCACCTATGGCTTTGGTTGACTTTTTTATTTAACCAATAGATTCAGTCTCATGAATATTTTTATTACAAAAATTTGAATTTAGTAAATACAAACAACCGAACACTCTCAAATAACTCAAACTAATTAAAGTCAACTCCAAAACAAACTGACATGTCTAACGCAACTCATGAACATTAAAGTAAACATGACAAAGAAAAGTGTTAGTTATAGTACTAAAGTCGGTATTACAATGTCCAATGGATACATAGTTCATTCCATATTCTTCTTTGTAGTTAGTATAAATCACAAACATATCAAAGAGAAGTAGAGGATTAAATAAGCAACGCAAAGAATAACTCATCAGCTATGTTTATTCTGAAGTCATCAAAGTTTTGCTATTTTATTATAACCATGTTATGTAAAATAAGTTGTTGACCGCAAGAATGCAAAAGGAAATACAAAAAGTTGCTAAATGAGCTGTAAAGAAAATGGAATGCATGATTATACTCCTATCTATGCGCATTTTTTGATATTCCCTGTAAAGAAAGTGTTACGTAAAATAAGTAACTATATATAATCAAATATATTCCCTATAACTATATTTTTGGCATTCGCAAATTAGTCTATTTTAATTTACAGGGAATATCAAAAAGTTTCCTTCACTGCTCAACTTAGAGCTAAGGGAATTTCTGAAACTAAAATAGTATTTCTTAAGCCAAATCCACAAACCGACATGAAGAATCGAAGTTTGATATATGTCTGTCTAGTCCATTCAGTGGCAAGCGTTTAAGACGCAAAAGGGTGCTTCGCCCAGTGTTGAGAGTAAGCTCTAGAGCATGCCTTCACTTTGAACATGAACAAATGGAACACATTTGTTTCGTGCAGATACTGAAGTGATAAATGGACATTTAAGATCCATTCACAATACCAAGTACGCTTCAGTTGATGCATACCTGAGACTACACTTGAAAGCCAAACACACTATAGAACTCTCCATTTCACATATCTGTCTCAAATTCAACATTGACCTGGGTATGTATATCAAAAGTGAGTAGAAATAGTAGGATGCAGTGACAAATGTTTGTAAAAAGGTAACACGTTAAACTTCAGTTTTCTTGTAAAATTATAGTTTCCCGCATTCTAATATATATTCTGGCCTTTTTCTCTAATTCCACAGAGGATTCTTTAGCCTACAAAAGATGATAATAGATCAATTCTATTTAAAATAGATTAATGATGACAACTGTGTTTATGGCAAAAGAAACAGAATTAAAATCTCTTTTTCGAGATTCTCCAACGGAACATCCAAAGTGTAGCTTGCATGTGAAACTTAGCAAAAAAACAAAGTGCTAAACATTGTCTGTTCACATATTACTCTATGGTAGTCCTCTTTACAAAAATGATATGCTATCATAGCAAGCTATGCAACGTGAGCTATGACCTAATTTTCAACAGAGGAAGAATTAAATTTGGATCGACCACTTTACAAATAAGAATCATGTCATTGGTTGATTTGTTTCTTTTTTGTCATCTGTTTCTGCATTATTTGTCAAATTTTCTTTTTTGGTGATGGCGTTAAGTTTAAACTATTAACAAAAAACAGAAGTAAAAATAATATTTAAATAGAATAATAGAATTTAATGAGACAGATTTATGTTTTTTTATTCTTGAGAAGCGGTAGTGATCACCTGTTACTCTGTTAGTCCTAAAAGAAATTGTAACTCTATATTTTGAACTGTTAACTAAGATAAAAATGTCGGTGTATATTTTTTCCATGACAGCACATGTGTATCATTAGGTAACGAATAGGGGTTGAAACATATTTATGTAACATATACTGGTTCCAAGTAATTTTGTAGTCTAGGCTGTTTATCACTTGCTAATATTTTGTGAGTATGAGATTGAGTAATATTGTCCCAGTTATCAAATTTCATCAGTAAATTGTGATAAGTAACACAAACTACTAATTAACACACAGGTCATAAAACAATAGTTGTCAAAGCAAAGAAAAATATTTATTTGTTTTATCACATTCAAGTAATTGAATAATGTTCAATAAAAGTGCAGTATTTGAGCTTATAACAATGAAAACTCAATGGGGAGGATTCAGTGTTTAGTATAACTTATAGAGACATTTAGTGTATATGTGTTCTTTCTACAACCACTATACAGAACTGCTTGCACCTATATTTGTGATCATACTTGGAATGCATGTCAAGATATTAATATCGTCTTCCAATCCTAAGACTGTATAAAAAAGTACAAATATATTTAACCAAAATATCAATTTGGCCACTATAATCACAACCTTTTGATCTGCTGTGCTCAAAGTCTGCAGTTTGATATGCAACCTTTAAAAAAACAAAATAGTGTTGTCACCTTACCTAAAATTATCTACATCGAAAATTTAATGTTTTCAATGTACATATTTTAACCAAAACCACAAATATTTACATTTTTACTGCAAATAGCAAATATCAGAGCTTTTCTGCAGACCTTTTCACTTAATTTGTTATTTGTAGCTGAAATGTATGCATCAATTGTGAATTTCACTGGAAAAAATATATATGTGCATTACAAATCATAGTTGATTGGAATATGAAAGCTACAATTTTATAGAGCATGTTCGATACATGCTAGAACAACATAAAAATAATGAATCATGCAAAATATACATAACATAATTGAATATTGTATCTTTGCGCTTCTAGTGTATAATATAACATAATACTCTCTATATCTTGGAAAATAGAGGAATTGTATATTGAGAGAAACTTTAAAAATAAGCGACAGAAAAAAAAACAGATGTCCATTGTATTAAACTGCAGCTAAATGTTGTCTTGAGCATATAAACGAAACCAACAGATGTTATAAATGCTATGTTTTTAGTCAACAGATAATGATGAAATGAGATGTAAGTTTTCTTTCTCCCGTTTTGGGCATCATGGGTGTTTAATGCCATCTTAATCCCACAAAACCTATAACATTTAATACCATCTTAATTCATTTGCAAAACAAACAAAATATATTAAAATAATATACCTGCTAAGATTGATTTTGAAGGTAAAGCCATCTGTTGATTCAAAGCACTGCATATTTATGATGTAAAAAACTAAAAGGAAAGAGAAAAGAGCAATTAGATTGAATAGATTATCAAGCCAGACTATAAATAGATAATTAAGAGTAAGAACATACACACACAAGAAAAAAAAAACACTCAAAAACATCCAAAAAATGATGGACAACCTAATTATTTGGCAAGGATTTCAAAAATCAAGCGCACTAACATGAACCGAGAAGAGTTCAATGTCTCACTCCTATTGACAAAATATATTTCAGTGACAATTCAGTTGGTTAAACGAAGATTACAGGTATCATATTCAGAAACTAAGATGAAAAAATCGACTACATCCCCCTAAAATTGCAAATTTTATTGATTCATCAATTTCAAACAAAGTGTAGAATAAGCATGCACATCTAAAGACTGAATACATAATATCTGAGCATCGTTATCCAAGGATAAAGTTTAAAAAATACACATTTCCCAAATCGCAATTTCATATGTTTATTATTTTTTCTAAGCATATACTTATAAAAACTGCTAGGACGGGAGACTGACCTGGGAAGTCCTCTCGCGCTTGAGTACGGGAGCCTTTGGCACTGGGTATCCACAAAATACTTATAAAAACTGAACAAACTTACTCTATAAAATTCCAAATTGTTATTTGTACAAAAATATTTTTATAAAAAAGGCAGAAGAATAAGCATGTGCTTCAAAGAAACTGAATAAATATCACCTCACTATCCTAAAAACTGAATTAATATCACATTTGTATGTGAAACTCAAATGTTTGGAATTTTTATTCCACTAAAATGTTCGAAATCCAAAAGCCTTTTTACAAACATGTAATATGTATACTTTACTTGCAAAGTACCTTTTAGAGCTACTTAATGAAAAAGAAAATCATTTTCATTTCTTTTGAGTAAATATTTTCCAAATACATAAGCTCTTACACTCAAACTGAACACCTGTTTCAATTGTTTACAAATAATATTCGATTACATACCATAATTCAGTATAAATTATCTTTGTAGAATAAACTTGGTTTATTATATGTGCAAATAGAAATGAACTATTTGAATATCTTTAACATCTTGCTTGGTTCAACTTATACAAAATCAATAATGTTAGACCCAAGAAACTAATCAGCATCTGTAAAACTTCTTTAGTAAAAAAACAAAGAGTTAATTCGTAACTAAATTAAAAATCATTGTTCATTGCTTAGTATATCATGGTCAGTTACCTTATTTGAATTGTTTTAAAGTACTTAAGTATTTAAGTGAAATATATTATTTTGTAGGTAGATATACAACAGTATTACGTCATCAAGTGCAATGAGGTAGTAGATGTTTATTTCATATTTAATTGAAGTGTGACGATCCATGACAATTAACTCTTAATCGGCTAGCAGCAACTTGCCCATAAGATTATTTAAAGCAAAATATGATCTTCAACATGTACACTCAAAGAAAGCATGATATTCAAATGCATCTTAAGAAAAACAAAAAGTAATTCAAACGCGAGTGTGTTTGTTTAAGGAAACCTTACTTTCAATTAATAGTTCAAGCTAAAGAATTCGAACATAAGAGTTAAAAATAAATTATGAAATCAAACTATTCTTACCACAATGGAGACCTAAATTTGATATTGGTAGACTAAAGAAGAAAATCGACGGTGCAGGCTTCGACTCAAGTCCCATGTCTTTTTTGTGAAGTGACATAAACTTTTAGCACTAACCAAATTTAACGGATGTATTAGCTGTAAGTTTAGACACATGTTTACAATGACAATTTGTCATAACATTAGGTTCAAATGCTTGAATTGAATTGAAGCTGACACTTATTTAAACTTTTAGTTTTATTATAAGTTAAGAATAACAGACATTTGTAATCTATAGCAAAACAGTTGTCAAAATATGTAAAGCAAAGGAAGATTGTTTACCAACATAGCTAAAAGAAGGTAAGGATACTCGCCAATGAACTGATGTGGAAGGTAGAAAGTGATTGTGTTGTAGAGCTACTTATCATGCGATTTGTCAGTGCAAGGTAGGTCTTCTGCTGTAAACGAAAACAGTAAACAACTTATCATACAAATGTGTAATGAAGAAGTCTCAGATTGCCGTAGGTCCCAGAGTAAAAAATTTATGTTGGGGTTGACTCACTCACTTACCTTTTTTCATTTATCATCTGATCAATTTGAATGCTAATCAACGTGATGGCTTGCAAGCTGCCAGGTTATGTGTAAAAATTCCATCTGTAAAGGAAAAGCACCAAAAACTGACTTTTTCATTTTACGATTGTAAAAATAAATTAAATGGACTATGGACTTCACTCAGAGAAAGTATGTGTAATGCCAGATTTGCATTTTAATATTCGTGATATACAAAGTTCCCTAACTTAGATTCAAACACAGCTTCAACTGCAAATAGGATAATAACTAAATAGAGGACAAAAAAAAGTGACAAAAGAAACTACCTTAGTACGATGGTCGATAGATCCATGAGGAAACGCTAGGAAGCGATGGTGGGAAGGCATGAGAGACGCACGAGAAATGATCCGGGTGACTGATTGGGGACAACGTGCATTGGAAAGCTCCAACCGTCAGTAGCGAAATGATCGTAGAATCACCTGACTTAGATGCAATTGAATTTTTTAGGGCTAGAGAAAGAAGTACTGCGATGAAGAGATTGTGCGGAGCAATGTATTACATGTAAAGCGGAAAGGAAGGGAGTAGCCATGCTTGCCAATCAATTGATGGAACCGAATAGCCCTAAGTTAATTTAGGGTTTGGGAAGCCGAAAGAGCAGTGAGGTGAGAGAGAATAAGTCGACGACGAAGGGAAAATAGAGATCACCACATATTAACGGTGTAGGTAGAAATAACAGTACGGTCTTGGGCATAAATGATTTGCAGGGCAGAACGAAGGCGAACGACAGAGAGGGGGAGCAAAACGTGGATGAGAACGCGAATGAAAGGAACACGAAAGCAAATTTTATTCGGTGAAGGCAGAGACGCTTCAGTAAACAATATACGTGTTAAGCTTATATGCCATGGTAGAAAAAATTGGAGGGGGTCTAAGAGGCATAAAAAGCAACTCGACTTTAATAGTACAGTATAGATTCACTCACATGTCTTCTATCTGTCTTCACTGTCGGTCCAATCACCTGCATACCTGTCACAGAAACAAACAAAATAAAAAGAACTAAAATAATTTTAAATTCTAACGGTTATAATTTTATTTTAAAATTTATTTACCTCAGAATTTTGTTGTGTTTCTTATCATATTTCATGATTTGATTTGATTTACATATACATCCATCTGTGTCTAGACAGTTTGTGATATTCACAGCAATTCACTGTAAATACCACAAGGTAAACATCATCTCTAGAACTCGCACATGCGCGCGCGCGTGCACACACACACACACACACACACACACACACACACACACACACACACATATATATATATATATATATGTATGTATGTATGTATGTATGTATATATACTAAAAGTGGCTTAGTGTGAACGCAGTTCAAAAAGTGGTTTAGTGTGAAAATGGTTAATTATGAAGAAGTTATTAAGCCATGAAGTTTGTATGCATATGAGAGAAATATATATATATATAGATATATATAAAAATTAAATAAATAAATATTCAAAAAAAGTTCAAAACGGCGAATCGGGAGGGGGAATAGCCGAACCGCACCATTTTAGGAGTCGACCCGAGCCCTGCTGGGTCGACTAGATAACTTCCTACACCTATATATACACCCTAAAACCTAACCCTAATTCATAAATATTATCTATGACAACATTATGCTGTCAAATTCTCTCTTAAACCCTAGCCGCCGCCTCTAAATCAAATCTCAAGTGTTCAACTTCAACTCAAATTAAAGATTAGAGCTTCTACAACAATTCAAGAAGATAAATCTGCAACATCGCAATGTTTCTACACCAATTTCAATGCATAATTCTATTCTTTAACCACGAAAGGTGAGTACGGTGATTTTCACAATATAATGAGATTAAAAGTAACATGATGAAGTTGTAAAGAGGATTCATATGTATGTATGTAATTTAAATCTCATCCATGTCATCACCTTTTTGATTCATGTCATCATATGCCTATGTTTCTATGTAAAGTTCATACCTTTATCAGTTTATTCATGTTGAATCTGTCATTATGCCTCTATGCCAGTTTACATGCCCCTTTATTTCATGATGTTGTATTAATTCTAATTTTCTGTGATTTGATTCTCTCTTCTTATCCCTATTCCTTTTATTTTTGGATCTAGGCTACCTTCGAGCCTATGTTGAAAATACGCGTGAATGCAAATACGAGGGAACGATGGGAATATGTGAAATATGGAAAATTGGATATTATTGGATATTTTGGATAATTGGATAATATGTGAAATTGGCATATTTGGATGAATTACATGGAATTGATGAAATTGCCTATAATTGTAAATTTGTAATTGAGGCTAATTAATATGTAATAGTGACAATTTGGAATAGGCAATATTATAAACATGATTATATGTTTAATTGGATATACATGACATGAAAATTGGTATGGGTGAAATACGATTATTAATAAACCTTTGACACGAGGTTATGCGCAATTGTGGCGTAAGACTGCCCGGAACCGCCCGGCAAATCCAGCTGCCACAATTGGACGTCTAATGTGAGAGGTCAAAGGAATGAATTGTAGGCGCAACGGTTAATGACACGAGGTTAGACCTGATTTGTGGCGTAAGACTGCCCGGAACCGCCCGACAAATCCAGCGGCCACAAAGCGTTCGGTCTAATGTGGGAGGTCATGCACCGTTCGTCATAAGGAATAAATTAAGGAATACTAACCATAATAAGACATGGGTATGATTAGAGGGTTAAGTGTGGTGACATGTAAATATGGACTTAACTGGTATAAGATAAGACATGTAAATTATGACATGTAAGTATGGACTTAACCATAGCATGTGTAAGACATGGATATTTAAATTAAAATGGTTAAGTTGGAGAAAAACCTAGTGGGGACCAAGCATAGGTGGGAGACTTGTGTCGGATGGGGGACCCGTTTCAACCAGTAACCCGTTTGAGTATCTAATTGGGCCCGGTACTAGGCCAGGGTTGAGGCACGCTTACTGGACTTGAATGTAAGAGGTCAAAACGTGAATAGCGGTGGCAACGCGAGTCCAACGGGTTCATGTGCGTGCATGGGTCCGGGCTGGTAGGTAAGACGTTGTTGCATCGTGTAGGTATGGCCGTGCATTTTATGTTGGTATCGGGGTTGCCACTTTGGGGAGTGATACACCCCACTATGGGGCCAGCACGGGTGCCTACGGGGTTTAGGGAGCCGATCGAATGGGTAGGGTAAGGGTACCTTAGCGGTGGTAGGAGCAAGCCGGCACCTACGATAGCAGCTAAGTACAAGTAACTACCAAGTTTGTCATGTGGGTACAGTTAGTGGGAAGGGATCAACCTTTAGTAAATAGAGACTAGTAGATATGCGGTGTAATTAAGTAATGTGGTGTAACTTAGCAAAAGTGCGGTGTAACGAAATACATGTTGGTTGAGTTGGATAGTCCTTTGGGTGCTAGTCTGATGTTGACTTTGGTCTTCGGGGTTAGTACTTGGAGGGTTGTTCGCTTAGCCAAGGTGTAGGATTGTCTTAGTACTTAGGAACGAAATCATCTTGTCCATCCTTTTTATCTACCTTATCTATGTTACAGCCATATCATGATGTCTATTTATGTCTTGATCATTTACCTTACCTATTATTTGTTAAAATTACTGGACTCGCCAGACTTTATGTCTGACCCGTTTTGTTTCCACCTCTTTTCTTTCCTTTCCCCACCTCAAGTTTGCAAGGAGGGAATACTACAGCTTAGTGCTGATTTCTTTCAGTTGCTTGAAAAGAGTAGATGTATCGCTTTGGACTCTCTCATCTTTATGGCTTTGCTTATGCTCAGTGGGGATTTATGCATTTATGTTATTTAAGTATTTGCTTCTTTATGTACTTTGAAGTTTTTGGAAAAGACAATTGATCCTGTTGTAATGGTTTTTGGAGACTACTTATGTAAGCTTGTTTTGAAGTTATGATGCTATGAAATAAGTTTTATCTTCCGCTGTGTTTTATTTATTTATTCTTGTAATTTATCTGTTCTACACTACTATAACGCTTCATGAATTAATGCATTCCCTTTGTGAGTGACATTAATGGCCATGGGGTGTTACATGTCTTGCTCGAGCCATCATGGTGCAACCGACCCAATTTTGTGACCGACCCGGTTATGGATGCACGACCGACCCCACTCGCTTCACGACATGACCAACCACCTTGTGCCACTAATCCATGCTCGAGCCACACCGCTCGGCCGACCCTAAACCATACCCGACCCCTTGCATGACCGACCCTGTCTCGACCAACCCTGTTCTTATGACTAGGTTAAGTTCGACCGACTAGGTTAAGTTCAACCGACGTACTCATGAGATCAACCCCAGGCTCGCTCGACCGAACCTCACTCCCCTAGGCTCGCTCGACCAACCCTGCTCCTGTCTTGTTCCCCAAGAAAACCACACCATGGTGTGACCGACCCACCACGTGCGATCCAAAACCTACAATCTTCAATTCGAGCCCAATCTCGACCAAAACTTCATCAATCGACCAAATCGACAAAACATGCTCAACCAATTCACCAAATACAACCATAAACATGTCATAAGATCGCTAACAACATGAATATGACGATTATCACTAAAATGATGTAAATTTCACCACAACCATTCGAAATGAACATATGATCAAAACGATGGATCTAATAGACATAAGCATATGAAATGTCATAGAAATAACCAGTTTAAACTTGCTAAATTGGATCCTATGGTGATCCATATGAAAATGGACTTATAATGGTATAGATCTATGGTAAAACACTTGAATTTGATGAAAAACATGATCAAACATTCATATACTTCATTGAGTTCTTGTGAGAGATGCAAATCACTCACCGATTCTCCCAAACAAGCAAAAATCAATGCAACTAGATTCCGGATAGCAAGCAATTCAAACCAAACCCCTTGATCTAATGAATTCTCACTTCAAATGATGTAGATCTAGCCTCCAATGGTGTAGATCTTCGATTTCCTCCCTTAGATTTTGATTTTTAATGGTGGAAAGGTGTAAGAGGAAGGAGGAACATAGGCTACCAAATTAGAGAATAGAGAAACTAAACCATTTCTCGTCAACATTCCTCTTGCCCGTGGTATACTGAATCGTAAAGTCAAATAAGGCAATATATTCCATCCATCTTTGTTGTCTTAAGTTCAAGTCACGTTGAGAAAATAAATAGTTAAGAGATTTATGGTCGGTAAACAATTCAAACTTCTCCCTTAAGAGATAATGCCTCCACATTTTAAGGGCGAACTCCTCTGCAGCTAATTCAAGGTCATGCACTAGATATCTTTGCTCTGGATCCTTTAGTTGTCTATTAGCATAGGCAACTGCTCTTCCTTCTTGCATAAGGACGGCTCCTAATCCGGTCCCACATGCATAAGTGTAAACGGTGAATGATTTTGAACCGTCGGGTATAATTAGGACTGGTGCGCTAGTTAATGCTTTCTTTAATTTCTTAAGGAATATCACTTTTATTACTCCAAGTGAATACCAAATTCTTTCTTGTCAATTGGGATAATATAGTAGCAATATTTGCGAAGTCTTTAATGAATTTGCTACAATACCCGGCCAATCCAAGGAAACTTCTTACCTCTGTAGCATTTCGGGTATCCTCCATTCCTTGATTGCCTTAATCTTCGTGGGGTCTACGGCCAAACCTTTACTTGACACAATATGTCCTAAAAATCACACTTTTTCCCTCAAGAAATGTCACTTCGAGAATTTTGCTTCCAGTCGGTTCTTTCTTAAAATCCCTAACACTTGTCTCAAGTGTTTTTCATGCTCTTCGCGACCTTTCGAAAATATAAGGATATCATCTATGAAGACTACCACAATTTTATTTAGAATTCCCCTAAATACTCTACTCAGGAGGTCTACAAAGAAAGCGAGTGCATACAATAACCCGAAGGGCATAACTTCCCATAGAAACAATCCGTCTAGCGTCCTAAACGCGGTTTTGTCCTGACTGTCCTCAGCAATTCTCAACTGGTGAAAATCCCGTAGCAAGGTCTAGTTACGAAAATACTCAGGCTCCTCCCAAGTGGTAAAAAAGGTCATCGATTCTTGGTAAAGGGTACCTGTTCTTTTTGTTCAATTTATTAAGTTCTCTATAGTCTACACAATGTCTCAAAGATCCATCTGTTTTGGTGGCAAATACAACAGGTGCACCCTATTCTGAGGTACTTCGACGAATAAAACCTTTTTGCAACAGCTCTAAAATTTGCTTATCTAACTCTCTTCTTTCCTTGGGTGCCATATGCCTCAAGGGAAGTGCTACAGGTCTAGCGTCCTTCTCTAGACCAATGCGAAAGGATATTTCTTTGTAGGGCGGAAGCCCCGTAACTTCCTCAAAAACGTCCGAGAACTCACAAATCATAGGGACTGAAGGTGGTCCTTCAAAACTAGGAGACAAGGAATATAAAAAGGCTTTTTCCTTATTTACAACATTACCAGGAATATTTAGGCTGCATCCTCCTCGGCTCCTAAGACGAATGAGTCTCTTATCGCAATCTAGGACAACCCCATAAAACGATAGCCAGCCCATACCTAGGATAAGGTCATACCCCATAAAACACAACGCATACACTTCACAATGGAACTCGATATTATCGACCTCCAATACTAGGTCTTTACACAACAGATCAAGATACTTAGATCCACCGATAGGGTTGGCCACCTCAATCGGACTATCCGAGATAGATATGGAAAGATTCAACAGATTTACTAATCGCTTAGAGATAAAAATGGGTAGCTCCAGAATCAAACTATATGCTGAATTTCCTAAAATAGAGATTATACCTTCAAGTGCAAGCTGCCCTTGATCTCTCGGGGGTCGGCTTTGAATTGGGGTTGCTTCAATTGCATAGTTCTTGCCACCTTTGGTAGCTTTAGGCAGTCTTTGGATTGGTGACCTTCTTCGTGGCAGTTGAAACATTTTCCCTTGAACTCCTTCTTTGCCAATGAGACCCTACAATCCTTGGCTTCATGGCCCTGGCGGTTGCACCTCACGCAAGTCTTTGCATTGTTTTTGCACTACAAGAAAAACCGCATATAGCAGCGGCAAAATCCACTTCTAATCCGTCGCTAAACAGGCCTTAGCGACGGATTTCCTACATAACGGTGTAGTCGGTAAAAACCATGACGGTATCTGTATCAGATTTTGCGACAGAATTTAACATGAGTTTTCCGTCATTTTTCCGTCATTTTACTAATTTTTAATAAAAATAAAATTTTATTTATTAATTAATTATAATTTATATACCTAATATTTACCGACGGATAAATAATTTATAATAAAATATTATTTATAAAAAGCGTTGGTAAATCCTTACTAATTACCAAGGGATTAGCGACAAAAATTAAATTAAGGTAAATTTAACTTTCTTTTTTTGTTGGTAATCCGCTGCTATTATCCTTCTGATCTGTCTATATATATATATATATATATATATATATATATATATATATCACACATAACTTGTGTTCCATTCAATACACAATCCTAATTTAAATACAACACAATTAATATCAATACACACATCTCATAATCAATGTATTATAATAATCACTCATCTCATAATCAACATTCAACATTACATAATAGACATACTAAACATTATTACATCAAAAATACATAATGCATCCATAATATTTCATAAACAATACTAAAAAGTACAAACCAAAATATAGTTCTAGCATTTCAAATCCGTAACTTGTTGTGGCATGTTCCCGCTTTTTGCATCAAAGATGTCTATCTTCCTATAAAACAAAAATTCTCTAGTTATCAATACAAATTATGATATTTCTCAATCAGTATGAGGAGAAATTGGGTTATCTGCATGTGGTATTTCCTGGGGCAGAATCCGCTCCGTTATTTTCAGCTACTGTTCCATCAATGGTGACGCTTCCTTGAGCTAACTCAACTCCAAGGAATTCCTAAGTTGACACTTTGATGATCAGGTCAGTGGTAGTTCATTTGGGTAAGTAAAGCGAGTAGTAAACATGCATGCAACCCCCATAACAACTCAATTACGCACCACAACATCAAAATCATCATGATATGTTTGGGTTCTACTTGAATAAGGGTTTCAGCATACTAATCTACTTTATATAGCAATTCAATCAATATTCTATTCAAACCAGAAACTTGATCCACTACACAAACATGCAATCAAAATGGAGAGAATAGAGAGGTTAACTCACCTTATTCACTGATTCAACTAGCCAAACACTTCGATTCTAGCCTTGCAATCATACTTCAACAAATCCGAGCAAACAGCTCAAACACAAAGCAAATAGCAACCAAATTAACCATTGTAAAACAAAATTTAATTAGTCTAATATATAGAGTTTAGTTTAAAAACCGATACCTTAATTTTCTATGTGGTGCAATCATACTATGCAGTGCAGATATACCGCAGAGTGGTGTTGCTGCACCATATTATATCCAAGCACACTCAAAATCAAATCGACTACGACCGAACCGAATCTGTTTATGCTACAAGAAGAGTACACAAAATTAATTAAAAAAAATTAACATAAGCTATACGGTCCCAAAAAAACAAAAATATAACTTCAGACCATACTTCATTAAAGATCAAAAACAAATTAAAATACCGAATGCCATACCTTAACATATACATCTTCCATGACCCATACACCCCTATCATACCAAAATTCCGCTTCTGCTATCCCATTTACACAACCCATGTCAGATAATGTTAATCTTAATCCACACCATTGTATTATTTACAGCATTATTTACACTAACTTTGACACAATGTTAATCTAAATCCACACCATTGTATTATAGACGTCACTATATATGATCCTTGTTCTTAAACCTAATTGCACTTTAAGCTGCTAAAAGTTTGCAATCTTGCATCATGATTCTTTTAATTATTTTATTGCAACTTACCTAAAGCAACAGGTGGTTCTTAGGTAACTGCGCATTAGCCTCACTTTTAGGAATATCATCCCTTCTAGTTTAAGATCATTAAGTTAATTCGGGGATAGAAAAATTGAATCCTAGTTTATTCATGCTTAAAAGATTTATACTTTCCTTTCATTGTTGGTTTGCACTCACTAACAACATCTCATATTCCTCTCTTTTTCATCAACATGCATCATCTTAAAAACTTAAATAAATCAAATATAACTTAGGAAGTTGTTCTATTACAGATTGGAATCAACTTTGTATCATTATATAAAACTACTATGCTCCTTGTTCAGTATAAAAATCATAATTTTTTATTCATTTGTACCTAAGGCATATATAATTCAATGTTCTAAGTAAATTCAAAGGCTAATTTATAAGCGTAACTAACCAAATATTTGATGTCCACTCCCTTACCTCTCTTCATATATTAACAAGAGAGTGGGTGGATAAAGAAAAATATCAAAGACCGTTCATTATTTTAATGTGAACAAACAACCCAAAATTAAAGGCAAAGAAACATAACTGCATGAGCCAAAACAAAAGCCATCACAAGATAAGGCAAAAACATATTGTAAAGTCTCTACTCCCCGGTTATATATACTTGCTTATTCCAAGAACTCAGATTTCCCCCTCTCCTCTCATTCCTATTTTCTATAATTTATGGGTAGCTCCTTCATTTTCACTCTCTACAGATGTCTACATTTATCTCGTTCATTATCCTCACAGTTTTAATTCTGAAATCTCACTGCACCACATTCACATTATATAATTTGCCTTTAATATAGGTATTGAATTGTGACGACCCGCAACTTCCCCGTAAAGGAAAGCGTCGGATAGTTCGAGAACAAACCACAACAGAACTCATACAGAAGAACATTTCATTGTTATTACAACAATGCACCAGATTACAAGAATATACAGAGTATGAATAAATATTACACAGAAATATCAGAGATTTAAATTACATTTAAATACATAGCAGCGGAAAATAATACAATACACAACTAGAATGAGATATACGGATACAAAGCTTTCCGGATATCGTTCCAGCTGTAAATCAGGATCCTGTGAATATAAATCTGCAAAACCAAAACTACTAGCTGCCCGTGTCGAAAATAAGGGCACCCAGAGTTTAGGTTAAAACAATAAACTCCAGGTCAGTCATGTGACTGGTGTGAGAACTAAAATAGTTATTAATCTTTATTTTAAATCATTAGGTAAATCAAGGGACCACGCCGTGTAACACGGAACGGGTTTCCTCCCAAGAATACCAGTGCATAAAACAAACAGCGCAATGCTAAATAAAGAGAAATGAAGCTGTTATAAGACCCAGGTCCCATCACACAATGCAACGCAGCCGAGGATAGGGTTTTCCCTTATAACAGCCAAAGAATGCTTGATACGTTTAAAACAAATTGTTTGATACTATTATAAGTGCATAGTGTATAAAACAACTTCAAATCATAAGTATCAATCATAGGCGGCATAAGCGCCCCATCCCACTATGTCGCCATATATAGGATTACAATTAAAACCGCAAATGTCACGTATTTGGAAATTGGATTTCCGTCTATGAACCGAGGCAAAAGATAGTCCTCAACCGATTCGAGACGCTCTAGCCCGCCCCTCAGGCAAGCGCGCAGGCAAGCCTTGGATCGTCAGGGCCGGTCCACACGGAGTGGATTATTATGCCTGAACAATACGTCTCCCCACCCTATGGGGTGTAAGTCTGGTCCGTCAGCCGACCAGAATGCATTCGGCCGAAACCGATATAACCGAGGCGCCTCGCAACAGCAACAACCACATAAGTCAAACTCGTCAGGGCGTGTAAAACCACTGACGCCACTTCTAGCTAGAAAGAAACGCAAGTCCTCCCTGATGTCCTCTCCCGTTTTTGGTTCATACCGGGTGTGAAACACGCGAGGTAAACGTTACACAAAGCTACGCCACAAAGGCCGTGCTTTGATCATCACCACAAGACTTTGCTTTTCAACAGAAGCCTTGATCATTTGCATCTTAGCATGCCACACAGGCAAACCATCCTATGCAACCGATATCAGTCACACAGAATGAAATCCGATGTCAGACACACAGTCCATTTACAAGTCCGTTCTGGGTCTGAACGAAACCGGAGGCACCTAGTACCCCGCATATCCATCGATCTCCAAGTACGTCTGGACGATCACTAACTGTTTCCATCTTCTTGGGTGTACAGCCCAATCAAGATCATCAGTTATCCCCCAAACGACGTGAAGACCTCCGGTCTTCGACCATCGTCTTCATCTTCGACTTATCGTCGTATCAGTTATTCAGAATGGGATAAACCCGGCCTTTCCGAATAACTCGCGTATATTTTAAATAAGTGTTACACAAACACAACATACGCCTCATTCCAATTCATTAGTCACTAACCGTAAATTAATCAAGAGAATAATTCCCCAAATATTAACCCCGAAGGCCGAAACCAACATCAGATCAATATCCAGAAAACCATTCTGCTTGGCTAACCGACAGTTAGTTTCTAAATTTCACGTTCAAATCTGATTAAAGATTTAACTATCGCCTGGAGCAAAACTGGTGATACTCCATTCTCGATCTTTTCAATCTAATTAAAGATTCATTAAAACTCCACTTAGTTTTAATCCTTATTTGGGTTAAAGAATCAGTGTCATTTAAAACACGATTCACGATAAACCCAAAATCACATTCCATTAATTATCGGGTTAAAGAACAAGTGTTATTTAAAACACTGTTCACGATAAACCCAAAAATCAATACCAATTCAATTCCAATTAAATATCATTTAATTGGTACACTTCATTAAATCTAAATAAAAAGATTTAATCTTTTCTCAACTGGGTTCAAGAACAGTGTTAGTGAAGACACCATTCACGACAAACCCAAATCACATTCGATATTCAATTCCAATTAAATATTATTTAATTGGTACACTTCATTAAATCTAAATAAAAAGATTTAATCTTTTCTCAACTGGGTTCAAGAACAGTGTTAGTGAAGACACCATTCACGACAAACCCAAATCACATTTGATATTCAATATAAGGCTCTGAATAGAAAATATATCGGCTTATATTCAATATCGAATTCTACGACTAACAAATGTCGTATTGGAAATAACGATATCAATATATATCTTTCAAATTTCCATAACAACACCTGTATAATCACGAATTCCAACATCGAAATATTCCGAAGACAATTTCGATTCAAATCCACTCCAATGCAATCATTGGAAATTTTGGTTATTTTTAAAACCCTTTTCGAATTCAATTTATTTATTTAAAAATAAATAGAATTATAATTCTAGTTCAAAACTAGTTCATTTCGATAAAAATCCATTTTTATCTTTTCAAATATGGAGTTTTTCATCCCAATTCTTTCTAAATCATTTCTTATGATTTTACACAAATTATTGCTATTTTTAATAGTTTTATCAAGGCCCGTACAGTCGATTTCCATCAATGGCCATCGAACTGCACTTACAGCGACCTTTTTCGAATTTGATTTGGACGTATCTCCAAATCCAACCGTTAGATTTCAAATTTCTAACATTCATTAGAAAGCTCTTTTCGATACGAACCCAACGGTTCCGGTTTTAGGAGAATCCGACGGTCGGATCTCCCGTAATGCCCGTTTGAAATAAATGGTCGAAATTCGCGAACTGCCGCGGCGCGGCGCGTTCTATTCAGGCCATTATATTATATATAATATATATATATAATATATTTCGTCGATTCCTATTTAAAAACGAATTATATAAACAGTTTTAAATTCATTTCAAAATCTATTTCAACTTCCATTTCAATTCAAAGCAAAATTGAATTCTTCTTTATAAATTCGTTTCGAAATTCATTTCTGTTCAATTCAAATTTCAATTCAATTTGAATTCATATTCAATTCAATTCATTTCGAAATCGTTTTCAATTCAATTCATTTCGAAATCGTTTTCAATACAATTCATTTCTGTTCAATTCAAATTTCAATTCAATTTGAATTCATTTCAATTCGCTTTCGATTCCATTTGAATTCGTTTTCAATTCAATTCATTTCGAAATCGTTTTCAGTTCAATTCATTTCGAAATCGTTTTCAATTCATTTCGAAATCGTTTTCAATTCATTTTCATTTCGAAATCGTTTTCAATTCATTTTGAATTCGTTTTCAATTCAATTCATTTCGAAATCGTTTTCAATTCAATTCATTTCGAAATCGTTTTCAATTTAATTCGAAATCGATAAAATCGATATAAATATCGTTCACGTCAAAATGGCGTCAATCTAATCAACACGGCTTCATATATTCCTTTATTTTCAAATATTCTATTTCAAATATTTCTTTTTCAAAACTGGAATGAGGCCCAATCAATTACCATATAAAATTAATTATATGGATTTTCATACAACACAAGTATATAATAGCATTGAAAATAATCAACCATCAACCAAAGTGCACTACACTGTATAAGCATCAAATATAGATATTCAACGCTTATAACAGCCTGTCAATCAATCGATCGACATATTTAATCAATCAGGATGAGTGAACTTCAAATTTCATCCTAACACCCGTGTGGGGTTTCAAACAATCAAACACATATTTTATTTGTGCAGTTAGGCGATGTGTAAAATTTATCGACCCAATCAACGTCATTCAAATAGGTGTACATAAACAAACCGTCTGGTTTGTAAATGAATATTTATTTATTCACATTCACGTTAAAAATTATATTTTTAACGATAACACATTTTATTTTAACATATGAATTTCTATTCAGTTCATTCGTTAAATAAAATGCTATTTTTATTTTTCTAACTTATTTTAGAAAATTTCGGCGGCATAACGGCACGATACTAGAAACGGGACAAGGCCTAGCCTAATCCCCGGTCTAGTGAAGGCCCACGCCATTCACTCATCAATCAAATCAATTTCATTTTGCAAACCACAAAATTTGGAGTAAGAGTCTAACCTAGTCTTACTCCTTCGCCTTATAACGGCGCACGTCTAATCCTAACCAATTTATCGATTCGATTTTTCACACCACAAACCACATTCAAACCAATATCTCAATCAATCACCAAACAATCCAAACAAACAAGTCCATGGTATGTGGACGGGTGTCGGGTGCTACTAAGCACCGTCTGCATCCTAGTATATATATAACTAGCAAAATAAATTGAAAGGTGAGAAATTCTCACATTATAGCTATCCTAGCTCCACGGCTCTTCTTTTGCAGAAGTCTTCGTCGTTCCGCCTTTTTGTCATCTTCGTTGCTGCTTTCACTACATATAAAAATCGAATTTTTTATTTCAAAGTTCAATATATCAAAATCGAATTTTTATTTCAAAGTTCAATATATAAAAATCGAATTTTTATTTCAAAGTTCAATATATAAAAATCGAATTTTTATTTCAAAGTTCAATATATAAAAATCGAATTTTTATTTCAAGGTTCAATATATAAAAATCGAATTTTTATTTCAAAGTTCAATATATAAAAATCGAATTTTTATTTCAAAGTTCAATATATAAAAATCGAATTTTTATTTCAAAGTTCAATATATAAAAATCGAATTTTTATTTCTAAGTTCAATATATAAAAATCGAATTTTTATTTCTAAGTTCAATATATAAAAATCCTATTTTCTTTCGAAGTTCAAAACATAAAAACTATATTTTTATCTCGAAGTTCTATACGTAAAAACTATATTTTTATCTCGAAGTTCTATACATAAAAACCATATATGTTTTCAAAACAATCTTTTTCTATTAAAAGATTAAACCTTTTCTATTTTAATCCTTAAAATAAAATCAGTTTTTATTTTCTTTGAAAATCAGTTTTTAACTTTATTTTTAAAATCAGAATTTCTAGATTAAAAATAAAAAATCAGTTTTTAAAACCTAAAAAAAACAGTTTTAACTTTATATAATTTTCAGTTTTCTTTTTATTAAAATTTCAGTTTTTACTTTGTAAAAAAATCAGTTTTTAAATTATAAATACAATTCTGGTTTTACACTACAAATAAAATTCTTTTCTGTTTTTAAATTCCTTTAAAAACAAAACAGTTTTCATTTCATAAAAAAAACAGTTTTTAAATTATTTAAAAAAAAAAAAAAAAAAAAAAAAAAAAAAAAAAAAAAAAAAAAAAAAAACAGTTTTTTATGCAACCTTAAAATCAATTTTTAAATTCGTATAAATCAGTTTTTATAAAACAAAACAAAAATAAAAATAAAAGTAAAATAAAGTCTCACCGATCTGGCGAAGGGGAGGAGGAAAAGTCGGCGGCTCGAGGTGGCGTTCCTGGAGGTGTCGCGGAAGGGTTGCTTCGTCCTCGGGGTGTCGAGGGTTGCTCCGGGGGGTCTTCGTCGTCGTCGAAGTGGGGGAGGTCGGCCTCCTGGTGGCGGCGCCAGGGCCACTGGCGACGGGGCGATCGGTCCTCCGTCGAGCCCTCTTTTCCTTTTTTTTTTTTTTTTTTTTTTTTATATTGGATCGAAATGAAACGAACAAAGGGGGGGGCCAGAAATATAGGAGAGAGAGGGATACTTATTTTTTTATTATATATATATTTTTTTTTTTTTTTATTTCTAAAAGTTGACTTTTACACATGACCTCTAAACGAGGCCCACCGCCTGTCGTCCATAGCGTTTCACCCCCGTTCCGAACACAATGGGATATGCCACGTGGGCTGATTCGACTGTTTGAATCAATTTTCGTTAAATTTACATTTAAAACCTTATATTGAATTTTAAACGTACATTTCAAATTACCGGGGTCACATACTAACTCTAAAAATTCCCGAAAAATATTTTCTAGCTTCGTATTGACGATACGGTCCTAACAAAACTAGTTTCGTTGAATTCTGAGACCGTATGAAAAATGGCCAATTTCCAGTCGATTAAAATCAACTGAAACTGGTCAAACGCGTTTTCCTTTGCCACGCTCACATACTGATTCGAAAAATTATGAAATTTGGAATCTAGCAATAACTTAACATCACGGACCCAACAAAACTGGTTTCGTCGAAATCCGAGGTCATTTGCAAAATGTCCATTTTTAAGGGCCTGAATTCCATAGCGACTATTCAGAATTTTCAACTGGACATATCTTTTGATTCCCGCTACGAACTTTTGATTTTTCGGATTCGTTGGAAAGATATTCACTATTAGATTCCATTATTTTTGGTTTCACTAAAATCCGGATTGTTTTGCACCCGGTACATTCAATTGAAGTTTGAAATCGAATTATCGAACTACCGCGCCATTTTCAATTCTATTTATAATTATTTATATTCTAACGACGACGCGTATACTATATACGTTCGATTTATATTCAAAACAAATTTCTCGTCGATATTATTTAAAATAATTCATTTTAAATAATCAAAATTCGCTAAAATTGCCAAAATAAAAATTTTAAACTGGCCCAGATTTTACGGGTTGTTACAATCTCCCCCACTTAAAACTTTTCGTCCCCGAAAAGGAACAAAGTCGAAAGTGGTTTGATTATTCAGCTCTACGACCGATCAGGCTTCCATCCTCCAACCCTTTGGTTTCTGAGAATTTTCAAAATTTCAAAAATTTGGCTAACGCCCTAAATTTTTGAAAAATTTCGCCATAACCTCCCCTGCACCGGGAGCATCGGGGAATTTCAAATAGCTTCCCCGGTCCTTCAGATCTCAAAAAGAAAAAGAAAAAGCCAAGCGGCTAGCCCATAGGCTCACAAAATCATCATCACCCAAACAAAACAGGAAATTATGTAGTAAACATGTACCTATTTGTCGGGCAAACAAATTTTATTCTCTGGCTCTAGCCTCCTTGCTATGACCTGTTCAAGGTAAGTACATATATGCAAGCAAATGCGACCAATTTTCAATACAATTCAATATTTGGTTCAATTAGGCTAATTGGTTAAAAATTAGCAAGCAAATAAACAAACAACACAAACATCAATCAATTAGTGAATTAGATTATCAAATTCATAATTTTGATACATATACAAAAATCATGTTTTTGATGCCAAATCACAACAATAGGCCTTATCTAATTTTTGGTTCTCACACCAGTCTAATGGAAATATATAGATATCACACCTTCGTCACACGAATATAAATTCTGACAATGAGTACTCAACCATCAGAATCATCTTCGGGCCACTAGAGTATGATTCTATATCCGTCCAGTATATTAAAACTTTGAATATACGTTTGCAAGGCGTATATGCAAATTCTTTATATACTGAATTGTCCAAAATCAATATAAAATAAATAATCAAATACGAATAATTGATTTAAATTTTCAAAACAAAAGTGTTTTCATTTGAAAAATATACTCTTCACACTCGTTCTAGGATACTACTGATCCTATCTCTAACGAGTCATTCTAATTGGATATTGCTAATCCAATATCTGATGAATTCTTTCGTATGTTTCTAATGTGTCTTGTTCTCTGCTTTGTAAACCAAAGCTCTGATACCACCTGTGACGACCCGCAACTTCCCCGTAAAGGAAAGCGTCGGATAGTTCGAGAACAAACCACAACAGAACTCATACAGAAGAACATTTCATTGTTATTACAACAATGCACCAGATTACAAGAATATACAGAGTATGAATAAATATTACACAGAAATATCAGAGATTTAAATTACATTTAAATACATAGCAGCGGAAAATAATACAATACACAACTAGAATGAGATATACGGATACAAAGCTTTCCGGATATCGTTCCAGCTGTAAATCAGGATCCTGTGAATATAAATCTGCAAAACCAAAACTACTAGCTGCCCGTGTCGAAAATAAGGGCACCCAGAGTTTAGGTTAAAACAATAAACTCCAGGTCAGTCATGTGACTGGTGTGAGAACTAAAATAGTTATTAATCTTTATTTTAAATCATTAGGTAAATCAAGGGACCACGCCGTGTAACACGGAACGGGTTTCCTCCCAAGAATACCAGTGCATAAAACAAACAGCGCAATGCTAAATAAAGAGAAATGAAGCTGTTATAAGACCCAGGTCCCATCACACAATGCAACGCAGCCGAGGATAGGGTTTTCCCTTATAACAGCCAAAGAATGCTTGATACGTTTAAAACAAATTGTTTGATACTATTATAAGTGCATAGTGTATAAAACAACTTCAAATCATAAGTATCAATCATAGGCGGCATAAGCGCCCCATCCCACTATGTCGCCATATATAGGATTACAATTAAAACCGCAAATGTCACGTATTTGGAAATTGGATTTCCGTCTATGAACCGAGGCAAAAGATAGTCCTCAACCGATTCGAGACGCTCTAGCCCGCCCCTCAGGCAAGCGCGCAGGCAAGCCTTGGATCGTCAGGGCCGGTCCACACGGAGTGGATTATTATGCCTGAACAATACGTCTCCCCACCCTATGGGGTGTAAGTCTGGTCCGTCAGCCGACCAGAATGCATTCGGCCGAAACCGATATAACCGAGGCGCCTCGCAACAGCAACAACCACATAAGTCAAACTCGTCAGGGCGTGTAAAACCACTGACGCCACTTCTAGCTAGAAAGAAACGCAAGTCCTCCCTGATGTCCTCTCCCGTTTTTGGTTCATACCGGGTGTGAAACACGCGAGGTAAACGTTACACAAAGCTACGCCACAAAGGCCGTGCTTTGATCATCACCACAAGACTTTGCTTTTCAACAGAAGCCTTGATCATTTGCATCTTAGCATGCCACACAGGCAAACCATCCTATGCAACCGATATCAGTCACACAGAATGAAATCCGATGTCAGACACACAGTCCATTTACAAGTCCGTTCTGGGTCTGAACGAAACCGGAGGCACCTAGTACCCCGCATATCCATCGATCTCCAAGTACGTCTGGACGATCACTAACTGTTTCCATCTTCTTGGGTGTACAGCCCAATCAAGATCATCAGTTATCCCCCAAACGACGTGAAGACCTCCGGTCTTCGACCATCGTCTTCATCTTCGACTTATCGTCGTATCAGTTATTCAGAATGGGATAAACCCGGCCTTTCCGAATAACTCGCGTATATTTTAAATAAGTGTTACACAAACACAACATACGCCTCATTCCAATTCATTAGTCACTAACCGTAAATTAATCAAGAGAATAATTCCCCAAATATTAACCCCGAAGGCCGAAACCAACATCAGATCAATATCCAGAAAACCATTCTGCTTGGCTAACCGACAGTTAGTTTCTAAATTTCACGTTCAAATCTGATTAAAGATTTAACTATCGCCTGGAGCAAAACTGGTGATACTCCATTCTCGATCTTTTCAATCTAATTAAAGATTCATTAAAACTCCACTTAGTTTTAATCCTTATTTGGGTTAAAGAATCAGTGTCATTTAAAACACGATTCACGATAAACCCAAAATCACATTCCATTAATTATCGGGTTAAAGAACAAGTGTTATTTAAAACACTGTTCACGATAAACCCAAAAATCAATACCAATTCAATTCCAATTAAATATCATTTAATTGGTACACTTCATTAAATCTAAATAAAAAGATTTAATCTTTTCTCAACTGGGTTCAAGAACAGTGTTAGTGAAGACACCATTCACGACAAACCCAAATCACATTCGATATTCAATTCCAATTAAATATTATTTAATTGGTACACTTCATTAAATCTAAATAAAAAGATTT
Source organism: Allium sativum (assembly GCA_030737875.1). NCBI lineage: Eukaryota > Viridiplantae > Streptophyta > Magnoliopsida > Asparagales > Amaryllidaceae > Allium > Allium sativum. The sequence goes on along the minus strand of CM060912.1, from coordinate 389,825,365 downwards.
AATCTTTTCTCAACTGGGTTCAAGAACAGTGTTAGTGAAGACACCATTCACGACAAACCCAAATCACATTTGATATTCAATATAAGGCTCTGAATAGAAAATATATCGGCTTATATTCAATATCGAATTCTACGACTAACAAATGTCGTATTGGAAATAACGATATCAATATATATCTTTCAAATTTCCATAACAACACCTGTATAATCACGAATTCCAACATCGAAATATTCCGAAGACAATTTCGATTCAAATCCACTCCAATGCAATCATTGGAAATTTTGGTTATTTTTAAAACCCTTTTCGAATTCAATTTATTTATTTAAAAATAAATAGAATTATAATTCTAGTTCAAAACTAGTTCATTTCGATAAAAATCCATTTTTATCTTTTCAAATATGGAGTTTTTCATCCCAATTCTTTCTAAATCATTTCTTATGATTTTACACAAATTATTGCTATTTTTAATAGTTTTATCAAGGCCCGTACAGTCGATTTCCATCAATGGCCATCGAACTGCACTTACAGCGACCTTTTTCGAATTTGATTTGGACGTATCTCCAAATCCAACCGTTAGATTTCAAATTTCTAACATTCATTAGAAAGCTCTTTTCGATACGAACCCAACGGTTCCGGTTTTAGGAGAATCCGACGGTCGGATCTCCCGTAATGCCCGTTTGAAATAAATGGTCGAAATTCGCGAACTGCCGCGGCGCGGCGCGTTCTATTCAGGCCATTATATTATATATAATATATATATATAATATATTTCGTCGATTCCTATTTAAAAACGAATTATATAAACAGTTTTAAATTCATTTCAAAATCTATTTCAACTTCCATTTCAATTCAAAGCAAAATTGAATTCTTCTTTATAAATTCGTTTCGAAATTCATTTCTGTTCAATTCAAATTTCAATTCAATTTGAATTCATATTCAATTCAATTCATTTCGAAATCGTTTTCAATTCAATTCATTTCGAAATCGTTTTCAATACAATTCATTTCTGTTCAATTCAAATTTCAATTCAATTTGAATTCATTTCAATTCGCTTTCGATTCCATTTGAATTCGTTTTCAATTCAATTCATTTCGAAATCGTTTTCAGTTCAATTCATTTCGAAATCGTTTTCAATTCATTTCGAAATCGTTTTCAATTCATTTTCATTTCGAAATCGTTTTCAATTCATTTTGAATTCGTTTTCAATTCAATTCATTTCGAAATCGTTTTCAATTCAATTCATTTCGAAATCGTTTTCAATTTAATTCGAAATCGATAAAATCGATATAAATATCGTTCACGTCAAAATGGCGTCAATCTAATCAACACGGCTTCATATATTCCTTTATTTTCAAATATTCTATTTCAAATATTTCTTTTTCAAAACTGGAATGAGGCCCAATCAATTACCATATAAAATTAATTATATGGATTTTCATACAACACAAGTATATAATAGCATTGAAAATAATCAACCATCAACCAAAGTGCACTACACTGTATAAGCATCAAATATAGATATTCAACGCTTATAACAGCCTGTCAATCAATCGATCGACATATTTAATCAATCAGGATGAGTGAACTTCAAATTTCATCCTAACACCCGTGTGGGGTTTCAAACAATCAAACACATATTTTATTTGTGCAGTTAGGCGATGTGTAAAATTTATCGACCCAATCAACGTCATTCAAATAGGTGTACATAAACAAACCGTCTGGTTTGTAAATGAATATTTATTTATTCACATTCACGTTAAAAATTATATTTTTAACGATAACACATTTTATTTTAACATATGAATTTCTATTCAGTTCATTCGTTAAATAAAATGCTATTTTTATTTTTCTAACTTATTTTAGAAAATTTCGGCGGCATAACGGCACGATACTAGAAACGGGACAAGGCCTAGCCTAATCCCCGGTCTAGTGAAGGCCCACGCCATTCACTCATCAATCAAATCAATTTCATTTTGCAAACCACAAAATTTGGAGTAAGAGTCTAACCTAGTCTTACTCCTTCGCCTTATAACGGCGCACGTCTAATCCTAACCAATTTATCGATTCGATTTTTCACACCACAAACCACATTCAAACCAATATCTCAATCAATCACCAAACAATCCAAACAAACAAGTCCATGGTATGTGGACGGGTGTCGGGTGCTACTAAGCACCGTCTGCATCCTAGTATATATATAACTAGCAAAATAAATTGAAAGGTGAGAAATTCTCACATTATAGCTATCCTAGCTCCACGGCTCTTCTTTTGCAGAAGTCTTCGTCGTTCCGCCTTTTTGTCATCTTCGTTGCTGCTTTCACTACATATAAAAATCGAATTTTTTATTTCAAAGTTCAATATATCAAAATCGAATTTTTATTTCAAAGTTCAATATATAAAAATCGAATTTTTATTTCAAAGTTCAATATATAAAAATCGAATTTTTATTTCAAAGTTCAATATATAAAAATCGAATTTTTATTTCAAGGTTCAATATATAAAAATCGAATTTTTATTTCAAAGTTCAATATATAAAAATCGAATTTTTATTTCAAAGTTCAATATATAAAAATCGAATTTTTATTTCAAAGTTCAATATATAAAAATCGAATTTTTATTTCTAAGTTCAATATATAAAAATCGAATTTTTATTTCTAAGTTCAATATATAAAAATCCTATTTTCTTTCGAAGTTCAAAACATAAAAACTATATTTTTATCTCGAAGTTCTATACGTAAAAACTATATTTTTATCTCGAAGTTCTATACATAAAAACCATATATGTTTTCAAAACAATCTTTTTCTATTAAAAGATTAAACCTTTTCTATTTTAATCCTTAAAATAAAATCAGTTTTTATTTTCTTTGAAAATCAGTTTTTAACTTTATTTTTAAAATCAGAATTTCTAGATTAAAAATAAAAAATCAGTTTTTAAAACCTAAAAAAAACAGTTTTAACTTTATATAATTTTCAGTTTTCTTTTTATTAAAATTTCAGTTTTTACTTTGTAAAAAAAATCAGTTTTTAAATTATAAATACAATTCTGGTTTTACACTACAAATAAAATTCTTTTCTGTTTTTAAATTCCTTTAAAAACAAAACAGTTTTCATTTCATAAAAAAAACAGTTTTTAAATTATTTAAAAAAAAAAAAAAAAAAAAAAAAAAAAAAAAAAAAAAAAAAACAGTTTTTTATGCAACCTTAAAATCAATTTTTAAATTCGTATAAATCAGTTTTTATAAAACAAAACAAAAATAAAAATAAAAGTAAAATAAAGTCTCACCGATCTGGCGAAGGGGAGGAGGAAAAGTCGGCGGCTCGAGGTGGCGTTCCTGGAGGTGTCGCGGAAGGGTTGCTTCGTCCTCGGGGTGTCGAGGGTTGCTCCGGGGGGTCTTCGTCGTCGTCGAAGTGGGGGAGGTCGGCCTCCTGGTGGCGGCGCCAGGGCCACTGGCGACGGGGCGATCGGTCCTCCGTCGAGCCCTCTTTTCCTTTTTTTTTTTTTTTTTTTTTTTATATTGGATCGAAATGAAACGAACAAAGGGGGGGGCCAGAAATATAGGAGAGAGAGGGATACTTATTTTTTTATTATATATATATTTTTTTTTTTTTTTATTTCTAAAAGTTGACTTTTACACATGACCTCTAAACGAGGCCCACCGCCTGTCGTCCATAGCGTTTCACCCCCGTTCCGAACACAATGGGATATGCCACGTGGGCTGATTCGACTGTTTGAATCAATTTTCGTTAAATTTACATTTAAAACCTTATATTGAATTTTAAACGTACATTTCAAATTACCGGGGTCACATACTAACTCTAAAAATTCCCGAAAAATATTTTCTAGCTTCGTATTGACGATACGGTCCTAACAAAACTAGTTTCGTTGAATTCTGAGACCGTATGAAAAATGGCCAATTTCCAGTCGATTAAAATCAACTGAAACTGGTCAAACGCGTTTTCCTTTGCCACGCTCACATACTGATTCGAAAAATTATGAAATTTGGAATCTAGCAATAACTTAACATCACGGACCCAACAAAACTGGTTTCGTCGAAATCCGAGGTCATTTGCAAAATGTCCATTTTTAAGGGCCTGAATTCCATAGCGACTATTCAGAATTTTCAACTGGACATATCTTTTGATTCCCGCTACGAACTTTTGATTTTTCGGATTCGTTGGAAAGATATTCACTATTAGATTCCATTATTTTTGGTTTCACTAAAATCCGGATTGTTTTGCACCCGGTACATTCAATTGAAGTTTGAAATCGAATTATCGAACTACCGCGCCATTTTCAATTCTATTTATAATTATTTATATTCTAACGACGACGCGTATACTATATACGTTCGATTTATATTCAAAACAAATTTCTCGTCGATATTATTTAAAATAATTCATTTTAAATAATCAAAATTCGCTAAAATTGCCAAAATAAAAATTTTAAACTGGCCCAGATTTTACGGGTTGTTACATGAATGCAAATTTTAACATAAAATGAACACTGATTGAAATTAAATAAGCAATTTTATTATACCCCGAAGAATTTGCAAACCTGTAAACGGTACAGAGAGACGGGTCTGTAGTGTAGGATTCTAGAAATGCGATAATAGAAGAAGATGGTTCGAACACGTTAGGGCCTCGATAAGCGATGAAAATGGGATTTTTTCCTAATTAAGGACTTTACCGTGGAAACGAGAATTAGTAAGACCAGAAAATGGGGTAGCCGCCGCCATTATTTGCTTAGAAGGTTAGGGTTATGAAAGTGGATGCAGTTGCAACTTCGCAGGCACTCTTCACTAATTCGGGTCGGATTCATTTGGGTAACAGCCGGTTCATTTGCAATATTTTCTACAATATGATTTTAGTTCTTACGTGAAGTTTTGGCATTAATAACTTGGTATTTTGTTAGTTGGAAAATGTAAATTATTATTTAGTATCATTTATAAATTATTGACTATAAATCATTATATAATAAAAATTAATTTAAAATAAGTAATAGTTATCTATAAATTACTATTAATAAAGTATTCAATGTAAATTACAAGCAAGTATTATTATATATACACTATTTTTAGAAATTTTAATATTTTGCTAAACTTAAAATTTATAAAAAATATAATTTTTTTAACTTTCAAATTCTACAAAAGCTATACTTTGTTTTTGAAATTCAAGAATATTTTTAAATTTCTTTTGGATTACATAAGAAATATTTCTATCAGTTGATGGTTGATTATTAGTTTTTACAGCTTAATTATAACAACTATCATCAATTATTTATTATTAAAAGTTAATTATTAAATACAGTTATTTAAAATTAATTATTGAATACTAGATATCATTTCATAAGTATTAAATTTTATTATTAATTATTAAATAATTATTATAATAAACTGATATTTTCATTATTTAGGTGAATAATTATAAATGAACAATTTAAAATTTTGGGATTTAGCGTAAAATATACTGGCATGCTAATTGAAATTGATGATGAAAGCAGAGGACTTAATTAAGAATTTAGTAATTACACTAGTTATAAGCAAAGATTATTTTCCTAATTCTAAATAAGCAATGATTATAAGTTATCTATTATAGAACGTAAATTATTATTTATTATTACTTATAAATCATTAATTAGAAAAAATTAATTATTAATTATTGAGCATGTTAACAATTATTAGAAAATAACACTAAAGTATATCTTAGAAAAATAATTTAAACATCTCTTGCAAATCTGTTGGAATTCAGCTGCAAAATAGCTTCAATAATTATTCGTCGGTATTATGTCTGGATTTGTAGCGGAAAATAGTGTCAGAAATTTTCTGTCGATAATTTGACGCAATTTGCAACGGCTTAATGGGGGATAACAGAAGACAACGGTAATAAATAAAAGAAAAAAAAGTTGAAAAAACAAAAACCTATCTCTTGCAGATCACATGGAAATTTGTCGCAAATTAGCGACGAAAATTTCCGCTTCTAAATATATGACGTTAAATCAGTGTTTTCTTGTAGTGTTGAAGTTCTTCTTCTTGTTGTTCTTCCACCATTATCTCTTCTTGTTCTTGTTGGAGCTTTCTCCTTTCTCAGCCTCCTTATCCTCCTTGGAGCTTTCGGCCATGCAAAGGGTAGTTGTCTCAACTACAGTCTCAAAAGTCTCCCTAACTGCTACTTGGGCTAATAAGATTTCCTTCAGCGGGGAGTTCAGTCCTTCACAAACCTAAGGGCTTTGTCTTATGGGGTTGTCTACCAATCCTCTACCAAACTTACGTAATCCAGTGAATTTGAATACTTATTCTTGCAGACTAAAGCTTCCTTATGTAACGTCCCGGTTTTTGGCTGATTCTGTAATACAATTTATATTGGATTATTTTGATTTATTAGTTCAAATAATAAATTGTAAATAACAAATATAGAGAAAAATTCCAAGTATTTATATTTTAATGGTTTAAAATATTTTATCCGTCGTATGTATATATGTATATAATAACAATAAGTAATGTTTGTTTTGTATTTTAAATTGTGTTTTAAACTCTAGTTTAAAATGGATGATATGGAAGTTAATATTATAAATATTAATATAATAATAATTACTTTTAAAATCCTATTTGTATATTTTTACTTGTTATATTTTAACATACACAAGTAAGTGGAGTTTTAATATATATATTTTGTTTGCATTAGACTTGTTTAAATACATGTAAATGCAAAATTGGTTTTTAAGCATATAACTAATAATAAAATTTAAATTAAAAATCTCATTTGCTTCACATCTAATCATATCAATGATATACAAAGTTATGAATAGCTTGCATTGCCTAGGAAGCTAAGATGTGCCATTTACAAATACTTAGTAAACATAGCTGTGCATGTCCATATATATTTCAATTCTAGACTGTTCTTGAAAGCAAGTTAGTTGTTTAATGTATTTAGTAACATGGATGGTACAAATAGTTGTACCTCAAACTTGACATTTGCCGTGCATTTCTTTTAGGAAGCATTATAGAACCAACTAAATTCTTCCTATAAAACTACACACAGCTAGGCGCATGACCTCATTTCTTTTCAACCAGAACCAGTGCAGCAGTAGCTAGAAATATCTCATCCTACCCTATATCACATGGCTGTACAATATCTACACTTCATAGCCTTGCTATACACTAGATAGGAGGTTGTTAAATTTAGTCTACCCTAAGCATAATCCCTTCACAACCAAGTAAAGAGAGGAACTGGCCGTAACACATGCTGGTAGTAGGAGGTGGATATTGACTAAACAACCTTCTTTCTAATCAAAATATATGCTTTTATGCACATCAAATAGGCATGTACACCTATGTAGCCTGGAGAGAATTGATTGAAAGTGACTTATGCACAATTTTCCCATCAAATAATATGACAGTCTGATACATTATCCTATCAACATCCTAAGGTTAGTACCCTACCATGAATTGCTTTAGGAAGAAGCTTGGGTTTTAAAATATATCTTTGCACACGGATTGTGTACACATTTGTGTACTTATGTAGGCTAGCAATGCACTTCTTATAGCTGGAAGAAAAGAAATTACATAGCACCCAGCATAGCAGCATCCATCTATTTCAATTAATTTAAAGATAGCCAAACTCTACACTATAAGCCTACCAGCTAGTTTACAGTTTTATTTATTTAGATTTTACTTCTTTTGGTGTCTATAAATATACACACACACACCCCTCTTCATATCTACATTCACATAGTTTCCTAGACTTCAAAAGCTAGAAGAAAATGGCAATCAAACTAAAATAAAAACAATGGACTGAAAATAATGGAAAACAGAGGGTAGAAAACAAATCAACGTAAACATTTGTGTAAACCTGGAGCCAACAACATTATACATATTGTGAGTAAAACTCCCATGTTTTACTCCATTTAAAATTATTTCTATTCAATATTGTGTAGACATATATGTTTTTGTATGCATTAAATTTAGCTAACTATATTTTCATATTCAACCTGGAAAACAAAAGAAATCGTTTATACCAGAAGTGAGAAAAAAAAGTAGTGAGTAAACATTTAAATCACTTCACTGCTGATAATACATTTATGTATTTATATTGAACATATTTAGATCATATTGTAAATGCGTGGATGGGATGAACTAGTGACTACATGCTTTAGCTAAAATGAATCAATTTGGTGAGTAACTACCTCATTTTATTTTCTTAGTATGTTAAAAAATATATATACATATAAATGACCTGAATGTGAAGTTGATTGAAACCTGGAAATGAAGTATACGAACCTTTTGACATAAGATTGGTGAATAAACTATTCACTAATTATGTCATGATATTATCCTGAATATATGTATGGTTAGTTAATTCAAAAACTTTATATCAAAAAAGAACTAAAACCTCGAAAATACATAAAATAATGAAGCTACAAGTGAGTAAACTTCTCATATAATTTCTGATGCATACCTATATCAATACATATACCTTATATATATATATGTATTATAAATATGTTTAGTCGATATATCTTCCTATAAAACCTGGGACAATACTGTAGTAGTAGGTGAGTAAACATATCCCCTTGTTTCCACTGATTGTTAAGTAAACATATATATGCATTCGTTCATTCATATTATCTTGTCAAAAACTTGAGATGCAACGAATCAAAATACTGAAAACCTGTAGCTTGAATCCGAAAATAGAGGACCTGTTGTTGGGTAACCTTCCATTGTTTGTTTTGTATAATATAATATAGCTATACATATCTAAAACTTGAAACCAACATTTGTGAGTGCACTTCAGCTATAAATTACGGACTGTTACGACTCTCTTTTCTTTTTTTGGTTTTAAACGGCGCTGGATTGTTTTTGTGAAGGAGGAGCAGCGGGGCCATTGCAGTTGGCCAGTGGCAATGTTGGACGAGATTTGGGTTTGCGGGTGGTGGTTCGGCAGTCCTCCGATGATCGGAGATGACATACACGTACACAGGTGGGGTGCATAATATGAAAGGGACTGGTACTTATTTTTGCTGCGTGGAGTCTGTTTTGATATGAGTTTGTCTTGATGAATAAGTTTGTTTGCTTGGATTCAAGTATAAAAAGGAAGGGAAGCAGTAAAGAATACTGGAAGAAAGAAAGCACCAGAAGGAAGAAGTTAAAAAAAAAGAAAAAAAGTATAAAAAGGCAACGAGAAAGAATACTGCGAAGTAAGGAAAAGAACTGGCAAAATTATTTGCCTGGAAGATTTTGGGAGAGGAGAGGGTGCGTGCGTCAGTTCAGCGTTTGGGTTTTGGGCTTTTACCGTGGGCCTGGTCCTTTAAAAAAACGTAAACAGCAGAAGGAAAGGAAGGATATATCTGGTTTTATATACTTGGTTTAACTTCTGTAGCTAGACCCATATTTTTATATTTTTGGTTTCACTAACCTAGCAGAAGAAAGATTGGCTATAGGGGGAAAGTTGAATTTAATCACGGGTATTGATTGAAGCAGTGTTTACTTTGGGGTTGTTTTCCTGAAGTATGGAGTATATAAAGAGAAGAAAGGGAAAGGGTTGAGTACTGGAAAGCTACAAAACCAAATAGAAATATAAAGAGAAGGGTAGAGGGTAGAAAATGGAAAGAATGGGAAGAGTTTGGTGCGTGGGTACATAGAGAGATGGGCTTGTGGGCTTTAGACAAGTAAAATAAAAATAAACCGTATGTATGTAAAAGTACAAGAAGAAGGGGAAGGGTAGATAAATACGGAAAAGAAACGGGCACTTTTGGGTTTGCCTGGTATGTAAACGAAAGGAGGTTGTTGCATTACAATGCTGGGATTTGGGATTGGCCCATATATATATATATATATATATATATATATATATATATATATATGAAAAATAAAAGGAAAGTTTAAATAATATTATATATTGTTAAAAATAAATACAAATACATCATGGGTATGGACTGTTTAAATTGGGCTCGGCCCATTATAATTAAAAGAAAAGAAAATTTTCTACGTTAAATACAAATATAATATAGATATTTGATATATAGTAATGTATACAGCTATAAGGTAGATGATGAAAAAAATGGTTGAATAATTTTGGTTCATGGTTGTGTAGTCGAGTTAAACAATAGTGTATAACTCAACTAGCTATCGAGTTCTAAATAAGCCAATTTAAAATGAATTGATTTGTTAAAATTTATCAAATATAGATTTGGTCATTAAACTAAATTAAAACATAACCGTTAATAACTGATATATAATGATATGTAAATTCGGTAAACTGTGTTTTGTTTGTTCAGTTATTTATTTATTTAATTAATTGAGTGTGTTAAATTACGTTAATTATATATTTACATCCATTTGTGGAAATAAACACCGTTCCACTATTAATTGAACTGACTGAATTATTATGACACCCTGTGTGACACCCCACGTCCGTTAATGTCACTCACTAAGGGAATACATTAAGTTTCGTGAAGCGTTATAGGTAAACAGAAACAAAATATTACAAGACAAATATAAAACAACAGCGGAATTTAATTTTTTATTTCAAACATAAATCATAACATCGTGATCCAAAATACTATAAGTCTGAAACTACATAAAACCCATTACAATAATATAACTTTTGTCTTGTTCCATCAAAGTACATAAATACTTAAAAAGCATAATTCACTAAAAAGAGACAAAGTTATAGTGGAGATAAGAACTTGAGCCATACTTCGAAAGCAGCTCCTAGCAAGATGATAACCGAGTCCTGACTAAGCCTGAGTATTCCCACCCTGAGAACCTAGGGAGGGGGAAACGGAAGAAAGAAGAGGAAACAAAAAGGGTCAGACATAAAGTTTGGCGAGTCCAGTTACTTTTAGAAAGTAAATAAATAAAAGCAGCATGACAGGAATATAAAGTGGATAAGAGAGATGAATACAAAAAGGCAGGTATGGCTAGGTAAACATGATAGGGTGTATACGCTTCCTTAATGATTACTCTGCACTACTACTAGTCTATCCAGAATGAGATGATCCCCAACATGTATGAAATGGTAGACTTAGGCGTACTTCTGGTGAGAGGTTTTAATGCCGTACAATCCACAGGCAGCCCCAATAACGGTCTCCTAAACTTACCAGAGTCTAGATGTACCCTAATCGATCGGCTTCCTACTCTGTAGATACCCTGCGCTGGTCCCATAGTAGGATGTATCACTTCCTAAAGTGGCAACCCTTCATTTTCACGATGTTCACAACCATATCTACTGATGTCACAACCTCTTAATTCCCATAGCAAGCCGGACCCATGCACGCACATGACTCCGTTGGTTTCCTGCGCTGTTGACACCACCCCTTCGTTTTGGATCTCTTACAATCAGCCTAGTAAGCGTTCCCTTACTACGACCTAGTTCGGAGTACTCGTTTGATACCTAAATGGGTTACTGACTGAAATGGGATGCAAGCCTAGGGGGAGCTTTTATCCTCACTACTAGGATTTCAACTGGTTATGCCTAACAGTCCAACATGTAAAACAGGTTAAGTTGTCGGGACTATATATGTAAATATTACCCCACCGCCACAAGATTTACTTAACCCTCACTGATCCAAGCAAGTTTACTTAACAAAGTTGCATAACCCCAAAGTATAAAATAGGTTAAGTTTGTGGGCCTATATATAAATATTACCCACCGCCACAAGATTTACTTAACCCACCCACTGTTTCAACCAAGTTTACTTAACCCCTATTCAAGTTAACATGTTCATACAATCCCTATGGATTCAACTAGGTTACGTATTCCAATTAATTACCATGTTCATTTATGGTTATAATGGGCTATACCTCCCACATTAGATCTACAACTTGTGGATGTTGGATATGCCGGTCGGGTCCGGGCAGACTTCTTCCACAAGTTGGGCCTAACCTCATGTCTTAACCCATCTCGTTTTTGTGCACTTACACCCCTCACATTAGATTCAACATTTGCGGTTGCTGGATTTGCTGGTCGGGTCCAGGCAGACTTCCACCACAAATGCAATCTAACCTCGTGTCATAAGTGAAGTTACATTTTCCTAATTACTGTAATCCTAGGCATTTTAATTATTAATCAATTAATTATACCCATGTCTTTATAGGTGTTCATGCCCATTTACCCAATTATATTCATAATGGATTATATGTCCAAATTCATATTCGTCACTCAAGTTATGCCAATTCTAGTGTTTTCCCCCGTTCTCTAACTAACGCATTCGCATATATTTGGCGTCATGTCTAGGATAGAAAGTAGCCTAGCCATAAACAACAAAAGGGAAAGATGACAATAGTGATTATTTTAACAAAAGTGACATAAACATGTAATTGGCATAGTGATAAGGTGGACATATAAAAATAGATCTGGTGAGCATGTGATAATAGAACTAGATCGGTCGGGTCCAGGCAGACTTCCACTACAAATGCAATCTAACCTCGTGTCATAAGTGAAGTTACAGTTTCCTAATTATTGTAATCCTAGGCATTTTAATTATTAACCAATTAATTATACCAATGTCTTTATAGGTGTTCATGCCCATTTACCCAATTATATTCATATGGATTATATGTCCAAATTCATATTCGTCATTCAAGTTATGCCAATTCTAATATTTTCCCACATTCCCTAACTAACGCATTCATATATATTTGGCGTCATGTCTACGCTAGAAAGTAGCCTGGCCATAAACAACAAAAGGGAAAGATGACAATAGTGATTATTTTAACAAAAGTGACATAAACATGTAATTGGCATAGTGATAAGGTGGACATATAAAAATAGATCTGGTGAGCATGTGATAATAAAACTAGATCGGTTGGGTCCAGACAGACTTCCACCACAAATGCAATCTAACCTCGTGTCATAAGTGAAGTTATAGTTTCCTAATTACTATAATCCTAGGCATTTTAGTTATTAACCAATTAATTATACCTATGTCTGTATATGTGTTCATGTCCATTTACCTAATTATATCCATAATGGATTATATGTCCAAATTCATATTTGTCATTCAAGTTATGCCAATTCTAATGTTTTCCCCCGTTCCCTAACTAACGCATTCACATATATTTGGTGTCATGTCTAGGCTAGAAAGTAGCCTAGCCATAAACAACAAAAGGGAAAGATGACAATAGTGATTATTTGAACAAAAGTGACATAAGCATGTAATTGGCATAGTGATAAGGTGGACATATAAAAATAGATCTGGTGAGCATGTGATAATAAAACTAGAACTAACATACTAAGGATGTCATAATAGGCATGAATAAATAAGGATTCATATGTCCAATTAATGACAGATCTAAATTAGCCATAATATGATAAGTCCCAAATAATCTAATAAGAATTAGATCCATAAGTAGATGTGACATGATAAATTAACCACAAGCGAATTAGATCTATAAAGGTAGATCTAGCATGATGATGTTTAAGATCCACAAATGCGACATGATAAATTAACCACAAGCGAATTAGATCTATAAAGGTAGATCTAGCATGATAATATTTAAGATCCACAATTGTGACATGATAAATTAACCATAAGCAAATTAAATCTATAAATGTAGATCTAGCATGATAATATAATATTTAAGATCCACAACTGTGACATGATAAATTAACCACAAGCGAATTAGATCTATAAAGGTAGATCTAGCATGATAATATTTAAGATCCACAATTGCGACATGATAAATTAACCACAAGCAAATTAGATCTATAAAGGTAGATCTAGCATGATAATATGTGCGATCCACAATTGTGACATGATAAATTAACCACAAGCAAATTAGATCTATAAAGGTAGATCTAGCATGATAATATTTTAGATCCACAATTGTGACATGATAAATTAACCCCAAGAGAATTAGATCTATAAAGGTAGATCTAGCATGATAATGTTTAAGATCCACAAATGTGACATGATAAATTAACCACAAGCGAATTAGATCTATAAAGATAGATATAGCATGAAAATGTTTAAGATCCACAAATATCATAGATTCACAATTTACAACAAATCCAAATCACAGTCATATCACGTTTATTTTTAATCATTTAAATCTAAAAGTAACTAACTCACAGTGTTTGGATTTTAGAAGATAGAAAAGAATTTGTTGGTGTTGAATCTCAGATCTATTCTTGAAACACTTGAATCTTTAAACTTGATTTATAGAAGAAGAAAGGATTATACTTAGTTCAACCACTGATAGCATTTGGCCTCCATTGTTTTTAGTATGAGAAAACAAGAGATATGATGGTATATCTATAGCTGCTAGCCTCTAGAATTCGAATGCCACCTCAGCCCTAAGGGGAATCGGGCTATGGGTCGACACCCACTTGGGTCGGGAATCCGAAAAACTACTATGGGCGCACTTGGCAGGTGCGGCAGTGTAAAAATGCCTTGGCACACTTGTCAAGTGCGCTAGTTATCCTTGTTTTAATTGTCAAACTTCTACCGTTCATAACTTCTTCATACGTTACCCGTTTTACGCAAACCAGGTGTCTATCGTGACCAGAATTTCAAGACGGACGCAATGACGTAGTCCATTTCCCTTAGTTCTTAATATTAAATTAATTATTCTTTAATTTATCCTCTTTAGTATAGTTGAAATACGGGGTGTTACACCCTATTCGCATAAACAAACACCGCTCTGCTATTTTATAAATTTATATCAGTAAATATGTGTTGATGATATATTATTAACTGAGAATATTAAACTGCATTTACATGGTTGTTTGTGTAGATTTGATTAATAACTTGGATATCATCTGTTAAAGAACTGTTATATGCCTTTGGAACTGCTAAGTTATATTTTCTGTAAAGTAAATCAGAAATTTACTTAAGTTGTTAATAGTTGAATAATTGTTTTGAGAAAACAATTAAATTGATTATTTTTAAATTAATATTATTAGGTAATTTAAAAAGGGAAGATTAATTGCAATCAGTTATTATTGATTTAAATCAACTGGTTTAAATAAAAATGGGTTATTAAATTAATCTGTTTCGATTAATTTAACGGGAATAATTTTTGATAGATAATTATTGAAACATAGAAATGTTTTATTGAAAGCAAATTAATATTTTGATTAATAAACTTCGGTAAGATAGTTGTGCAAGTGAATAAAGAAGAAAATTTTGATAAACTATTCGAGGTAATGTTTTAACTTAATTTATCTCTTAATTAAGTAAATTTTAAAGATAATTTAATTATCAATAGAGAAAGGAATTAAGTCATTCCTTAGTTTAAATATTTATGTTAATCAAGTCAACTTGATGAATGTTCTCAAAATAACAACACTGTTTTGGAAATGGTCTAAGTTTAGGAAATCAAATGGATTTACAAATTTGGGTTAGTTAAATATTTTGGATATCGAACTTCTACAAATCTTAACGAAAAATGAATTCGACTCAAGGTTTGAGAGGTAATTACAATAACCCAACTTGAATGATTTCGCGGTTTTCTGATAGATAGTATTAGTTTGTGTTCGAAATGAATGTCAGAGTTGAACATCATTTTCATCTATCAAACGTATACTCAAAAGAGGGATTATCACGTAAGTTTGGTAATAAGAGTTTTCTAAGTAATTAATACTTATGTTTTCAAATAAATACATATAAGTTGATGTTTGAATTATAAATAATTTAGATTATTTAAATATGGCTTAGCAGCTCCAATGGAAATAAATTTGTTTATTTTATTTTATATTTGATAGTTAAATCACCGACTATCAAATCTGGATCATTATTATCATTATTTTTTCTAAGAGTCCGGAATCTAATTTCCACTTCGATTCGATATATACGTTGCGAGTCAGAGATTATTGAAGACTAATGAAGGCGAAGTTGTGCAAGGGCTATTCTGTCGTTCCTAGGTAGAAACTGCCTAAGATGGATTTATAGAATAGTGCCTTCGGTTTATCCAGTCCTAGGACAACTTGTATGGACGAATGTCTGATAGAGTATGCCTAATAAATTGCGTAAGTTGATTGTTTCAAACGTATTAATGTTTGATGGCGGAGGAATTTGTTTCTCTTGGCTTCATACCTGGGATATTTTTAGAGAAACCAATTTGTGATTTGGCGGGTTTGACGATGTGGCATTCAAAGTAAATGAAGACGTGTTGTATCCAAGGGTAAGTTCAACCTCAAGCCTCACAACCGGGAAATGACAAAAATCGGACAGACAGCATGGCTATGTGGGTCGCTCCCATTAGGGTGTATTGTCACCTATCTAGAGAAATTCCATTTGCTTCTTTATTCTATTCGATGCTATCCGTTTCGGGAAACGGTGGGTAGCTCCCAATCGTTGGTGACAATATATTCGATACACTCAAGCGAAATGAGTGGTCGGTCATATGTGGGTCGGGTTGCAAGACATTCTTGTTGAAGCCAGTGTATTCCCCTCTAGAGATACACTATCGGAAGGTGGTTCCATACCTTGACATAATTGGAAATCCATAATCCAATAAGCATTCACGGTTTTGATTGTATACAATGTAAGTAGAGCGTGAGATGCAAGAAATTTGCTATTTATTTGTGGATTGATAGACACTATTATAATATCAGAATAATATTGTTTTCAAAGATTTCTTTGGGTTATCGTAAGGTAAAAACCATCCGTGTTTATTTGTGGATTGGTCTTACGGTTATCTTTTCTTTCAAAACATTTTTGAAAAGTTAAACCAAATGTTCTGTATTCTCATAAGAAAAAAACCGTTTCGCGTTATACGACGTGGTCTTATGAGACATCTTTTATAAGATCAAGTTGTTTAAAATCGTTTACTCACACCAGTCCCATGACTGACCTAGAGTTTATTTGCTATGTTTTCCCTGAACTCTTGGGTGCCCAAATTTGTACGGGCAGTTCAATAGCTCAGGATTTTACAGATTTATCTGGAGGAGCTTGGAGCAGGAGGCTTCAGTATTAGCTATTTAGAGTTTACATATACCCTAATGATGTATGTAAGAAAGGGTATAGTTTTATACTTCAAAAATTATGATATATATTATATTTTATTCCACTGTGAGATTTTTTTGTTGTTTTTCAGTTCTATCTTCTATCTATTTTCTTCTATTCTAAATTTCTACCTTTCTATTTCTCACCCTCTAAATTCTTTCTACTAATAACTCGTATTTTCATGCTATTTGGGTTGGACGTGAATTGTATTCAGTCAGCTCAAATGGTATGGATTTGCGGGTCATTACACCTTACTTGAGGTGGATGAATTTCTCTAGCTGAATAGTCATTTCTGCCCTTGGAAAAAAATTTGCTTCAAAACTAGTCTTGAATTCAGCACATGTGAAGATTCAAACCTCGTTCTCCATTAATATTAAGTTCCACCACTCTAAGGCTTCATCCTTCAAAAGTCAGGCCGCTATCCTTCTTCTTATTTCATTGGGTCGGGCAGAAGCCTCAAAGATTCTTTCATAGTCCATAACCCAAGATTGGGAACTAGCAAAGCCTTCGTTTCTAGAAAATGATTTCCCTCCAAAATTCGTAAAGTCCTTACATAAGAGAGAAAAATCAAAGGCTACATCAGCGGTAGGAGCTACGGGAGCCGCCAGGGCAGGATTAGCTATAGGGACCTGCTCCATAGTACGGAGGTACAACTGGGACCATTTTGGCAAATAGCGGGGTCTTTCCTAGTTGCCTTGCTCATTAGGATTTTTATCCATTCTACTATCTAAAAATAAAAGAAAGAATCCCTTTGTGGGTACCACTAAGATAAAATTTAAGCTGAAAAAAGGAAGAAACGATAAAGGTGCCTAGTATAAATGTGTACCCTTATTGGGGGTAAACATATTATATATATAGTTTGAAAAATCTTTTCAAAATACAAATACACCTCTCAAACGTATATTTCCCTTATAATCGAGTAACCTATGCTCTGATACCAAATGTAACAGCCCTCCCGGAATGGGCCTAAATTTCAACCTAGAGAAGGCCCGTCGAAACTTAGAGCCATTCTAAACGGGTCGTTGGTTACATTTGCACAGATAATAATAACTATATACTTCGAATAGAAAGCTCACACAATAGAAAGAGAAAATATAATATTTAAATAAATGTACCATTATTTCAAAAATCTCTGAAATACATAGTCACAGTTACATTTATTCTAATGACACATCAAATAGTTCATCTTTCATAAGATTCCAAAAGAAGCAAAGCAATAACAACTAATAATACCATAATAACTTCATCTTCTTTCTCGTCTTCCATCATGACTTCATCCATTGCTTTACACCATCTACTGACCTATTTGGATGTTAAGGAGAGGGGGTAAGAACATAAAGATCTGGGTGACTGGAATATAGTATTACTTAATGTCCATACCCTATATGTTTAGCAGGTTACATATATCAAGGTATGTCTACGCAGAACACAAGATTTCACATACACATAAATATCTAACCAATGGGGTGGATATCCAAGTCAATTGCCCATTAGTGTTATTAGGGTAAAGACCCAACGAGGTGGCATTCTCGATCACTTATGGCCCTATTAAAGGTGGATTCTTACAATCTCTTATGACCCTGGGGCGGACCCTTAGCCCTTTAAGAACCCCGTCATACTACGTTAACGTTCTTAAGTCTATTCTCTCATTTCTAATATAAGAAGTAGTATTGCGAACATTACTACTCAACTGGTATTACCCGGTAAGACACCTATGTCACTTAAGATTTCCCTTAGACAGTTGGTGTGTATGCAATGGCCACATATACTTTAATTACCAACCAGTCCCTAGTTGAGCCCTTACAAGCTTCTAGAGGAAGTGAACATCCCCCGTGAACTACCCTACTCCATTAACTGTTTTATGCCTAACCTCTTTTAAAGAAGGAAGACCCAAAGGCTTACCTTAATACTAATAAGGATAGGTCCCATGACTTGGGTTCCTCTCCAAGGAATAAAGTATCGGAGGGATCTTAGTCCTAACCACTTAAAACCTGAATTATATAAAGAGGTGAGTGTAACGACCCAGAAAATCTGAACCAATTTAAAATTTTTAAATTGGCTAAAATAATGGATTTTAAATATTTAAAATAAATATTTTAAATAATGGCGATGAAAACTGAGTTTGAATCGACAATTGAAAACGAATATAATTAATTATAATTATAAACAAGGCCTGAAATGGCGCTGTAGTTTCGAAAATTGAATTCAAACTTTGTCGGACTGTATCGGGTGCAAAACAATCCGTATTTTAGTGAAACCAAAAATAATGGAATCTAATTGATGATATCTTTCCAACGAATCTGACAAATCGAAATTTGATAGCGGGAATCAAAAGATATGTCCAGTTGAAAATTCTGAATAGTCGCTATGGAATTCAGGCCCTTAAAAATGGACATTTTGCAAACGACCTCGGATTTCGACGAAACCACTTTTGTTGGATCCGTGATGTTAAATTATTGCTAGGTTTCAAATTTCATAATTTTTCGAATCAATATGTGAGCGTGGCAAAGGAAAACGCGTTTGACCGGTTTCAGTTGATTTTAATCGACTGGAAATTGACCATTTTTCAAACGGTCTCAGAATTTGACGAAACTAGTTTTGATAGGACCGTATCGTCAATACGAAGCTAGAAAATATTTTTCTGGAATTTTCAGAGTTAGTATGTGACCTCGATAATTTGAAATGTATGTTTAAAATTCAATATAGTGATTTAAATGTAAATTCAATGGAAACTGATTGTAACGATCAAATCAGCTTGCGATACATATCCCATTGTGTTCGGAATGGGGGTAAAACGCTATGGACGACAGGCGGTGGGCCTCGTTTCGATGTCGTGGGTAAAAGTCAACTTTATGCAATTAAATTAATTAATAAAATAATAATAATAAAAATATATATCTCCCTCCCTTTTCTCTTTCTGCCCCCCCCCCCCCCCCGCGATTTCATTAAACAGAAAAAAAAATATAAAACCCCATCGTCGATCGCCCCTGAACCCCGTCGCCCCCTCGCCTTCGCCACCCCAGTAGCCGCCGGATCCGCCACCGCACATCGCCAGCCACGCCCCATCGACCTCAGCCCCTCCTCGAGACCGCGAGAGCCACACCCATCTTCCCCCGAAACCCTAGAAACCATCTCCAGCCCCCCCCCCCCCCCAATTTGCCGCCGAAGGCCTGAAGATCGCCACCCAACCAGAAGTGGCCCCACCTCCGTTCGAACATCGGACCCTCCCTCCGCCTGAGCGCTGTGAGCAGCCCCCTTCCATTTTGATTGTAAGCTTTGACTTTGTTTTGCTTTCTCCTTATTTAATGTAATTAGATTTGAAAATGTAGATTTGTTTTATTTATGATTTATATGAAATCAGATTTTATTTATTTATTAATATAAAGTTATTATTTTTAGGATAATAAAGTTTAGATTTTTCTGGTAATAAGAAGTATTACATTTTTCCTTGTATAAAAATTAGATTTTTCCTTATATAAAAATTAGATTTTTCGCTATGTCAAGATTAGATTTTTGTTAAAACATAACAAAGATATGATTTTTATATTGCAGTGATGATAAAAATATAATTTTTATATAAGGCGTGTAATAAAAATATGATTTTTAACGCTCAAAAGGATATGGTTTTTTTTCGAAAATAAAAGTAAAAATTTGATTTTTATATATTGAACATCGAAGTAAAAATTCGATTTTTATATATTGAATAGCACAGTAAAAATTCGATTTTTATATATTGAATAGCACAGTAAAAATTCGATTTTTATATATTGAATAGAAAAGTAAAAATTCGATTTTTATATATTGAATAGCATAGTAAAAATTCGATTTTTACCTATGTAGAGAATACGGGCAACGAAAGCGACAAAAGGCGTGATTGGCAAAGATTTCTATAAAGGAAGAGTCATGGTATTGGATAGCTATTGGTGAGAATTTCTCACTCTTCAATTTCTTTTTCTAACCATATATATATATGTGTGGAAATAAAAGTGAATTGCTATATATATATATATATATATATATATATATATATATATATACGCCCCTCGTCCACAAACCATGGACGATATTTATTTGGTTGAAATTGTTGTGAAAATTGATTGATAGCGAATGATTGTTTGGGATTGTTTGTGGTTGATATTGGTTGATTGTGGTTGAAAAATACCCGTTTGTGGTTGAGAAATATTTGGTTGAAACCACATAGGATTAGTTTGTGGAAATGAAATAAATATATACATGCCGCCTGCGTGCGAACTAGATGCATGATCCCCATTGTCAAAAACCGCGAGGTTTTAAGGTAGAGCGAGGAGCCGTACTAGGGACGGTCCCGGTTTTAACTACCCTGCCGTTATGCTGCCGAAATTTTGAATAATATTCGTGTGTTTGAATTATTTTCATTTGCTTAAACTATATTTATTCATTGAATAGAAAACCTTCATGTGTTGAATTGATATTCATTCGTTGATTAGAAATTCATGTGTTGAATGGTATTCGCGGTTTAAATATAAAAATCACATTTCTATCTATATATAGAAACTATAGAAAACCTTCATGTGTGGAATTGATATTCATTCGTTGATTAGAAATTCATGTGTTGAATGGTGTTCATATTTTGAAATAAATTGTTTGATAATAAAAAAAATCACCTTTTATCGACTATATGAACTGTGTAAAATAATCTCGTTTTAAAAGAAATTGTTTTATGATAAAAATCCTATTTTTGTCACCTATATGAACTATATAGAAAAATAGCGTTTTGAAATGAATTGTTTTACAATAAAAATCACATTTTTATTGTATGCATGAATCGTTGAAATGTGAAGTGTTAAAAATAGCCACTTGTTCAAAATAAACATCTATGAGTTGAAATATTCATTAATTAGCTAATGAAATGATTTGCACCTATGTATGTAACATTAGAATGAATGGTGTTTTTAAACCAAATAGAAATCAAATATGAAGTTGGATAGAAAATGATAAGAACTGTATATATGTACATGCATATTCATTGAACAGGTTATAGCAAAGGGGCTAGAGAAGAGGAATAAAATTTTGTGCCCGACAAATAGGTACACATTTACTGTTTTGTTTGGGTGATGATTTTATGAGCCTGTTGGCTAGCCGCTTGGCTTTTTCTTTTTCTTTTTGAGATTAGAAGGACCGGGAAAGCTATTTGCGATTTCCCGATACTCCCGGTGCAGGGGAGGTTATGGCGAAATTTTCCAAAATTTTAAGGCGTTAGTAAAATATTTGAAGGGGAAACGTTATTGAAATTGTTGAATAAACTATATTTATATAATTATATAAATATAAATAAAATTAAAACGAAACGTGGCCGTGCAGTTCGCATTTTGAAACCGTGATTTCAAACAACTAGTGCGGGAAATCCGACCATTGGATTTTCCCGAAACCTCAACCGTCGGGTTCGCCTTGGAAATATCTTCCCAACGGCACCAACCTTGTAAAAATCCAACGGTTGGATTGTCCGGAAGGTTTAATTCAAATCTGAAGAAAAACAGCGCCAGAAGCGATTATATTTTTATATATATATAAATATATATATATATATATATTTAATCGAATAACGACGCTGCAGTTCGTATTTTGAAATCGAAACTTCAAACGATTGTACCGGGAGATCCGACCGTCAGATTTTCCCGAAACTGGAACCGTTGGATTCGTTTTGAAAAGACCTTTCTAATGATGTAAATTTTGTGAAGATCCAACGGTTAGATTTTCAGATATGTGTAAATCAAATCTGAAGAAAAACAGCGCCACGGCCGCTTTATGGCCCGAAGCGTCGTTTTGAATATATTAGCTATTTTAAAATAAATAAAAATAGCGATAAATCGTTATAAAATATCATAAACAATATGGAATGGAAATAAGCTGAATTTGCTCGATTTATGTTGTGTTTGATGGTTGAATGTGTTTGGTGTGAAAATTACATTAAAGAACAAAATTGGTGTTGTTGAATAATTTAACCATTGAAATAAATTGATTTGAAATTCTAAATATACGTGAATTATTTGAAATGGCCGAGTTAATTCTCATTTCAAATGATTGACCGACGATTGAAATTTGAAGATGAAGACGATGGTCGAACACCGGAGATCTTCATCTCGTTTGGATGCTAACCGAGGTCCTGATTGGGAGGCATCCCGAAATATGGATAATGAGTGGTGATCGTCCAGACGTACGTGGTGATCGATGGGTTTGCGAGGTATTTAGTGCCTCCGGTTTCGTTCAGACCCAGAACGGACTTGTAAATGGACTATGTGTCTGACATTGGATTTTATTCTGTGTTGATTGATCTCTATTAAATATACATCTGCTTGGCGGCGGAGAATTTATTCTTTTGCTTAACGCCCTTCTCTGAGACGCACGAGCTCAGAGGTTGTATATCGATGGACATCAGTCGCATGGCATGAATTGCCTGTGTGGCATGCTAAGATGCAGTGATCAGGGCTCCTGTTGAAAAGCAAAGCCTTGTGGTGATGATCAAAGCACCGCCTGCGTGGCGTAGCTTTGTGTATAACGTGAATTCGCGAGCCTCACATCCCGGTATGAGCCAGAAACGGGAGAAGGACCTCAGGGAGGGCATGCGTTTCTTCCTAGCTAGGGTGGTGTCAGTGACCTACCAGCCCTGACATTTATATACTTTTCACCTATGTGGTTGTTGCTGTTGCGAGGCGCCTCGGTTTGATCGGACGATCCGGGTCCGATGGAGTCATTCGTTGGCTCGTTTACGCCCCCAAAGGGCGGGGAAACGTATTGTTCAGGCATAATAATCCACATCGGTGGACCGGCCCTGACGATCCAAGGGGCAGTTGCGGCTGTTCCTGAGGCTCGGGCTAGGCAGTCTCGAATTCGGTAAGGACTATCTTTTGCCTTGGTTCATGACGGAAATCCAATTTCTAAATACGACATCGTGCGGTTTTGATTGTATATATATATATATGGCGACATGATATATGGTACCCATGCCGTCTATGATTGATAGTTATGATTTGAAATAGTTTTCAAACATATAAACACTAGCAATAATATCAAATGCCTTTGTTTTATTCGTATCAAGCATATTTTGGCCGTTATAAGGTAAAAACTCTATCCTCCGGTTTGCGTTGCATTGTGTGATGGGAACTGAGTCTTATAACGGCTTCATTTTTATAAAAAGCATAGCGACGTTTAAAAGAAAGATTTGTTTTAAAGCACTGGCAATCCAATGGAGTAAACCCGTTCCATGAAAGTGGCGTGGTCCTGTGATTAGCCATATTATATATGTGTTGAGTGGATTTCTCATACCAGTCCCATGACTGACTCGTAGTTTGTTTCACTCTCAAACTCGGGTGCCCCTTTTTCTACACAGGCAGCCTTGTATTCAGGTTTAGCTGGTTCTTTTTCTGGATAGCTGGAGCTGAAGATGGATTCTATCATTTATCTCTTTTTATGCTGTTCAGCTCCTATTGTACATATTTTGTTTATTTCCGCTGTAGACATTTATGTATAGCTGAACTGTATTTGTGCTAAGTAAGATCCTGTATACTGTGTAACTCTGATGATTACTTTTATCCAGTATATTCTATTGTTCATTATCTGGTGTATTTATTTAATTCCGTTCTGCTATTATCTGTTTCTGTGTTATATTCCAAAGATAACCCTTGTCTCCGTGAGAACGGGATTTCGGGTCGTCTCAACGTGGTATCAGAGCTTTGGTTAAGCTTAGTTCTGGAATATAACATTTGAACGAACTCATCAGAAATAGAACCAGTAGTGTTCTAGGACAGGTAACTCTATACAGATAGGATCAGTAATATCCTAGTATGAGTAGCAGAAGGAAATAACACCTCGATAGACACATTTACATTCAAGTATATGTTTCTATATTTTAAATTATCTTTTCTGTGACCTAACACGTGATCTGCTATTTGCAGAAGAACTAGAAAATGAGTGCCAGAAATAGAAGAAGTAATACTGACCTGGATATAGAAGCTCTATTCATGAAGTATAGAAATCTGGGTGGAAAACCCTTTACGGGTGAAGAAGCAATTATGAAAACACAAGCTTGGATTCGATCGGCTGAGAAAATCTTCGAAGCATTAAAGCTTAGGGATGACCAGAAAAGATTACTGGCATCCTGGGCACTCAAAGATGAAGCTTTGTTCTGGTGGGATTCAGTTATTAAGGATAATCCAGAAGGTGATATCACCTGGGACAGATTCAAAGTGATTTTCTTAGAAAGATCTACTCCTCCCGAAGCGACCGAACGACTATGTGATGAGTTTTCTTATCTGATACAAGGAGATATGACCATTCCCGAATATCATAAGAAATTCAATGAACTTTATCACTTTGCCCCACATCTAATTCAAAATCCGAAGAGGAAAAATATGAGATTTATTCACGGACTTCAAAGGAAATACCAGAATAAAGTATTGGGGCATGTAAAGCTTCCTTTTTCTGAAATGATATATATGGCCTATCAGTATGAAGATCTCCATAAGAAAGGAATGTTATGCGACGAAGAAGAAGTCAGTTCTAGTGATATAGCAGAGTCGGAAACTGATCGTCCTGAGGGAAGTACGGTGTCTGAGGTCAGTAAGAAGCCCAAAGTTAGTCGGAAAAGGGCCAGACCTGAGAAAGAATCCGCAATGACCGCTATGTGCTTAAACTGCAATCAAAAAGGTCATTTGTCCAGGAAATGTAAGTCCTTGAAATTGCAAAAGAAGGAGGGATATAAATCAAAGAGCAAGGTTAAAGGAAATAGAAAATGCAATCTCTGCCATCAGGCTGGTCACGTAAAGCAAGATTGCTGGCAGTTGAAAAAGACTGAAATAGTTCAAGTGAATGAAGTGGCAGAAACTTCTGAGCCCTCAGCTATTCAGGAAAGGCCAGATGTTTTAGAAGGCACGCTAATTGCCAAAGACATCCCAGTTAAAGTACTGTTTGACACAGGCGCGTCACGAAGCTTCATTGCAAAGGATGCAGCTAAGAAACTGGATTTGAATTTGAAAAAGATGAAGGAACCAATGACTGTCCAGAATCCAGTTGGGGGTTCCATTGATCTAAGTTGGGTTTGTGGAGTGCCGGTTTCTTTCTCTCGTTATCGGTTTCCTACCATCGCAGCCGTCATGAATTTTAAAGAGTTTGATCTTATCTTGGGGTTAGACTGGTTGACCAAATATGAAGCTGAAGTTAAATGCGCCGACAGAGTCGTAAAAGCGAAGATTAAATCAGGCGATTATATAACCATTCCCTGTGAAGGTCAAAATACTAATAGAAAAGACTTCTGGGCAGCTTTGAATGTTTCTCCATCCCAAATAGAAAATGTCCCTGAAATCACCGAGAATATTCTCGACCTCATCAAAGATATTCCTGTCGTCAAGAACTATGCGGATGTGTTCGAGGAAGTTGTTCGCTTACCTCCGCAGAGAGAAATAGATTTCAAAATTGCTTTAGTTCCCAATGCAAGGCCGGTAGTTCACGCTATTCGAAGAATGTCCTTAAAAGAGAAGGAGGAATTAGACAATCAAACAAGACAGCTAGTATGGAAAGGTCTGATCAGGCCTAGTTTCTCTGATTGGGGTGCAGCAGTGGTGTTTGTCCCAAAATATGACGGTACTCTACGTCTATGTGTGGATTATCGTGATCTAAACAAGCAGACAATAAAGAACAAATATCCATTGCCCCGGATTGATGATTTGTTGGATCGATTAAATGGAGCACAAGTATTCTCACGAATGGACCTAGCTACAAGCTTCCATCAACTTCGAATTGCCGAAGAGTGTGTTCCAATGACAGCATTCAGAGGCCCCGACTTATTCTATGAGTGGTTAGTAATGCTGTTCGGCTTATGTAACGCTCCAGCTTACTTCGTCGATCTGATGAATAGAGTGTTCAGGGGAGTATTGAATAAATTTGTTCTGGTTTTTATTGATGATATTCTAATCTTCTCTAAATCAAAAGCCGAACATGAAAAGCATCTGGAACAGGTTTTGGAAATTCTCAGACGGAATGTATTAAAAGCCAAATTTTCCAAATGTATATTCTGGCAAGATGAAGTAAAATTTCTAGGCCACGTCGTATCGAAAGACGGAATCACTGTGGATCCAAGCAAAATCACGGCCATTCAGAATTGGAAACAGCCCAGCACCCCCACTAAAGTCCATAGTTTTCTCGGATTGGCTAGCTATTACCGGAAATTCGTTAAAGACTTTTCGAAGATATCTGGCCATTTAACGAAGCTTACCAAGAAGCACTCTAAATTTAAATGGACTCCAGAAAGTGAGGAGGCTTTTGAAGAGCTAAAGTTGAGATTAACAACTGCTCCAGTGTTAACCATCATAGATGGCAACCAGGATTTAAAGGTCTGGACTGATGCTTCTAGAGAACGCCTTGGCGCAGTGTTAATGCAAAGAGGCCAAGTCATCGCCTATGCTAGCCGTCAACTGAAGCCGCACGAGAAGAACTACGTAACTCATGATCTTGAGTTATTGGCTATAGTATTCGCTTTGAAAATCTGGAGACACTATCTTCTGGGCGAGAGATTTGAACTGTTTACAGATCACCAGTCGTTAAAGTATCTGTTCACTCAGAAGGACTTGAATCTGAGGCAGCAACGTTGGCTGGAGTTTCTTGCAGCTTATGATTTTGAAATTCTATACACTCCAGGGAAAGCCAATGTCGTGGCCGATGCGTTAAGCCGAAAGAATGAAATGATCGCCAGT
Organism: Allium sativum; assembly: GCA_030737875.1. Classification (NCBI taxonomy): domain Eukaryota; kingdom Viridiplantae; phylum Streptophyta; class Magnoliopsida; order Asparagales; family Amaryllidaceae; genus Allium; species Allium sativum. The sequence continues at coordinate 389,797,693 of CM060912.1, read as the reverse complement.
TTTATTATCACGACTTCATTGCTAGATAAAATATCTGCTCTTCAGGAAGATGATCACTTCATTCAGAAGATCAGAGGGATAATTCAACAAGGCGAACCCTCGAGTTTTCAAGTAGACAATGATGGGATTTTAAGGCTCAAAGGTCGAATCTGTGTCCCTAACATTCCTGAGCTTCGAAAAGAAGTTCTGGATGAATGCCACAAGTCAAAACTCAGTATCCATCCGGGAGTAAGAAAAATGTATAATGACATCAAACACACTTTCTGGTGGAAGTCGATGAAAAGGGACATTTCCTTATATGTTAGCCGATGCCCTACTTGCCAGCTAGTCAAGAGCGACCAACAGAAATTGGCTGGATTATTACAACCACTGGAAGTTCCTGGTTGGAAGTGGGAGCATATTTCTATGGATTTCATTGATGGTTTGCCCAGAACCAGAAAAGGGAATGATAGTATTTGGGTGATCATAGATCGCTTCACGAAGACCGCCCATTTCATACCTGTCAGATCAAATAGAACCGCTCAGAGTCTGGCGCAGATTTACTTCAGGGAAATAGTTAGACTGCATGGAGTGCCGCTCAGTATAGTAAGTGATAGAGATACAATATTCACTAGCAAATTCTGGGAAGCATTTCAAGTCGAGCTGGGAACGAAGTTAAACCTAAGCACCGCTTATCATCCTCAGATAGACAGTCAGACTGAGAGGGTGAATCGCATTTTAGAAGATCTATTGCGGGCTTGTGTTCTAGATTTCGGTGGATCATGGGAAGACCATCTGCATTTGGCTGAATTCTCTTATAACAACAGCTACCAGGCGAGTCTGACAATGTCGCCATTCGAAGCATTGTATGGTAGACTGTGCCGATCTCCTGCTTGTTGGGTCGAGCCTGGAAATAGACTTGTGTTAGGGCCTGATATGATTCGAGAAGCTGCCGACAAAGTCGATTTTATTAAGAAGCGATTACTCGCCGCTCAAAGCCGACAAAAGAGCTATGCCGATAGGAGAAGAAGAGATATATCCTTTGAAGTTGGCGACTATGTATATTTGAAAGTATCGCCGATGAGAGGAGTAATCCGGTTCGGTAAAACTGGAAAGTTAGCGCCCAAATTTATTGGTCCGTTTCCTATTCTGGAACGGATTGGAACTCTCGCTTATAAAGTCAAATTGCCTGACTGGTTGCCTGGAGTTCATGATGTATTTCACATATCCCAACTTCGAAAGCACGTTCATGATCCAGACTTGATCGTAGAAGAAGCAGCTCAACAGGATATTGAAATTACCCCAGAATTAGCTGTGAGAAGAGAGCCGCTAAAGATAATAGGCAGAGAAACCAAAGAGCTGAGGAACAAGAAGGTTCGCTTAGTCAAAGTGCAATGGAGTGGAGATCCGCGAGATTGTACTTGGGAAACGGAGGAGAGCATTTAGAAAGCTTATCCTAGATGCCGAGTAGATATCTCTGATTGACTCCGGTGCAAGGTACATTTAACCTACTTTGCACTACCATTCAATTCTCTACTCTATTGTTATTTTCTTTTCATAGATGTGCACTTTTAATTATATAGTCTGAAGGATTTTTTTTAAAAGGGTATAGGATTTGATTAGTATATTTTTGAAGGTTAAAAACAATTGGATTGGTTGTTGTGTTGTGGGATTGTAGATTTATCAAACCACTTTCGACTGTGTTCCTTTTCGGGGACGAAAAGTTTTAAGTGGGGGAGATTGTAACGAACCAGAAAATCTGAACCAATTTAAAAATTTTAAATTGGCTAAAATAATGGATTTTAAATATTTAAAATAAATATTTTAAATAATGGTGATGAAAACTGAGTTTGAATCGACAATTGAAAACGAATATAATTAATTATAATTATAAACAAGGCCTGAAATGGCGCTGTAGTTTCGAAAATTGAATTCAAACTTTGTCGGACTGTATCGGGTGCAAAACAATCCGGATTTTAGTGAAACCAAAAATAATGGAATCTAATTGATGATATCTTTCCAACGAATCTGACAAATCGAAATTTGATAGCAGGAATCAAAAGATATGTCCAGTTGAAAATTCTGAATAGTCGCTATGGAATTCAGGCCCTTAAAAATGGACATTTTGCAAACGACCTCGGATTTCGACGAAACCACTTTTGTTGGATCCGTGATGTCAAATTATTGCAAGGTTTCAAATTTCATAATTTTTCGAATCAATATGTGAGCGTGGCAAAGGAAAACGCGTTTGACCGGTTTCAGTTGATTTTAATCGACTGGAAATTGACCATTTTTCAAACGGTCTCAGAATTTGACGAAACTAGTTTTGATAGGACCGTATCGTCAATACGAAGCTAGAAAATATTTTTCTGGAATTTTCAGAGTTAGTATGTGACCCCGGTAATTTGAAATGTACGTTTAAAATTCAATATAGTGATTTAAATGTAAATTCAACGGAAACTGATTGTAACGATCAAATCAGCTTGCGATACATATCCCATTGTGTTCGGAATGGGGGTAAAACGCTATGGACGACAGGCGGTGGGCCTCGTTTCGAGGTCGTGGGTAAAAGTCAACTTTATGCAATTAAATTAATTAATAAAATAAAAAAAATCTCCCTCCCTTTTCTCTTTCTGCCCCCCCCCCCCCCCCCGATTTCATTAAACAGAAAAAAAAAGAAAAAAAATATAAAACCCCATCGTCGATCGCCCCTGAACCCCGTCGCCCCCTCGCCTTCGCCACCCCAGTAGCCGCCGGATCCGCCACCGCACATCGCCAGCCACGCCCCATCGAGACCGCGAGAGCCACACTCCTCTTCCCCCGAAACCCTAGAAACCATCTCCAGCCCCCCCAATTCGCCGCCGAAGGCCTGAAGATTGCCACCCAACCAGAAGAGGCCCCACCTCCGTTCGAACATCGGACCCTCGCTCCGCCTGAGCGCTGTGAGCAGCCCCCTTTCAATTTGATTGTAAGCTTTGACTTTGTTTTGCTTTCTCCTTATTTAATGTAATTAGATTTGAAAATGTAGATTAGTTTTATTTATGATTTATATGAAATCAGATTTTATTTATTTATTTATTAATATAAAGTTATTATTTTTAGGATAATAAAGTTTAGATTTTTCTGGTAATAAGAAGTATTACATTTTTCCTTGTATAAAAATTAGATTTTTCCTTATATAAAAATTAGATTTTTCGCTATGTCAAGATTAGATTTTTGTTAAAACATAATAAAGATATGATTTTTATATTGCAGTGATGATAAAAATATAATTTTTATATAAGGCGTGTAATAAAAATATGATTTTTAACGCTCAAAAGGATATGGTTTTTTTTCGAAAATAAAAGTAAAAGTTTGATTTTTATATATTGAACATCGAAGTAAAAATTCGATTTTTATATATTGAATAGCACAGTAAAAATTCGATTTTTATATATTGAATAGCACAGTAAAAATTCGATTTTTATATATTGAATAGCAAAGTAAAAATTCGATTTTTATATATTGAATAGCATAGTAAAAATTCGATTTTTACCTATGTAGAGAATACGGGCAACGAAAGCGACAAAAGGCGAGATTGGCGAAGATTTCTATAAAGGAAGAGTCGTGGTATTGGATAGCTATTGGTGAGAATTTCTCACTCTTCAATTTCTTTTTCTAACCATATATATATATGTGTGGAAATAAAAGTGAATTGCTATATATAAATATATATATATATATATATATATATATATATACGCCCCTCGTCCACAAACCATGGACGATATTTATTTGGTTGAAATTGTTGTGAAAATTGATTGATAGCGAATGATTGTTTGGGATTGTTTGTGGTTGATATTGGTTGATTGTGGTTGAAAAATACCCGTTTGTGGTTGAGAAATATTTGGTTGAAACCACATAGGATTAGTTTGTGGAAATGAAATAAATATATACATGCCGCCTGCGTGCGAACTAGATGCATGATCCCCATTGTCAAAAACCGCGTGGTTTTAAGGTAGAGCGAGGAGCCGTACTAGGGACGGTCCCGGTTTTAACTACCCTGCCGTTATGCTGCCGAAATTTTGAATAATATTCGTGTGTTTGAATTATTTTCATTTGCTTAAACTATATTTATTCATTGAATAGAAAACCTTCATGTGTTGAATTGATATTCATTCGTTGATTAGAAATTCATGTGTTGAATGGTATTCGCGGTTTAAATATAAAAATCACATTTCTATCTATATATAGAAAATATAGAAAACCTTCATGTGTTGAATTGATATTCATTCGTTGATTAGAAATTCATGTGTTGAATGGTGTTCATATTTTGAAATAAATTGTTTGATAATAAAAAAAATCACCTTTTATCGACTATATGAACTGTGTAAAATAATCTCGTTTTAAAAGAAATTGTTTTATGATAAAAATCCTATTTTTGTCACCTATATGAACTATATAGAAAAATAGCGTTTTGAAATGAATTGTTTTACAATAAAAATCACATTTTTATTGTATGCATGAATCGTTGAAATGTGAAGTGTTAAAAATAGCCACTTGTTCAAAATAAACATCTATGAGTTGAAATATTCGTTAATTAGCTAATGAAATGATTTGCACCTATGTATGTAACATTAGAATGAATGGTGTTTTTAAACCAAATAGAAATCAAATATGAAGTTGGATAGAAAATGATAAATGATAAGAACTGTATATATGTACATGCATATTCATTGAACAGGTTATAGCAAAGGGGCTAGAGAAGAGGAATAAAATTTTGTGCCCGACAAATAGGTACACATTTACTGTTTTGTTTGGGTGATGATTTTATGAGCCTGTTGGCTAGCCGCTTGGCTTTTTCTTTTTCTTTTTGAGATTAGAAGGACTGGGAAAGCTATTTGCGATTTCCCGATGCTCCCGGTGCAGGGGAGGTTATGGCGAAATTTTCCAAAATTTTAAGGCGTTAGTAAAATATTTGAAGGGGAAACGATATTGAAATTGTTGAATAAACTATATTTATATAATTATATAAATATAAATAAAATTAAAACGAAACGTGGCCGTGCAGTTCGCATTTTGAAACCGTGATTTCAAACAACTAGTGCAGGAAATCCGACCATTGGATTTTCCCGAAACCTCAACCGTCGGGTTCGCCTTGGAAATATCTTCCCAACGGCACCAACCTTGTAAAAATCCAACGGTTGGATTGTCTGGAAGGTTTAATTCAAATCTGAAGAAAAACAGCGCCAGAAGCGATTATATTTTTATATATATAAATATAAATATATATTTAATCGAATAACGACGCTGCAGTTCGTATTTTGAAATCGAAACTTCAAACGATTGTACCGGGAGATCCGACCGTCAGATTTTCCCGAAACTGGAACCGTTGGATTCGTTTTGAAAAGACCTTTCTAATGATGTAAATTTTGTGAAGATCCAACGGTTAGATTTTCAGATATGTGTAAATCAAATCTGAAGAAAAACAGCGCCATGGCCGCTTTATGGCCCGAAGCGTCGTTTTGAATATATTAGCTATTTTAAAATAAATAAAAATAGCGATAAATCGTTATAAAATATCATAAACAATATGGAATGGAAATAAGCTGAATTTGCTCGATTTATGTTGTGTTTGATGGTTGAATGTGTTTGGTGTGAAAATTACATTAAAGAACAAAATTGGTGTTGTCGAATAATTTAACCATTGAAATAAATTGATTTGAAATTCTAAATATACGTGAATTATTTGAAATGGCCGAGTTAATTCTCATTTCAAATGATTGACCGACGATTGAAATTTGAAGATGAAGACGATGGTCGAAGACCGGAGATCTTCACCTCGTTTGGATGCTAACCGAGGTCCTGATTGGGAGGTATCCCGAAATATGGATAGTGAGTGGTGATCGTCCAGACGTACGTGGTGATCGATGGGTTTGCGAGGTATTTAGTGCCTCCGGTTTCGTTCAGACCCAGAACGGACTTGTAAATGGACTGTGTGTCTGACATTGGATTTTATTCTGTGTTGATTGATCTCTATTAAATATACATCTGTTTGGCGGCGGAGAATTTATTCTTTTGCTTAACGCCCTTCTCTGAGACGCACGAGCTCAGAGGTTGTATATCGATGGACATCAGTCGCATGTCATGAATTGCCTGTGTGGCATGCTAAGATGCAGTGATCAGGGCTCCTGTTGAAAAGCAAAGCCTTGTGGTGATGATCAAAGCACCGCCTGCGTGGCGTAGCTTTGTGTATAACGTGAATTCGCGAGCCTCACATCCCGGTATGAGCCAGAAACGGGAGAAGGACCTCAGGGAGGGCATGCGTTTCTTCCTAGCTAGGGTGGTGTCAGTGACCTACCAGCCCTGACATTTATATACTTTTCACCTATGTGGTTGTTGCTGTTGCGAGGCGCCTCGGTTTGATCGGACGATCCGGGTCCGATGGAGTCATTCGTTGGCTCGTTTACGCCCCAAAGGGCGGGGAAATGTATTGTTCAGGCATAATAATCTACATCGGTGGACCGGCCTTGACGATCCAAGGGGCAGTTGCGGCTGTTCCTGAGGCTCGGGCTAGGCAGTCTCGAATTCGGTAAGGACTATCTTTTGCCTTGGTTCATGACGGAAATCCAATTTCCAAATACGACATCGTGCGGTTTTGATTGTATATATATATGGCGACATGATATATGGTACCCATGCCGTCTATGATTGATAGTTATGATTTGAAATAGTTTTCAAACATATAAACACTAGCAATAATATCAAATGCCTTTGTTTTATTCGTATCAAGCATATTTTGGCCGTTATAAGGTAAAAACTCTATCCTCCGGTTTGCGTTGCATTGTGTGATGGGAACTGAGTCTTATAACGGCTTCATTTTTATAAAAAGCATAGCGACGTTTAAAAGAAAGATTTGTTTTAAAGCACTGGCAATCCAATGGAGTAAACCCGTTCCATGAAAGTGGCATGGTCCTGTGATTAGCCATATTATATATGTGTTGAGTGGATTTCTCATACCAGTCCCATGACTGACTCGTAGTTTGTTTCACTCTCAAACTCGGGTGCCCCTTTTTCTACACGGGCAGCCTTGTATTCAGGTTTAGCTGGTTCTTTTTCTGGATAGTTGGAGCTGAAGATGGATTCTATCATTTATCTCTTTTTATGCTGTTCAGCTCCTATTGTACATATTTTGTTTATTTCCGCTGTAGACATTTATGTATAGCTGAACTGTATTTGTGCTAAGTAAGATCCTGTATACTGTGTAACTCTGATGATTACTTTTATCCAGTATATTCTATTGTTCATTATCTGGTGTATTTATTTAATTCTGTTCTGCTATTATCTGTTTCTGTGTTATATTCCAAAGATAACCCTTGTCTCCGTGAGAACGGGATTTCGGGTCGTCTCAGTGAGTTAGCCAATTAAGCCTTCTTAAGGCGTAGTAAGCCTATTTATTTTCACACATCAACTTATATATAAATATAGTTATATATATATATACACACACACACACACACTGGACCTCTCACATTAACCCATATACTTGTAGATGCTGGATTTACCGGTCGGTTCCGGGCAGGATTCTACTACAAGTCAGTTTAATCTCGTGTGTAGTGTACTAAGTTTATAAATAGCCCATGACACCTAGACATCTCACATTAGTTGGGCCCACTTGTAGTTGCTGGATATGCCGGTCGGTTCCGGGCAGGCTTCTACTACAAATAGCAACAAACCTCGTGTTTATGTGTCATATATATATATATATAAGTCATTCTATATATACGCGCACGCAAGTAAACAAATACATATATATATATACGTATATTTGTTAGGTGGACATTCCAAATTCAAAATCTAACCTAATCACATTTATTACACTAATATAACGTTAATTATGTTTAAATAAATAATATAATACTAACGCCTAATTAATGTAACTTTCGTATAAACGGGGTAACATTCTAATCGTGATGGCAATTGTCATTTATCCAAATTAAGGCAAATAACTTTAGGTTTTTCCATATTTTACTGTTACAACATAACATGACGGCATAATGAACATATAGAAAATAACAGTAATGGAAAACATACACATACATAACAATTACAACTTGTATCATAGGCACGTGGAAAAAGGTTTCAATATTGAATTAAAAGTGGAGTATTTCATACATTCACATATGTATGTTTACAATATGTATCTCACCCAATTCACCCTTTTTATGGTGATATGCACCCAAAAATGTTTACATTTGACTCATTCTAATTTATGAATGCATTTACACTCAAATCAGGATCCAAACCCAATTCGACTATGAAGCAAATTCAAATTCAAACCTTTTTAGGCTAAATCAAATTATAATAACGGTGAATTGCGTAAAATATAAATGATAATATAATACTCATTTTTACCTTTGATCTAATACAAAAGCCATAATTCCCCAAAACCAACTTAACTGGACAATTCCTATGTTATTACAAAGTAGAAGATTTGGGGATTTTCATGTTATATTATCGCATAACCAAATATTCATAGGCATAACAATTCATATAGCAAACTGATAATAATATGAATATGACTTTAAGCAAAACTAGATTCGACTCACAAATTAAGTGGAAATGTGATAGAAATCTCAAGATCTACGACGGCTCTCAATGTTCAAGCGGGCTCTAACTGATCTCCTAACAATAAATATGAGAAACATATAATCAGATCCTTATATATATTGTTTGTGCTGAATTCCAACTTCCTAAGCTTATATAAATTTGAAATAGAGAGATATAGAATGGAGGTAGAGAAGTAGAAGAACCTTCACCCTTTTTCTCTTTATTTTTCTATGGAATTCAGCAGCATGAAGGCAGAGGTTTAGAATAATCAGGGGTTCTAGTATGGGGTTTAAGAGGTTATTCATACTTGCTCATGTGAGCATGAGCCCTCGGATTAATAGAATTTATTCTGGGTCTTTTCATATAAACACAACCTCTTAGAAAACCCTAATCACATGCCTTATTGGGTTGTTCCAGCCGTTAGGGGGTCATCCCCTAGCGGTCGAGCGCTGGTCGACACCCTTCAAGGGAGGGTCGACCTCCTTCAGGCTGGAACTCCCAATTTGGCTTGTTTGTTGAGCTGATAATTTTTATTAATACATTCTTCATACGTTGACCATTTTCAACATAATATATATGAATACGATTCATAATTTCGCCACGAGTCCAAATAAAAGAGTTTCGTAGCCAAATTCCTAAAGCTGCAAGATCTCATTTTCCAACCATATCATTTAATTACTTGTTTTTAATTATTTAATTTATTACTAATACTTATGAATTTTATGGGGTGTTACAACAAGGGACAAAATCAGCATGAATAATGCTATGAATATTTACAAGATTTAAAATTGGAAAATGTTTCAAATCTGCTGAATAATGCTTCCAGGAATTCAAAGGAAATAGTCATCGCTGTAATGTGATCCCAGAAAAATATTGTTGGATTAAAATCATTTATGGGTTTCCAGTAATCTCAAGCAATCATCGTTTTAAATTTGGCAAAATACCATTTTTATTCTTTCCTAAAATATACAAAGAGTTAAGTATGACACAAGTGAAATATGCAATCAACTATGGGAAGAAAAAAATAATCGATTTGTTTCCAGAATTTCATCTCTCATTCACGGCATGTTTCTTCTAAGAATTCAATCACTGGTTTATGGCAATAAATCAAGCAAATTAATCCCGATTGTCATCAAAGCCGTGAAACAAAGGGGGAAACACACGCAACAAATCAGACAAGCCATTTTGTGAAATCGAAAGATAAATCAGGGTTTGAAATCCCTATTTAAACACCCATTTATCGTTCGCTAAAAGCATTGAAAACCAAAAGCAACAAAATTCGGAAGCAACAAAAAATCAATTCAGAGTACTTACATTTTTCAATCCCAAGGGCCAAATCAAATCGAGCAAGAACAAACAACTTTGAAGATTATCAGAGAATAAACTGATTCGAGCTACAGGTGTTGCGGTTTTGATTTTGGCAGAAAAACCCTAATTTGGATTGGCCGACACTTCAAAAGCCAAGACATTTCAAAGAGATATAGAAGGGCCAGCTATTTTATTTATAAGGGAGGGTTTTGTTGTTTATTTTATATTGTATTGTTTTTATATTCCTTTTGTAATTGTTTCAACGGTTTTCTAGATTTTCTGTAAAACTAAGGGTTTTCCAGTTTGTTTGTAAAACTAGGGGTTTACTAGTTATAGGTTTTATAGCTAGGGTTTACGAATTACGGATTTGTAACTCAGGGAAAATATGATCTTGGGGATAAAGATCAATCTAGGGTTTTGAGTGTAGGATTAGAACATGAGCAGGGTTTGTGAGTTGTAGGGTTTTGTAAGCTAGATCTATTTTAATACCTAGTAGAAATCTTGGGGAATGCAGCAGTAGGCAGGGTTTGTCGAAGCTGGGTAAAATCTGTGTCATTTACTTTCGGCATTTATTTTCTCTGTTGAAATCTGTGTTGTGATATTTTTAACATTTCGTAAAACTCCAACAAACCCTATTCACCCTCCTCTAGGGTTAATCTAGATCCAACAATTTTTATCAAACCAAATAAACCAACATATAATAGTTACTAAAGTATCAAGTACATATCTATATTTTAAAATCAAATCAAATCTAAAAAAAAATCCAATAAAAACCACAATTCATAATTATGAGAAAAATTAAAAATTAAAATTCTAAAAACCATATTATCAAATATAGAAAGTTTTAACAAAAGAAGAAAACAAATGATCAACATTTTCATCAAATAGACTACAAAACAACATTTAGAATCAAAAATAATATTTTTCTTTCTAATTTGCTATATAGTATTTAATTTCTTATGTATAGTCATCCACATATGAAACATAGCTTTAGACAGAGCATTAGACTTCCAAATAGAATTGAAATACTAGTAAAATTAAGGAGCTTATACATAGATTTAGAAGAGAAATCCAAACTATTATCAAGGCCCCAATAAATACTATCATAGTCATTATCAATATGATACAAGGATAACTTGACACGTAACAAGGCAAATTTCCTGAACACTAAGCCATCTAAAATATCATCAAATGTAAAGTCCCACAGAGGATCTAAACTCTCCCTATAAACTTCCTTAATCAAGCCATTTTTAAAGCAACAAATCTCAAAGAGTTCTTTAAATTCAAGTTTAAGGGGAAATCGAGAAATCCAAGAATCATGCCAAAAAAGGTATTATCTCCCGAATGAACAATCATATTAAAACCTAAGTTAAAAAGTCAAAACATTTCAAAATTGAATTCCAAACAGAAGATAGTCAATTAGTCAGTTATAATTTGAATCAAATATAATTCTACCCCTATCATAATAAAATTTAGACATTATTTGCTTCCAAACTGTAGACACTCCTAGATTTCTAAATTTCCACCACAATTTAGCTAACAAGAAGAATTAAAATTATGTAACCTGGGCATGCACTCAACACAAAGGATAAGAAACAATAGTAGAAATAACAACAAAAGAAATAAGTATATTAATTAAATTAAATTCATTTAACATAAGCATGCCAAGTCATGTTTGGGATTTTATCTCAAATAATGGGCTACACAACAATACCACTACCCTGCATGCGTAAAAATCATATAAACTTAACTAGTCATATCAACATCAATAATTAAACATACATGGAAATGTAATAGCAATCATAAAAATAACTCTCATATATATACTAGCAAGCAACATACTAATCTAACTAATACGACACATCGAATATTAGATTCAATCCATATATGACTCGACAAGTTGGTTTCCATTTCATGAATAAGAAACATGAATATAGCATCTCTCGTCGACGAATCCAGTATGACTTTAGTGCTACCATAGTATTCCCAACTCTTGGCACCCTGTCAATGGAAACCATTGACAATTATTCCCGCATTCGTTTCAGAAAATGAAATAGTTATGTAGAACTATTCGATTCTTCCCATTCAGCTATAGCTAGCTGACATCGCATTCAATATGAAATGAATGTGCAATTGACCCCTTCTAATGATTTTGGGGTCAAACAACCCCTCTTCCGTATGGAACCAACCACCTCGGTCGGGTCTCTACTTTACGTTGAGTTATAAGGTCAAGACCATTGACAAGCATACGTAACACTCACGAGCGAAACATCGCTCCTAGGCTGGTAGATATCCAACCCGGCACACACAAATTGCTGCCCTTCCCATACATACAAATGGGAAACACAAAGCCATACTAGGCTAGGGATTCCTAACATTGCTGCTGGTGAAAGTCAAAATCTTTCATAGATAAGAGAAACCCTAGTGATACAACATTGCTAAACAACTCTAACTCTTTCGCTAAAAAATAATGCCTCCAACCCTAACAAGCAAACTCTATCGCCATCGACTCTGAACCAAAATCTAATAATCCTCATGTGGTTTTGGTTATCGACTGGAACGTGACAGTCTTCATTTAGAAACACATTGCACTAACAAGGCAAAAAAACCAGGCGAGTATTATTGGCCCTTGTTCCTACTTGGTACGAGAAATCGATACACCCGAGGGTCAACTTCAACTTCAAAACCATCCGAACTCTCGTAGGGCTCATAGCAACATCCTACTTGAGACGATGTGACCCAAGTGCTTCAGTTCTCTTATCGAAAAGTGAAACTCCAACAATCCAATCAACAAATTGTGTTTTTTCAAAACCTATAACACAAAAACCAATTGTGCTTTATGCTCTCTCTTTGTCCATAAGAAGACGAAACAACAATCAGATAGCACAAGAACAACTCACTCGAGAGATATTTCAGAACATGGTTCAAGAAATCAACAAAATATGTTGACTCGCTGGCCGAATGGCACAACGTCAATCAAAATTTAAGAAGCATAAGAAACATTGTAATTGACATATGTCAAACAACAGGAATAAATACTCGCTCGCTTCTTGCTCTTAAGGTGCCATATACCCTAGAGGCATAACTACTGGTTCAACACTATAACTAGATCGATACAGAACTCGACTATAATATGATGGCAATACAGTCACCTCATCAAGTTTGTCCAGAAAATTTTAAGCTACAAGCTCAGGTGATGATTTGCTACTAGAAAACTGTCTCAGTCCGCTGTCGTCCAATCATAAGCGATTCGCCAACTAAAGATCTATATCTCAGCCTACTATTGCAAAATCAAGGATGAATTACTATCGAAAAGCAAAATGTCCTAACCCACTATCGTCACCAAAGACCTCTCAATGCTACTGACGTTTTGTATCCTTCCAGCAAGTGAACTACTGGACTCAAATAATAAGACGGGTTAAGCTCAACAATCAATAACAAGTAGACAAATTAGAAACAAAGAAAACATAACTTGATGGGATTTAAGTTTCGATGAACCATGTGAATTTCCAAGTATAGACAATCTATGTCGCAACTCCCCTCCACCTCGAGGTTCAAAACCAAATGTTATGGATATTGCAGTCATCCATAATATTTAATTTTCGGTGACCAAAGATGGGATGTTTCATACATATGTAGTCTAATTAAGCCCTCAATACGATAAGTGGCAATCCAGAAAGACAAATTGACTATCACTATCCCCAATTCCATTCCATCTATCAACCAAAAGATCTGATGAAAGATATAATCTCGATGTTAAAGTAAAATTTGTATGGGAATGCTATTGATGGAAAATATATATCGAGTGGTGATGTTGTTCCCTTCTCTTTCATCAAGGGAGCACTCGATAAACTAGAAACACAGGACAACCTTCTATACTGGGTGCAAGCTCGAACATCGCGAGCTTTCTCGATCAACTCCTCCAAGTTATCATTCTCGGAAAGAAATAATCATCTTTTGAGTTGATCACTCAACCGAGTCACAAATTTCAGACTTCAAAGTGACAACAGAGAGAAGAAACCATACTTCGACTGCACATCAAATTTGGTCACATACTCCAATACAGACATGTCGCCTAAATCGGCGAACTCCTCATCGACATCTAAGAAGTCGACACAAATCTCTTCGAAGTGAACCATAAACTGGTCTCGACCGATCGATTTTAGGGAACCCGAAGCGATAAAGACCCTCAATCAATTCAAGCTCAACCTTGGAGTCACTTAAGAGCAAACTCCTAATGCATTCAACATCCAAATTTGACTCGTGAAGAAATCCTCGTAAGAACCCAAATAGCTTTCACACCATAATAGTCGACTCTATTCCAAGGAATAACCTGCCATGTAGAAACGTAAAAGTTCATATAGCGCGGCATAGTCGACTCACTACAGGCGACTCACCGCACTTGAATGCCATAATTATTTAGAGATATTAAAGCATCTCAGATAATGGTTCGTACCACTGCTGGAAACATAACTAGTAAACCGAAGCTGGTAGTTCTCGATTCTACACGATTCTCAACTCCAAAGATGGAGTTATTGGAAGTATCCCTGGTTCTCTATATCATCTCAGTTAAGTGGTTAGGATGATTAGTCGCTAATAAGGAAAACTATTCCAATGGCACTCTTATGAAACACAACCTATATTACACATATCGGTAATATATATATATATATATATATATATATATATATATATTTGAAAACAAAAATATATACAAATGCATACTCTCCCGTATATATTAACTCTCGAACTTAGTACTTCTTAGGTTAAACAAAGAAATCTAAGCCCTAATACTAAATGTGAAGACTCAATACACCAACGGTGCTTATATAACTTAATAACGCACTGCATAAGCACCTGCTCGGTGTAAAGCGGTTGTAATAAGAAAGAAAAATAGAAAAGAAGAGAAACGAGAAAGGAAAGAAGAAAATAGAAGGGAAGAGAAAGGAAGGAACAAAACATAAACACAAAACCTATCATATAACTCCCAGTGCATGATATAACATATAATAGTAACAATCACGAACATAGAATAGGCGAGACAGTAATAACTATATAAACCACATAATCAGAGTTTATAGGCTCATATAGTTATGTAGAACAGTAATAAAGTCTATAAATGTGATAAATAAACTCAGACTGGTAATCTTTCTCTAATAAGGATACATAACACTGTCAAGACTACGTAGTGTAACACAACGAAATAACAAGGATAATACAAGTATAAATAGGAAACAAATCATCTTCCGCTAGTTCACGTGTGTTGCTCTAAAAGGTTGCTCTAAAAGATACTCATACCAGCTACTCGGCCTAATCATTAGCATCGCCAATGAGCACCCAAGGTAATAAGATAAAATTAAAACCTTAGGTTAAAGAACAGTTTGGTATAAGCAATAAATAAGTCTCAAAGTACTGTAAAAGTCATAATAGTATATATGAGATAGAGGGTATGGAGAATCATATTTGTCATACCCTGCACCTAAAGAGTTAGCACATAACAATTGATATCCGCTACACTATGATAAACATATAGTAGAGAAGGTGTGATGTAACAACCTGAATTTCGATAGATCGTTTTTTCTCAAAATTCTCAATCTATCAAAGCTCGAGTTGGCTTGTCTAGTATCCTGCAGAAAAGAGAGATAATATATATATATATATATATATATATCAGAGCTCGATAAAACATCTCGCAATGGAATAGATAAAATATAATAATCAAATATAGCCTTGCCGAAATAATGACACATCCTAATAAGTGTCCAAAGGCTACCAAATATCTGCCATAAATCTAACCTGTGAGTATTTTGTAAGGGGAGGGGGGGGGGGGGAGTCAGAACACAAGTTTGGGTGAGAGGACAAATTATACATTCTGGAAAAACCATACATATACCGTTCAGTTACATTTTCTTAATTATTAGGTTATTCAGGTTAATAGCACCTTAGGCTCTGCACACACGTTGCACCCATCTACTCCTAAGTAGATTAAACCTAATATAATGTATATGTTGCTATACCCAACATCTCAAGGTCAAGGTTTTAAATCTCGGATATCGGTCGCGTTTCGTATCAGGGATTTTATAGACTCGGCCTCGTATCGGGGGGGATCCCGGACGAGATGAGTCTAACTCGGGAGTTCGTCTCGGATTTTCATCTCGGGTCTGAAAGTTCATATCGGAACAATCTCGGGGTACATGATATGTTAAATATGATATTTTAACAAATCGATTTTTATGAGTGCTATCAAAAACATAGTAAGTTAAACCTAAAATGCAAAATAACTTTATTATTCTTTATTTTGTGAAAGATCATTCATACTCTAAATTGTAGTATGCTTAAAACAGGAATATTGTTAGACAAGAAACATTAAAAGGATCCAAACTATTAAAAAATTCAGCATAAATAGACCATAAAATACATAATTTCATAAGTAACATGTATGTAAAAAGACGAATATGAAAATCTTAAGCATTGTAAAACATATACGAACATACAATATAGTCATTTAACATGCAAAATGTAAAATAACAAAAGATTGATATGTCTAGATTTAATTTTTTTATTATAGTTCTAGTTCAGGCACAAATTTAAATTTTAACCAAAAAAAACTAAGGTCTCGGACGATATTCCGGTATTTCGTCTCGGTCGATATATTGTTCGATGTTGCAATATCTCGGGCGATATATTCGAAAGGACATTTAGAGTGATATTTGCTGTTTCGTTTCGGAAGGATCCCAAAACAAGATCTCGAAGGAGATCCCGGGCGATATTTACGAGATTTGAAACAGTGCTCAAGGTATTCCCCATAGTACCCTCCTCGTACGGTCTCCGCCGTCACACCACGGAAGTATGCACGACCTCCATCGTACGCCAAACCGCGTACGGAAATCTATATCGTTACGCCACGTAATCGCACAGAACCACCATCGCTATTCCATGTAAGCGTATGGATCCTCATATCTGATCTTCTCGGTCGAATCACATTACAACATACAGTAATGCCCTTACATTTAAAATACACCACCCAGTTCGTGTATCTAGACTCTCACACGAATGTACTGCCTACTATAACCCGAGTCCTGTAATAGGGCTGCATCCAATGCACGGAACACGGTCGGCAACTTTCGATATCTGTAAAGGACAACTTCGTTAGGCCTACCTTTAAGCAAGCCTTTACTTTTGCAACCTTTCTTTAAGCAAACCTTTACTGTTGTAACCTTTCTTTATTTACCGTCTTGTACATTTTTACTATTACAGGAAATATTTCACACACTTCATTAATTTTGTTGGTGGAAATGTATAAAATCTATTTCCATGATATACATCAATTAAAATCCGTACTTGCAAGCTATTTCTTTTTATTACATCATGCATATATATATATAGTGCAATACGGTAAAAAAAAAACTATTTCACACTAATCCTTGTTACATTTCTTTTTCTTGCAACTACGTTCTCTGTAATTTACGGTAATGGTAATTATGGAAATGTATCCCTTTCCCACCCCCAATTAACTCAGTCCACTACTAATTCCCTTTTTTGAGTTATATAATATTTCCTGTTTTTCATACACAATTCCCAATTACGGTAAATTTCTATGCAAAATTAGGCATACTAATTCTTTTTCCACTATTTCCCCAATTTACTGTAATCATCTCAACCTAACATTTTGACCATATTCTAGCAATATCTTATAAAAAAATACACAATTTACTATCGAATTACAGTCTTAAGAACATACGCATAATCACTGTCAAATTCACAATCTTAATATTATAGTAATTCTCAAATCCAAATAGAAAATTATAGGAATAAATTTATACAACAGAAACATTCTTAGCATACTTAGGGAATGGATTATATCACAATTTCAATTATTCATCACATTAAGAATCACGGGGAATTTGAACGATAAATACACCGTTATCAAAAAGTATAATTTAAATCCACTTACCTGTCTACTTTCCAATTCTTGAATCCGATTCAAATCTATTACCCTTCAGTCTTCTTAATTGAATCTAATATTGAAATAACCATGAATTTACAAATCTAAAGCTAAAAGAATGAAAGAAATCCTAATAATTCAAATTCATAGAGTTTACCTCACGAAACCTGAGCACTTATATTGTAGATTTATATTCTTTGTCTTCAAATATTGAATCAGAATTCCTAAAATTAATATATTCCTATTTTTGGAAGATTTGGAGAAGAACGAAAATGGTCGAGCCTTGGCATTGTCTCGGAAATATGTGTTGGAGGCTAGGCTCTATTAGTCTATTTATAGGTGCACAAAAGTTCTTGTTCGTCGGATTAAATATAATAAAATCCGGGTCGTTCAAATCGAAAATTGACATCATTTTACCCAGTATTGGGTCCCAGGTGGGTCGACCCAGTACTAGGGTGTGTTGACCCTCGGGTCGGCCCACATATGGCCTGGGTCGACCAATTAGCGGGGTGATTTACGTTGATTTAGCCATTTATAAATTTCTAGTTCAACGTTGGTTGTAACGTTTGTTTTTTTACTAAATACTCTTATTTAATTAATTTCTTCCATTTATAAGGTATGTTTAACGTTTCAATTTAAAACATGCGCGCATATATTCACATATAACTTTATAAATCTTTATCTGTTAATAGCTGCGTAATAAACGTTATTATTTAATGTTATCAATTCATCAATTCTGTCCTTTTAGTATATATTCAAATTTCATACGCAGCTATTCTCTTACCTATTTTTCATTCATTCCACATTTATAACTTCCGTTTTAAGTTTACACCTAAAATTTAAATTTTCAATCTGTGTGTATATATTTATGCACAAACTCGTTTATTTTCAAAATTCAAACAACGTTTTCCTGACATTTATTTCTTACTTCTTTTGATTGATTGCATATTGCTTTCGAATTCCATATTCATATATATATATATATATATATATATATATATATACACACACACACACACACATACACATATATATACGTCTACATGTATATAATTATATATATATTTATTTACCTATATATATAATTTATTCCTTATATGTACATTCACCTATATTTTTCTCTTAGAACATACATTCTTCTAGTTGGCCCTCTTAATGTTAAAAACATGACGTTGGTAGGACTTGAACTCCTGACCTCCACTTTGGGAAGTGCATGCTCTACCAACTCACCTAACATAGCTTTTGTTCACAGCATTATAAACATTGGTAGCTATTGTTCTTATTTTGGTTTCTTTTATATCTTTTTTTTCGCGTTTGGTCTAAAACTTCATTTAAATATTTCTTCTTCGTTTTAAATCCGTCTTCTGCAAACCATAAGTCTATATTGATCAAAAAATTGCCATGGGCGCAATGATACAAGTTCCGTGACCAAATTATAAAATTTTTATTTTATTATTTAATTAAAGATGCGGGATGTTACATTCTCCCACCCTTATGAAATTTTGTCCTCGAAATTTGGTAAGGGTAAAATTATGTAATTCCTCGCATAATTTACGAACATCATGTATACATCAAATTTTTGCAATGATTTGTTCACTTGTGCAAAGTGTAACACAACATAATAATATATGAATGCAATGAATGTCTAAGCGGCACCTCATATATGAATGCAGATTTTCTGGAAAACTTTTCGAAACATGATGCATACATCCTAAATATATTGGCAATTT
The DNA here is from genome assembly GCA_030737875.1 of Allium sativum. Taxonomy (NCBI): domain Eukaryota; kingdom Viridiplantae; phylum Streptophyta; class Magnoliopsida; order Asparagales; family Amaryllidaceae; genus Allium; species Allium sativum. Next base: position 389,778,142 of record CM060912.1, on the reverse strand, counting down.
CTATATGAATGCCATATTTTGAAAATCAAAACCACTTTTCCATTCAATTTTTCCTAAGAGCGTAGTTCATCCAAATTTTGCATTAAACCCGATCAACCAACTTTAAATTTTCAAATTACAGAAAAGTCTAATTTTCTGAATTCGATTTCTTATGTTAGAAAGAGGTAGAAAATGGAAAATTACATATTTTGCATCCATGTAACAACACGCCCGGAATGAGCCTAAATTTCGATCTAGAAAAGGCACCTCGAAACTTAGAGTCATTCTAAATGGTTGTTGGTCCCTTTAAGGATTACATTTGCACAGATAACAATAATATATACTTCAAATGGAATTCTCACACAGCAGAAAGAGAAAATATAATATTCAAATAAGATGTACCATTATTTCAAAAATCTCATAAATACACAGCATAGTTACAATTATCCCAAAGGTACATCAAACAGTTTCATTTCATAAAATTCCAAAAGAAGCAAAGCAATAACTACTAATAATATCATAATAACCTCATCTTCTCCATCTTCTTCGATCACGACTTCATCCATGGCTTTGCCGCGCCTACAGACCTGTTTGGATGTTAAGGAGAAGGGGTCAGAACATAAAGTTCTGTGTGACTGAAATATAGTGTTACTTAATGTCCATACCCTATATTTTTAGCAGGTTACATATGTCAAGGTATGTCTATGCAGCACATAAGATTTCACACAAACATAAATATCTAACCAATAGGGTAGATATCCAAGTCAATCGCCCATCACTGTTTTTAGGTTAAAGACCCAACGAGGTGGCATTCTCGGTCACTTATGGCCTTGTTAAAGGTGGATTCTTACAATCTCTTATGACCCTGAGGCGGGCCCCTGTCCCTTTCAAAAACCCCGTCCTAGTACGTTAACGTTCTTAAGTCTATTCTCTCATTTGTAATATAAGAAGTAGTATAGAAAATGTTATTACTTAACTGATCTTACCCGGTAAGACACCTATGTCTCTATAGACTTTCCTTAGATAGTTGGTGAGCATGCAATGGCCACATATCCTTCAATTACCAACCTGACTCCAGTTGAGCCCTTACAAGCTTCTAGAGAAAGTGGACATCTCCGTGAACTACTCTACTTTGTTAACTGTTTTATGCCTAACCACTTTGAAAGAAGGAGGACCCAAAGACTTACCTCAACATTAATAAGGGTTAGTCTCATGACTTGGGTTCCTCTCTAAGGAATAAACCTTTGGAAGGATCCTAGTCCTAACCACTTAAGACCCAAATTAGATAAAAAGGGTGAGTCAGCCACTTAAGACCTTCTTAAGGCGTAGTAAGCCTATTTGTATTCACACATCACTTATGTATATATATATATATACACACACACACACTAGACCTCTCACATTAAACCATATACCTGTAGATGTTGAATATGCCGGTCGGTTCTAGGCAGGCTTCTACTACAAGTCGATTTAACCTCGTGTCTAGTGTACTAAGTTTATGAATGACCCATGACACCTAGACATCTCACATTAATTGGGCCCACTTGTGTTTGCTGGATATGCCTGTCGATTCCGGGCAAGCTTCTACCACAAATGGCAACTAACCTCGTGTCTATTTGTCATTTATTTATAAATATATCTGAGCCATTCTATATATACATACGCACACACAACAAACAAATATATAAGTATATTTGTTAAAGGGACATTTAAAATTTAAACTTTAATCTAATCGCATTTATTACACCAGTATAGCGTTAATTACGTTTAAATAAGTAATATAATAATAATGCCTAATTAACGTAACATTCGTATAAATGGGAAAACGTTCTAATCGGAATGGCAATTGTCATTTATCCAAATTTTGGCATATAATTTTAGGTTTTTTCAAATTTTACCTCTACAACATAACATGATGGCATAATGAACATATAGCAAACAACAGTAATGGAAAACATACACATACATAACAATTACAACTTGTATCCAAGGCATGTAGAAAAATGTTTCAATAATAAATTAAAAGTGAAGTATTTCATACTTCCATACCTGTATGTTTACAGTCTATATTTCACCCAATTCACTCTTTTTGTGGTGTTATACACCTAAAAATGTTTACATTTGACTCATTCCAATTTATGAATGCGTTTACACCCAAATTAGGATCCAAACCCAATTCAACTATGAAACAAATTCAGATCCAAACCTTTTTAGGCTAAATAAAATGATAATAACGGTGAATTGCATAAAATATAAATAATAATACAATACTCATTTTTACCTTTAATTCAATACCAAAAACCACAATTCCACAAAACTAATATAACATGACAATTTCCAACGTGATTACAAGGTAGAAGATTTGAGGATTTTTCATGTTATATTATCACATAACCAAATATTCATAGGCATAACAATTCACTAGCAAACTAATAATAATATGAATATGCCTTTAAGCAAAGCTAGACTCGACTCACAAATTAAGTGGAGATGTGATAGAAATATCAAGATCTGCGATGGTTATCAATGTTCAAGCAAGCTCTGATTGATCTGCTAACAATATAAATATAACAAACATATAATTAGATTCTTATATATATTGCTTGTGCTAAATTCCAACTTCCTAAACTTATATAAATTTGAAACAGAGAGATATAGAATGGAGGTAGAGAAGTAGAAGAACCTTCACCCTTTTTCTCTTTATTTTCCTATATGGAATTCAGCAGCATGGAGGTAGAGGTTTGAAATAATTAGAGTTTATAATGTGGGGGTTTGAGGGGTTATTTATACTTACTCATGTGAGCATGATCCGTCGGATTAATAGAATTTAATCCGGGCCTTCCATATAAACACAACCTCTTAGAAACCCCTGATCACATTGCCTCATTGGGCTATTCCAGTCGTCAGGTGGGCTCGACCCTTAGTAGTAGACCACCTGTCGACACCCCTTAGTGGGGGGGGGGGGGGGGTCGACCTCATTTGGGCTGGAACGCCCAATTTGGCTCGTTTGCTGAGTTGTTAATTTTATTTATTACGTTCTTTATTTGCTTCATTGTTTTCCATATGTTTAATATACGCTGTCCCTTAAACCTTATCTCCAGTTTCAAAATTTTAATTTCCCTCCTTTTATTTTAAATTATTATTTGGAAAATATATATAATATTTACACAATACATACATACATACATATATATATATATATATATTGCGTACACTGTCCAAATTCATTTGTTCATAACTTCTTCATACGTTGACCGTTTTCAACATATTATATATGAAAACTATTCGTAATTTCGCCACGAATCCAAATAAAAGAATTTAGTAGCCAAATTCCAAAAGCCGCAAAATATCATTTTACAACCATATGATTTTAATTGCTTATTTTTAATTATTCAATTTATTATTAATACTTATGAATTTTATGGGGTGTTACATTCTCCCTCCTTAAAAATAGATTTCGTCCCAATATCTGTTTAAGGGGAGAAAAATACAACTCGTCCGAAACATCCATGTTGTACAGCCATATTAATTATAATTCATCCATGACTCGCAGTGATTATGAACTGCATACCCACTAAAGTGAGCATTACTTTAGCATGTAGGTGTAATAAGTGTTGCAATATGTATGCAAACAACCTAAACATGCATATACTTCTATATGAGTGCTCGGTGAGATGATATTGCATTCATTCCCTAACATCCAATCTAGCAATCACGATGCATCCATAAACGAAAATTTTAAGGAAAATTTCTACCCATGAAAAGATCTGGGTGAGTCTGTCTCATCTTATCCTTGGTCTCCCATGTGATTTACGCAGGGTCATTCCCCCATTGTACTAGCACGAGGCGGACGATTTTGTTGCGGAGTCTCTTGATTTCATGCTCCACAATCCTTGCAGTTGCGGAGCCAATTTCCCAGTCTTTCTAAACCGAATAGTCTTCTTAAGAGGGGATACTTCCACGAACACCAAGTCTTCAACGTTAAATTCTAGTTCCCTCCTTCACTTATCAACATATGGTTTCTGACGGTCTTGGGTTGCCTTCATTCTCTGCCTAATCAAGGATCTTCCCCATGGATTCACGGACGAAGTCTGGTCCGAGTATAACCTTGTTGGTAGTTTCCCACCAACAAGTTAGGATGTGCATGGCCTCCCGTATAGCGCTTCGAAAGGGGCCATACCAATCATCGTCTGAAAACTATTATTATACGTGAACTCCACAAGCTATAGGTGCTGCTCCGAAACTCCACCAAAGTCGATGATACAAGCTCTAAGCAAGTCCTCTAAGATTCTGTTTACTCTCTTTGTCTTTCTTTCGGTCTATGGATGATAAGCTGTGCTTAAGTTAAGGGTCGTCCTCAATGCTGCTTATAGGCTTCTCCAAAATTCGCTCGTGAATAAGAGATCTCTATCGCTTATGATACTTGATGGAATATCATGGAGTCTAACTATCTCTTTAACATAAAATTGGCCTAACGAGGCTGCAGTCCTTGTCTTCTTGACTGGTATGAAATGAGCGCTTTTGGTTAAATGATCCACCACAAGCCAAATGGCCTCATTCCCTTTTTGGCTTCTAGGAAGTCCATCTATGAAGTCCATGGAAATATGTTCTCATTTCCACGTGGGGATCTCTAAAGGTAACAATAGTCCTTTGGGCTTCCCTTGTTCCATCATGACTTTTTGGCATGTTAAACATTTGGCCACGAACTCGGCTATGTCTCTCTTCATTCCTTCCCAATGGAGATTTCTCTCCATATCCTTGCACATTTTATCACCATCAGGGTGTGTGGTCAATCTCGACCTATGGCATTCTTCTAAAATTTCTTTCCTCAACCCTTCATCCTTAGGGCGTAAAGTCGTTCATCCCAAAGTAAAATCCCATCATCATGGATCGAATACCTAACCGAATGAGGAAAGGTCTCTCTCTTTACCATTTTCTCCTTTATGCCTTTTAACTCTTCGTCAAGGTCTTATGCACTTCGGATTTTTTCCCTTAGGGTAGGTCTAATTACCGTAGCCCTAAGAAAACCATTGGAAGTGGTCGGTGATGTTTAAAATTGGCAGGGAACTCTAACTGTTTCCATTCTATCATTGCATTCAATGTCGTATGTTTCCTACTTAAAGCATCCGACACAACATTCCCTTTTCCTAGGGTATACAGAATTATAAAGTCAAATGAGGCAATATATTCCATCCATCTTTGTTGTCTCAAGTTTAAGTCACGTTAAGAAAATAAATACTTAAGATATTTATGTCAGTAAACAATTCAAACTTCTCCCCTAAGAGATAATGCCTCCACATCTTAAGGGAGAACACCACTGCGACTAACTCAAGGTCATGCACTGGATATCTTTTCCCAAGATCCTTGAGTTGTCTACTAGCATAGGCAACTACTCTTCCTTCTTGCATAAGGACTACTCCTAAACTGGTCCCACATGCGTCAGTGTAAACGGTGAATGATTTTGAACCTTCGGGTATAATTAGGACTAGTGCGCTAGTTAATGCTTCCTTTAATTTCTTAAAGGCTATATCACTTTTATTACTCCAAGTGAATACCAAATTCTTTCTTGTCAATTGTGCTAATGGATTAGCCTACCCGGCCAATCCAAGGAAACTTCTTACTTCTGTAGCATTTCGGGCTATTCTCCATTCCTTGATTGCCTCGATCTTCGCGGGGGTCTATGGCCAAGCCTTTACTTGACACAATATGTCCTAAAAATCGCACTTCTTCTCTTAAGAAATGGCACTTTGAGAATTTTACTTTTAGTTAGTTCTTTCTTAGTATCCCTAACACTTGTCTCAAGTGTTTTTCATGCTTTTCACAATATTTTGAAAATATAAGGATATCATCTATGAAGACTTCCAAAATTTTATTTAGAATGCCCATAAATACTCATGAGGTCTACAAAGAAAGAGGGTGCATTCGTTAATCCGAAGGGAAAAAAATTCGCATTGGAACAATCCGTCTGGCGTCCTAAATGCGGTTTTGTCCATGTTATCCTCTACAATTCTTAACTGGTGAAATCCAGTAGCAAGGTCTAGTTGGGAAAATACTCGGGTTCCTCCCAAGTGGTCAAAAAGGTCATCGATTCTTGGTAAAGGGTACCTATTCTTTTTGGTCAATTTATTTAGTTCTCTATCGTCCACACAAAGTCTCAAAGATCCATTTGCTTTGGTGGCAAATACAAAAGATGCACCCCATTCTGAGGTACTTTGGCGAATAAAACCTTTTTGCAACAACTCTAAAATGCGCTTATCTAGCTCCCTTCTTTCCTTGGGCGCTATATGCCTCAAGGGCAGTGCTACATGTCTGGTGTCCTTCTCTAGGTCAATGCAAAAGGAGGTTTCTCTGTAGGGCGGAAGCCCCGTAACTTCCTCAAAAATGTACAAGAACCCACAAACTATAAGGATCGAAGATGGTCCTTCAGAACTAGGTGATAAGGAATATAAAAAGGCTTTGTCCTTGTTCCTAACATTACCAAGAATATTTAGGCTGCATCCTCCTCGGCTCCTAAGACGAACGAGTCTCTTATCGCAATCTAGGACAACCCCATAAAACGATAGCCAGTCCATACCTAGGATAAGGTCATACCCCATAAAATGCAACGCATACGCTTCATAGTAGAACTCGACATTGTCGACCTCCAATACTATGTCTTTACACACAGATCAAGATACTTAGATCCTTTGATAGGGTTGGCCACCTCAATCGGACTATCCGAGATAGATATGGAAAGGTTCAACAGATTTACTAATCGTTTGGAGATAAAAGAATGGGTAGCTCCAGAATCAAATAAGGTATATGATGAATTTCCCAAAATGAATATTATACCTTTAAGTGCAGGCTGCCCTTGATCTCTCGGGGGTCGGCTTTGAATTGGGGTTACTTTAATTGCATAGTTCTGGCCATTTTTGGCAGCTTTGGGCAGTCTTTGGACATGTGTCCTTCTTCGTGGCAATTGTAACACTTTCCCTTGAACTCCTTCTTTGACAATGAGACCCTGCAATCCTTGGCCTCATAGCCCTTGCAGTTGCACCTCGCGCAAATCTTTGCATCCTTTTTGAAGTTCTTCTTCCTGTTTTTCCACCATTCTTTCTTCTTGTTCTTGTTGGAGCTTTCTCACCCTCCTTATCCTCCTTAGAGCTTTCAGCCATGCAAAGGGTAGCTCTCTCAACTAGAGTCTCAAAAGTTGCCCCAACTGTTACTTGGGCTAACAAGGTTTCCTTCAGTGGGGAGTTCAGTCCTTTCACAAATATAAGGGATTTGTTCATGGGGTGTCTACCAATCCTCTACCAAACTTACATAACTCAGTGAATTTGGATACGTATTCCTGTAGAGTCAAGCTTCCTTGCTTGAGGTGGATGAATTTCTCTATCTGAATAGTCATTTTTGCCCTTGGCAAAAATTTCGCTTCAAAATAGGTCTTGAATTCGGACCATGTGAAGATCCGACCATCGTTCTCTATTGATATTAAGTTCCACCACTCTGGGGCTTCATCCTTTTAATGTCAGGCCACTATCCTTCTTTTTATTTCATTTGGCCAGGCAGTAGCCTCAAAGATTCTTTCACAGTCCATAACCCACGATTGGGCACTAGCAATGCCTTCCTTTCCAGAAAACGGTTTCCCTCCAAAATTCGTAAAGACCTTACACAACTGAGAAAAATCAAAGTCCACATCAACGACAGAACTACGGGAGCTTCCAGGGCCGCATTTGGTATAGGGACTTGCTCCACAGTACAGAGGTACTGCTGGAACTATTCTAGCAAGTAGTGGGGTCTTGCCTAGTTGTCCTGCTCATTAGGATATTCAGTCATTCTAGTGTCCGAAATGAAAAGGAAGAATCCCTTAGTGGATACTTCTGAGATAATATTTAAGCTGAAAAAGGAAGAAACGATAAAGGTGCCTAGTATAAATGTGTATGCTTATTAGGGTAAACATGTATTATATATACAGTTTGAAAAATCTTTTTCAAATCACATATACGCATCTCATACGTATACTTCCCTTATAATCGGGTAACCTAGGATCCGATACCAAATGTAACAACCCACCCGGAATGGGCCTAAATTTCGATCCAGAAAAGGCCCCTCGAAACTTGAACCATTCTAAACGGGTTGTTGGTTCCTGTAAGGACTACATTTGCACAGATAACAATAACATATACTTCAAATGGAATTCTCACACAGCGGAAAGAGAAAATATAATATTCAAATAAGATGTACCATTATTTTTAAAATCTTAGAAATACACAGTCATAGTTACAATTATTCCAAAGGTACATAAAATAGTTCCATTTCATATGATTCCTGAAAAAAGCAAAGCAATGACTACTAATAATATCATAATAACTTCACCTTCTCCATCTTCTTCGATCATCACTTCATCCATGGCTTTACGCCATCTACAGACCTGTTTGGTTGTTAAGGAGAGGGGGTTAGAACATAAAGTTCTGTGTTATTGAAATATAGTGTTACTTAATGTCCATACCATATACTTTTAGCAGGTTACATATGTCAAGGTATGTCTACGCAGCACACAAGATTTTACAAAAAATATAAATATCTAACCAATAGGGATAGATATTAAAGTCAATCGCCCATTAGTGTTTTTAAGGTAAATACCCAACGAGGTGGCATTCTCGGTCACTTATGGCCTTGTTAAAGGTGGATTCTTACAATCTCTTTTGACCCTGAGGCGGAACACTAGCCCTTTCAGAACCCCGTCCTAGTGCGTTAACGTTCTTAAGTCTATTCTCTCATTTGTAATATGAGAAGTAGTATTACGAACTTTACTACTTAACTGATATTATACGGTAGTACACCTATGTCACTTAAGACTTCCCTTAGACAGTTGGTGAGCATGCAATGGCCACATATCCTTTAATTACCAACCTATCGATAGCTAAGCCCCTACAAGCTTCTAGAGGAAGTGGACATCTCCGTGAACTACTCTACTCCGTTAACCATTTTATGTCTAACCATTTTGAAAGAAGGAGGACCCAAAGACTAACTTTAACACTAATAAGGGTGGGTTCCATGACTTGGGACCTCTCCAAGGAATAAACCTTCAGAGGGATCCTAGTCCTAACCACTTAAGACCTAAATTAGATAAAAAGGGTGAGTCAGCCACTTAAGACCTTCTTAAGGCATAGTAAGTCTATTTGTATTCACACATCACTTATGTATATATACATATATAGTTATATATATATATATATATACAAACACACACTAGACCTCTCACATTAAAGCATATACCTGTAGATACTGAATATGTCGGTCAATTCTGGGCAGGCTTCTACTACAAGTCGGTTTAACCTCGTGTCTAGTGTACTAAGTTTATGAATGGCCTATGACACCTAGACATCTCATATTAGTTGGGCCCACTTGTGGTTGCTGGATATGCCGTTCAGTTTCGGGCAGGCTTTTACCACAAATGGCAACTAACCTCGCGTCTATGTGTCATTTATTTATAAATATATTTAAGCCATTCTATAAATACATACAAACAAACAACAAACACGTATACATGTATATTTGTTAAGGGGACATTTTGAATTCAAACTCTAACCTAATCGCATTTATTACGCCAATATAACGTTAATTACATTAATTACGTTTAAATAAGTAATATAATAATAGCACCTAATTAATGTAACATTCGTATAAACGGGGAAACATTCTAATTGGAATGGCAACTATCATTTATCCAAATTTAGGCATACAAGATTAGATTTTTCCAAATTTTACCACTATAACGTAACATGATGGCATAATGAACATATAACAAACAATAGTAATGGAAAACATACACATACATAACAATTATAACTTGTATCCTAGGCACGCAGAAAAAGGTTTCAATATTAAATTAAAAGTGGAGTATTCCATACTTTCACACTTGTATGTTTACAATCTATATTTCACCCAATTCACTCTTTTTGCGATGTTATACACCCAAAAATGTTTGCAATTGACTCATTCCAATTTATGAATGCATTTACATCCAAATTAGGATCCAAACCCAATTCAACTATGAAACAAATTCAAATCCAAACCTTTTTAGGCTAAATCAAATGATAATAGTGGTGAATTGCATAAAATATAAATAAAAACACAATACTCATTTTTTACCTTTAATTCAATACCAAAAACCACAATTCCACAAAACTAATATAACATGACAATTTCCTACGTGATTACAAAGTAGAAGATTTGGGGATTTTTCATGTTATATTATCACATAACCAAATCTTCATAGGCATAACAATTCATGTAGCGAACTGATAATAATATGAATATGCCTTTAAGCAAAACTAGATTCGACTCGCAAATTAAGTGGAGATGTGATAGAAATCTCAAGATCTGCGATGGTTCTCAATGTTCAAGCAAGCTCTGATTGATCTCCTAACAATATAAATATAACAAACATATAGTTAGATTCTTATATATATTGCTTGTGCTAAATTCCAACTTCCTAAACTTATATAAGTTTGAAATAGAGAGATATAAAATGGAGGTAGAGAAGTAGAAGAACCTTCACCCTTTTTCTCTTTATTTTTTATGGAATTCAGTATCATAGAGGCCGAGGTTTAGAATAATTAGTGTTTCTAATGTGTGGTTTGAGGGGTTATTTATACTTATTCGTGTGAGCATGAGCCGTCGGATTAATTGAATTTAATCTGGGCCTTCCATGTAAACACAATCTCTTAAAAAACCCTAATTACATAGCTTCATTGGGAAAATCCAACCGTCAGGGGGATCGGCCCCTAGCGGTCGACTGCCGATCAATACCCCTTGGGGGGTCGACCTCCTTCAGGCTGGAACGTCCAATTTGGCTCGTTTGCTGAGCTGTTAATTTTATTTATTGCGTTCTTTATTTGCTTCATTGTTTTCCATATATTCAATATACGTTGTCCCTGAAACCTTATCTCCAATTTCAAAATTTGAATTTCCCTCTTTTTATTTTAAATTATTATTTGGACAATGTATATAATGTTTACACAATTATATATATTCTACGTACACTGTCCAAATTCATTTGTTCATAACATCTTCATACGTTGACCGTTTTCAGCATATTGTATATGAAAACAAAAGCTGCAAAATCTCATTTTCCTTCCATATGATTTTAATTTCTTATTTTTTAATTATTTAATTTATTACTACTTATGAATTTTATGGGGTGTTACAATCCACATTTACGCTCCTTTTCTCCTTACTTGGAAAACTTAATTGATAATTTTACAAAAATTCCTATTTCTATTCTAAAAATAAACTTTCCTATTTCCTCAAAGGGTGATACAAAGGATTTTTTATTAATATTAACCCTATCATAAATTACTTGTAGAAACTTCAACTTGCTTTTTCTAGTAAACAGTAATCAATTGAAACATCTTTTCAAAATTTCCTCAAACCTTTACTAAATGTTCATGCACACTAATGGGATCCTTTCTTACTAAATTATTTTTAATTAAATAAGATTGAGTTTCTGTGTACCCCTTTCACCTATATTTTGTACATCTCTTTCACTGCACATTTCCTTGCCATTTTAACAAGACATGCTCACTTACAAGTCTATTGATTCATGAGAATTTATCTAATAATTCTTCTTATCCCAACAAGTCAAAATGTGTCACACTCCATTCTTTAATAAAACTTATGTTTCATTTCACTCAAGGTCACCTAGGTCACCTACGCACCCCATAGGTCAATTCATTTATTCGCATTTTCTGTTAACCACTTATATCGCTTAACCCCACAACTTGCTTACACACTTAATATTTTGAAAACAAGTTCGCACAATTACCTCAAAAATACTTTTACTACAACTCTTAACATTACAAACTAATACATTTCTTAAATTGTAAACTTTTAAAATTTTGAAACTTGAAAAACTATTTCTAGAAATTCTACACGTACATTATTTTGCACAATTAATTTGGTCATAAAGAGAAAAAATGATTAAGTTAGATATCAATGGTAGCTTCACCCACTCATCCTCATCCCATCAACTTTGTTCCACGCAAATACAAGGCCTTTCTACCATCCTCCACCTTTCCACTCTTGTCTTTCCCTCCTCGTCACATCCTCTCCAGACAAGCCATTTCGTCACAGCATTCACTCAGCCCTTGTTGTCTTCGTCTAAGAAAATAACAAACCTTTATCATTCAGCGTCGTCCAGTTCATCCAAGTCCATGTCTTACGCACGGGTAGCGAATTCACCACCTACTCAACCATCACTCATCCTTAACCCTCATCCGGCGAACCATAAACACTTGTTACCCATTTTCAAATCTGTCCATGCCACGACAACTTTTCTAAAGGCACTGCCCGCGTTGCACAGGGAAGGGACACATGGCAAGATCTTGTATGGACAACACTATATGTTATTATTGCAACTTTTACGGTCGTTCGTGTGTGCATTATCCTAAAAGGAACATTGCTTCAATACACGTGAGAAATGATGATGCTTTGCATCTTCCCAATGCGCATGTACGCTCTACCGGAATACCGAACTGTCACGAAGTCGTTGGTCAGCATGAGAAAAATGTGTGGGACCACACATCGTATCGTAATTCAAATCATAATTCAACTCACAAAGAAAATGCAGGCTTTAATCCGCCTTCTCCTCATAAACCCATTTCTCCATCTACACCTAGTCCAAATCGTAATTCATCTCCTTCTCCTGATAAACTGCCAAAACCTAAACTTCCAACTTTCTTCACCATGGTTGTTTCTTTCCTTTACCTCACTGCCACCATTATCGACGGATTCTGGACCATCGAAACCCTCTCCTTGACCTATCAACCAATCTCAAACACGATCAATCGCCAATTTGGATGCTTTCAGACCACAGCTTCCTCTTCAACTGCTCTAACTCCACCATTAGAAACCACGCCCTTCTCCTCAAAACTGACCAAACCCAGACGCAAAATTCTCATCCCACCCTGGTTAAACTATGAACACTCCCCACCACCTTCCCCTGAACCTGAAACATGGGCCAAAGCTAAAGGCTATCCAAAAATTTTGCGGGACAACACAGAAGCAATCTGTGACGCCTTGATCCCCATGGGACGCTTTATTGAGGTAGACAACTACGACTGGTCCTACATTGACCGTCGCTTCCTCTACATCAAAATGCAATTCTATGAAGGGGTAGCTACTCCCTGTCAGTTCGTCGCCCGTTTAAACAATGAAGTTGTGAAGATTATTATTGATTATTGGGAGCACTCCCATCTAAGCAGAAGACCTAAAACTCTGTTGATTAGGATTAATTATGAGCATGATGGGTTTCTCTTTCAAGATCATGCTCCCACTGTGGTTTCTGAAGCCGATGACCGTTATGATACTATGTTCCATGAAGCCACTTTAAACGTTCCCCCTACTCACAATACGCATGTTGTACCGCATGATGCTTCCTTTACTATGCTATACCATGATGCCAGAGAAAATGCTCCAAATCCTAGATAAGACCCACTGGCTGACCTAGACCTTTCCATCCCTCTCTACCAGCAAATCCCTTTTCAATGTGAGTTGGAACAACATGACTCAACAACGCCGCATCTCACTCCAGCTTTGGTTCGCATGAGCTCGAGAATAAATCGTGCAAAATCCCTTCTTGGTAGCTCGGGTAGCTTTTTTGAAACTGTTTTTTTTTCATCTTCAAATAAGGAGTTAAAATTTTTTGGCACGTTGCATGGGTGTGAGTTTGCGTGATGAACACTACTTTGGCATGCATACACTAGAACCGCAATGTATTTTCCAACACAAATGAAGATTGTTTCATGGAATGTTCGGCAATTAGGGGACCCCACAAAATGCCACACTGTCAACCTCATTCTTTCCCCACATAAGATTGATATTTTATTTCTTTAAGAATCAAAACTTTCTAATCCCTCCCCATCTACTATAGACGAATTTGTGGACTCTTTCTTTCTAAGTGGGCCCATGTCGATGCTATCAAAATTTATGGTGGATTGATTACTGCTTAAAATTAAGCCACATGGTCTCTTTTCCAAATAATCACTCACCCATCTGTTTTACATGTAGCCCTTCGACATCTTCATTCCAATACTATTTTTGTCCTCACAAATGTTTATAGTCTACTTGATTCACATGCGAGGGATGAACTTTGGAAATTTTTCCAAGACTTAGTATTACATATCAATGGTCTGTGGCCCATTGGTGGAGACTTTAACACAACCAGGTTCTAAGCGAAATTCGGGTAATTTTCCCATGATTCTGCAGCTTTTAATTCTTTCATTCAGTCATGATCACTCGTTGAACCACCTATTAGCAATCGGCTTTTCACCTAGTTAAACCGAAGACTTGATCCTTCTTTGGTTAGACTCGATCGCTTCTTATTCAACTTGGCATGGGAAGATCTTCACACACTTGCTTTGGTCAATGGTTTTGCTACAGTTATCTCTAACCAGTGCCCACTGTTGCTTAACACTGGCTCTGTAACCAACTCAAAGGGTCCCTTCATATTCGAAAAACTATGGATTTTAGAACTCTCTTTTAATAATTTTGTCAGACACATTTTGAGTCAACCATCTGAGATACAATCCACCACTACCAGAGTAGTTTCCAAACTCCGCTCATTGTGCAAAACTATTCGCCCATGGGCCAAAACTATTTGGGGTTCCCTTAAATCTAGCATTTCTTCTACCCAAGAAGCGATTCTAAACCCCAACATACTTGAAGAATCTCGCCCTCTGAGTGAGGTAGAAGCACTTAACCTCTAGGAGCTAGAATTGGAATTAGACAGACTCATTAAGCAAGAAGGGACTGGGTGGAAATAACATTCTAAGGAAAAATTGATTGAGGAAGGAGATAAAGAAAACTGTGTAACACCCCGTATTTTATGTAAGCATTAATGTAAAGAATTAAAGAATAATTAATTACAAATTTGAGAATTAAGGGAAACGGGTTACGCCATTGCGTTCGTCTCGGAATTCTGCTTGAGATAGAGTCCGAGTTTGCGTAAATCGGACTCCATATGAAGGAGTTATGACTTTCAGAAGATTCGAGAATTTAAATAGACAGCTCAGATTAAAGTTCAGAAAATTCAAATTTCGAAATCAGAAGCAGAAGCGGACTGGGCGGGAATTTTCCCGCCCAAGGCCAGGTCGACCAGGGGGTCGACCTCCCCCCATACAGGTCGACCAGGGGGTCGACCTCCCCCTCGGGCCAGATCTGAAAACTGACGTGTTTCTTTCTGTGATGATTTGCTGTGTCATTAGGGCTTGTGTGGCAAGTTCTGGTTGGTTCTCTTAGGTTTAAATGGCTTTGATTTGCCCTAGGTTGATCTGACGACTCCTATTAAATCAAACTTCTATATAAGCAACCTAAATATGAACCCTAAGCCACACAAAAATATTCCTAAGACCGTCATGCTGTCAGTACTCAACTAGAGTAGCCGCCGTTCTCTTTCAACTAGGAAGCAAGTTATGAATTACAAATCAAATCTAATTCAACTAAGAGACTTCAACGTCTACAACAAAGGAGAGCTATTCAATTTCAGAATACAGATCCCAGAACTCAATACTAGTCTCCTTTTTGTAAGTCCAGTTATTATTTAGACCTAAACGATATTAGAATTGTGACTAAATAACTGGATGTAAAACAACACCCTATGTAAATTTATGCCTATCCTTTTTGTTAAACTGAATTGATTAAGACTATGACTCTTATCATGATTAAGTTTGTGACCATGTTTTATGTGATTTGATGATAAATGTTAAATGTTTGGCAATGAATCCATATGTTGTATAATTTGGCAAAGACATATATGTTGTGTAATTTAGCGATGACATATTATGTTGTATACTTTGGCAATGACATATCATGTTTAATAAATTGGCGATGACATATTATGATTGTATAATTTGGTAATGGCATATCATGTTGTAAAATTTGGCGATGAATTACCATGTTGTATAATTTTGGCGATGACATATCATGATGACACCTATATGTTGTATGTCAATTTGGAAATTTTGCTATGTTTATGCAAGTTCAACTGTTATCACATATATACATGCTAATATAATTAGGTTCATGTTAAATTTGATTCAACTAAATTGGCAAATTCATAACTACATGCCTAATTTTAAGTTCATGTAGTTCTATGCAAAACCCCTATTTCACGATTCATGTTGAGTAGATCTAAATGTGCAAGTTCATAATTACATGTATATTGTTCTATGCCGAATTCGTATGTCACATGTGTAGTTAGATTCATATTTTTATGATGTTGGAATTGTTACATGTTCCTCTTTTTCCCCTTTTATGTATAAGTTAGGCTATGTATTGAGCCTAACATTTTATGTGATTTATGCGAACGTTTGACGGGGGTAACGTTGGGGAAAAACATGAAATTACATATATTTGGCATATTTGGCTTATAAACATGTAATAGTTTATGGCATAAAAGTGGTATAAATTTTTATACCTAAAATATGAACTTGATTTAAAGGGAAAGTGGGGCTTGACTTGAATGACAATAATTTACATATAAATATAAAGATGTAAATATGTAAATTTAGAAAAGACGAATATGCCTAACCCGAGGTTAGATTGAGTTACGGTGTAAGACTGCCCGGAACCGCCCGACACATCCGGGAACCGTAACAATATATATCTAATGTGGGAGGTTAGTGCATCGAGTCCAAAAGAACCCGAGGTAAGACTGAGTTGCAGTGTAAAACTTCCTGGACCCGACAGGCACATCCAGTAACCGCAAAAATACCTGTCTAATGTGAGTGGTTGGTGCTTTAATGAATAAACTAAAGCTAAGTCAGGAATGGTAGGGTTAAGTTAATTAAGGCAACACTTAACCAATACAACATGTTAACTAAACTGATGGGTGGGGTTAGGTTAACTTGGAAACTTAATCAATTTAACATATTGACTAGGAAACCCTAGTAACGGGGACCCGTTTCAGTAGTAACCCACATAGATGTATCATGGTACCCTGAACTAGGCAGGGTGGGCAACGATTACTGGGTTGATTATATGCAGTCAAAACGACGGCAGTTGGTGCGTCAGTGTAGGCTCCGATGGAGTACGGGCGTGCACGTACTCCGGAGTGGAAAAAGAAGGCATTGGGCATCAGTAGCTATACACTGTGCATCTGGAATCGTGTCGGGTTGCCACTATAGGATTTGATACACCCCATGGTGGGACCAGCATAAGTATCTACAATCGAGCGGGGCCTTATTACACAAGTAGTAAATGCATGCGAGTAGGAGCCAATCAATGAAAAGGGATCACTGGGTTCTGAACTCATGATAATGGTTGAAATATCTAGTAGGTGCAGAGAATATGGATACGAGTGCGATAGCATGATTAGTTTACCTTGCCATGTTTATCTTTCCTTATCCTATGTTACCTTATTTCTTTGTTATTGTCCTGCATCCAGTTTATTCATGTCATGGCCCTCTTACCAGTTTACATGCTGAATAATCACTGGACTTACTAGACTTATGTATGACCCATTTTTCTTTCGCTCTATTTTCTTCTGTTCCCCTCCCCTCAGGTAGCCAGGGAGGGAATAACTCAGCTTAATTTGGACCATTTATCTTTCCAAGCTTGAAGACACTGTGATGTATGGCTTGGAACCTCTTATCTATGGCTATGGCTTTGGACACACTACCACTTGGGGATTTATGCAGTTTTAGTTATGTTTTATGCTTCTTTATGTAATAATCAAGACAGAGATTTTGATGTAATGATTTGTAGGTTGTTTTGAAATAGTTTGTTGTAATGTTTCCTATTATGAAACACGTATGAAATAAATTTGGTTTTTTTTTCCGCAGCTTATATATGTCTGTCTTGTAAATTATCTGTGTCTTTTACCTATAACGCTCCACCAACGTTAAGGCATTCCCTTTGTGAGTGACCTTAACGGAGGTAGGGTGTTTCACTTGGTATCAGAGCAAAGGTTTACCAGATCTGATAAAATTTTGAAAACTGTTTCTTTTCAAAAAGAAGTTTAAAGAAGCAATTTTCAAGAAAAAGTGTTTTATTTTAAAAAGGCATAATCCCCCAAAGCCATATGCACTATCTTTCTATCCTTTATTTTGAATCTTTCCTTTTTCGTTTCAGCATGTCTAGGGATCTTAACCTTCCAGAGGGCGTGCCGGTACCTGGCTGGTTCATAAGGTACCTAGATGCTAGGGCTAATGTCGCTGGCCCAGCAGACGTTCCTCCTCCCCCAGCTGCAGCGGTTCCTCCTCCTCCTCCTCATGCAAATGCTTTCTCAAAAATATGTAGGGACTTTCGGGCCATGGGTGGAAAGAACTTCAATGGAAATGTATCCTTCGTGGAAGCTAGGAACTGGCTCAAAGAAACTGAGGATTTGTTTGATATCTTCGAAGTAGATGATAGGCAGAAGATACAATTGGCTGTATGGTTGCTTAAAGACGAAGCCTCCTATTGGTGGGAAGTTACTAATGCTGAAAGACTAGTTGTAACTTGGATGGACTTCAAAATGAGGTTTGAAATGGAATTCCTCTCACAAGCTGAACGAAGCCTACAGATGGTGAAGTTCTTAGCTCTCAAACAGGGGAGTATGTCGGTCAAGGAATATGTTAACCAATTCAACCAGCTGGCCAGGTTTGGATTGGAGTTAGTGAACACTCCACATAAGAAGGCTCTCCGTTTTGTTAAAGGATTGAATGAGCCACTGCACAACGTAGCTATGTCCCATATACCTATGGGTGCGACTTATGAGAGGCTGGTGGACATGGCACTGTTACAAGAAGAAGATAAGGCTGGCAAGAAAGAGACAAATGTGGAAGTACCTCAAGATAAGAAAGGGGAAGGATCACAGAGCAAGAAGACAGATTCCAAGAAAGGCGGGAAGAACAACAAACCCCATGACAAGAGGAAATGTAATTTTTGTGGCATTCCGAGACATCTGGTTAAGGACTGTAGAAAGAAGAAAAGGAAGATTGGTGGTTGTTTCCATTGCGGAGAGACATGACACATGGCTAGGGACTGCCTAAGAAAGCAAGGGCAAGAGCAGAGAGCTGGATCTACTTCTGGAGGGCAAGTTCACGCTCTCATGGCACCTCCGCAAGAACGAGGTAGAAATGTTTCTGTTGAGAGTTTAGTTTATCTTTTTGATCACCCTGTTCGTACACTCTTTGATTCTGGCGCATCACACTCTTTTATATCTACTGCTTTAGTTGAATCTTTGCACCTAGACACCAGTTTAGTAGGTGATCCCTTGGTTGTTTCAAATCCAATTGGGGGCTCGACTTATTTTTCAATGATTTGTTTGGATTTGGAAATTTCTATACTAAGTGTGGGGTTTAGATGTAATGCCTATGTTTTGGGCTTCGCGGGCTATGGGTTGATTCTAGACATGGATTGACTATCCAGAAATGGTGCCGTCCTCGATTGTGAAAAGAGAGTGGTTAGACTCATGACTCGCCTCGGTAACACTCTCGAAATTTCTTATAATCCCATGAACTCTGTTATGCTTAGCTATCCAGAATCTCTTGATGCGTCTGTTGAGAATTTGCAGACTGTTAGAGTAGTCCGTGAATACTCGGATGTCTTTGAAGAGGTGAAGGGGTTACCTCCGAAGCGGGAGATAGACTTTCGCATATACCTCGTTGATAATGCAAAACCCATTGCTTAACCCGTTAGACACATGGCTCCAAGTGAGAGGAAAGAACTCAGCAAGCAAGTTACAAAGTTGCTTGAGAAGGGGTTTACAAGGCGGAGTATTTATGAATGGGGTGCTCCAGTAGTGTTCGCAACTAAAGTGGACGGTTCTCTTCGCCTATGTGTTGATTATAGGGAGCTAAACAAGCTGACCAAGAAGAATAGGCACCCACTCCCAAGAATAGATGACTTGTTCGATCAACTTGTAGATGCATCGGTTTTCTCCCAACTAGATCTAGCTACCGGGTTTCATTAGCTAAGAGTGGCTGAAGACAGCATTGATAAGACCGCGCTCAGAACTCCGGATGGTTTCTTCGAGTGGCTTGTCATGCCTTTCGGCCATACAAACGCACCTGCTTACTTCGTTGACTTGATGAGCAGGGTGTTCAGGGAGTTCCTCAATAAGTTTGTGGTGGTCTTCATAGATGACATTTTGATTTTCTCAAAGAGTGAGGAAGAGCATGCTCAACATTTAAAAGAAGTTATGGATACTCTTCAAGCACATCAGTTAAAAGCCAAATTCTCCAAATGCCACTTCTGGAGAGAGGAAGTAAGGTTCCTCGGACATGTGGTATCCAAGGAAGGGTTGGCTGTGGACCCTGCAAAAGTATTTGCGGTGCAAGATTGGAAGGTTCCACGGAATGCGACCGAAGTCCGAAGCTTCCTCGGGCTAGCAGGCTTTTACTGAAAGTTCATCAAAGACTTTGCAAAAATCTCAGCTCCACTTACGAGGCTGACGAAGAAGAACCTAACATTCAATTGGGATTTGGATTGCGATGTTACTTTCCTACGATTAAAGAGGGCTCTAACAACAGCCTCAGTTCTGACATAACCGGATGGGAGCAAGATGTTTACCGTATACACGGATGCATGTGGTACGGGACTAGGTGATGTGTTGATGCAAGAAGGGAAGGTAGTAGCTTATGGAGGCAGACAGTTGAAAGCACAAGATAAAAACTACCCAACCCACGATCTAGGGTTGGCTGCCATCGTCTTTGCGCTTAAGTCCTGGCGCCATTATCTCCTAGGTGAGAAGTTTGAATTGTATACTGACCATAAATCGTTGAAGTACCTTTTCTCATAGAAAGATCTTAACTTGAGGCAACAAAGGTGGACGGAGTTCTTGGCATCCTACGATTTCGAGATTTCCTATACCCCTGGCAAGGGCAATGTAGTAGCAGACGCCTTGAGTAGAAAGAAGCTGACCTTAAGCTTTCTCTTTGTGGAAAGGCAGAGCTTGGAATGTTGGATCTAGATTAACCCTAGAAGGGGGGTGAATAGGGTTTATCACTGTTTTTAACTGAATTAAAAATCTAACGAGATATATATAATAATAAGCAGATCACAGAATATAGCAGAAACAGAAATGCAGAAAATAAATCACACACAGATATACCCAGCTTCGGCAAAACCATGCCTACTGCTGCATTTCTAAGGTTTCTACTAGGTGATAGAACAGTTCCCGCATACAAGACCATGTACACTCGCAAACCCTGCTCCTATTCTAACCCTACGCTCAAAAACCCTAGAATGACCGATATCCCCTCGATCAGATTTCCCCTGATTACAACCCCATAACCAGTAAACTAGATTTTACAGAATCCAACAATTGTCAGTCAACACTCAGACTGTATCTCCCTAGATTTGACAGACCTAGAAAACTGTTCAAACGATGTACAACTCAAATTGAAAAACAATAAACTAATAAAAATAAAAGAAAAAACCCTAGACAAAATAAAACAAAAGGAGATTAAGGATTAAAGGGTTATCCGCTTTGTTAAAACATGGCCGACCACTTTGTAATTGTTTCACCCTTCACTTCATTTGTCCCATTCACTTTGCTCTATGGAAATTAAAATGGCGGCTCCCTAGGGTTTTCCCAAAAAATCCCAAATCGATTTGATTACTGAAGGATTGAAGTCATGGTTCTCTGATCGCTCCAAAGCTTTGTGTTGCTTATTCGATTGATTTTGATTCTCTGCGATCGAAATCCTCTGTGAGTTCTCTGATTTATAAATGATTGCTCTGAATTTTCTGTTGTATGATTTCGATCCTGCCTATGATGAAAATGGTGTGAATTATATAGGGTTAACACACCCTAGAACAACTCTGATTTCACGTAAAAGGCTCGACTGATTTGTGTTGATTGCGTTGCTTTCCCTTTCTGATTTGGTTCGATTTATATGAGTATGGAAAACTATTCAAAAAGATTTATTGTCCCTGTTTCAATTCGATTTCCTGTCCCTTGAATAAATGGAATCATTTCTGAAAAAAAATTGATTTCTTGCTTAGTTTTCTGCCATGATTTCCTCTTTTGCCTTGAGGGTTTTAAGAGCCTTGATTGCTTGAATGAGATTCCTGTGCATATTCAGTTGAACTTGCCAATTTTGCCTTTAAACAAAAACAATTTGATCTCCTGCCAAAGGAAAATATTTCTGGAAACATATTTAAAGGTTTTCTTAAAAACAAGTATTGCTGGAAAAGGAGCACTTGCCATATTTGTTTCATAACATATTTAATATTGGAAATCACTTAAAAAATGTCCAATAATACTGTGATTAAAAACTGGGAAGAAATTGATTTGAGTTGTGGCTTCTTTGCATTTCCAAACATGTTAAAAAAATGTTCTCTTGATTTCCTGTTTTAAAATGTTCTGACAAAAGATTTGGCCGAACTATATTGGATTTATTTGTTGAATGCTTGCCCAGGATTCATGCCATGAACCATGTTTTCAAACTGCTACATTGAAATCTGTCTTGAACATGAACACTTTGCTAATTTCACTAT
Source organism: Allium sativum (assembly GCA_030737875.1). NCBI lineage: Eukaryota > Viridiplantae > Streptophyta > Magnoliopsida > Asparagales > Amaryllidaceae > Allium > Allium sativum. Next base: position 389,755,693 of record CM060912.1, on the reverse strand, counting down.
GCTGATCATGATGCTTATTCTCTTTGAGCTCAACTACTTGCTGTGTACACCAATTTGATATCTGAAACACTTTGCTCGAACACTTGAGCATTTGGCTGTGTGCAGTCTTACTTGAATATTTCTTCATAGCTGCATATTTTGTTGCTTTAACTGCTCCAGTTGACTTGCTTCAATATCCTTCTTGTGATGCTGTTTTGTTTGTTCACTGAAACGCGTAGCTGCACCCATCATCTTTGCTTATATCATGTATACTTCAATGCTACTTTTATCATGCTGAATCATGAACATCCTGTAGCTGCTTCTTCACTGGTTTGTGTGTGTGTGTCATCCATATAGACTTGTGTCACTTTTTGTTTTTGCTGCATCACATATATATATGAACTCGACCACTGAACTTTCTTGGTGTACATTGAATTTGCTATGCTCTTGTTGTTGCATCACCTATGCATATATATATATATATATATATATATATATATACATCCACTTAAATGTACACATACACCTTGCTGTGTTGAACATTTTGCTTTGTGTCTCAACAATGTTCATTTGGCCATGCTGACTGGATTCCTTGCTTGTACTAAGATATATGCCACTTGTGTTTCCACCATGTTGCATTCATTCATTTAATTGAGCTCGACCACTTGCTTCTATGAGCTGTTTGACCAAACTTGTTGCATCACAAATACTTGATTTGAACTTGCTGTGCTTTACAAAAACTGATCACACATGCTCTATCTCCATATTTTATCATTTGACCATGTTTATGCAACCTAACTTCACTTGAAATGTAGTATTGTTTCACCATTTTGCTGTATGTATGCTTGGCAATAATTTTCTTTGCTTTGACCATTGATTATGCTGTGTTGTTTCACTTTGGCAGTTCACTTTTGCTGTTGACATGTATTTGACCTTTTTCTTTCACTTATCTTGTTGCATGCTTGATCTTTGTCACCATTATGCTCGACCACTTTCTGTTTTTGCTGTTTTTGGCTTTGCATGAGTATCCATTATTGCTTTGCTCGACACTTGGCTTTGTTGACTATGTTGCACTGAGTTGAGAGGGTCCACGTGGCTACTCCTTAGTTGCACATTGAATTGGCATGGCAGTGCACACGTGTGTATATATATATATATATACACACGTGTGTATATGCAGCCATTCAGAAAATTTCCTGTCCCTGTACATATACAAACTGTCTGCCTAGACACAGATGAATCAGATCAAGTCATGAAAAATGATGAAAAACACACCAGAAATCTGAGGCAAATAAATTTTATATTTGCATATATTCAGTTTAAATTCTATTGCAGTGTACTATGCGTGTTTCTGTTTCATTGTGACAGGTAAGAAGATGATGACTGGACTGACAGAGAGGATGCTGTGAAGACAAAAGACTGAAAACATGAGCAGTGAAAAGTATAAGTGTCTGTATATCAGTCAATGTGAAAATGAATTTTTTGTGACTAAATTGTATTTCAATGAATTTGAGCAAATAGTGGAGTTGTTAATCTGTACTGTTAAATAAAATATTATATTTAAATAAAATACTGTTGAATATTTGGATTCGTGTATTGTCGTACTCTATTTAAATACAAATATTATATTCCTGCCTGTGATGTATATATTAAAACAGTACAGTAACAAACACATATATTTGGTTGTTATCATCAAACAAAAATCATATAATTGCGTATACAACACCGTTATATACAACAATCTCCCCCTTTTGATGATGACAAACAAATATAAGATTTTGAGCATAAATGTGTTTGGAAAAAATGAAATGTATTACTCCCCCTATTTGAATGCTCCCCCTACAACAATAACTCCCCCTAGAAGTGTGCATGAGTGATAGAATTGAAAATTCAAAATCAAGAATATCTATAAAATGTAAATCAAGAATATCTATAAGAATATCTATAAAATGTTCACTCATAAATCAAAATCTCATCCCATTCTCCCCATTTTGTTATCATCAAAAGGATTCAAAATTTAAAATATAGATGAATAATGACTAAACAATATAATTTCAGGTTAAGAGTAAGAACGGTCATCATAAATCTCAATCAGTCAAACAAAAATCATAATAAACTGAGAACAGGTTGCATATTTCACATTGTAGAGAATGACATATTTACGATGAAATTTATATAAAATGGGGAGAGTTATAGAAATATGAACATTTTTCAATTATTAAAAAAAATGATTTTATAAAAATGGAGCTATAAAACAGTGACGAATTTGGACTATAATTAATAATTCAATTTAAGTGATAAAATCGTATAATCTCAAATCCCAATCCCTATCAATCAACAAATCATAATACGTCATAAGATTTCAACACATTTCACAGATTATAAGATGGATTGATAGGCTGGTTTTTATACAGAGTGGAGAATTTCAAATTTATTTCAATTTATAGCACATTTTCCTTTTCATTTATTTTTTATTTAAGAGCACACTGACCACGCATAACCAGAGCTTGGATTTTTAAATGGGGTCAGTCGCAGCTTAAATTATAAGTTGTCTCATAACCATGCATGACCAGAGCTTGGATTTTTAAATCAGATTAGAGACACACTTATGCATTAATTATATTTATTATTTTCAGCTTTAAAAAGGCAAAACTCCTCGGTATACAAAACCAATATGGATGATAGAAATGTGGTAGGTACAGAGATGGACTATGAAATAAATTTCTAAATTAATCATATTATGAAATATGCTCGACTGTACCAGGATTATTGAAAATTTTCAATTATCACTAATTCTGAAAAATAATGTAGTCCCATTTCTATCACGAATATTTCCACTGTTTATTCAAAAATAATTCTATAAAATATTAAACTCTCCACATCAATATAAAATCATAACGGATGATAGAAGGATGATAGGTAATGAAGATGGTCGTGAAATAATTGCCATTTCAAAGATATTATAATAAATGTTCAACCATCATGAAAATATAAATAAAATCTCCTCTTGCTGTGAAATATAATGTAGTCACAATTCATCACAATTTCAAAATCTGATAATTATTTTGATGAATTATAAATACAGTTCAATTTTGATATTGATTTCAATTTCTGAATGAATAATTAATAAATAATTCTAAAATTGAAAATCAATTACAAGAGGAATATGCTGATCTATACACGACAAGAGGGGAAAATGTGTACAAGGCAAAAAGAGTGTGTAGATCTATACAAGGTGAAAATTAGAATCTAAGTACAAATGAGTGAGACAAATATAAGGCACTTCTGATACCACTTGGTGTCTCTATTAATGAGGATTTTAACATGACACTGGAGACAAACTATGATATCACAGACAACAGAAATTTAAAGCCCAAGCAGACAAATTTAGCACAGAGCAGCAGACAGATCAAAAATAAGCAGTTATCTAAGAACAGTATCAGAGCAGTACAAAGACAGTTTCCAAGCAGACGATACAAGATGATGGTCATAAAAAAATATTTTATGATCCCAGATTAAAAAATATACTTTATTTTAAATCATTTGAAGAAATGTGAAAGTATTAGGATTTAACGAATCAATCACACCAGGTTATATTTCAGATTCAAAATTATGTGTGAGATTCAATAAATCAATAATTTCAAATGATTTCAAACAAACATATATTCAAATCAAATAATCATGAAATAACAGTGGTATTTATGACCATATTTTCAAAAGAATTTTCACAAATATTTTTGACAAGTATAAAGAATATTCAGATCATTTACATCTAATTTGAAGGATATTCATGATCAAGAAAATTTATTTGAAATCACTTGAATCAATGTTAAGTTTTGAGATATAATGAATCAATCACACAAGATTGATAACTTCAAATTTAAGAAGTGTGTGATACTCAAAATATCAAGGATTTCAAATGATTACAAACAAATAATTTTCAACAAAAAAAACAATCATGAATAAAGATGAGATTCTAGATGTTTCACTGATTTCAAGGCATTTCAAAAAAATATTTAAGCCAATCAAAAAAATAATGAAATTATCACATCTGACGAATAGCAGAGTGTTGTAATAGGTATATTATTTCAAGTTTTTATAAAATAAATTAGAAAGAACTCAAAATAGCAGATTTGTGTGAAATTTCAATAATTATTCAGATCTTCAAACATTTAGAATTCAAAACAATAGTGTTCAAAATATGACAAGACTACATCAACACTGTTATGACTTCAAAAATCAGAAAATAAACTTCACAACAATTGCAGATATTTACAAAGTTAAAAATCAAGATCTAAGAAGATTATAACATCAGAGTTCTATTTAAATAAAGCAAATCTCCAGAAGATCATGAGTACTGCAATTTGAAGTTAAGGGAGTCCAAGAAGTTACAAAGATATGACAGTGACAAATCAAAACAAAAGAAACAAAAAAAAGAACAGAAGGGATGGAAGGAGAAATAAACAAAGAAAATAAAAAAATATTTACAAAGTTGAGTTTAGAGATCATACCAGAATCCAATGTAAATCAAAATCTCTAACTCAACAAATCTTGGCTAAAGGAACTGTAAATGATACAGGAGTATAAACCAGCTTGATTTCAAATTTCTTTTCAGCACAGTAGTTCCTTAGCTATCCTTTGGTAACAGTTGAGGGGATCGAGTGGTTTAACAAAATTAGTAAAACCACTCACAGATGCATTCATACGTTTTGGTACCCATACTTGTTTGTACAACAAACCATTTGAATTAACTTTTGTACCCTTAGGAACCCAAACCTGTTTGAGTTTAATAAAACCCATTTTATTTCCCTTTGGGATCCAAGAATGTTTAAATGATTTGTTATAAAACACTTTATCATTTCTCTTTTGATTTAAAAACCCTTTGAAATTATTTGTATTCAAATTTTCAAAACAAATATTTTCAAAATGATTTGAAGGATTTTTAAAATCATTAGAACTCCATTTTTCAAAAACATTGTTTTTCCCAAAGCCAAGTCCACGTTTATTCCCAACAGAAATTTGGTTTTTCAACAACATATTCAAAGATTTTTCACCGTTCGAAAATTTAGCCAAAATTGTTTCAAGTTGTTGAATTTCAGTTTTAAGATCACCGTTTTCTTTCAATAAGTCTGAACAACGATTTTTAGTGATCTTACATCTTTCAAAATCAGATTTAAAACCAAATTTTCATTTTTAAGTAGATTAATTTTGGTTTGGGACTCAGCAATCTTAGATTCAAAAAGTTTTTGTTTTTCAAACTCGAATTTCTTGGATTTTTCAGTCTCGTTTTCCAGTTCTTTCAAAATCAAATCAGATTTCAATAAATTCTCCTTTTCAGCAATTTCAAATTTGGAATATATATCAATCTTAAAAATTTCAAATTCCTTTTGTAAAAAATTATTCAAACTTGATATCTCAATCTTGTTTTCGTTTAAGATCAGAATTTCTTTTTCAAACTTTTGAATATTTTTATTGAGATGAACAAGATTGGTTTTCAATTTCAAACAATTTTTGCAATACGAATTTGAATAATTTTTAAAATGTTCTAGTTGTAATTCCAAATCATCCATTTTGCTGGTCAACTCAGAATTCTTAGATTTCAAAGATTTGTTTTTAGATTTGAGTTTATCAACAGATTTAGTCAAATCAACGCACATATAAACTAAATCTTCGTACGAAAATTTTTCTGTTTCAGCATCTGTTGATTCTCCATCATCTGATCCTTCTGAATTTTCATTTGTAAATCCTGTTAAACAGAACTATAAATCTGAGTTGACTTTCTCGAGTTTTGAGCTACCGTTGTCAGATCTTCCATACTTCGTATTGAGAGTATCCCAGATTTCCTGTGCAGATAAACAATGGCAGATAAGATTAAACTATTCAGTACTAAGATAATCAAATATATTTTTCATAACACGGGTATTGAAAGTAATATCTACACTATCAAATCCATTCATAACAACATCCCAACATTTAATATTAACAGATTTTAAATAAAATTCCATTTTGGATTTCCAGTTTAAAAAATCTGTTCCAGTGAAAATAGTTGGAGATGAACTGGACTGACTCTCACTAGACTGACGACTAGGATTACCCATGACTCTAGAGTTAAAAATACCTTCTCTGATACCACTTGTTGGATCTAGATTAACCCTAGAGGGGGGGGGTGATTAGGGTTTATCACAGTTTTTAACTGGATTAAAAATCTGACGAGATATATATAATAAGAAGAAGATCACAGAATATAGCAGAAACAGAAATGCAGAAAATAAATCACACACAGATATACCCAGCTTCGGCAAAACCCTGCCTACTGCTGCATTTCTAAGGTTTCTACTAGGTGATAGAACAGTTCCCGCATACAAGACCATGTACACTCGCAAACCCTGCTCCTATTCTAACCCTACGCTCAAAAACCCTAGACTGACCGATATCCCCTCGATCAGATTTCCCCTGATTACAACCCCGTAACCAGTAAACTAGATTTTACAGACTCTAGCAACTGTCAGTCAACACTCAGACTGTATCTCCCTAGATTTTACAGACCTAGAAAACTGTTCAGACGATGTACAACTCAAATTGAAAAACAATAAACTAAAAAAAATAAAAGAAAAAACCCTAGACAAAATAAAACAAAAGGAGATTAAGGATTAAAGGGTTATCCCCTTTGTTAAAACATGGACGGCCACTTTGTAATTGTTTCACCCTTCACTTCATTTGTCCCGTTCACTTTGTTCTGTGGAAATTAAAATGGCGGCTCCCTAGGGTTTTCCCAAAAATTCCCAAATCGATTTGATTGCTGAAGGATTGAAGTCGTGGTTCTCTGATCGCTTCAAAGCTTTGTGTTGCTTGTTCGATTGATTTTGATTCTCTACTATCGAAATCATCTGTGAGTTCTCTGATTTATAAATGATTGCTCTGAATTTTCTGTTGTATGATTTCGATCCTGCCTATGATGAAAATGGTGTGAATTATATAGGGTTAACACACCCTAGAACAACTCTGATTTCACGTAAAAGGCTCGACTGATTTGTGTTGATTGCGTTGCTTTCCCTTTCTGATTTGGTTCGATTTATATGAGTATGGAAAACTATTCAAAAAGATTTATTGTCCCTGTTTCAATTCGATTTCCTGTCCCTTGAATAAATGGAATCATTTCTGAAAAAAAAATTGATTTCTTGCTTAGTTTTCTGCCATGATTTCCTCTTTTGCCTTGAGGGTTTTAAGAGACTTGATTGCTTGAATTAGATTCCTGTGCATATTCAGTTGAACTTGCCAATTTTGCCTTTAAACAAAAACAATTTGATCTCCTGCCAAAGGAAAACATTTCTGGAAACATATTTAAAGGTTTTCTTAAAAACAAGTATTGCTGGAAAAGGAACACTTGACATATTTGTTTCATAACATATTCAATATTGGAAATAACTTAAAAAATTTCCAATAATGCTGTGATTAAAAACTGGGAAGAAATTGATTTGAGTTGTGGCTTCTTTGCATTTCCAAACATGTTAAAAAAAATGTTCTCTTGATTTCCTGTTTTAAAATGTTATGACAAAAGATTTGGCCGAACTATATTGGATTTATTTGTTGAATGCCTGCCCAGGATTCATGCCATGAACCATGTTTTCAAACTACTACATTGAAATCTGTCTTGAACATGAACACTTTGCTAATTTCACCACGCTGATCATGATGCTTATTCTCTTTGAGCTCAACTGCTTGCTGTGTACACCAATTTGATATCTGAAACACTTTGCTCGAACACTTGAGCATTTGGCTGTGTGCAGTCTTACTTGAATGTTTCTTCATAGCTGCATATTTTGTTGCTTTAGCTGCTCCAGTTGACTTGCTTCAATATCCTTCTTGTGATGTTGTTTTGTTTGTTCACTGAAACGTGTAGCTGCACCCAACATCTTTGCTTATATCATGTATACTTCAATGCTACTTTTATCATGTTGAATCATGAACATCCTGTAGCTGCTTCTTCACTGGTTTGTGTGTGTGTGTCATCCATATAGACTTGTTTCACTTGTTGTTTTTGCTGCATCACATATATATATGAACTCGACCACTGAACTTTCTTGGTGTACATTGAGTTTGCTATGTTCTTGTTGTTGCATCACCTATGCATATATATACATCCACTTAAATGTACACATACACCTTGCTGTGTTGAACATTTTGCTTTGTGTCTCAACAATGTTCATTTGGCCATGCTGACTTGATTCCTTGCTTGTACTAAGATATATGCCACTTGTGTTTCCATCATGCAGCATTCATTCATTTAATTGAGCTCGACCACTTGCTTCTATGAGCTGTTTGACCGAACTTGTTGCATCATAAATACTTGATTTGAACTTGTTGTGCTTTACAAAAACTGATCACACATGCTCCATCTCCATATTTTATCATTTGACCATGTTTATGCAACCTAACTTCACTTGAAATGTAGTGCTGATTCACCATTTTGCTGTATGTATGCTTGGCAATAAATTTCATTGCTTTGACCATTGATTATGCTGTGTTGTTTCACTTTGGCAGTTCACTTTTGCTGTTGACATGTATTTGACCTTTTGCTTTCAGTTATGTTGTTGCATGCTTGATCTTTGTCACCATTGTGCTCGACCACTTTCTGTTTTTGCTGTTTTTGGCTTTGCATGAGTATCCATTATTGCTTTGCTCGACACTTGGCTTTGTTGACTATGTTGCACTGAGTTGAGAAGGTCCACGTGGCTACTCCTCAATTGCACACTGAATTGGTGTGGTAGTGCACACGTGTATATATATACATGTGTGTATATACAGCCATTCAGAAAATTTCCTGTTCCTATACATATACAAACTGTCTGCCTAGACACAGATGAATCAGATCAAGTCTTGAAAAATAATGAGAAACACACCAGAAATCTGAGGCAAATAAAATTTAAAAAAAAAAAATTATATTTGCATATATTCAGTTTAAATTCTATTGCTGTGTACTATGCGTGTTTCTGTTTCATTGTGACAGGTAAGAAGATGATTACTGGACTTATAGAGAGGATGCTGTGAAGACAAAAGACTGAAGATAGGAGCAGTGAAAAGTATAAGTGTTTGTATATCAGTCAATGTGAAAATGAATTGTATGTGAATGAATTTGAGCAAATAGTGGAGTTATTAATCTGTACTGTTAAATAAAATATTATATTTAAATAAAATACTGTTGAATATTTGGATTCGTGTATTGTCGTATTCTATTTAAATATAAATATTATATTCCTGCCTGTGATGTATATATTAAAATAGTACAGCAACAAACACCTATATTTGGTTGTTATCATCAAACAAAAATCATATAATTGTGTATACAACACCGTTATATACAACATGGAATACATAGCTAACTTTGACTTTAGACCCTCTGTCGATCATGTGACTGGTTTATTAGCATTGCTAGAAGTGCGGCCTACTCTTTTGGACTCAATAGGAACCGCGCAATGTGAAGACCCTCAGCTAGTTGATGTGATGGATAAGCTAATTAGGGGTGAGACTTCTAGTCACCTCAATAGATACTCCATCGATGATAAAGGTTGGTTGAGGCGGGATGGATATGCATCCCACAAGCAAGGGATTTCATGAAGAAGGTTCTCGAAGAGGCACATCATTCCAAGTTGACCATACACCCAGGTGGAGACAAGATGTATAAAGACGTAAACATGGTTTTCTTTTGGAATGGCACGAAAAGGGATGTAGCTGAATTCGTCTCTAAGTGCTTAATATGGCAGCAAGTTAAGGCGGAGCAAAATAAGCCTGGTGGTTTGCTTCATCCTCTAGAGGTCCCACAGTGGAAATGGGATAGCATTTCAATGGACTTTATTGATGGGCTGCCTAGGTCAAGAAGGGGCAGTACCAGTATTTGGGTAATAGTGGACAGGCTCACAAAAAGCGCTCACTTTATACCCGTTAAATGTAGAAGGACTGCCTCATCTTTAGCATCCATTTATCTTAAAGAGATAGTTTGACTCCATGGGATACCCTCCAGCATTGTGAGTGACCGAGATCCTGTCTTTACGAGCGAGTTTTGGAAGAGCTTGCAAGAGGCTGTAGGCACACAGCTATGCTTAAGCACGACCTATCACCCCCAAACCGATGGTCAGACGGAAAGGGTGAACAGAGTATTAGAATACCTCTTGAGATTATGCATTCTTGACTTTGGAGGAACATGGGAGGATCATCTTCCTTTGGTGGAGTTTGCCTACAACAATAGCTACCAAGCCACCATAGGCATGACACCCTTCGAAGCTTTATATGGAAGACCATGCCAATCACCAACTTGTTGGTGGGTGTCTACAGACAAGCTCATACTTGGACCAGATATGATTAGAGAAACTTCAGAGAAAGTGGACTTGATACGAAGAAGAATGAAGACTGCCCAAGATAGACAGAAGTCCTACGCAGATAAAAGAAGGACCGACCTTGAGTTTGAAGTTGGAGACAGGGTTTTCCTTAAAGTATCTCCTTTGAGGAACGTCGTTCGCTTCGGATCCACAGGAAAATTGGCACCAAGATTTGTAGGGTCGTTTCCTATCGTTAAAAGGATTGGAAAGATGGCTTACAGAGTAGAGCTGCCCAAAAGATTGGTTGGAGTTCATAATGTCTTTCATGTTTCTCACCTACGAAAGTGCTTATATAAGTCTGAGGAAGTGGTGGAACCAAGCATATTAGAGGAGGTAGAAGTAGAACGAGAGGCGACTGTGAGAAGAGTTCCAACTCGTATTTTGGGTACAGAAGTCAAAAAGCTATGCAACCGCGAAGTCAAACTTGTAAAAGTTCAACGGAGTGACGTTGAGGAAGACACGACTTGGGAGACTGAGGCCAAGATACACGCAGTCTACCCTTTTCTTTTTGAGGGTACATCTTTGATCTCTTTTTCCTTAAGTTTGTTCATGCTCGTATCTATCTTTTTAGTATTTCGTCCGTGCTATTCTTGATCCTTAGGTAGAAACCAATGGATGTAAACATGTATTTGAAACATGTTATGATTGATGGTTGCAAGTGGTTGCAAGTGATTGCTAGTGGTTGCTCGTGGATGCATATATACACACATTAGGTGTTAGATCAGCTCGGTCACTTTCATATTGCATATGCATATATGTACTTGTATATGATTGAAACTTGATGTGTTATCATGTGGATGTTGCATTTGTATGAATGATTGTGCACTCAAGTAGAAGGTATGATTAGGGATGATTGCATACATAATGCACTCATGGCACCAACATGACTTGCGTTAAGGAGGTCAACTGAATCAGTAGACCGCCTGATTTTGCATTAGATAAGGACATGTACACACACTATGCATATGATCATGAAGCATTAGAAATCTTTTTAAGGACAATGGACGCCTATGTTTGATGGATGAGTAGATGGACGATTGGATGGTAGGATATACGTTCTTCTTGACTTGAAGATTTCGGGGACGAAATCCTTTAAGGAGGGGAGAATGTAACACCCCGTATTTTCTGTAAACATTAAGGTAAATAATTAAAGAATAATTAATTACGAATGTGAGAATTAAGGGAAACGGGTTATGCCATTACGTTCGTCTCGAAATTCTGCTTGAGATAGAGTCCGAGTTTGCGTAAATCGGACTCAGTATAAAGGAGTTATGACTTTCAGAAGATTCGAGAATTTAAATAGACAGCTCAGATTAAAGTTCAGAAAATTAAAATTTCGAAATCAAGCAGAAGCGGGCTGGGCGGGAATTTTCCCGCCCAAGGCCAGGTCGACCTCCCCCCATACAGGTCGACCAGGGGGTCGACCTGGGGTTCGACCTCCCCCTCGGGCCAGATCTGAAAACTGACTTGTTTCTTCCTGTGACGATTTGCTGTGTCATTAGGGCTTGTGTGGCATGTTTTGGTTGGTTCTCTTAGGTTTGAATGGCTTTGATTTTCCCTAGGTTGATCTGACGACTCCTATTAAATCAAACTTCTATATAAGCAACCTAAATCTAATCCCTAATCCACACAAAAATATTCCTAAGACCGTCATGCTGTCAGTACTCAACCTAGAGTAGCCGCCGTTCTCTTTCAACTAGGGAGCAAGTTTGGAATTACAAATCAAATCTAATTCAACTAAGAGAATTCAGTGTCTACAACAAAGGAGAGCTATTCAATTTCAAAATGCAGATCCCAGAACTCAAGACTAGTCTCCTTTTTGTAAGTCCAGTTATCATTTAGACCTAACCGATATTAGAATTGTGACTAAATAACTGGATGTAGAACAACGCCCTATGTAAATTTATGCTTATCCTTTTTGTTAAACTGAATTGATTAAGACTATGACTCTTATCATGATTAAGTTTGTGACCATGTTGTATGTGATTTGATGATAAATGTTAAATGCTTGGCAGTGAATCCATATGTTGTATAATTTGGCAAAGACATATATGTTGTGTAATTTAGCAATGACATATTATGTTGTATACTTTGGCAATGACATATCATGTTGAATAAATTGGCGATGACATATTATGATTGTATAATTTGGCAATGGCATATCATGTTGTAAAATTTGGCGATGACATACAATGTTGTATAATTTTGGCGATGACATATCATGATGACACCTATATGTTGTACGTCAATTTGTGAATTTTGCTATGTTTATGCAAGTTCAACCATGATCACATATATACATGCTAATATGATTAGGTTCATGTTAAATTTGTTCCAACTAAATTGGCAAATTCACAACTACATGCCTAATTTTAAGTTCATGTAGTTCTATGCAAAACCCCTATTTCACGATTCATGTTGAGTAGATCTAAATTTGCAAGTTCATAATTACATGTATATTGTTCTATGCCGAATTCATATGTCACATGTGTAGTTAGATTCATATTTTTATGATGTTGGAATTGTTACATGTTCCTCTTTTTCCCCTTTTATGTATAAGTTAGGCTATGTATCGAGCCTAACATTTTATGCGATTTATGCGAACATTTGACGGGGGTAACGTTGGGGAAAAACATGAAATTACATATAATTGGCATATTTGGCTTATAAACATGTAATAGTTTATGGCATAAAAGTGGTATAGATTTTTATACCTAAAATTATGAACTTGATTTAAAGGGAAAGTGGGGCTTGACTTGAATGACAATAATTTACATATAAATATAAAGATGTAAATATGTAAATTTAGAAAAGACGAATATTCCTAACTCGAGGTTAGATTGAGTTTCGGTGTAAGACTGCCCGGAACCGCCCGGCACATCCAGCAACCTTAACAATATATATCTAATGTAGGAGGTTAGTGCATCGAGCCCAAAAGAACCCGAGGTTAGACTGAGTTGCGGTGTAAAACTGCCCGGACTCGACCGACACATCCAGTAACCGCAACAATACCTGTCTAATGTGAGTGGTTGGTGCTTTAATGAATAAATTAAAGCTAAGTCAGGAATGGTAGGGTTAAGTTAATTAAGGCAACACTTAACCAATACAACATGTTAACTAAACTGATGGGTGGGGTTAGGTTAACTTTAACACTTAACCAATTTAACATGTTGACTAGGAAACCCTAGTAACGGGGACCCATTTCAGCAGTAGCCCACATAGATGTATCATGGTACCCTGAACTAGGAAGGGTGGGACACGATTACTGGGCTGATTATATGCGGTCAAAACGACGGCGGTTGGTGCATCAGTGTAGGTTCCAATAGAGTATGGGCGTGCATGTACTCCGGGGTGGAAAAAGCAGGCACTGGAAATCAGTAGTTATACATTGTGCATCTGGAATCGTGTCGAGTTGCCACTATAGGATTTGATACACCCCATAGTGGGACCAACACAGGTATCTACAATCGAGCGGGGCCGTATGACACCAGTAGTAAATGCGTGCGAGTAGGAGCCGATCAATGAAAAGGGATCACTGGGTTTTGAACTCATGATAATGGTTGAAATATCTAGTAGGTGCAGAGAATATGGATACGAGTGCGATAGTATGATTAGTTTACCTTGCCTTGTTTATCTTGCCTTATCATATGTTACCTTATTTCTTTGTTATTGTCCTGCGTCCAGTTTATTCATGTCATGGTCCTCTTACCAGTTTACATGCTGAATAATTACTGGACTTACTAGACTTATGTCTGACCCATTTTTCTTTCGCTCTCTTTTCTTCCGTTCCCCCCCTCGGGTAGCCAGGGAGGTAATAACTCAACTTAATTTGGGCCGTTTATCTTTCCAAGCTTGAAGACTCTGTGAAGTATGGCTTGGAACCTCTTGTTTATGGCTATGGCTTTGGACACACTACCACTTGGGGATTTATGCAGTTTTATTCATGTTTTATGCTTCTTTATATAATAATCAAGACATAGATTATGATGTAATGATTTGGAGGTTGTTTTGAAACAGTTTGCTGTAATGTTTCGTGTTATGAACCACGTATGAAATAAATTTGGTTTTTTTTCCGCTGCTTATATATGTCTGTCTTGTAAATTATCTATGTCTTTTACCTATAATGCTCCACCAAAGTTAAGGCATTCCCTTTGTGAGTGACCTTAATGGAGGTGGGGTGTTTCAAACTGCCTATTTCCACCGTTTAGCGAATGGTCGTCGTCATCCACTTTCATCTCAAAAATTAATCATAATGAAACAAATGTCACTGATCCATATGATCTTCACCGTTTATTGAATGATTTCTACTGCAACATCCTTGGCAAAGCCTCCCCTTCACTTCCTGAAATTGATTGGAACCTTCATTATCCTTCCTCTTCCCCTATTAATATAGACCACCTCTTCACCGAGGAGGAAATTTGGATGGCACCCAAGGAAATGGAAGATGATAAGGTATATGGTCTTGATGGATTTGGTCCACTATTCTTCAAACACTTTAGGTCAACAGTCAAATTTGATATCTTAGAAATGTGTGTTGAACTTCAATCCAACCCCTTAGCCATTGCCAAACTCAATTATGCCAACATCATTCTCCTCCCCAAAACCCTCAGAGCCAATACACTCACTTCCTTCTATCCCATCAGTATCCTAAATACAACCTTCAAGATCATCACCAAAGTTCTTGCCAACGGACTCCAAAATGTTATTGCCTCCTTGATTGGAAAACCATATGCTTTTATACTTGGTCGTAACATACTCGATTGCGTGGCAGTGCACATGAAGTCATATATTTTTATCACTTCACATTGACACTGTGCGTTTTTCTCAAATTTGATTTCTCTAAAGCCTTTGACTTAGTTAACTGGAACTTTATTCTTGACTTGATGGCACATCGTATTTTCCCTTCAAAATGCTGTAATTGGATCGGATGTATTCTGAATACAAGCTTTTCTTCTATCTCTATTAATGGTGAATCTGATGGGCATATGAAATCTAAACGTGGGTTGAGACAGAGCGACTCGCTTTCACCCTTAATTTTTGTTCTTATCGCCGATGTTTTCAACCAAATGGTAAAGGTTGCAAGCACAAATAACTTTTTTGCTGGCATCATTCTTCTCAATTACAATTTGGCAATCCTCAACCTCCAATTTGTCGATGATACCATCCTATTTGTTTCGCCCAATCCAGCACGTATCCACTGCCTCAAAGTCCTTTTCTACACCTTTGAACTTATTTCAGGCCTCTCTATAAACTTTGGCAAATGTTCCATCATTATACTAGGCCACTCTTTTGATCTAGGACCTTCCATTTCCACCTACTTAAACCGTAAACTTGACACATTTCCAATAACATACCTGGGTATCCCTCTCCGTCCCACCAAACTATTCAGATATGACTGGCTTCCCATCATTAATAGAATTGAATCTAGGTTGGCATTATGGAAAGCGAATTCCTTATCCACTGCTGGTCGTCTCATCCTCGTCACATCTGCCCTCTCAGCCAACCCCTTTTATTGGATGTCATTTCACAAACTTCCATCCTGCATCATTAATAAAATTGATGCTATCAGAAGTTCTTTTCTTTGGAATGGTGGCAAGCTAATCGTTTAGTTAACTGGAAAACTGTATGCTTACATCGTGACCATGGTGGTCTTGGAATCACCAATCTGGCTGCGTTTAACATTGCCTTGCTTGCAAAATGGCTCTGGTGACTTCTTACGCCTGGTGTTTTCATCTGGAAAGAATGGATTCTTCTACGCCTCTATAACTTCAACCCTAATCTCGTGCTCCATTTTCCCCCAAATTTCAGACCTTCTCCTTTCTGGGCCGGCGTTCTGCCCACTGTTCCTCGCATCAAATCCCTCTTCCAAGTCAAATTGGCAATGGTGACAATTGTCTTTTTTGATTTGACATTTGGCACAGACAATTCCCTTTTACTCGCTCTCATCCAAACTTGTTTTCTTTCTGTTCTTCACCTGATTTATCGGTTGCTAACATCATGGGCCTTGGTCCAATGGGACTTTGTCCACCTACTTTGTCTGAGCTTGACGTTCTAGATGAATCTCTTCAGTTGCCAATATTTTACCATTCATTCGTTTTTCTGATCTAAAGGCTTTTGGTTTCATCTTGTTATAAATTCCTCTTCCACCCTAGTCGTTGTTTCTCCTTTGCTCGCTTATGGAAATGCCACCTCCTCTCCCGCTTAGTCTTCTTCCAACGGTGCCTTATTCATGTACGCATTAGCACCAAAGACAGACTTCGTCGGATGAATATCCACGTAGATCCGATCTGTATTTGCTCTTTGCATGAAGACTCAATCGATCACCTCTTTCTTGAATGTGATTTTTCTTACTCGGTTTGGGAGGCGACTAGCTCCTTTTTGCTTGGATACATTCCAACCTTTCCTTCCCTCTTCGAATACTGGCAGCATAACCCTCTAGATCCAAACTGGATTCTTTCATATCTATTTTCAACTAGGGGTTTTGGAAGGAATGTAATGCACATGTATTTAGAAGGTCTAAGAAACACTTCAATGGCGTTTGTAGATATATCCTTTACTTATTTGATCTCTGGACAAGTTCTTCTCGACCTACACGTTTCAGGAACACCCTGTCATCTCCTCCTTCACTAGGTTCAAATGAGAGAAGCTCAACCATTCCACCTTAACAGAACACATCAGTTCTATGCTTTTTTATTTCCTCTCATCTGTGTTGTTGCACCTTGTATTGTATATATTATCATGCTTTAGGCAACTTTATGCTATTTTTGTTTTTGGCTTACTTAAAGGACTACTTTATATCCTAGGCTACTCTATTATGCTACTGATTGGGCTTTTCGACTAGAATATTATATATATATATATGTTGATTGGATGTGTAGCAACATATACACACCCATCCTGCTATAAAAAATTTGTTTGGATATTTATGAAGTGGTTTTAAGTTTTGCACTTTCCAAACTCTTTGCACGAAATTACATTTCTTCATCCTAAATTTCTTTTTTACATAAATTTCTTCCAAACTATGTCTGAACTAAAGAATAAGACTATCACCACTTTGCACCAAAATGTATGTGTGTGTATATATATATTCCTAATCTATTTTTTTTCCTTCTTAATCTTTTCTCAATTTACGAGGCCTTACTTCTAATCCACTAATCTAAAATACAAAAATTTCAAATGTTTATATGTTGAATCTTCTTTTCTTTTCAAACAATTTGTACACTTTCCATCCACCTAACCACTCATGGGCCTATAATCCTCAAACTTCCATAACCATTTCCTAAGGGTACAAAATTGACATCCAACATCCTACATGTGTCGTTCACTTAATTAGTGGGTTTCTCTATAGATATAGGTATAGTTGTATATAATATATTTATATTTTGAAAATACAAGTACATTCACTAACTATCTATATACGAATTCTAAATCTAAGCTCTAATAACAGATATAACAAGCCGAATTTTGGTAGACTGGTTTTTTTTTTCAAAATTACCAATCTATCGAAGCTCGAGTTGGCTTGTCGGTATCTTACAGCAAAGACAGAGATAATAAATATATTAGAGCTCGTTAAAACATTTCACAGCATCATAGACAAAATAAAAAAAATAACATTACTGAAATAATGCCACTGCTTAACAAGTGTCCAAAAGCTACCAAATTTCTTCCATAAATCTAATCTACGAGTATGTTATAAGGATGGGGTCAGAACACAAGTTCTGGTGAGAGGACAAACTATACATTTTGAAATAACTCTACATATACCGTTCAGTTATATTTTCTTAATTATCAAGTTATTCAGCTTAATAGCGCTCTAGGCTTTGCGCACACGTCGCACCCATCTACTCCCAAGTAGATGAACCTAATTTACTATAGTGAAAATTAGGGATACATCCCTAAAATCTTTCAAAATACAAACGACATCCAGTACAGCTTTAAAATTGAAAGCGGGTGTAACGACCCGAATTTTGACGATCTTGGTTATCCGATATACAACACATATCGAACATCCAAGGATCGAAAATAACCGAATAGTTAATGAAAGAGGTTAACGGGTGGGAATAGATAAGATAGAAACTTAGAATAGAAGAAGAAGAAGAACACAACATCAGAGTAACACGAATCTCACAGCGGAACGAACAACATATAATAGATAATATATCCTTGAAATAAAATCATTATATGTATACACATCATTATCAAAGTACAACACTTACAACACAGCGGAATAATAATAGCTATATAATCCTGAAGCCTCCTGCTCCAGCTCTTCAAGTATCTGTAAATCCCGACTACTTGACTGCCCGTACAAAATTGGGCACCCAAGAGTTTAGGGAAAACAAAACGAAATAAACTTCGGGTCAGTCATGGGACTGGTATGAGTAAAACAGTATAAAACAGTTTGAACAAGTAATCGATATCTCATAAGACCACGCCGTATAACGGAACGGGTTTTTCCCTTATGAGAATCCAAATTATCTTTATATCAAAAACCTTTTGATATTATAATAACGTCTATCAACCATAATATAATAATCATCTAGCAGAAATGCTTTCATCTCACGTTCTACATATATAGTATACAATCAAAACCGCAAGCACGTATTGGGTAATGGATTTCCAACTATGACAAGGTATGGATCCACCTTTCGCTAGTGTACCTCTAGAGAGGAATACACTGGGTTCAACAAGAACATCTTGCAACCCGGCCACACATGACCGACCACTCATTTCGCTTGAGTGTATCGAATGTATATCACCAACGGTTGGGATCAACAACCGTTTCCCGAATGGGACAACATCAACAATAGATTTTTTTTGAAGTAAATGAAACTCTAGATCAGGCGATTATACACACTAATAGGTGCGATCTACATAGCCATGCTACCTGCCCGATTTCTGTCATTTCCCGGTTGATGAGGCTTGAGGTTACACTTTATCATCACATCAGATTCACTTCAAATGCCACATTGTCAGATCCATCGAAAATCACTAATTGACGTCTACAACAGTACATTACGTGTTAGCTAAAGAAGTTTCCTTCTCCGCTTCCACTCTTGGTACGGTTGAAGAAATCAATGTACGTGACCTTTCTGGAAATACTCTGTCAGACATTCATCCATACAAGTTCATCCAGGAACAGGATGCACCGAAGGCACTATTCAGTACATCCATCTTAGGCACTGTTATCTAAGACTTATACAATAGCCCTTGCACTTTACTCCGTCTTCAATTATCTTTAGCATATATGATTCACAAGCTTATGCCAATACATAGTGGTTCTTTGGATAATAATCCAACCGGTCTCTCCATATTAACAACGTTAAAAGGGTCAAAACTTCGATAGTCTGTGATTTAACCATCAAAGAAAAACAGTGTGCAAACAACGATATTATTTCCAGATGGAAATTATATCGATCAATCATCATTTAATATTTATCTCTTCAGCTCATTAATTTACTTATCTCCTGTTTCCATATATTCAACATTTCTATTTTCTATTATCAGAAAACATTTCTGATTCTCGTTTGGAAAACATTTCCAAAACTCCTTCACGATAAAACCTTACCATTCCTTAGTTAAGAAGGAAGTCAATCAAGTTGGGGTATAATTACCTCTCAGACCTTAACTGGACAACGTTTTAACTTCGAAATAGTCAAGGTTTATCTTTTAAACCTTTAAAACTCCCTTACGTCTCTCTCGGATTCTATTTACGAATACATTTCTTTATTTAAAACATTGATTTTAACTATAGCGTTAAAATTCCTACTTTTGAAATATCTAACTTAACATCTACTTTTATTTCTTACTTTGAAATAATTAACCTACTCTTATTTATTTATAAATAAATAAATTTTGATTTAAACACCTGAAAGTAAATAATACTTTCCCGAATTCGATATAATCGAATTCGACGATTTACTCTCTTCGAATAACTAATATTCAATTAACTCACTTCGAATAAATAATATTCGATTACTCTTTCTTTCGAATAAACGATATCCGATAATCTCTATCTTTCGAATACTATATTCGATTACTCCTTTTCGAATAACTAGATTCGATTAACTCCTTTCGATTAAACAAATCGATAACTCCTTTCGAATAACTAAATTCGATTAACACCTTTCGATTTAAACTAATCGATAACTCCTTTCGAATAACTAGATTCGATAACTCCTTTTCACTCGATTCGAATAACCAATATTCGATAACTCCTTATTCGACTAACTCTAATCGATTTATTCTAATTCGATTAACTTTATTTAATTACTCTATTGGTTAACTCTAACTCTAACTGGTTAACTCTAACTCTAACTGGTTAACTCTAACTAATCAATTCTAACTGGTCAATCCTAATTGATTAACCCTAACTGGTTAACTGTAACTCATTTACTCTATTCGATTAACTCTAATCGAATAACTAATATTCGATTTACTCATTTCGATTAACTCTTTTGATTTGTTCCTTTGAATTATCTCTTTTGATTAATTCCTTTGAATTAACTCCTTTGATTTAATTCTTTTCTATTTGTTTATACAAATAATTCATTTTCTATTTGTTTACTTAACAAATAACTATTCCCTTCAATTCTATCTATTTAACAAATAAATATTTCTTTTATCTTTCCTACTTATAACAAATAAATATTTCCTTTATAACATTCTATTTATTTCCTATAAATAAGTATTTCCATTTGATTTATTTGTAAATGTTTTACAAATATTTCCTTTTAAATTCTATTTGTAAATGTTTTACAAATATTTCTATTTCTATTTGTTTTCCAAATATCTTCCTTTGTATTTGTTTTGCAAATATCTTCCTTTGTATTTGTTTTTGCAAATATCTCTTCCTTTGTATTTGTTTTGCAAATATCTTCCTTTGTATTTGTTTTGCAAATATATTTCCTTTATATTTGTTTTACAGATGTATTTTCTTTATATTTGTTTTCACCAATATTTCCTTGTGTATCTTTATTTATTTTCTAAAAAAGTATTCGTTTATGATATCCTATTTATTTACTAAATAAATAATTCGTTTAATATCTCCTATTTATTTAACAAATAAATATGTCATTTATAAAATCTTATGAGTTTATAAATACCCCCCTTTATAAATATTCCATTTATAAATAAATTCCTTTTATAAAATCTTCTTTAATTTTATAAATATTTTCTCTTTTATAAAATCCATGGATTTTATAAATAATTTATTTTCAAATATCACTTTGAAAATTCCTTTATCAACATTCCGATATGTTATGGTATTTAACATATCAAATCACGTTGGCCAATATCGTCCAAACACACATAATTTACAACAGATTATATATCACATCATATATTACAATATATGAACAAAAGAGTATTATAAATATTGAGGAGTCCAGTTGGACCCCTCCAACCTGTTTCCCTGCAACACAGAGGTTAGACAACACGAATATACTATATTCTGATAAACAGAATCAATATTCGATTAACGATTTATATATATCTATCGTTATCTATGATTTCAATCAATACACAAACAACTCAACCAACAATTAACACACAACAATCAGTCATCATTTATCAGTTCTAAATATACGTTATAAAAATAGAACTGTTTAGAGTTGGTGAGTTTTACTCACTTTGGCAGTTCATCGTTAAAGAACGATAAACTGTTGTTTGATTTGAAGCAAACAATTTATTTTGCCATAAATTCATACGACCCCAATCCACTCCCAGTCTGCTTCATTGTGAAGCTCTCGTCCATACGATCCTGACGGATCTTGTTTCGCTGAATTTCGATAATATATGAGGAAGTTATCGCATTTACAAGATTGAATACATTTATTGATTAAATAAAAGTTGAATTAAACTTGTATTGGGCTTTAACCTCTAGTCATTGGCTACCAGAACTTAGCCCACACTCTACTGGTTCAACCCGCGTTAATCCATCTCCCCCAAAATTCAAGTCGCGATCTCCAGTACTACCTTTCACTGCCATTTTCGATTACATCCTCCATCACAGCTCCTCCTCCTCTTCACGACTAAATCCCCTAAAATCACCAATATTCTTGTCATAAAAAACACTTCCTCCCAATACCGGTGTTGCGCCACTCGAGCTTCCCTTTCGACAGCTTCCAGTCCTCAATCTAGAATGTCGCATCATCATAAGGAGCCTCGAGGTTCGCGGAAACCACCTGGTCCGGTGTGCCTTGCCACCACAATCTCAATTACCAACTCACTTCCAACTCTTGCTCAACCAATTAGAGGAAATACCGAACCATAGCTTCTATTGCTGTAGTTCGACGTCGGATAAATACCACCGAGACAGACAAAACGAATACAAGCTTGAAGCCCTTGCTTCAACGATTCCGAATAGAAGTGTTTTAGGATTTATAGATTTTTATTTTGATTTTCTATGAATTGTTGAATGGGTCGGTTTGGTTTTGTGGAAGAACAGGTGACGGCGGATTTTCTTTTGACCACCGAGACAATGGATTTGTGTTTAGAGAAGGGTGCCGGTATTTATAAGGGGTTTAGATATTTTCACATGGATGATTTCATTGATTTATAACGACCCATTTACTCCGGTCGTCTTTTAAAAATTCCTATGATGACCCATGATAACCAAAAATCATGAAAATTTTCATGTAGCGAGAGTTCAACATTACGGTCCCAACGAAACTGGTTTCGTCGAATTCCGACGCCGTTTGCTCACACAGCGTATTTTTAAAGGTCCAATTATCGACTGTTTTTCACATTAAAAATCTGTACGGCCACATACTGACTTCAAAAATCACGAAAATTGAACTCTAGCAATAATTTAATATTGCGGATCCAACAAATTTAGTTTCGTCGAATTCCGAGTTCGTTTCCAAAAGTGGCTTATTTTTACCGCTTTGAATGACCCATTTAAATATATGAATATGTTTAAATATAATTAAATTAAATATAAATAAATTTATATTATCGTATATATATTCACAGTGGAATACCATACAGCTCTAGAATATTCCTATATGAATTTCTAACCCGATATTCACTTCTGGGTCAACACGATATTCGATTTATATTGAAATTCCTTTTTAAAATATAAATAATTCCTTTACAAATTATAAAGGAATTCCACAGTGACTTTTCTAAAATTTGATTTGGACATAAATCAAAATCTACACGACGAAATCCCGATTTTTCTCTTTCACTAGAAAGATATACTTCACCAGCTCCTAACGTTTCTTGTTTCACAAAAATCCAATTTGAAACGGCTTCTGTACATTCGTTTGAAGTTCGAATCGCCAATTTTTGAACTGCAGCGCCATTTCGAGCTCGATTTTAATTATAATATAATTATACGTTCAAATTGTTGTTCAAATAATATATTCGTTATTCTAATTCAATTCTAAACTGAATTAAATATCACAGATGATCCAGTTCACACCATATCTCCATTTCAGCCAATTCTGATTATTTCAAAATTAAATATATTATTTAATTTATTATTTTAATTAAATATTCCAAGTTATTTAATTAAACGAACATTAAATTCTTTTAATCACCTTTTAAATAATTAAATAAATTAATTATTATATCGCCGAAAAATGCGGGTCATTATATACTTCCCCACTTAAAATAATTTCGTCCTCGAAATTGCTAAGGTAGAAAACAAACCCTATTGACTGGTTCGAATTTATAGTTTCACTTTAACTCCAGTTTCAACTGGACCAATTTAAATTCAATTCAATTATTAATTAATTCTTATCATCGAAAATTTTCAAAAATCCTGAAAATTCTCTAACACCCTAATTTTTTCGAAAAATTTCGCCAGCACCTCCTTTGTATTGGTCAATCGATCAAACTCCAACTCGCCTCTCTGGGCCATCTCCAACCCAAAAGAAAATCAAACAGCAAGCGGCTTGCCAATTCGGCTCATAAATCTCATGCTTATATCAAATATAAACTTGTACCTTTTTGTCGGGTATATCATTATATCACTTCATCTGCTGTCAGTTCAGCATATACCAAGGTCAACCCAATCAAATTCCAATCTGTTTTTATCCACAAATCCAACCATTCGCTTATACCTAAGTCGAATTCAATTTCAAATCAAAGTTCTATTCTCGATTTTCAAATTTCTTAACTCATCAATCCAAATTTCTCGATATCCTTCTAATCCAATTCAACTCCAATTTGCTTTTGCAAATTTCAATTCCATTCCAACTCGGTTTCACAAATTCCTATTCAAATTTGTTTTTATTCAAATAATCTATTCTAGGAGTTTTTAAACAGTTTTGCTTCTCTAAAACCAAATATTCCTTTTTGGATTTCAACAACTTGTTTCTCTCAAACCAATTCAAAAACAAAATCTTTTCGGTAGTAATCTGTCACTTACAACTCGAAAATGAACACTGATTATGCTGCAGTCATTATCAGAATTATTTCCCAGTTATCGAAGTGAGTTCAATACTATATCAATTTCAAAATCATTCTTAAACACTTTTATTTTGAAATCAGTTCAAAATATCATTCACAAATGCTTGGAGTACAATTTAAAATCTCCCAGGATCTTAAATTTTTACATATAGATTTAATCCAAGTCTATTTACAAACTCTGTTCCAAATTTCCAGGGTTTTAAATTTCAATTCTGATTCAAATTCAGACTTAATTCATTTCGTAACACTTATACGAATATTATTTGGTTATATACGTAACCATTTCACTTTTTATAATCTTACTCGATTATAACAACAACCAATATAAATTCTTTATATCAAAATATAATTTGGGTAAAATAATTTCGTTTACCCTCTTTTTTCAAAACATACCATGACAGTTCATCGTATTCGAGTGTTTAGAAGCTCCTACCGATACAGTGGATCAAACTGATCGACCAGAACACATAAACAACTCAACCAATAAATTTCCACAATATAAAACAATTTTTATATCAATAACAAATACGTTCACTCGTATATATACACTCAACTCAATCTAGGGTATTACTAACCCCATCTCTACTGAGTCATGCCATAGAGCCAAGGTAATTCGCTTAACCTTATGCTCTGATACCAACTGTAACGACCCGGATTTTGACGATCTTGGTTATCCGATAAACAACACATATCGAACATCCAAGGATCGAAAATAACCGAATAGTTAATGAAAAAGGTTAAAGGGTGGGAATAGATAAGATAGAAACTTAGAATAGAAGAAGAAGAAGAACACAAAATCAGAGTAACACGAATCTCACAGCGGAACGAACAACATATAATAGATAATATATACTTGAAATAAAATCATTATATGTATACACATCATTATCAAAGTATAGCACTACAACACAGCGGAATAATAATAGCTATATAATCCTGAAGCCTCCTGCTCCAGCTCTTCAAGTATCTGTAAATCCCGACTACTTGACTGCCCGTACAAAATTGGGCACCCAAGAGTTTAGGGAAAACAAAACAAAATAAACTTCGTGTCAGTCATGGGACTGGTATGAGTAAAACAGTTTAAAACAGTTTGAACAAGTAATAGATTTCTCATAAGACCACGCCGTATAACGGAACGGGTTTTTCCCTTATGAGAATCCAAATTATCTTTATATCAAAAACCTTTTGATATTATAATAATGTCTATCAACCACAATATAATAATCATCTAGCAGAAACGCTTTCATCTCACGTTCTACATATATAGTATACAATCAAAACCGCAAGCATGTATTGGGTAATGGATTTCCAACTATGACAAGGTATGGAACCACCTTTCGCTAGTGTACCTCTAGCGAGGAATACACTGGGTTCAACAAGAACATCTTGCAACCCGACCACACATGACCGACCACTCATTTCGCTTGAGTGTATCAAATGTATATCACCAACGGTTGGGATCAGCAACCGTTTCCCGAATGGGACAGCATCAACAATAGATTTTTTTTTGAAGTAAATGAAACTCTAGATCAGGTGATTATACACCCTAATAGGTGCGACCTACATAGCCATGCTACCTGCCCGATTTCTGTCATTTCCCAGTTGATGAGGCTTGAGGTTACGCTTTATCATCACATCAGATTCACTTCGAATGCCACATTGTTAGATCCATCGAAAATCACTAATTGACGTCTACAACAGTATATTACGTGTTAGCTAAAGAAGTTTCCTTCTCCGCTTCCACTGTTGGTACGGTTGAAGAAATCAATGTACGTGACCTTTCTGGAAATACACTGTCAGACATTCATCCATACAAGTCATCCAGGAACTGGATGAACCGAAGGCACTATTCAGTACATCCATCTTAGGCACTGTTATCTAAGACTTATACAATAGCCCTTGCACTTTACTCCGTCTTCAATTATCTTTGGCATATATGATTCGCAATGCTTATGCCAATACAGAGTGGTTCTTTGGATAATAATCCAATAGGTCTCTCCATATTAACAACGTTAAAAGGGTCAAAACTTCGATAGTCTGTGATTTAACCATCAAAGAAAAATAGTGTGCAAACAACGATATTATTTCCAGATGGAAATTATATCGATCAATCATCATTTAATATTTATCTCTTTAGTTCATTAATTTACTTATCTCCTGTTTCCATATATTCAACATTTCTATTTTCTATTATCAAAAAACATTTTTGATTCTCTTTTGGAAAACATTTCCAAAACTCCTTCACGATAAAACCTTACCATTCCTTAGTTAAGAAGGAAGTCAATCAAGTTGGGGTATAATTACCTCTCAGACCTTAACTGAACAACGTTTTAACTTCGAAATAGTCAAAGTTTATCTTTTAAACCTTTAACACTCCCTTACGTCTCTCTCGGATTCTATTTACGAATCCATTTCTTTATTTAAAACATTGATTTTAACTATAGCGTTAAAATTCCTACTTTCGAAATATATAACTTAACATCTACTTTTATTTCTTACTTTGAAATAATTAACCTACTCTTATTTATTTATAAATAAATAAATCTTGATTTAAACACCGGAAAGTAAATAATACTTTCCCGAATTCGATATAATCGAATTCGACGATTTACTCTTTTCGAATAACTAATATTCGATTAACTCACTTCGAATAACTAATATTCGATTAACTCACTTCGAATAACTAATATTCGATTACTCTTTCTTTCTAATAAATGATATCCGATAATCTCTCTCTTCGAATACTATATTCTATTACTCCTTTTCGAATAACTAGATTCGATTAACTCCTTTCGATTAAACAAATTGATAACTCCTTTCGAATAACTAAATTCGATTAACTCCTTTCGATTTAAACTAATCGATAACTCCTTTCGAATAACTAGATTCGATCACTCCTTTTCACTCGATTTGAATAACTAACATTCGATAACTCCTTATTCGACTAACTCTAATCGATTTATTCTAATTCGATTAACTCTATTTAATTACTCTATTGGTTAACTCTAACTCTAACTGGTTAACTCTAACTCTAATTGATCAATTCTAACTGGTCAATCCTAATTGATTAACCCTAACTGGTTAACTCTAACTCATTTACTCTATTCGATTAACTCTAATCGAATAACTAATATTCGATTTACTCATTTCGATTAACTCTTTTGATTTGTTCCTCTGAATTATCTCTTTTGATTAATTCCTTTGAATTAACTCCTTTGATTTAATTCTTTTCTATTTGTTTATACAAATAATTCATTTTCTATTTGTTTTCTTAACAAATAACTATTCCCTTCAATTCTATCTATTTAACAAATAAATATTTCTGACTTATTTAACAAATAAATATTTCCTTTATAACATTCTATTTATTTCCTATAAATAAATATTTCCATTTGATCTATTTGTAATTGTTTTACAAATATTTCCTTTTAAATTCTATTTGTAAATGTTTTACAATTATTTCTATTTGTTTTGCAAATATCTTCCTTTGTATTTGTTTTGCAAATATCTTCCTTTGTATTTGTTTTGCAAATATCTTCCTTTGTATTTGTTTTGCAAATATATTTCCTTTATATTTGTTTTACAGATGTATTTCCTTTATATTTGTTTTCACCAATATTTCCTTGTATATTTTTATTTATTTTCTAAATAAATAATTCGTTTATGATATCCTATTTATTTACTAAATAAATAATTCGTTTAATATCTCCTATTTATTTAACAAATAAATATGTCATTTATAAAATCTTATGAGTTTATAAATACCCCCCTTTATAAATATTCCATTTATAAATAAATTCCTTTTATAAAATCTTCTTTAATTTTATAAATATTTTCTCTTTTATAAAATCCTTGGATTTTATAAATAATTTATTTTCAAATATCACTTTGAAAATTCCTTTATCAACATTCCGATATGTTATGGTATTTAACATATCAAATCACGTTGGCCAATATCGTCCAAACACACATAATTTACAACAGATTATATATCACATCATATATTACAATATATGAACAAAAGAGTATTATAAATATTGAGGAGTCCAGTTGGACCCCTCCAACCTGTTTCTCTGCAACACAGAGGTTAGACAACACGAATATACTATATTCTGATAAACAGAATCAATATTCGATTAACGATTTATATATATCTATCGTTATCTATGATTTCAATAAATACACAAACAACTCAACCAACAGTTAACACACAACAATCAGTCATCATTTATCAGTTCTAAATATACGTTATAAAAATAGAATTGTTCAGAGTTGGTGAGTTTTACTCACTTTGGCAGTTCATTGTTAAAGAACGATAAACTGTTGTTTGATTTGAAGCAAACAATTTATTTTGCCATAAATTCATATGAGCCCCAATCCACTCCCAGTCAGCTTCATTGTGAAGCTCTCGTCCATACGATCCTGACGGATCTTGTTTCGCTGAATTTCGATAATATATGAGGAAGTTATCGCATTTACAAGATTGAATACATTTATCGATTAAATAAAAGTTGAATTAAACTTGTATTGGGATTTAACCTCTAGTCATTGGCTACCATAACTTGGCCCACACTCTACTGGTTCAACCCGCATCAATCCATCTCCCCCAAAATTCAAGTCGCGATCTCCAGTACTACCTTTCACTGCCATTTTCGATTACATCCTCCATCACAGCTCCTCCTCCTCTTCACGACTAAATCCCCTAAAATCACCAATATTCTTGTCATAAAAAACACTTCCTCCCTATATCGGTGTTGCGCCACTCGAGCTTCCCTGTCGACAACTTCCAGTCCTTAATCCAGAACGTTGCATCACCGTAACGAGCCTCGAGGTCCGCGGAAACCACCTAGTCCGGTGTGCCATGCCACCACAATCTCAATTACCAACTCACTTCCAACTCTTGCTCAACCAATTAGAGGAAATACCGAACCCTAGCTTCTATTGTTGTAGTTTAACGTTGGATAAATACCACCGAGACAGACAAAACGAATACGAGCTTGAAGCCCTTGCTTCAACGATTCCGAATAGAAGTGTTTTAGGATTTATAGATTTTTATTTTGATTTTCTATGAATTGTTGAATGGGTCGGTTTGGTTTTGTGGAAGAACAGGTTGTTGTATATAACAGTGTTGTATACACAATTATATGATTTTTGTTTGATGATAACAAACAAATATATATTATTATATATGTGTTTGTAATTGTACTGTTTCATATACTACACAACATACATGAATATAATAATTCTATTTAAATAAAATACAATTGTACACAAATTCAAATATTCACACAGTATTTTATTTAAATAGAATATGTTATTTCAATATTCAAACAGTACAACTTTTACAACCCCACTATTTGTACACTCCACTGTTACTTTTCTTATCAGTTCAATTTTCATACATTCAGTATTGTTTCATTATATACAAAGCTCCTCACACATCAGTCAATACACTCTGTCACTCAGTTTACAGATTCACTCATATACAGAAATTATTTTATATATTTCTCTGTCATCTTTAGTCTTCTGACTTCACAGCATCTTCTCAGTCAGTCCAGTCATCACATGTTTATCTATCATATGAAACACACACACACAGTACACTGCAATAGAAATAAAACTGAATACATGTGAATATAAATTTTATTTTTTTAAATTTTATTTGCCTTAGATTTTTGGTGTGTTTCTCATCATTTTTCATGACTTGATCTGATTCAACTGTGTCTAGTCAGTTTGTATGTATAATACAGGGACATGAATATAGTCTGATCGACTGCATATACACACGTGTATAATATATACATGTGTGAACTGCCTCGCCAATCAGTGTGCAACTGAGGAGTAGCCACGTGGACCATCTCGACTTAGTGCAACAATAATCAATATGGTCGAGGCAAACCAAAAATATCAATGAATACAAATCAACATCAATGGCCGAGCTAAATACAAAGCACAACAAATATGGCATATGGTGCAACAGGGAAAATTTCATGTTTTTCAACAGTTTTCAAAGCAAAACAGTGCCAACTTGAATGACAGCAAATAAATGGTTCAACAATGCAAAAGTGATGTTCATGAATGGACAAAACTAGTTTCAGCATCTCTCAAGTGTACAAGTGTTTGGCAACATGACAAAAGCAAGGCTACAGTAGTAATAAGCATGTTCAAGGGAGCACAATGATACATATGCACATGACTGTGGTCAAGATGGTGAAACAAGATGTATAGCAATATAAGTCAGCAAGGCCGAGGCAATACAATTCAGACTCAACACAAAGCAAAGTATAAAAGACAGTTTATTTGCAGGGTTTTCATATACACAAGAGCGCAGTGGTGATGAATGCAACAATTAAAAAAAAGGAGTGGTGTGATCAAATGAAGCATCTGTTCTTATAAGTTTAAAAAATGATCAAATATTGTTCAGATGCAAATCAGGGTAGTATCCATTCCTATCAAAGTGCAGTGCAAATTCAAGAAAAGGGCAAAGATCAATTTAGAAATGGTCGAAAAAACATGGTGATTTTCAGATCAACAAAAACAGGCTGCAAATCATAGTAGATCACAGCAAATAAACTTGGCAAATCAACCCAGGCAGTTTTAAAATGGATAGTGCAGTTTTTCAAATATACACTGTTATACATGTACACAGCCTAAACAGCATGATGAAGCTATGCACAAGTTTTTGGAGAACTCGACACACAAAATCACTTCCAGATCAGGTTGGAAAACTAAGGCAGATCAGCAAGTGATCTTAAAGTGACAGATCATGTTTTTAAGCGGCAAATATATAAACAGCAATGTGTGCAACATAAAGGTCCAGATCAGTCTATACAGTGCGTGTTCAAACCAGCATCAAGACCAAGCTCAAGTGATAGTACAATCCAATAACATGATATAGAGCAACAGATCAGCCAAGCCAAGAGAATCAATACAAATATGACAAAAGGGATGCAGTTAATTTTGTCCAGAGATCATTGTGCATTTATTTGGAAGAAATTACCAATCAAGTTTTCCAAGGGACCACAAAATAAAAAATATATCAATTATGTTTCCAGTTTTAGGCAAACCTTTTTAGGCAGAAAATCATTTCCAGAATTAAATCATATCATACTTGGCAAATGTTTAAATGAAGAATTCCGAATGCAAATTCAAGGCAACAGCAATCATGCAAGGGAAAATTGAATATCCAGGTATTGTCAAGCAAAAGGGGAAAGCTTTTTAGGTAACTTCTTAAAAGATAATTTCAATCAAATCTTTCCAGATTTGCTCACACATGGGATAATGGACTCAAGCATATATGGCATGGTTTTTAAACCAATTCCTGTAATGCAAAATTTTCCAGCAAGTATGGCAAGAATTTTCATGAAATCAGTGTATCATATGTGGCATCATTTTTTGCTGGGGATCAGAGTTTAAATTCGAATTGATTTCCAGTACATGCTTTCGGCAAAGTAAATTTCATTCAAGGCAAAACAAAATGCAACAATTCTCACATGCTTTTCAAAGCCAAAATAACGAAGTTTATCAAAAGAGGAAATTGTTCAAATCGGACCAAAATTATTTTTGGGACAAATAAATTCTATGGACGGCAAAATTGAAGACTAGATTCATCAACACAATCAAAGCCGAGAAATCAAAAGGGGAAACACGCAATCAACCAGACCAAGTCATTCTTTTGAAATCAGAGCTCAATTAAAGGGTTTCTAAATCCTATTTTACACCAACATCATCACTGGCAGATGTGGATCGAAACCAAAAAAAACAAAAACAAACTAAAGCACAGAATAAAAACCAAAGAAACTCCCAATTTCTTACAGGATTCAATCAAATAAATTCCCGAATCATTGAACGCGAGGAGCAGCTGAATACTCGTGCGCCAGAGAATCAATTTTTTCGTCAAGCATGCATCACGATTTAGGGATTTTAAGAAAACCCTAGCCTTTTGAAGCCGCCATTTTTATCTTCAGAGAAAAAGGAGATCGGGCCAGAAAAATGGAAGATGCACCCATTTTGAAAAGTGGCTGGCCAGTTTCTAACGAGGCTTAGGGTTTCAATATAAAGAAGGGGTTTATGTTCTTTTGTTTTATTTTTCATATTGCTTTTGAATTTGAGTTGTAAACAATTCTGAATCAGTTTCTAGAGTTCTGTAAAATCTAGGTGGAAAGCAGTTAGAGTGTAAACTGACAGTTTACTAGAATCTGTAAAATCTAGGGTTACGAATTACGGGCTTGTAATTCGGGAAAATCTGGTCGAGGGGATATCGGTCAGTCTAGGGTTTTGAGCATAGGGTTAGGACAGGAGCAGGCGCTGCGAGTGTACATGGTCTTGTATGCGGGATCTGTTTATAACACCTAGTAGAAACCTTAGGAATGCAGCAGTATGCAAGATTTGCCGAAGCTGGGTATCTCTGTGTGTTATTTACTTTCTGTATTTACTTACTCTGCTTTATCTGTGCTGGGATTAATTTTTAATTATTCGATAAACTGTAATAAACCCTATTCACCCCCCTCTAGGGTTAATCTAGATCCAACAAGTGGTATTAGAGCCTGGTAATTTCATTAACCCTAGAATCATGATCCTTGTTTTCAGTCTTCTGAGAGTCAGTCCAGTCGTAATCCATCTATTTTTAATGGTACAGATTTTTTTTAATTGGAAATTAGAAATGGAATTATATTTAAATTCTGTTGATATTAAATGTTGGGATACTGTTGTTAATGGGTATGATATGGTCAGTAGGAACGATATTGGATTTAATTCTCGTGCCATTCACATTTTGTATTCTTATATTGATGATGTCCAATATAACCTTATCTCTCATTGCTTGACTGCGCAGGAAATATGGAATTTTCTCGATACGAAGTACGGAATGATTGACAATAACAGCTCAAAACCCAAAATGGTCAACTCAGATTCAGATCTATGCACAGGAGAAGAGACAAATGAAAATTCAAGTAGATCAGACGATGGAGACTCAACAGACAATGAGACTGAAAGCTTCTCATATGAACAGTTGGTTTATATGTGTACTGATTTAACAAAAATTGTTGATAAACTCCATCGTAAAAACAAATCTTTAAAATCTAAAAATCATGAGTTAAATAGCAAAATTAACTGTTTGGAATCAGAATTTACAAATGTCATGAAATTAGAAAATTATGACTTTGAAAGTTGTTTGAAATTGAAAACTGACCTCGTTCATCTCAATAAAAATATTCAAAGGCTTAAAGAGGAAATTTTGATTTTAAAAGATAATGAGGTTGAGCTAAAAGATTCAAACAATTCTTTGCAAAAATAATTTAATAATTTTAAGACCATCAAAAATTTCAAACATGAAATTGTTGAAAAAGAAAGTTTGTTGAAAAGTGATTTAATTTTAAACGAGCTTGAAAAAGAGATTGAAAATTTCAAGAAACTTGAATTTGAAAAACAAATTAATTTTGAATCTGAGATTCTTGAATTCAAGACCAAAATCAAGTTGCTTGAAAATGAAAATTTGTTTTTGAAACAAAATGATACTGAAAGGAGAAAGATCGGCATTAATCGTTGTTCAAATCTGATAAAAGAAAATTCTGATCTTAAATCCAAAATTCAACGATTAGAATCAACTTTGGATAAATTTTCTAATGGGGAAAATTGTTGAATATGCTATTACAAAATCAATTTTCAATTGGACATAAACGAGGTCTTGGTTTTGGAAAAACAAGTGGTTTTGAAAAAGTGAATTCTTGTTATTTTAAAAATCCTTCAAACAACTATGAAAATATTCGTTTTGAAAATTTGAATTCAAATAATTTCAAAGGGTTTTTAAATCAAAAGCGAAATGAGAATTTGTTTGATATTAATCCATTTAAACCATTTTGGACCCCAAAAAGAAATACAGTGAATTCATCAAAATTTAGACAGGTTTGGGTCCCTAAAGGTACTTTGGTAAAATTTGATGGAGTGTTATATAAACAAGTTTGGGTACCAAAACATATGAATACAACTGTGAGTGGTTTTACTAATTTTGTTAGACCACTTGATTCTTTAAACTGTTAGGTACCATAGGTGGCTGAGGAACTGCTGTGTTGAAAAGAGAATGAGTTCAAGCTGTTCTATATTTCTGTATTCTTTACAGTTCCTTGTCCAAGATTTGTTGAGTTAGAGATCTATTTACTCACATCATTTTCAGGTATAATATCTAGACTCACAATTTTTGTATATTCTTTGTTTTTACTTTCTTGTCTAATTTGTTTTCTTCCCTTCTTTTACCTCCTCTATGTTTTTTTCTATTTTGGTTTATCATTGTAACTTCTTCTGGGCTTCATTAACTTCCAATTGTAGAACTCATATTTTCTGGAAATTCACTTTAGTTGAATAGAACTTTGATATTTTAATTATTTCCAGATCTTGAATGTATTTTTTGTAAATATCTGCAATTGATTTGAAGTTTTGTCTTCTGATTCTCTGAATTCATAACAGTGTTGATGTATTCGTGCCATATCTTGAACATTGTTAATTTGAATTCTAAATTTTTGATGATCTGAAAAACAATTGAAATTTCACACAAATCTGCTGTTTTGAGTTTCTTCTAATTCAGTTTAGAAAAGCTTGAAATATTATACTCATTATAGCACACTGCTACTTATCAGTTGTGATAATTTCATTGATTTTCAGATTGGCTTGAATAGTTTGAATTGTCTTAAATTACAGTGATACATCCTGAATCTCATCTTTATTCATGATCATTATTGTTGAAATTTATTTGTTTGAAATCATCTGAAAGTCTTGATATTCTGAATATCACACACCTCTAAAATTTGAAATTATCAATCTTGTGTGAGTGATTCATTATATCTCAAAACTTGACATTGATTCAAGTGATTTCAAATAAATTATTTTCTAAATTTTCATGATCATGAATATCTTTCAATTCTGATGTAAATGATCTGAAATTACTCTTGTGCTTATCAGAAATATTTGTGTAAATTCTTTGAGAATCGGGACTTGAATGTCATTGTTATTTCATGAATATTTGACTTGAATACTAGTTTGTTTAAAATCATTTGAATTTATTGATTTATTGAATCACACACATATTCTGAATCTAAAATTTATAAACCGTGTGATTGATTCATTGAATCCTAATATCCTCACCATTCGCTCAAATGATTTAAAATAAACTATGTTTAATCTTGGATCATGAACCATCCTTTGATTGTTTGAAATATCTTTGAAACATCTCGTTGACAAGTCTGCTTTGAAAATGATTTTTGTGCTGCTCAGATATTTTTTTTTTGGTGACTCTTGTTTTGGTATCAAATACATACCATGCTCTAATACATGAAATTAATTTGATCTTCCTGGGATTTGTATTTCTTTTGACTGTGTTATACTTGTTTGTCTCCAATGTCTTGTTTACCATCCTTATAAATAAAGATACCAAGTGGTATCAGTTTTGTAGTGCTGATTTTTGTATATATTTTAATCCCTCTTGTGTTGTATAGATTTTTCTATATTCCTCTTGTAATTGATTTTCAATTTTAAAATTATTTATTGATTATTCATTTAGAAATTGAAATCAATATCCAAATAGAGCTTTATTTATAATTCATCAAAATTATTATTAGATTTTGAAATTGTGATGAATTGTGACTACAGTATATTTCACAACAAGAGGAGATTTTATTTAGTTTTTCATGATGGTTGAATAGTTATTATAGTATATTTGAATTAGCTATCATTTCACGACCATCTTCTTTATCTCCCACTATTCTGTCATCCATTATGACATTATATTAATGTGGAGAGTTAATTTTTTTAAAATCTCTTTTGGATAAATAGAGAAAATATTTATGATGGAATTGTGGTTATATTATTATTCAGAATTAGTAATAATTGAAAATTTTCAATGATCCCGGTGCAGTCGAGCATACTTCATAATATAATTAATTCAGAAATTTATTTCACAGTCCACTTCTGTACCTACCACATTTCTATCATCCATATTGGTTTTATACACCGAGGACTTTTTCTTTTCTTTTTAAAGATGAAATGATAAATATATAATCAATATATAAGTGTGTCTCTAACCTCATTTAAAAATCCAAGCTCTGGTCATACATGGTTAAGAGACAACTTATAATTTAAGCTGCGACTGACCTCATTTAAAAATCCAAGCTCTGGTTATGCGTGGTCAGTGTGCTCTTAAATAAAAAAATATAAATAGAAATTAATATGAATTTCTCCTTGGTATGTAAAAATCAGTCTATCAATCGATCTTCTAATCTATGAAGTGTGTTAATATTTTAGGACGTATTATGATCTGTTGATTGATAGCTGCTGGGATTTGAGACTATTTGATTGCATTACTTAAGTTGAATTTATAAGTGTAGTCCAAATCCATCACTGTTTTTGTGTTCAATTTTACAAAATTCTTTTGAAAATAATTGGAAATCATGTTTTTGAACTCTCTCCATTTTTTATAAAATTCATCGTATCCGTCACTCTCTACAATGTGAAATATGCCACTAATTCTTAGAATATTATGATTTTTGTTTGACTGATTGAAATCTATGATGACTGTTCTTCCTTTTAAGCTGATATTATATTTTTAGTCGTTGTTCATCTATATTTTAAATTCTGAATCCTTTTGATGATAACAAAAGGGGGAGAATGGGTTGTGTTTTTGATTTATGAGTGAATAATTTATAAATATTTTAATTTTGAAAAATGTTTTTGAATTATGAGTGAATAATTTATAAATATTTTAATTTTGAAAATTCCAATTCAGTTTCACATTCTTTCACTCATGCACACTTGTAGGGGGAGCATTCAAATAGGGGGAGTAATATTTTTTTTTCAAACACATATATGCTCAAAATCTTGTATTTGTTTGTCATCATCAAAAGGGGGAGATTGTTGTATATAACAGTGTTGTATACACAATTATATGATTTTTGTTTGATGATAACAAACAAATATATATTATTATATATGTGTTTGTAATTGTACTGTTTCATATACTACACAACATACATGAATATAATAATTCTGTTTACATAAAATTCAATTGTACACAAATTCAAATATTCACACAGTATTTTATTTAAATAGAATATGTTATTTCAATATTCAAACAGTACAACTTTTACAACCCCACTATTTGTACACTCCATTGTTACTTTTCTTATCAGTTCAATTTTCATACATTCAGTATTGTTTCATTATATACAAAGCTCCTCACACATCAGTCAATACACTCTATCACTTAGTTTACAGATTCACTCATATACAGAAATTATTTTATATATTTCTCTATCATCTTCAGTCTTCTGACTTCACAGCATCTTCTCAGTCAGTCCAGTCATCACCTGCTTATCTGTCATATGAAACACACACACAGTACACTGCAATAGAAATAAAACTGAATACATGTGAATATAAATTTTATTTTTAAAATTTTATTTGCTTCAGATTTCTGGTGTGTTTCTCATCATTTTTCATGACTTGATCTGATTCAACTGTGTCTAGTCAGTTTGTATGTATAGTACAGGGACATGAATATAGTCTGATCGACTGCATATACACACGTGTATAATATATACACGTGTGCACTGCCTCGCCAATCAGTGTGCAACTGAGGAGTAGCCACGTGGACCATCTCGACTCAGTGCAACAATAATCAATATGGTCGAGGCAAACCAAAAATATCAATGAATACAAATCAACATCAATGGCCGAGCTAAGTACAAAGCACAACAAATATGGCATATGGTGCAACAGGGAAAATTTCATGTTTTTCAACAGTTTTCAAAGCAAAACAGTGCCAACTTGAATGACAGCAAATAAATGGTTCAACAATGCAAAAGTGATGTTCATGAATGGACAAAACTAGTTTCAGCATCTCTCAAGTGTACAAGTGTTTGGCAACATGACGAAGGCAAGGCTACAGTAGTAACAAGCATGTTCAAGGGAGCACAATGATACATGTGCACATGACTATGGTCAAGATGGTGAAACAAGATGTATAGCAATATAAGTCAACAAGGCCGAGGCAATACAATTTAGACTCAACACAAAGCAAAGTATACAAGACAGTTTATTTGCAGGGTGTTCATATACACATGAGCGCAGTGGTGATGAATGCAACAATTAAAAAAAAAGGAGTGGTGTGATCAAATGAAGCATCTGTTTTATAAGTTTAAAAAATGATCAAATATTGTTCAGACGCAAATCAGGGTAGTATCCATTCCTATCAAAGTGCAGTGCAAATTCAAGAAAAGGGCAAAGATCAATTTAGAAATGGTTGAACCAACATGGTGATTTTCAGATCAACAAAAACAGGCTGCAAATCATAGAAGATCACAGCAAATAAACTTGGCAAATCAACCCAGGCAGTTTTAAAATGGATAGTGCAGCTTTTCAAATATGCACTGTTATACATGTACACAGCCTAGACAGCATGATGAAGCTATGCACAAGTTTTTGGAGAACTCGACACACAAAATCACTTCCAGATCAGGTTGGAAAACTAAGGCAGATCAGCAAGTGATCTTAAAGTGACAGATCATGTTTTTAAGCAGCAAAT
Source organism: Allium sativum (assembly GCA_030737875.1). Lineage (NCBI taxonomy): Eukaryota > Viridiplantae > Streptophyta > Magnoliopsida > Asparagales > Amaryllidaceae > Allium > Allium sativum. Next base: position 389,716,354 of record CM060912.1, on the reverse strand, counting down.
ATATAAACGACAATGTGTGCAACATAAAGGTCCAGATCAGTCTATACAGTGTGTGTTCAAACCAGCATCAAGACCAAGCTCAAGTGATAGTACAATCCAATAACATGATATGGAGCAACAGATCAGCCAAGGCAAGAGAATCGATACATATATGACAAAAGGGATGCAGTTAATTTTGTCCAGAGATCGTTGTGCATTTATTTGGAAGAAATTACCAATCAAGTTTTCCAAGGGACCACAAAATAAAAAATATATCAATTATGTTTCCAGTTTTAGGCAAACCTTTTTAGGCAGAAAATCGTTTCCAGAATTAAATCATATCATACTTGGCAAATGTTTAAATGAAGAATTCCGAATGCAAATTCAAGGCAACAGCAATCATGCAAGGGAAAATTGAATATCCAGATATTGTCAAGCAAAAGGGGAAATCTTTTTAGGTAACTTCTTAAAAGATAATTTCAATCAAATCTTTCCAGATTTGCTCACACATGGGATAATGGACTCAAGCATATATGGCATGGTTTTTAAACCAATTCCTGTAATGCAAAATTTTTTAGCAAGTATGGCAAGAATTTTCTTGAAATCAGTGAATCATATTTGGCATCATTTTTTGCTGGGGACCAGAGTTTAAATTCGAATTTATTTCCAGTACATGCTTTTGGCAAAGTAAATTTCATTCAAGGCAAAACAAAAGGCAACAATTCTCACATGCTTTTCAAAGCCAAAATCACGAAGTTTATCAAAAGAGGAAATTATTCAAATCGGACCAAAATTATTTTTGGGACAAATAAATTCTATGGATGGCAAAATTGAAGACTAGATTCATCAACACAATCAAAGCCGAGAAATCAAAAGGGGAAACACGCAATCAACCAGACTAAGTCATTCTTTTGAAATCAGAGCTCAATTAAAGGATTTCTAAATCCTATTTTACACCAACATCATCACTGGTAGATGTGGATCGAAACAAAAAAAAACGACAAGCACAGAATAAAAACCAAAGAAACTCACAATTTCTTACGAGATTCAATCAAATAAATTCCCGAATCTTTGAACGCGAGGAGCAGCTGAATACTCGAGCGCCAGAGAATCAATTTTTCCGTCAAGCATGCATCGCAATTTAGGGATTTGAAGAAAACCCTAGCCTTTTGAAGCTGCCATTTTTATCTTCAAAGAAAAAGGAGATCGGGCCAGAAAAATGGAAGATGCACCCATTTTGAAAAGTGGCCGGCCAGTTTCTAATGAGGCTTAGGGTTTTAATATAAAGAAGGGGTTTTATTTTCTTTTGTTTTATTTTCATATTGCTTTTGAATTTGAGTTGTAAACAATTTTGAATCAGTTTCTTGAGTTCTGTAAAATCTAGGGGGAAAGCAGTTAGAGTGTTAACTGACAGTTTACTAGAATCTGTAAAATCTAGGGTTACGGATTACGGGCTTGTAATTCAGGAAAATCTGGTCGAGGGGATATCGGTCAGTCTAAGGTTTTGAGCGTAGGGTTAGGACAGGAGCAGGCGCTGCGAGTATACATGGTCTTGTATGCGGGATCTGTTCATAACACCTAGTAGAAACCTTAGGAATGCAGCAGTAGGCAAGATTTGCCGAAGATGGGTATCTCTGTGTGTTATTTACTTTCTGTATTTACTTACTCTGCTTTATCTGTGTTGGGATTAATTTTTAATTATTCGATAAACTGTAATAAACCCTATTCACCCCCCTCTAGGGTTAATCTAGATCCAATACAGGTGACGACGGATTTTCATTTGACCACCGAGACAATGGATTTAGGTTTAGGGAAGGGTGCCGGTATTTATAAGGGGTTTAGATATTTTCACATTGATGATTTCATTGATTTATAACTACCCATTTACTCCGGTCGTCTTTTAAAAATTCCTATGATCACCCATGATAACCAAAAATCATGAAAATTTTCATGCAGCTAGAGTTCGACATTACGGTCCCAACGAAACTGGTTTCGTCGAATTCCGACGCTGTTTGCTCACACAGCATATTTTTAAAGGTCCAATTATCGACTGTTTTTCACATTAAAAATCCGTACGGCCACATACTGAGTTCAAAAATCACGGAAATTGAACTCTAGCAATAATTTAATATTGCGGATCCAAAAAACTTAGTTTCGTTGAATTCCGAATTCGTTTACAAAAGTGGCTTATTTTTACAGCTTTGAATGACCCATTTAAATATATAAATATATTTAAATATAATTAAATTAAAACGGCTTCTGTACATTCGTTTGAAGTTCGAATCGCCAATTTACGAATTGCAGCGCCATTTCGAGCTCGATTTTAATTATAATATAATTATACGTTCAAACTGTCGTTCAAATAATATATTCATTATTCTAATTCAATTCTAAACTGAATTAAATATCACAGATGATCCAATTCACACCATATCGCCATTTCAGCCAATTATGATTATTTCAGAATTAAATATATTATTTAATTTATTATTTTAATTAAATATTCCAAGTTATTTAATTAAACGACCATTAAATTCTTTTAATCACCTTTTAAATAATTAAATAAATTAATTATTGAATCGCCGAAAAATGCGGGTCATTACAACTGGCCTCTATTTTGCTATGTTACGTGTTTTTGAAAAAAAAGCACTGGTATATAAAAAAAATCAAAAAATTGTAAATGTATGCTTGGATATTATATAAATTAATATTCATAGGCTACGAATTGTTGCAGAAATCTATGCATATATTATGTATAAATGCATACATGTATGCATAAAAGTTAAAAAGGATGAAGGCTTATGTAAATGTGCATACATGTATGCATTTATTGACTATATATGCGAAAATCTATGCATAAAAGGCGTATGCTTGAAAAAACAGGTCAGGATTGAATTAATGCATCAAAGGATACATATATTGCAGTTTAATTGCATACATTTCTGCATAAATAGTGTTGTTTGATGCATAACTACAATTTATCTAGAAATGTATGCATATATTGCAAATATATGCATCGTTTGATGCATAATACTGCTGTTACACTGTTTTTTTTTTGTTTTTGATGCTTTTTTGGTGGTTTTAACACATGATTTTGAAGGTGATTAGTTTTTGTATTTAATTATGAATTTACGTGTTTTTTTGATGATTTTCCAAAAAATATGGATGTAATTTATGAAAAATTTAGAGGAGGATGTGATGTGAATTTTGAAACCTATTAGGGACCTGAGCTAAACTTACCCTATAATATATATGTAGATATACCCAACATCTCAAGGTACTCCCCATAGTATCCTCCTAGTACGGTCTCCCTCTCAAACCACGGAAGTATGCACAACCTCCATCCTATGCCAAATCACGTACGGAAATCTATATCATTATGTCATTTTATATTATAAAACCACCATCGCTATGCCATATAAGCATACGGATCCTCGTATTCGAACTCCACGGTCGAAGCACGTCTTAACACGGAGTAATGCCCTAACGTCTACAATACACCACCCAATGCATGTATCTAGACTCCTATATGAAAGTACTGCCTACTATAACCTAATTCCCATAATAGGGCTGCATCCAATGCATGGAACTCGGTAAGGAGCTATCGATATATGTAAAGGGCATTTTTGTTAGGCTTAATATGGCTTGTCTCTTCCACGGTAGCTATGGCCCCACCCTAGCCCATTCCACAATTAATGAAAGACTACGTTAGGAGCTAATGACGTGCCCTAATAACCAATCTGGCATCCAATTTGATGTGTCCCTCAACCAATGTCCCGATAGTGAAAGATCGTTGGTATGTTGGTTTAGCTCTTAGTCTTTCAACATCCCACTGACTGTCGATGATAGCTATTCGACGATTACTATCCTTAATTTTGTCCTGACCACCTCCTCCCAGAGCGAGGAAAACTGCTGAATCACCCAACGACATATGCCACAGCCTTCTGATTGCCACACCATAGTTGTAGTCAAGGAATACTCTAGATGGTGCAATTAACCTGCCTCTGAGCGACGGACTCATCCGTCATTCCTCAGAGGGCCATCTCTGAGTACCCTACTACGTCCCCGTAGAATCCCCGTGTTTCTCTGCAGCCCCGTAGAATAATCAGTTGGACGTAATCCTCCCATATCTTCGGACACCATGATGACTACCCCGTTGGGTTCTTCATCTTCATATGTACGAAATGGTCCAAGCGCATCACGCCATCACGTTATAAGATCCTACGTCTAATCCTTTAATCACATGCTTGCTTTAACTTATCACATTACTAATTAACCTGAATATTTACACATTTATTTTCTATTTAGGTTATTGGTTTATTAGCATACATTTGGCCGCTTATTTTCCTTATCAGCCCGTCGTTGCCGAAACGGACCCTGTCTATGAGTCACTTATAATTACATTCATTAAATTTAATATTTTCCCATTCATAAGTTTACTGATAATAACCTCTTCTTTCTTTTAATTTCTCATGTTATTTATAACTTCATGTTATACCGTTACCACAACCGTGGTTGTGGGTTTAATTATTAACTTAGTTCCCCTAATTAAGGTCTATTAATAAGTTCTCTTTTCATTATTAATCATAACCTATGTTATAATTCCACTTGTCCTTAGGACAAGTCTACCTATTATATTTCTATTCTCGTTCGCATAATTAACTATAATAGGTTATATTCCTCGTTCATCATGTTTTCTCAAGATTCCTTGTTATTTAAGAAAACTTTTACCGTTTTGTAATGTTTTTTTATTTACCATCTTGTACATTTTTACTATTACAGGAAATATTCCACAACTTCACTAATTTGGTTGGTGGAAATGTATAAATATATTTCTATAATATACATCAATTAAGATCCGTAGTTGCAAGCTATTTTTTATTACATCATTCATATATATATATATATATATATATATATATATATATATATATAGTTAGTGTGAAATACCGTAAAAACCCTTATTTCACACTAATCCTTGTTACATTTCTTTTTCTTGCAACTACGTTCTCTGTAATTTATGATAATGGTAATTATGGAAATGTATCCCTTTTCCACCCCTGATTAACTCAGTCCACTACTAATTCCCTTTTTTCAATAATATATTATTTCCTGTTTTTCATACACAATTCCCAGTTATGGTAAATTTCTGTGCAAAATTAGGCATACTAATTCTTTTTCCACTATTTCCACAATTTACTGTAATCTTTCTCAACCCAAAATTTTGATCATATTCTAACAATATCTTTTTAAAACATACACAATTTACCATCGAATTACAGTCTTAAGAATATACACATAATCATTGTCATATTCATAATGTTAATATTACAGTAATTATGAAATCCAAACAGAAAACTATAGGAATAGATTTATACAATAGTAACATTCTTAGGGAATAGATTATATCACAATTACCACAATTTTAATTATTCAATACATTAAGAATTACGAGGAATTTAAACGATAAATACACCATTACCAAAAGGTATAATTTAAATCCACTCACCTGTCTACTTTCCAATTCTTGAATCTGATTCAGATCTGTTACCCAGTGGTCTTCCTAATTGAGTCTAATATTGAAATAACCACGAATTTACAAAACTAACACTAAAAGAATGAAAGAAATCCAAATAATTCAGATTCATAGAATTTACCTCATGCAGATGATAAACCTGAGCACCAATATTGTAGATCGATATTCTTTGTCATCAAATCTCAAATTAGAATTCCAAATACTAACATATTCCTATTCCTGGAAGATTTGGAGAAGAAAGAAAATGGCAGAGCCATGGCGTTGTCTCAGAAATATGGCAGACCCGGGTTTTTGTCGACTTTGGTTATCGCCATAAACTCAATGATGACTAACCAAACGTCGAAAAATACTGGATGATTAATGAAAGAAATTAGAGGGTGAGGATAGATAAGATAGAAACTTAGAATAGAAGAAGAAGAACACAACATCAGAGTAACACGAAACTCACAGCGGAACGAATAACATATAATAGATAACATAACTTTGAAATATAACAGTTATGTATACAATAGCACTTATCAGAGTACAACACTTACAACACAGCGGAAATAAACTATAGCTATATGATCTTGAAACCTCCTGCTCCAAGCTCTCCAAGTATATCTGTAAAATCCTGACTACTTGACAGCTCGTACAAAATTGGGCACCCAAGAGTTTAGGGAAAACAAAACAAAATAAACTCCGGGTCAGTCATGGGACTGGTATGAGTAAAACAGTTTTAAACGGTTTGAACAAGTAAACGATATCTCATAAGACCACGTCGTATAACGGAACGGGTTTTTCCCTTATGAGAATCCAAAATATCTTTTTATCAAAACCTTTTGATATTATAATAATGTCTATCAACCACAGTATAATAATCATCTAGCAGTAACGCTTTCATCTCACGTTCTACATATATAGTATACAATCAAAACCGCAAGCACGTATTGGGTAATGGATTTCCAACTATGACAAGGTATGGAACCACCTTCCGATCAGTGTGCTCTAGGAACGATACACTGGAGTTCAACAAGAACATCTTGCAACTCAGCCACACATGACCGACCACTCATTTCGCTTGAGTGTATCGAATGTACATCACCAACGGTTGGGATCAGCAACCGTTCCCGTATATATATATATATATATATATATATATATATATATATATATATATATATATATATATATGGGACAACGTTGATAGATTAAAGAAGCAAATGAATATTCTCTAGATAGGTGATTATACACCCTACTTCGTTGCGACCGACTTAGCCATGCTGCCTGCCCGATTTTACCAGATGTGAGGCTAGAAGCTACGCATATCTTTTCACATACCACATCTTCATTCACTTAGAATGTCACATCGTCATACCCACCAAATCACAAATTGATTTCCCCAAAAATACCACGGGTATAAGCTAAGAGAAACGAATTCCTCCGCCACCAACGTAAATACGTTTGAAACGATCAACTTATGTGATCTACCAGATATACTCTGTCAGACCTTCGTCCATACAAGTTGTCCTAGGACTGGAAAAACCGAAGGCACTATTCAGTATATCCATCTTAGTCACTGTTATCTAAGACTTATACAACAGCCCTTGCACTTTACTCCGTCTTCAATTATCTTTGGCATATATGATTCGCAACGCTTATGCCAATACAGAGTGGTTCTTTGGATAATAATCCAACCGGTCTCTCCATGTTAACAACGTTAAAATGGTCAAAAACATTTGATAGTCGGTGATTTAACTATCAAAGAAAACAAGTGTGCAAACAACGATATTATTTCCAAGTGGAAATTCTATCAACCAATCATCAATCATATATATATCTATATCTATATATATATTTCCTTATTTTCTATGTTTAGAAAATACACGTTATTAACACTGGGAAACATTTCCATTTGTTATTTACATATCACTATCATTTCACAACTATCAGTCCCAGACTGTAAACTAGTAGGAGAACAATTCTCTAAGTATAAACCCCGAAGGCCGAAACTAACATCAGATCGACACTTAGAAAACTATTCAATTTAATAATCTCTAGTCAGTTTCTAATTTTTCTTAACTCTATTTGATTAACTCTGTTCGATTAACTCCCTTCGATTAACTCCTCTATTTATTTTCCTAATAAATAATCCTTTATTCTATTTATTTACTAAATAAATAATCCTTTATTCTATTTATTTACTAAATAAATAATCCTTTATTCTATTTATTTACTAAATAAATAATCCTTTATTCTAATTCTATTTATTCCCTAAATAAATAAATAATCCCTTTTAATCTATTTGTAAATGTTCTACAAATATTTCCTTTCTTATTTGTTTGACAAATTCTTTCCCTTATATTTGATTTACAAATATAATTCCCTTATATTTGATTTATAATTCTTTTATTCAAAATCCTTTTTCTTTTATAATATAAAATCCATTGATTTTATATAAATAAAATATTTTTCAAAATATACTTTGAAAATCCCTTTTCCACATTCTGGTATTTCTATGGTACTTAACACACCATATAACAACGATAAATATCGTCCAAACACATATAATCAACGTCAGATTATATATCACATCATATATCACAATATATGAATCACATTAAAATAAATGTTAAGGAATCCAGTTGGATTCCTCCAACCTGTTTCCCTGCATCACAGATGTTAAACAATATAGATAACATCACTTTCAGTTCCATATGATATATTCTGTTAAATAGAATCAATATAGAAATTCAACTAACTGACTAGCAGTTCAATCAAACAATCAATACACAGTCAATCAACCAATATTTAACAGTTCTAAAAATACAACATGAAATTATAAACTGTTTAGAGTTAGTGAGATTTACTCACTTTGGTAGTTCATCGTTAAAGAATGATAAACTGTTTATTTGATTTGAATCAAACAATTTATTTCGCCATAAATTCAAACGATCACCAATCCACTTCCAGTCAGTTCCATGGTGTAGCCACCGTCCATACGGTCCCAACGGATCCGACCGTTCGTGATTCTGATATCGTATGGATAAGAAATTCATTTTACAAGTTACCAACATTAAATTAGATTTAAAAACTTAAGTATTAAACCTATTGGGCTTTAACCTTAGCTTTCGGCCCATCTCCCCTTAAAATCCCATACCCACGATCGGTTTCTTCCCAAAATCACTAGCCGTGACCTGCTCCAAACACCCCCACGCCATTAACTAACTTCCCACGCCGTTACTCCCGCCCAATACACCATTGTTCACCAATTTGAAATCACCGAAGCTCTTCCCTTCAACTCCTCTTATTCTTCAACCCCTCAGAGCTGCACTCGACAGTTCCTGGCCATTCCCGTTCGATAGCTTTTCCTCCGTTGCATAGTAAATCATCGAACAAAATTGTGTTCGATTTCCCCAAAAATCCATCAAACCGCGCTAAACGTTGTGCTAATCCCATATCCGAACTCCATTTCACCAATCCATGACTACATTTACCACAATCCGAAGCCCTAGACTTCGTTGTTCCTTGCTGCGAACGAGAAAATGATGTCGAGCCAAACAAACCATACACGGTTGCGAAGAGGGGGAGATCGAGAATCCAAATAGATATATTTAAGGATTTATAGGAATTGTTTCCACTTGATTTTGATTTTTAAAACTTTCCAAATTTTCCCATAAGAGAAAAAGTGAACGGCGGAATTCTGTTGACCTTGGCAAGTGAAAAACTAGGTTTAGAAGGATAGGGTATTATATAGGATATTTTTAATATTATTTTATTCGATTAAAATATTATTTTTTATGCAAACGTTATTTTTCTTTGTCCTCTGAAATTCCTATGATCACATACGATACCTAAAAATCATGAAAATTGACCAGCTAGAGTTCGACATTACGGTCCCAACGAAACTGGTTTCATCGAATTCCAACTCCGTATGCTCACACAACGTATTTTTAACCGTCAAAATACTGACTATTTCTCACTCTAAAAATCCGTACGGCCACATACTAACTCTAAAACTCACGAAACTTGACATCTAGCAATAATTTAACATAGTGGATCCAACAAAATTAGTTTCGTCGAATTCCGACTTCGTTTGCAAAAGTGGCTATATTTTAAAGCGCTGAATAGACCATTTAAATATATAAATATATTTAAATATAATTAAATATAATATTAATAAATTAATATTATCGTATATAATCACAGTGGAATACCATACAGCTCTAGAATATTCCGATATGAATTTCTAACTTGATATTCACTTCTGGTCAACCCGATATTTGGTTTATATTGAAATTCCTTTTTAAAATATAAATAATTCCTTTATAAATTATAAAGGAATTCCACAGCGACTTTTCTAAAATTTGATTTGGACATATCTCAAAATCTACACAATGAAATCCCGATTTTTCTCTTCCACTAGAAAGATATACTCCACCAGCTCCACACGTTTCTTGTTTCACAGAAATCCGATTTAAAACGAACCCTGTATACTCAGTTGAAGTTCGAATCGCCAAATAGCGAACTGCCGCGCCATTTCGAGCTCTATTTTAATTATATTATAATTCTACGTTCATACTGACGTCGATTGAATATATTCGTCAATATAATTCTACTCTAAGCTGAATTCAATCTTAGGGATGACACAGTTCACATTATATTGTGATTTCCAATATTTTTTATTATTTCTGAATTAAATATATTATTCTATTATTTAATTAAATTAATTATTCCATATTATTTAATTAAACGACGATTTAATTCACTATATCACTATTTATATAACTAAATAAATTAATTATAATACCTCTGACAATGCGGGTCATTACATTCTTCCCCACTTAAAATAATTTCGTCCTCGAAATTGCTAAGTTAGAGGACGACCCTATCTATTGGAATTCCTAAGATTTGTTTACCCCTTATTTCTGATTTCAACTGAACCAATTAATATCGACTAAAATATTTATTCATTCCGACTAGCTAAAATTTTCAAAAATCCTGAAAATTTTCTAACACTTTAAATTTTCGGAAAATTTCACCATAACCTCCTTTGTACAACCCTATCGGTAAAACCACAACTCGCCTCTCTGGGCCCTCTCCAACCTAAAAGAAAATCAAACAGCCAAGCGGCTTGCCAATTCGGCTCATAAATCTCATGCTTATATCAAATATAAACTTGTACCTTTTTGTCGGGCATATCACTATGTCCTTTGAATCTGTTACCAATTCAACATATGCCAATGTTATTTCAGTCAAACTCCAATCTGTTTTTATCCACAAATCCAACCATTCGCTTATACATAAGTCGAATTCAATTTCAAATTCTAGTTCCATTCTCGATTTCAAATCCATAACTCCCCAACCAAATATTGTTTCACATCCCTATCTTATAAATCCAATTTTTATCTTGATGTTTTCTAATTACAATCCAAATTCCACTTAACTGGATTCCATTCCAGTTTGTCACCCAAATTTTTATTCAATTGCTTTTAAATTCAAACTGTCTTTTTCCTGGGAGTTTTAAATCACTTTACCATATCAAAAATCAAAGTATTTATTTCAAAGTACCAAAACAACTTGTTTTGCTCAAACAATTCAAAAAAAATCTCTTTGGTAGTAATCCGTCACTTACATACTCGAAAATGAACACCGATGATGTCATGACCAACATCGGAATCTATTTTCCAGCTACCGAAGTGAGTTCGATACTATAGCATTTTCAAAACCCATTTTTACACATTTCCACCTTGAAATCAATTCCAAATATCCTTTTACAATGTTGTAAACAAATTTAAAATCTCCCAGGATCTTAAAATTAACATATATTAAATCCAGATTCATTTACAAACACTTATCCAATTTTCCAGAATTTTAATTCAATTTCTGTTTTAAATTTCAGATTTAACTCATCTGATTTCACGTATTTCACTTATATGAATTCTGATTGGTTATTTACATAACCATTTCACTTTATAATCTTACTCGATTATAATTACAACCAATATATATATTCCCTCTATATCAGGATATAATTTGGGTAAATTTATTCTGTTTACCCTCTTTTCAAAGTATATCGTGTCGACCCATTGTATTCGAGTGTTTTTAAACTCCTACCGATACAGTGGATCAAACTGATCGACCAAAACTCATCAACAACTCAACCAATAAACCCACACAATATAAAACAAATTTTTATATCAATAATAAATACGTTCACTCGTATATATACACTCAACTCAATCTAGGGTATTACTAACCCTATCTCTACCGAGTCACGCCACAGAGCCAAGGTAATTCACTTAACTTAAGCTCTGATACCAACTGTAATGACCCGGGTTTTGTCGACTTTGGTTATCGCCATAAACTCAATGATGACTAACCAAACGTCGAAAAATACTGGATGATTAATGAAAGAAATTAGAGGGTGAGGATAGATAAGATAGAAACTTAGAATAGAAGAAGAAGAAGAAGAACACAACATCAGAGTAACACGAACCTCACAGCGGAACGAATAACATATAATAGATAACATAACTTTGAAATATAACAGTTATGTATACAATAACACTTATCAGAGTACAACACTTACAACATAGCGGAAATAAACTATATCTATATGATCTTGAAGCCTCCTGCTCCAAGCTCTCCAAGTATATCTGTAAAATCCTGACTACTTGTCTGCCCGTACAAAATTGGGCACCCAAGAGTTTAGGGAAAACAAAACAAAATAAACTCCGGGTCATTCATGGGACTGGTATGAGTAAAACAGTTTTAAACGGTTTGAACAAGTAAACGATATCTCATAAGACCACGCCGTATAACGGAACGGGTTTTTACCTTATGAGAATCCAAAATATCTTTATATCAAAACCTTTTGATATTATAATAATGTCTATCAACCACAGTATAATAATCATCTAGCAGTAACGCTTTCATCTCACGTTCTACATATATAGTATACAATCAAAACTGCAAGCACGTATTGGGTAATGGATTTCCAACTATGACAAGGTATGGAACCACCTTCCGATCAGTGTGCTCTAGGAACGTTACACTGGAGTTCAACAAGAACATCTTGCAACTCAGCCACACATGACCGACCACTCATTTCGCTTGAGTGAATCGAAGGTACATTACCAACGGTTGGGATCAGCAACCGTTCCCGTATATATATATATATATATATATATATATATATATATATATATATATATATATATATATATATATATATATATATATATATGGGACAACATTAATAGATTAAAGAAGCAAATGAATATTCTCTAGATAGGTGATTATACACCCTACTTCGGTGCGTCCGACTTAGCCATGCTGCCTGCCCGATTTTTGTCATTTACCAGATGTAAGGCTAGAAGCTACGCTTATCTTTTCACATACCACATCTTCATTCACTTAGAATGTCACATCGTCATACCCGCCAAATCACAAATTGATTTCCCCAAAAATACCACAGGTATAAGCTAAGAGAAACGAATTCCTCCGCCACCAACGTAAATACGTTTGAAACGATCAACTTACGTGATCTACCAGATATACTCTGTCAGACCTTCGTCCATACAAGTTGTCCTGGGACTGGACAAACCGAAGGCACTATTTAGTATATCCATCTTAGTCACTGTTATCTAAGACTTATACAACAACCCTTTCACTTTACTCCGTCTTCAATTATCTTTGGCATATATGATTCGCAACGCTTATGCCAATACAGAGTGGTTCTTTGGATAATAATCCAACCGGTCTCTCCATATTAACAACGTTAAAATGGTCAAAAACATTTGATAGTCGGTGATTTAACTATCAAAGAAAAACAAGTGTGCAAACAACGATATTATTTCCAAATGGAAATTCTATCAACCAATCATCAATCATATATATATATATATTTCCTTATTTTCTATGTTTAGAAAATACACGTTATTAACACTGGGAAACATATCCATTTGTTATTTACATATCACTATCATTTCACAACTATCAGTCCATGACTGTAAACTAGTAGGAGAACAATTCTCTAAGTATAAACCCCGAAGGCCGAAACCAACATCAGATCGACACTTAGAAAACTATTCAATTTAATAATCTCTAGTCAGTTTCTAATTTTGCTTAACTCTATTTGATTAACTCTGTTCGATTAACTCCCTTCGATTAACTCCTCTATTTATTTCCCCAATAAATAATCCTTTATTCTATTTATTTACTAAATAAATAATCCTTTATTCTAATTCTATTTATTCCCTAAATAAATAAATAATCCCTTTTAATCTATTTGTAAATGTTCTACAAATATTTCCTTTCTTATTTGTTTGACAAATTCTTTCCCTTATATTTGATTTACAAATACAATTCCCTTATATTTGATTTACAAATATAATTCCCTTATATTTGATTTACAAATATAATTCTTTTATTCAAAATCCTTTTTCTTTTATAATATAAAATCCATTGATTTTATATAAATAAAATATTTTTCAAAATATACTTTGAAAATCCCTTTTCCACATTCTGGTATTTCTATGGTACTTAACACACCATATAGCAACGATAAATATTGTCCAAACACATATAATCAACGTCAAATTATATATCACATCATATATCACAATATATGAATCAAAGTAAAATAAATGTTGAGGAATCCAGTTGGATTCCTCCAACCTGTTTCCCTGCATCACGGATGTTAAACAATATAGATAACATCACTTTCAGTTCCATATGATATATTCTGTTAAATAGAATCAATATAGAAATTCGACTAACTGACTAGCAGTTCAATCAAATAATCAATACACAGTCAATCAACCAATATTTAACAGTTTTAAAAATACAACATGAAATTATAAACTGTTTAGAGTTAGCGAGATTTACTCACTTTGGCAGTTCATCATTAAAGAACGATAAACTGTTTATTTGATTTGAATCAAACAATTTATTTCTACATAAATTCAAACGAGCACCAGTCCACTTCCAGTCAGTTCCATGGTGTAGCCACCGTCCATACGGTCCCAACGGATCCAACCGTTCGTGATTCTGATATCGTATGGATAAGAAATTCATTTTACAAGTTACGAACATTAAACTAGATTTAAAAACTTAAGTACTAAACCTATTGGGCTTTAACCTTAGCTTTCGGCCCATCTCCCCTTAAAATACCAAACGCACGATCGGTTTCTTCCCAAAATCACTTGCCATGACCTGCTCCAAACACCCAACGCCATTAACCAACTTCCCACGCCGTTACTCCCCCCAATACACCATCGTTCACCAATTTGAAATCACCGAAGCTCTTCCCTTCAACTCCTCTTCTTCTTCAACCCCTCAGAGCTGCACTCGACAGTTCCTGGCCATTCCCGTTCGATAGCTCTTCCTCCGTTGCACAGTAAATCATCGAACAAAATTGTGTTCGATTTCCCCAAAAACCCATCAAACAGCGCTAAACGTTGTGCTAATCCCATATCTGAACTCCATTTCACCAATCCATGACTACATTTACCACAATCCGAAGCCCTAGACTTCGCTGTTCCTTGCTGCGAACGAGAAAATGATGTCGAGCCAAACAAACCATACACGGTTGCGAAGAGGGGGAGATCGAGAATCCAAATAGATATATTTAAGGATTTATAGGAATTGTTTCCACTTGATTTTGATTTTTAAAACTTTCCAAATTTTCCCGTAAGAGAAAAAGTGAACGGCGGAATTCTGTTGGCCTTGGCAAGTGAAAAACTAGGTTTAGAAGGATAGGGTATTATATAGGATATTTTTAATATTATTTTATTCGATTAAATTTTTAAGCAAACGTTATTTTTCTTTGTCCTCTAAAATTCCTATGATCGCATACGATACCTAAAAATCATGAAAATTGACATGCAGCTAGAGTTTGACATTACGGTCCCAACGAAACTGGTTTCGTCGAATTCCAACTCCGTATGCTCACACAGCGTATTTTTAACCGTCAAAATACTGACTATTTCTAACTCTAAAAATCCGTATGGCCACATACTAACTCTAAAAATCACGAAACTTGACACCTAGCAATAATTTAACTTTGCGGATCCAACAAAATTAGTTTCGTCGAATTCCGACTTCGTTTGCAAAAGTGGCTATATTTTAAAGCGCTGAATAGACCATTTAAATATATAAATTTAATTAAATATAATATTAATAAATTAATATTATCGTATATAATCACTGTGGAATACCATACAGCTCTAGAATATTCCGATATGAATTTCTAACTTGATATTCACTTCTGGTCAACCCGATATTCGATTTATATTTAAATTCCTTCTTAAAATATAAATAATTCCTTTATAAATTTTAAAGGAATTCCACAGCGACTTTTCTAAAATTTGATTTGGACATATCTCAAAATCTACACAATGAAATCCCGATTTTTCTCTTCCACTAGAAAGATATACTCCACCAGCTCCACACGTTTCTTGTTTCATAGAAATCCGATTTAAAACGAACCCTGTATACTCAGTTGAAGTTCGAATCGCCAAATAGCGAACTGCCGCGCCATTTCGAGCTCTATTTTAATTATATTATAATTCTACGTTCAAACTGACATCGATTGAATATATTCGTCAATATAATTCAACTCTAAGCAGAATTCAATCTTAGGGATGACACAGCTCACATTATATTGTGATTTCCAATATTTTTGATTATTTCTGAATTAAATATATTATTCTATTATTTAATTAAATTAATTATTCCATATTATTTAATTAAACGACGATTTAATTCACTATATCACTATTTATATAACTAAATTAATTAATTATAATACCTCTGACAATGTGGGTCATTACAGTTAAATGTGATAGATGTCTAAGTACTAAATGGTGATAAGTAAGTAAATAGCCATATCATCGATTAACCTCCTTACATTTACCTGCTCAATCCATAAAGCATATGGCATCTAATACTTTGGACACCAAATCCATCGAGTCATTGGAAGGTCCCACAGTATGGACTCCACTAGACTGTCACCATGTCCCACTGCATGGGCTGTAGCTGATAACCCTACCCAGTCGTCACTACATAGGCTCTGGGGTTCAGGATGAACAATCATATCTACATTGACACTGATCTGTCCTTGTGCCGCTCTCTCAAAGGCAGAAAAGCCAGGAATACCAATAACTCTTTTGCAAATGTTCTCCATAGTAGAGTCCATCTCTAGACTGTCCATCAGACTCCCATCTGAATCTGTCACGATCTAGTTACCATTCCCTATGGTCATGATCATAGGACATCATCATGTGTCTCCTATCTCCCTCTCCAATAGTCACCTCAATACAAATTAATGTCATTTTTCTGCATTTTGGCGAAAACTATTCATCGCAGCAGCCTTATCTTCATCATAAAATCATTGCATCCTTGTCTCTTCTCGAAGCCATCGATCAAAGAGCCATCATGTCAAAATCACGATCGAATGAACCATCATGTCCTGGTGCTTTAAATCGCACCATTATCCATGTTAAATTGCCAAAGTGGCTAATAACAATTGCAGTGGATATCGACCACTCCATAATTACCGATTACTTTTACTCAGATAATGTATTTAACTAAGATTAGTTAAATGCACATCTAAGGAAAACGCCCGACATTCATCATGAAATCTAGCTCGTCCCTATGTCCATTCTTGGTCTTTAGGCCGCTACCAAGCTCTAGTGTCGCTTTATCTTTAAATCCATCGTCGATCTCTAATGTCGCTCCATCTTCACATCCAACCATGTGCTTTGAAGAATCTTCAAGAATTTATATCATCTATTTGATTCAACCATCCTTGTGCGCCCAATCAATATGCAGTAGCATGCGTTGGACAATAAGAACCGCACTCTTACAAATGAGATTTTCTTAATACTGGATCTCCTAAAATGGCATTTTAAGATAAATTCAGCAAATAATTCCATCATGCAACCAATAGTCATACAAATTCCTAAACTTGCATATAAGTATCCATAATAATGTCAATAAATCAAATCGAACCTACCTGACACTACACCATATATGCTGATTAGACTGTGTTTTTAGCCGTATCTAAAGCTGTTGGGCACGGTAAAAAGCCATATCAAAAAGTGGCGTGTTAAATTATTAGATACGGCTACAAACCATATCTCACTCTATTAACATATGGCTTTTAGCCATATCTAAAGTCTAATCAGACACGGTCTTTAATCGTGTCTAATTATATGTGTGTGTGCACATATAATTATATCCATGTATATATATATATGTATATATATATATATCATATATGTGTGTATATATAAAAACAGAAACTGTAGCACATATTTTTCATAACACAGAGCATACATACCACAAAGTATACACAGGAATAACACAATATATATATATATCAATGCATTACAAGGTTTGTCATAACACAATGTACATACAAACATATGCAATAAAAGGAAACTGTCAAAGATTTTCATCACATTACGAAGTAACAAAAATGAGGTAAAAAGATAACAGCCTGATAAAACTCCAGTCGAGGCCGGGAAAATTGAGCTTGATAGTCAGTGGCATAGAGTTTAAGTTTCCTTTGGCAGCAAAACTGAATCATGATATATAACTTGCAGCCTGAGTTCCATCAACACAAAAGCACCATAATCTCCAACAGGACTGCCTAAAAAATACAAGAAACAAGTTACAAATACTTCACAGCTGAACAGTAGATCGACATTGTAACTCACTGTGACTGAGATGCAAACATGAATACAGAGCTAAGTGTATGTTAATATAGATATAAAATAAAACTAACTAAGATGCAAACATGAAGACAGAGCTAAGATCTGTATTCAGCGGAGTATATGCTCAGAATGTGCCATTGAATGTTGATTCTGGTAGAAAAAGTGATAACAACAATGGTTCTAAAAAAAATCAATGTCGCAGGGTATGTAGTTGAGGGAATCAGAGTTGGATGTATAGTTGAGGGAATAACATTACAAATATAATGGATTGATGATAATTTCAATATTTTGGACTTGTATAATTTCACTGGACACCAATAACAGTGAAGGGCATATCGTGTCGATCAGTGTGTTTGTGTAATTTAACGGTAGTCGATTAGTGTGTTTGTGTACAAATACTTCACCGGGAACCAATAACAACCTAGTCGAATCACTAGTCGATTAGTCGACTAATTTCTACCCATGCGGCCTAAATTCATACAAAAATCAAGTCCAGACTTCATGTCGATGGTTTGATCTCGAATAGTAGACTAGTCGACGACTAGTCGAGCGCCGTCCATGTGTTTGTGTAGTCGATCAGTATATGTCTCAAAAATGAATGAATACACATTGTAAACTGGTTTTGCTATGACCATAAACATTTAAATGAAATTAATTGCACATAGGAGTGGAAAATTGATAGTCATTAAAAATGCAAACCCAAAAGAAGAATCACCTGAAGTGTAGTCCATCTGCAACACCGGTAGTTCATACCCTAGCATACAGAACATCCTCCTATACACACAAAAAGGAACAAATAAACGAAAAGAATATTCAAGATGTGCACACAAGTACATGTCCATTCAATTCTTATGTAAGATACTACGTAGAGATAAGTGTAAAATAATATATACTTGCTCCAACATCTAAATATATCGAATCATCATCGTCGAATGACACACATACTCGACTTTCTGATTAAGAATTTACTAAGAGAACCACCAGGTGGATGCATTTTAGCTCACATGCAGGGTTAGTAATCCATGCTTATAAGCTTTATTCAAATGTCGAATGCCCCTTCACTTAAACTTTGGAAAAAGCTGCTTTCACTTACAACTTTCAGTTTCTTTGAAGCAGACTGTGTAGTGCAAGATAACTTACACTAAAGTCTCTGCTACGAAGTAAGGGAAAGTTGCTAATGAAACAGCTTTTTACTAAGGTTAAGTGCAACAACATCCGACATTTGGATAAAGCTAATAAGCATGGATACCCGACCCTACACGTGAGCTAAAGTGCATTCACCTGGTGGATCGCCTATTAAAATATCAACCAGAAAGTTTAGTAATCATCCATCTATCAAAATTTTCAACAAACCTGTTAAAATATTTTCTGTACACTTGTTAAAGCATCAAAACAGAGTAAACTTGTTATAAGAACACAATTTAAATTTCAAGCATAAGGCAAACAAATAGTCAAATGACGATGAAATCATGGCAAACTAACTCATTGTTAATTCTTTGTTCCATGGATATACCGCAATCTAAAATTATACCATACATCCAATGGCAATTCTAACACAAATTATACCGCAATCAACTTTGATTTCATTGTTATTTCTTTGTTTCATGGATATACCGCAATCAACAAATTATACCATACATCCAATGGCAATTCTAACACAAATTTGATTTCTCTGATTTTAGGGTATAACCACAGATCTGTCCCTAACACACTTACACAAACACACTTATGCAAACCAATTCAATCGAAACAGCTAACACACGAAGTACTAACACAAAGTAGCATTCAACTATCACACAAAGATTTCAATTTGTTCCCTACTATCAGTCATGCATGCCAAAATTCAATTGAAACACATACCTGCGCTATCGAAGGAGGGCTAGGGAGACGTAAGGTTGCTGCGTTTCTGCCGAAGGAGAGGGTTGTTCGTCCCTGTCGAAGGTGGAGGCATGATTTGGTGACCGAAAACCCTAATTTGGGTTTTCGGTCACAATTAAAGTAAAACAAATATAAAAGGGAGCGACCAAATTTTTTATTCCGAGTGCCTAATGTGATGCACAATATGATACAGATTCGATTTGGCCCAAAGCCGTATCAAATTAACTAATCCGGGGCTTCGTTGATGGACGGTCAGATTTAGGGCGTTTGGGGATGCGCGGATCGCAAAATTGTAGTTTGATACGGATGTGAGCACCATCAAATATGATACGACTTTTACCCGTATTACATCTCTACATCCATCTGTGCCATATTAGCTGATATGGTGTAGTGTGTATCAATCCAAGTGAAATAAATGTCAAAATAACCTAAACCTAACAGTATATTCAAATAGCATGTAAATAGATAAATATCGTGTAATAACGTGCAAATAGGTAAAATGTGATAACCATGGTTAAAACTATTTAAATCACATTTTAATCTTTTTATTAATTATATATTAGGTTCAATTATCCTGACAATTATGTTTTATAATTAGAAATTAGTTTAAAATGTCAATTAAATACTGTATGAACAACTACAGTTCAGTGAGAGACAATATCAATCACCTCAACTAAATCAGCTTAAACATGCTCCATAGTGTAGACCTTGTCAATACAAGTCTAACAGAGGAAGCGACTTCTAAATTTAACATCGTACACCAAAGATACACAAGATATAAGTTTTACGAGTAAAATCAACACTAAGTTAGATAATAATTAACTTAAATGTTAATTAACTTATAAACACTAATAGACCTTCTTCCCCAAAGTTACCCCTTGTATCCACGAATACACACACAACCCAAAGAAACGATACACCCTTTCATAGTGGTATGGAGTTTGGATTAACGAAATAGAAATCCGACGTCACCGTTGTGTTCCTGACTTGAAACTCGACTTCCATATGCCTTCACCACCACCTTCGGCCCTACCATCCAAGATGAGACATCTAGACCCAATCATACAACTGCCGTGGACGCGGCCTCTAGTGTGCAACTGGAGTTCACCAAAATCAAGGTTTTGGAATAACTTTTCTCCCGCTATCCAATGCCAATACCCATTTTCCCTAACTTTGACCGAGGATCCCGCAAAATTGAACCCTAGGTTCTCACCCATTATCACGACCATCATCGAGTTCTCTTAGAATTTTACAAGAGGTAGAGCTTCTCTGTATGATTGCAACAGGCCTAGAATGGAGATTTTAGGCTGAGTATTTTGTTTTCTAGGATTTTTTGAAGTAGATGGAATAAGCGGACATGTTTTCCTATGAAATAGTAAATATGATTTAGGGGAGATGAAATAACGGTGCTAGGCCCAATCAAATTTTGGGGTTGTGGATAATTTACATTATTTTATCCAAGTTTCATTCACATACTAAAACCGAAAATCAAAGCATGTTTTTATTCATTGCGATCAAACGATACATCCAATTGCTACGAAACGTTGCAGCATGAATCACCTCAACAATATGGTTCGATTGTATAATTTCATCATAATGTGAGACTGTCCCAAGAAATGACAATTTACTCGTATTTTGAGATCCTTTTAACCACAAATTAGTCCAAACTCAAAATACAACGATCCATTTACTTTTTCCTCACATAACGAATAATCCGGACTTAATGAAACTAGTCTCAAGTCCTGATCTGATCCTTTGTAAAACAAACCTCCTTTAGAACTGTCACTCAATTAATTAATGATCAATATTTAAAAATATATTTAAATATCCAATCATTAAAATGTAGGTCATCACGTTTCATAAGAACCAGTCGCTTATAAGGCTTGTGTTGGTTGTACTTATGGCGTCTTTATATATGTATATGTGTGTGTGTATATATGTATTTGTTGTTTCGTGATTGTTATATGTAATATTATTACATATGTTCTGGATAGATACGTAACCATCGTAGTTTTATATTAAACATGAATTGAGTATGTCAATCCACTTAAGGTAAAGAAAAAATAGTACACCCAATTGACAAATTCGATACTCGTTTAGTATAAGATTTATGGATGATCGCTCCTAACCTGCCTGGTTCTCCATCATAACTTGTTAATTCTCCTTTTTTGTGGTTGTCTCGGGGTGAGGCATTACAATATGGTATCAGAGCAGAATTTAGAAAAAAATGTGTTATAAACACATTTAATTGAATTGACGTAGTCCCCAATCATTGTTATCCCTAATTGTTCCCTTATTCCTTTACTGTCTTTGCGACAGATATAAGTTAAAAATTCATCTAGGAATTCATGTTAATTCCATAGCATTCCATGTTGAACTCAGTTAAAAATATCTTACCCCTATGAATAATACTTATCTTCTTTATCTTTTCAATCAATTACTGTGAAAGGCGGTACTTGTAACAACCCGGAATTTTTGAACCAATTTAAATTTTTTAGTTTAGCTATTTTAATGGATTTTGAATATTTGAAATGATATATTTTAAATAATAATGACTTAAAATTTTATTTAAATCGAAGTTAGAATGTATAAATTTATTTTAATTGTAAAAGAAGCCTGAAATGGCGCGGTAGTTTGAAAATTCGATTTTAAATTTCAAATGAATGTACAGAATTCAAAATAAATTGGATTTCAGTAAAACCAAAAACATTTGAATCTGTTTAATGATATATTTCTAACGAATGTAAGAAATTGAGATTTTACTTTATAAATTGTAAATTATGTCCAGTTTAAAATTCAAAATAGTCGCTATGAAATTTATGCATATTTTTATATAATATATAGCCCTTAAAAATAGCCATTTTGCAAACGACCTCCGTTTTTGACGAAACCGCTTTTGTTGGATCTGGAATGTCAAATTATAGCTAGATTCCAATTTTCGTAATTTTTGGAATCAATATGTGAGCACGGTAAATTTAAACGTGTTTTCAATTTCAGTTTAAATTAAATCGACCAGTTAAAAAGGCCATTTTTCAAACGGTCTCCAAATTCAACGAAATTAGTTTTATTGAAACCGTATTTGAAAAACATAGCGAGAATTCCAAATTTCGTAATTTTCGGAGCTAGTATGTGGTAGTACACAATAAATTATGAATCGATCAGCCATTTAAGCTAGAAACAGGGATTTTTAAGCAAACAGGCTCGGAATTCAACGAAACCAGTTTTGTTGGGACCGCATCATCAAGACATAGCAGCATGTCAATTTTCATCACCAGCGGAGTTCGTGTGTGACCATGGCATCGATAAATGTCGATTGGAGAAAGTGTGAACTAAGAAATTAATAAAATAACGAACCCCACTACTATATAACATCTCTTCCACTTTCTAAACCCTCACTTATCTTCTTCCGCAAAAATTGGCAGCAGCCCCCTATGGAAATTTGCGAAATAGCCCTCGAACATAAAACAAATTATATCTCTCAATCCATAAACAATTATCCAAAACGGTTTCTAGGTATTGTGGATCAAGATGATCTCTACCTACCACAAAAATCTCAGCACCTATCGTTGCATGGATTGGGAGAAATTGAAGGTCAACTCTAGAAAAGCAGTTTCGGTGTTTGGAGGATTATAAGCAATCCGTCGAGTATTTGACAGAGGCACCAAAGGGAAAATCGTAGAGGAAAGGAAGGGTTACGAGTTTGTCTTTGGGTGTTTGACCTGAAGTTGCTGTGGTGGCGAGACCGATGTTTTTAGATAGCAGCGATCCTATTTCGCGTTTTTCGACCAGTGGAGGCAGCGTTGGCCAGTGGTGTTCGAAGGTGGATGGTCGACGATGGCGCGGCGGTCCTTCTGGTGGTGGTGTGCGACGCTGGTTTGTCGTCGTGGTGGAAAAATTGAGGGATGAATGGATTTGGGGGTTTCAGAAATTGGTGTTGAATTGGGCGGAGTGCCGGCAGGTGGAGCGGTGCCATGGTCAGGCATAGGCGGTGGTAGGGTTGGCCAGACCTCTGGTTGTCCTAGGCGGTGGCAAGAAGAGATGGACAACGACGAACAACATTCTAACGATTTTAAAATGGTAATTAGGTATGTTTAATTAATTAATTAATTAATTTTGTATTTAAACTTTAAATGTCAATAACATTTTGCTACGAACTCGAAATTGCATGAAACTGGATTTCTTGCGATCATGCAGTCGAGAGCTTCGCAACAAAACTGACCAGGTCCAATTTGAAGCTTGTTTGAATTTAGGGCAAATACAAATCCATACGGTGCCAAAACCGTCAATTAAAGACTGGCGGAGTGGAAACCAACGTGAGAACTCCTCACCCAAACTATTTTCATTCTGTTATTATATCCTATGTTGCAGACGGGGCTTAGTAGCTCCTGACATTGCTTTTTGTACAAACCTTAGATGATTTGTGTGATATGATTGTGTTGTGGAACAATTGATTGTATTGTGGATTTATTGGATTGATTGATTTTGGTGTATGGCGTGAGCCAGTATCAGGAGAGGGATAATGCTAGACATTATTCTCGTTCTAATATCGCGCCGTTATAATGCCGAATTTTTCTGAAACTGAAATATATAAATTATTTATATAAAATGTACATATAAAATTTTCCTAAAAAGAAACTGGAATAAATATTCATCTACAAGTCAGATGGCTTGTTTATGTACACCTATTTATCTGATATTGATTGGGATAATGAATTTTACACATCGCCAAACTGCACAAATAATAATAAGTATTTGTTGTTTAAAAACCCCACACGGGTATTAGGAGGATATTTAACATACACTAACCCAATATTTAGTCGTATGTCAATCGATGGTTTGACAGACAGTGGTGAGAGTTATTTATTTATTTATTTTAATGCTCATACAGTTGTAGAATGCACCTTGAATGATGTTTGAATGCGTAATTACTATTTGTCATTATTGTTGAATACATGCGATGTATGAAATCCATATAACTGAAATTATATGGTAATTGATTAAGTCGCATTCCGATTCAAAAATAAATAATACTTGAAAATAAAGAATATTTTAAAATAATATAATATTCAGAAAAGAATCAAAATATGATTTTGATGTCCGATTTGGGATGGACACGAAAATATTAAAATATGGAAGCCGAGTCATGTAGTTAAACGCCATTTTTACCCGAACGGGTTTATCGATCGATTTTATTCATTTTATAAAGAATACGAAAAAGGAAATGGATTTCAAAACTAGATATTTTGAAAGTATTATCATTTTAATATTATAATGATATGGAATATTCAATTTTTATTTAAAATTGAAAATGAAGTTGAAATGGTTTTAAAAAGAATTTATAAACGATTTATAAAATACATTTTAAATGGAAATCGACAATATACATATATTATATATATAATGGCCTGAACAGAACGCGCCGCGTAGCGACCATTCGTGAATTTCGACCATTAACTTCAAATTGATGTAATGGGAGATCCGACTGTCGGATTCTCCTAAAACCGAAACCATCGGGTTCATATCGAAAAGAGCTTTCCAATTATTATAAGAGATTTGAAATCTAACGGTTGCATTGGAATTAAATACAAATCAATTTAAGAAAAGGTCGATATGAGTGCAGTTTGGTGGTCGATATTGGAAACCGACTGTAAAGGCCTTAATAAAATTATTAAAAATATGGAAAAATTATGTAAAATCATAATAAATAATTTAGAGGAAAAATTCCAGGTTTAGAAAGGATAATAGATATCATTATCTAAATGAACTAGTTATTAACTAGAATAATAATCCAATGTCATTAAATAAATTGGATTTTTGGGTTTATTGTGAACGATGTTTTAAATAACAGTTGTTCTTTAACCCAATTAACAGTGAAGATATGATATGGAATTTATAAATCTTTTTATTAAGATTTAATGGAAATTTTCCAAAGTAAAATTTTCCAATTTAATATATTAAACTGGAATTGGATGGAATTCGATTCGGTAATAATCAAGATGAACTTCGGTGAAGGAAGAATGTTACTATATATGGAATTTAAAAGGCTTTGCCGTTATTCCATTTATAGTATTGATTGTATACAGAAATTTATATTGGTTATATATTGATCTGTTTTCCGTGAAGATTCCATAGTTGATGGAAGCGGATTTGGGTTTATTGTGAACAGAGTTTTAAATGACATCAGTTCTTTAACCTAGTTAAAGATAATATTAATTTCTTAAATTTGAATAATTATTAAGTAATGATTTTTGAGATTAAAACTGAATTATAGTTTTAATGAATCTTTAATTAGATTGGAATGAGAATAAGGTAATTAAATTTATCGAATTCATGAAATGGTCGAGAATGGAGTACCATCAAGTTTACTCCAGGCGATAGTTTAATCTTTAATTAGATTTGAACGTGAAATGGTAATTAAATTTACCAATAACACCGTGGGTGTTAGATATGGGGTACTACCAGTTTTGCTTCATGGGACGAATAGGTTGGGATTGGGATTAATAAATAAATGATTACTTTGGTATGGCTCGATAATCCCGACTAGTTTTATAAACATTATTTGGTTTAGAATTGTAGAAAGATAAAATGAAACCTTTTGAAATTGATATCCAAAGGAAGATTAAAGAGAAATTTTAAACTAATTTATCATTGATAAAATTAATAGGAACCTTTCCCTAAAGATGTGAATATTCGAATAAAAGAATACTCTGAATTGGAATGGGGCGTATGATGTGTTTTTATAGCACTTGATTATATAATACGTGAGTTATTCGGAAATACCGGGTTTAAACCATTCTGAATAACTAATATGGTGACTAAATGTCGATGATATGAAGACGGTGGTTGAAGACCGGAGATCTTCACATCATTTGGATGATTACTGATGTCGTGATTGGGATGTACACCAAAGACAAGGTAATAAGTGGTGATCGTCCAGACGTACTTGGAGATCGACCGGATATGCGAGGGCTTCTCTCCTGTATTGGGAATATGGGACGAGGAATAAGGTGCCTCCAATTTCGTTCAAACCTAGAACAGACTTGCTGATGGATGGTATGTCTGACATTGTATTCCTTTATACTGTATTCGTTGATCTCTGCTAAATATATATCTGTTTGGTGGCAGAGAATTTATTCTCTTGCTTAACACTTTTCTTTGAGACGTACGAGCTTAGAGGTTATATATTGGTGGAAATCAGTGGTACGGTATGGATTGACAGTGTGGCATGCTAAGATGCAAATGATCAAGGCTTTTGTTGAAAAACAGAGTCTTGTGGTTGATGATCAAAGGACAGCTTTAAGTAGCACAACTTTGTGTAGCATTAATTCGCGAGCTTCACTCCCCGGTATGAACCTAAAATAGGATTAGGACCGCAGGGAAATGGACATGTGTTAGTTCTAGCTACGAGTAACGTCATGGTATGGAACCCAGACCATTTACTCATGTGGATGTTGGAAAACTTTACTGATGGAAAGTGAGGTACCTCGGATATGATTTGAGTCCCTAGTGGCTCTTGAATGTTCGACATTACTGGCCCATTTTGGAGGCTCGATAGGACCGGCTAACATATAGTTTATGGTATTGCCAATCATCGACGGATGACCAGCCCTGCCGCTTCCAAGGGTTGCCCGTATGTGTGATCCTGAGGCATTTGCTAGAATGTCTCGAAATCGGAAGGACGATCCCTTGCCTTGGTTCATAGATGGAAATCCAATTTCCAATACATGATTTTACGGTTTTGTTTGTAAACTTATATGGTGACATAATATAATGGTACCTACGCCGCCTATGATTGATACATTTATATTCGAATTGATTTCTTCACTTATAGTAATAATAAAAGATGAAATTTTGCGTATCAAGCATATTTAGCTATTATAAGGGAAAACTCTATCCTCGACTGCGTTCATTGTGTGATGGGACCTGAGTCTTATAATAGCTTCAATTTTCTCTTTAGCATTGCGCTGTTATTTTTATGCACCGGTATTCATGAGGGATAAACCCGTTCCGTGTTATACTGCGTGGTCCTGTGATTTACCTAACTTTAAAATAAAAGCTAATAACTGTTTAGTTCTCACACCAATCCCATGACTGATCGGAGTTTATTGTTTTAACCTAAACTTTGGGTGCCCATATTTTCCACACGGGCAGCTAGTAGTTTTTGGTTTTCGCAGATATTTCTTTTCATAGGATCCTGAATTACAGTTAGGGCTATATTCGGAAAGCTTTGTATCCGTGTATTTCATTCAGTTGTGCTAGTTGATGTACTTCCGCTACGCATTGTATTTATACATTTTATTTCCGCTGCTATGTATTTTAAATCTCTGATATTTTCTGTGTAATATTTATTCATACTCTGGTATATTCTTGTAATCTGATGTAAATTGTTGTAGTAAGAAATGAAATGTTCTATTGTTTGTGTTTTGATGCGTCGTGTTCTCAAAGCAATCCCGGTTTTCCCGTAAGGGGTCTTCGGGTCGTTTCGTTTTGGCATCAGAGCTTTGGTTTACAGAGCTCGAGAACGAGACACATTAGAACCGAATGAGAGAATTCATCAGAGATTGGATTAGTAATATCCTATAAGAACGACTCATTTGAGATGGGATCAGTAGCATTCTAGAATGAGTTGAAGAGTGTTATTTCTAAAAACAAATTTAGTTCTAAAAATTTATATCATATTATACGTATTTGAGTATTTGATTTTAAATTGATTTTGGACTATCGGGTATAAGAAGATTTTGCATATATGTCTGATCCACGTGTATATGAAGTCTCAAATATGCTGGGTAGATATAGAATCACACTCTGGTCGCCCGGGATGATTTTGATGATCGTCCGGACATCATCAGAATTTATGTTCGAGTTTCGAAAGTGGGATATCTATATATTTTCAATTGACGGGTGTGAGAACCAAAACTTAGCTAGAGTTATTGTTGTGATTTGACACTAAAAATATGATTTTGAGTATATATTAAAGTTATATGATTGAAAAGTTAATCGACTAATTGATTGTTGGTTGTGACATTTGATTATTAGTTTAACTAATAAAAATATGGGAACGATAATTAATTTAACCAATATGAGAATGAATGATAAGTAAAGACAAATCAAATCAAATATTGAATTAAATTGAAAATTGATTGGAATTGCATGGATGTACATAGATATGTGTGAACAGGTCATAGCATGGAAGCTAAGTAGAGGAATAAAATTGTATGCCCGACAAATGGGTACATGTTTATTGTATTTCTTGGGTTTTGATGATTTTATAAGCCAACTGGCAAGCCGCTTGGCTTTTTCTTTTTGATTGATGAGAGCCCTATGAGCCAAGTAGTGGTTATACCGATCTCCCCGTACAAAGGAGGTTATGGCGAAATTTTTCAAAAATTTAGGATGTTAGCCAAATTTTTGAGAAATTAGAAATTCTTAGAAACTGAAAAGTTGAAGGATGAAAGCCAGAATGAAAGTTGAGTTGGTCAATTAAACAACTTTCAGCTCCGTTCCTTTTCGAGGACGAAAATATTTTAAGTGGGGGAGATTGTAACAACTTCGAATTTCTGAACCAATTTAAAAATTTTGTTTTAGCTATTTTAATGGATTTTGAATATTTAAAATGATTTATTTTAAATAATAACGATTTAAAATTTTATTTAAATCAAAGTTAGAATGTATAAATTTATTTTAATTATAAAATGAGCCTGAAATGACGCGATAGTTTGAAAATTCAATTTTAAATTTTAAATGAATGTACAGAATTCAAAATATATCGGATTTCAGTAAATCCAAAAATATTTGAATCTATTTAATGATATCTTTCTAACGAATGTAAAAACTGAGATTTCACTTTATAAATAGTAATTTATGTCCAGTTTAAAATTCAAAATAGTCGCTATGGAATTTTTTTTTATATATTACATAGCCCTTATAAATAGCCATTTGCAAATGACCTCCGTTTTCGGCAAAACCACTTTTGTTGGATCCGGAATGTCAAATTATAGTTAGATTCCAATTTTTGTAATTTTTGGAATTAATATGTGAGCACGGTAAATTTAAACGTGTTTTCAATTTCAGTTTAAATTAAATCGACCAGTTAAAAAGGCCATAAACAGTCTCCAAATTCGACGAAATTAGTTTTGTTGAAACCGTATTTGAAAAACATAGCGAGAATTCCAAATTTCGTAATTTTTGGAGCTAGTATGTGGCCATACACAATAAATTGTGAATCGATCAGCCATTTAACCCGAAACAGGACTTTTTGAGCAATCAGACTCGGAATTCAGCGAAACCAGTTTTGTTGGGACCGTATCATCAAGACATAACAGCATGTCAATTTTCATCGCTAACGGAGTTCGTGTGTGACCATGGCATCGATAAATGTCGACTAGAGAAAGCGTGAACTAAGAAATTAATAAAATAATGAACCCCACTACTATATAACATCTCTTCCACTTACTAAACCCTCATTTATCTTCTTCCTCAAAAATTGGCACCAGTCCTCTCTGGAAATTGGCGAAAAAGCCCTCCAACACAAAACAAATTATATCTCTTAATCCATAAACAATTATCCAAAACGGTTTCTGGGTATTGTAGATCAAGATGATCTCTACCTACCACAAAAATTTGAGCACCTGTCGTTGCATGGATTGGGAGAAATCGAAGGTCAACTCCATAAAAGCAGTTTCGGTTTTTGGAGGATTGTGAGCAAACCGTCGAGTGTTTGAAAGTGGCACCAAAGGGAAAATGGTAAAGGAGAGGAAGGGCTACGAGTTTGTCTTTGGGTGTTTGACCTGAAGTTGTTGTGGTGGACGGAATTCTAAGATCAACGGAGATCAACGTTTTTGGATAGCAGCGAACCTTATTTCGCATTTTCTTATCAGTGGAGGCGGCATTGGCCAGTGGTGTTCGAAGATGGATGGTTGGCAGTGCCGCGACAGTTCTTTTGGTAGTGGTGCGCGACGCTGGTTCGTCATGGTGGCGGTAAAATTGAGGGATGAACGGATTTGGGGGTTTCCAGAAATTGGTGACAAGTTGGGCGGAGCGCCGGCAGTCGGACCAGCGCCATGGTCAGGCGCAGGCGGAGGTAGGGTTGGCCAGACTTCCGGTGGTCCTAGGCGGCGGCAAGAAGAGATGGACAATGGCGAACAACGTTCTGACGGTTTTGAAATGGTAATTAGGTATATTTAGTTTAATTAATTATTTAATTTTGTATTTAAAATTTAAACGTCAATAACTTTTTGCCATGAACTCGAAATTACATGAAACTGGATCTGTTGCGATCGAGGAGTCGAGAGCTTCACAACAAAACTGACCGGGTCTAATTTGGAGCTTGTTTGAATTTGGAGTAAGTAAAAATCCAAACGGTACCAAAACCGTCAATTAAATACTAGCGGAGTGGAAATCAATATGAGAACTCCTTATTCAAACTATTTTCATTCTGTTATTATATCCTAGGTTGCAGACGGGGCTTAGTAGCTCTTGACACTACTTTTTGTACAAACCTTGGATGATTTGTGTGGTATGATTATGTTGTGGAAAAATTGATTTTATTTTGGAATTGCTGGATTGATTGATTGTGGTGTATGACGCGAGCCAACATCAGGAGAGGGATAATGCTAGACATTATTCTGGTTCTAATATCGAGCCGTTATAATGCCGATTTTTTCTGAAACTGAAATATATAAATTATTTATATAAATTGTATATAAAATTTTCCTAAAAATAAATTGGAATAAATATTCATTTACAAGTTAGACGGCTTGTTTATGGACACCTATTTGTCTGATATTGATTGAGACGATAAATTTTACACATCGCCCAACTACACAAATAATAATAATAAGTATTTGTTGTTTGAAAACCCCACACGGGTATTGGGAGTATATTTAACATACACTAATCCCAATATTTAGTCGTATGTCATTCGATGGGTTGACAGACTGTGATGAGCATTATTTATTTATTTTAGTGCTCATACAGTTGTAGAATGCACCCTGCATGATGTTTGAATGTGTAATGACTATTTATCATTATTGTTGAATACATGCGATGTATGAAATCCATATAACTGAAATTATATGGTAATTAATTAAATCGCATTCCGATTCAGAAATAAAGAATATTTTAAAATAATATAATATTCAAAAAGGAATCAAAATATGATTTTGATGTCCGATTTGGATGGACACGAAAATATTGAAATATGGAAGCCGAGTCATGTAGTTAAACGCCATTTTTACCCGAACGGGTTTATCGATCGATTTTATTCATTTGATAAAGAATACGAAAAAGGAAATGGATTTCAAAACTAGATATTTTGAAAATATTATCATTTTAATATTATAATGATGTAGAATATTCAATTTTGATTTAAAATTGAAAATGAAGTTGAAATGGTTTTAAAACGAATGTATAAACGATTTATAAAATATGTTTTAAATGGAAATTGACGATATGCATATATTACATATATATAATGGCCCGAATAGAACGCGTCGCACAGCGACTATTCGCGAATTTCGACCATTAACTTCAAATTGATGTAACGGGAGATCCGACAGTCAGATTCTACTAAAACTGGAACCGTTGGGTTCGTATCGAAAAGAGCTTTCCAATAACTATAAGAGATTTGAAATCTAACGGTTGGATTTGTAATTATGTCCAAATCAATTTCAGAAAAGGTCGCTATGAATGTAGTTTGATTGTCGGTATTGGAAACCGACTGTAAAGGCCTTAATAAAATTATTAAAAATATGGAAAAATTATGTAAAATCATAATAAATAATTTGGAAAGCTTTTGGTTGAAAAATTCCAATTTTTGAAAGGGTAAAATATATCTTTATCTAAATGAACTAGTTATTAACTAGAACAATAATCCAATGTTACTAAATAAATAAGTCACATTTTTGGGTTTATCGTGAATGGTGTTTTAAATAACAGTTGTTCTTTAACCCAATTAACAGTGAAGATATGATTTGGAATTTATAAATTTGTTTATTAAGATTTAATGCAAATTTTCCAAAGTAAAGATTTCCAATTTAATATATTAAATTGGAATTGGATGGAATTCGATTCGGTAATAATCGAGATGAACTTATGTGAAGGAAGACCGATACTATATATGGAATTTAAAAGGCTTTGCCGTTATTCCATTTATAGTATTGATTGGGTATGGAAATTTATATCGATTATATATTGATCTGTTTTCTGTGAAGATTCCATAGTTGGGAAGCTGATTTGGGTTTATTGTGAACTGGGTTTTAAATGACAGTAGTTCTTTAACCCAGTTAAAGATAAGATTAATTTCTTAAATTTGAATAATCATTAAGTAATGATTTTTGAGATTAAAACTGAATTAGAGTGTTAATGAATCTTTAGTTAGATTGGAATGAGAATAAGGTAATTAAATTTATCGAATTCATGAAATGATCGAGAATGGAGTACCACCAGTTTTCTCCAGGCGATAGTTAAATCTTTAATTAGATTAACGTGAAATGGTAATTAAATTTACCAATAACACCGTGGATGTTAGATATGGGGTACTACCAGTTTTGCTCCTTGGGATGAATAGGTTGGAATTGGGATTAATAAATAAATGATTACTTCGGTATGGCTCGATAATCCCGACTAGTTTTATAAACCTTATTTGGTTTAGAAATGTAGAAAGATAAAATGAAACCTTTTGAAATTGATATCCAAAGGAAGATTAAAGAGCAAATTTAAGAATTTGTCTTTGATAAAATTAATGGGAACCTTTCCCTAAAGTTGTGAATATTTGAATAAAAGAATATTCTGAATTGGAATGAGGCGTATGATGTGTTTTTATAGCACTTGATTATAAAATACGTGATTTATTCGGAAAGACCGGGTTTAACCCATTCTGAATAACTAATAAGGCGACTAAATGACGATGATATGAAGACGGTGGTTGAAGACCGGAGATCTTCAGATCGTTTGGATGATTACTGATGTCTTGATTGGGATGTACACCCAAGAAAAGGTAATAAGTGGTGATCGTCCAGACGTACTTAGAGATCGACCAGATATGCAAGGGCCTCTCTCCTGTATTGGACATATGGGACGAGGAATAAAGTGCCTCCAGTTTCGTTCAGACCCAGAATGGACTTGCAAATGGATGGTATGTCTGACATAGTATTCCTTTATACTGTATTCGTTGATCTCTGCTAAATATATATCTGTTTGGTGGAGGAGAATTTATTCTCTTGCTTAACACCCTTCTCTGAGACGTACAAGCTTAGAGGTTATATATTGATGGAAATCAACGGAAAGGTATGGATTGACAGTGTGGCATGGTGAGATGCAAATAATCAAGGATTTTGTTGAAAAACAGAGTCTTGTGGTTGATGATCAAAGTAGAGCTTTATGTAGCGTTAGTTCGCGAGCTTCACTCCCCGGTATGAACCTAAAACGGGATTTGGACCGCAGGAAAATTGTATATGTTAGTTCTAACTATGAGTAACGTCATGGTTTGAAGCCCATACTGTTTATTCATGTGGATGTTGGAAAACTTTCCTGATGCATGGAAAGCGAGGTACCTCGGATATGATTTGAGTCCCTGGTGGCTCTAGAGTGGTCGACGTTACTGACCCATTTTGGAGGTTCAATAGGACCGGCTAACATATAGTTTATGGTATTGCCAATCATCGACGGATGGCCGGCCCTGCCGCTTCCAAGGGTTACCCGTATGTGTGATCCTAAGGCATTTGCTAGAATGTCTCGAAATCGGAAGGATGATCCCTTGCCTTGGTTCATAGATGGAAATCAAATTTTCAATACGTGATTTTACGCTTTTAGTTGTAAACCTATATGGCGACGTAATATAATGGTACCTACGCCGCCTATGATTGATACATTTATATTTGAATTGATTTCTTTACTTATAGTAATAATAAAAGATGCAAATTCGTGTGTCTAGCATATTTAGATATTATAAGGGAAAACTCTATCCTCGACTGTGTTCATTGTGTGATGGGACCTGAGTCTTACAATAGCTTCATTATTCTCTTTAGCATTGCGCTGTTATTTTTATGCACTGGTATTCATGGGGGATAAACCCGTTCCGTGTTATACGGCGTGGTCCTTTGATTTACCTAACTTTAAAACAAAAGCTAATAGCTGTTTAGTTCTTATACCAGTCCCATGACTAACTCAGAGTTTATTGTTTTAACCTAATCTCTGAGTACCCATATTTTCCACATAGGCAACTAGTAGTTTTGGTTTTCGCAGATATTTATTTTCACAGGATCGTGGATTACAGCTGGGGCTATATTCAGAAAGCTTTGTATCTATGTATTTCATTTAGTTGTGCTAGTAGATGTACTTCCGCTACGCATTGTATTTATACATTTTATTTCCGCTGCTACGTATTTTAAATCTCTGATATTTTCTGTAAAATATTTAAACATACTCTGATATATTCTTGTAATCTTATGCAAAGTGTTGTAATAAGAAATGAAATGTTCTATTGTTTGTGTTTTGATGTGTCATGTTCTCAAACCAATCCAGGCTTTCCCGTAAGGGGGATTTCGGGTCGTTTCAGCACTAACATCTTTGGTGCGGGGCAATCCAGTGACCCACATCCATAGGGCGTATATAAGTTTGCTGAACAACTTATGGAGATATTACATAGCATCCAGACTCCCACTCCTACTTGATCATATCCCTTTGTAGGACTTCCTTTGCACGCATGTGTAGTTACTTTTATCATTTAGGAGCCAACCCTTTCAAAGGTTCAGGGACTGATCTAGAAGTCTTAGTATGGATGTGTACATGCGAGCACATCTTTTCTCGCATGGATTTATCTTATCAGCATTGCGTCCTTGTAGCATTAAACATGTTACAAGTATGTGCAATGGATTGGTATGAGCTTCTTATTGCTGAGATCGATGAGTACCCTTAAAGTGGAAGTAGTTTAGAGTCCATTTCGAGTTGAAGCTCATGCCCGAGTCTGAGAAGGAATTCTTAGCTGGATGTTACCTCGAGTTGAAATAGGGAAAATATTCAATTTCTGAGTATGTGTCTTCCGTCGAAGCTTTGTCCAAGTATGGCATCGAGCACATTATTATGTTGTACAAAAAGAATCTAAAGTTCATGTGTGGTCTTAAGAAGTATTTGAAGAAGGACTTGTTATTTCTTCTTAATCTTTCTTTTAAGGACTCGTTAATGAAACACTTCATATTGAAGCCTTTGTGAAAATAGAGATAGTAATAATGAGCTATAATTTTGGGAAAATCCAAACAAGAAGAAATGTTTTTTTTTGTGACTTCAAATCATCTCGACCGAATAGGAAGAAGTAGGATGAGTCTAGTTCCTATTCTGGTGTAGCACATCTTAGACCAAGAACGTGCTACAATTGTAGATCCCATGATCACTAATCTAGAAATTGTCCCGAGCCTCGTATCTGTCATATTTGAAAGTAAAAGGGAAATTTTACTATGCTCCCCTAAAGCTTCAAATAACTCTAACTCTGTGAAACTAAATTGTAATGGTTGCCTCGGGTAGTTTTCTAAGTCGTAAGGTACCTTCTTTTCTATGTTTTAAGGTTCTATTGTATTTTGTGACTGCTTTATTCGATATTCCTTTGATACGAGCGTGTCATGCTCATTTGCGTCGAAGGAATGCGTAGAAGTTATTCCATTAAAAGTGTATGCCTTATAAATCCTTTATAGATTATGAATCTCACTAGAAGATCTGTAGTATGTAGTACGCTCGTAAAAATATTGAGGTCATCCTTTGTGATTTCTCCTCCTTGTACAAACTAGCATGAAATTCATTAGCTTGGTTATGATGTTAGTTTATAAATGGAATTGGCTTATTCGAAATGAAGCCGAATCCTACAATCCAAAAGAGTCGTGCATCTTGAGTATCATGATTCGATTGAATAGTTGTGTTGTATGCTTTAGGATGTCGAATGCAATTTCAAGAATTTTCTCTAGTTTCTCTTAAAACTCCAGATAATGGTGACACAACTCGACTTTATGTCATTGGGAAATTTTATTTTTGTTTGAGCATGTTTTGGGATATTCACCTAAGTGGGAGACTATGTTCGTATCGATTATGTTCCTAGTGTTTAGACTGGTATCCGTCCTTCTATGAGGATATCCATCAAAGGGAAAAAGAAACCAGGAGTTTTATTGTAACGACCCAGGGATTTTCGACTCCGAAAATCGACACAAAACCCATGTCGACTATTCAGACATCGGAAATACCTGATCTTTAATAGAAAGAAGTTAGAGGGTGAGAAATAGAAAGAAAGAAAATTAGAATAGAAGAAGAAGAACACAGTTAACTGAATCAGAGTAAATACGAATCTCACAGCGGGACGAATAAAATATATGATATAATATAACTTTGAAATACAAAACAGTATCTGTACTTACATGTATCATCAGAGTACATCACATACATATCACAACGGAAATAAACTATATAGATCTAGCATTGAAGCCTCCTGCTCCAAGCTCCTCCAAGTATATCTGTAAAATCGCGACTACTTGACTACCCGTACAAATTTGGGCACACAAGAGTTTAGGGAAAACAAACAAAATAAACTCTGGGTTAGTCATGGGACTGGTGCGAATAAACTCCAACCATTTGGTTTAACTTTTCAAAATCCTTTTCAAAAGAAAGGATAATCGTAAGACCAATCCACACATAAACACGGATGTTTTTTACCTTACGATAACCCAAAACATTTTTGAAATCAATAATATTCTGATATTATAATAGTGTCTAATACAAGTAAATATCAATCTAGCAGAACGCTTGCATCCCACGCTCCACATATATAATATACAATCAAAATCGCGGGCGCTTATTGGAGATTGGATTCCGACTATGACAAGGTATGGAACCACCTGCCGATAGTGTATCTCTAGAGAGGAATACACTCGGTTCAACAAGAACGTCTTGCAACCCGGACACACATAACCGACCACTCATTTCTCCTGAGTGTATCGAATATATCGTCATCTACGGTTGCTAGCAATATAACCATTCCCGGGAGATAAAGAAGCGAAAAGAAGTAACAAATATGAATATTCTCTAGATGGTGACAATACTCCTTAATGGGGCGACCCACATAGCCATGCTGCCTGCCCGATTTTTGTCATTTCCCGGTTGATGAGGCTTGAGGTCATAGCGTATCTTTTGACAGATCATACATTCATTTACTTTGAATGCCACATCGTCATACCCGCTAAATCACAAATTGATTTCCACAAAAATACCACGGGTATAAAGCTAGGAGAAACGAATTCCTTCGCCACCAAATGTTGATACGTTTGAAGCGATCAACTTATGTGATCCATTAGATATACTCTGTCAGACATCCGTCCATACAAGTTATCCTGGGTCTGGACAAACCGAAGGCACTATTCTGTAAATCCATCTTGGGCAATTTCTATCTAGGATCGCCAGAACAGTCCTTGGACAACTCCATCTTCAATTATCTTCATCAGACTTGATTTGCAATGCTAATGCCCATACAGAGTGGTTTTCAGATAATAAATCTAATCCCGGTCTCTCCGTATCGACGACGGAAAAATGGTCAAAAACTTTGATAGTTGGTGATTTAACTATCAAAGGAAAACATGTGTACAAACAACGGTCATATTTCCAAATGGAAATCTTTACAGAGCAAATCATCACTCAACCCTGATCCCCTTTAATTTAATTTGCCATTCAATTGTTCATTCCCCCCATTTTCGATCCCGTATATTCGTAAATTCTTATTTTCTAAATTAAAAAAATATACGTTATTAATCATTGGAAAACATTTCCATATTTACTCCTATTTCTTATTTTCTATATTAAAACGTTTCTGGTTTCTTATTTGGAAAACATTTACAAGACTCCTTCATTGGATTTAAATAGATGTTTAAATAAAACATCGCTATGCCAACTCGAACCATTTACACTTATTAACTAAATTCAATTAACTAACCTTCACTATCGAACATTAACCATTCCTTAGTTAAAAATGAAGTCAATCAAGTTGGGGTATAACTACCTCTCAGACCTTAACTGAACAACATTTCTAACCTCGAAATAGACAAAGTTCACGTTTTAAATCTTCAACAACTTCCTTACGTAACTCTCGGATTCTATTTACGAATCCATTTCTTTTTCAGAAATCATTTGATTATAACAATAGTGTTATAATCCCATGCTTCTGAAATATAATAACTTAAATATAACTTTTATTTCTTAATTTGAATAAATAAATAAATGATTTATTAAATAAATAAATCTTGATTTAAAACCCAGAAAGTAAATAGTACTTTCCCGAATTTGATATAATCGAATCCAAATGTATAATTCTCTCTCAAATAATCTCTATTCGATAATTCTTTTACGAATAAACGATATTCGATTATTTTTCTTTCAAATAAACTATATTCGATTATCTCTCCTTCGAATAACTTATATTCGATAATCTCTCTTCGAATAACTTATATTCGATAATCTCTCTTCGAATAACTTATATTCGATAATCTCTTTTCGAATAATTTATATTCGATAATCTCTCTTCGAATAACTTATATTCGATAATCTCTCTTTCCTATCCCATTCAAATTCCCAATTGAATTCCTATTTCAAAACCCAATTTCTTTATGAATGTTTTAATTTATAAAATATTTATTTTAATCCATTTTTCACATTGAATGTGGAAATGTTCCTTTTATATGATCCATTAAGTTTGGTTTCATATTTTAAAAGAATATTCCATTTCCAAATTCTATTTATACTTCTATTTATATAATTATTCATAAGAAATCCCCCTTTTTTACTTTTAACACTTAAATCTCATTTATAATCCCCTTTATAAATGTTATGTTCAAATTCTATTAAAAATATGGCGGTTAAAACCAATTTCCACTTCTCTATATAAGTTCAGACTTATATATTCCATTTATCAAATGATAAATATTTTAATTAATTTATAAAAAAAATCATTATTTATAAATTATCTTCTCCATTTTATCGGTTAGAATAGATTTCTATTTAATTCCACTTTAAATTAATCTTTTCCATTCATCTGTTAAAAACAGATTTCCGTTTAATATTTATTTCCCACTTATTTTCTTTTATAAAATTCTATTCATTTTATAAAATACTCCCTTTTAAAACTCCTATTTATTTTCTGAATAAATATTCCCTTTATAATTCTATTTGCAAATGATTCCAAATATTTCCTTTTCAATTCTATTTGTAAATGTTTAACAAATATTCCCTTTTCAATTCTATTTGTTTTACAAATATTTCCTTTATATAATTCTCTTTATTTCATATAATTATTTCATTTATAAAATTCTATTTATTTTATATAAATATTTCATATATATAATTCTATTTATTTTCCAAATAATCCATTTTCTAATTTTATTTATTTTCCAAAATATTACCTTTTATAATTATATTTATTTCATATAAAAATTTCCCTTTATATAAAATCCATTGATTTTATATAAATATTTTATTTTCAAAATACACTTTTAAAAATTCTCTTTTTACTTTCCAGTATCACTTATGGTATTAAAATACCAAATCAAAAGGATCAATCATCATCCAAACACACATAATCAATAACAGATTATATACCACGCCATATATCACAATATATGAAAAACAATATTATAAATATAGAGGAATCCTGTTAGATCCCTCCAACCTGTTTCCCTGGATCCACAGATGTTAAACAATATAATTAACATCAATTTCATTTCAATATGAAATATTCTAATCAACAGAATCAATATTTAATTAACGATATATATATATATAACTATATCGGTATTTTCAACCAATTAGTTAGCAGTTCAACCAACTAATCAACACACAGTAATCAACCAATATTTATCAGTTCTAAAAATACGTTATGAAAATATCAACTGAGCAGAGTTAGTGAGATTTACTCACATTGGATGGTTATCGTTAAATAACGATTAACTATCTTTGATTCAGACGGACGTTTTATTTTACTATAAATTGTAACGAGCTCCAATTCACTTCCAGTCAGTTCCATTGTGTAGCCGACGTCCCTGCGATCCCAACGGGTCCTATTTTGTCAAATTCGGATCACGCATGACAAAGATATAAAGGTTACAAGTTATATACTATTTAATTTATATTAAACTTAAATGTAAATCATTTTGGGCTATACCAAAACTAGTCGACCGACATACTCCTTCGAAAGCCCAAACCCGCGACTCAAGCTTCTTCCCCAAAGGAAATTCATGTGCTCTGTACAATACTAACCACTGCCAATCATTTTTTTCCATTTTTTTCTCCACCTCCTCTCAACTATAAATCCAATAAAAACCACCATAAATCTCCCCGTCAAACTTCGATTCAACCCATACTAAAATGAACGAGCTCGGAACCTCCTCCTACAACGCGTCGATGGCAATTTCTCGTGAGCTACAGGAAGACTGGCGACTTCAAGCATCACCGAATCAACACAAAAATCCATATGAGGTGCTAAACAACCTCACAAATCTCAAAACAACATCCGTTTCCTGCATCGATGCCTCCTTTCCATGATAATTCAAACCCTAGGTCTACTGCTGATATTTGAGCTTCAGCAGATCAATGGCGCACTCCACAAAATAAATATAGGATCGAAGAGAATCGTCCAAGGAATTCATATATATAAGTTTTATGATTTTAGAATTTTTATATGGATTGTTTTGATTTTATGAAGATGTAGAAATACATGTTTTAGTTGTGGAGAGAAAACTGGCAGCGGGTTTGGTGATTGACCAGAGAAATAAAGTGTTTAGGGTTAGTGTAAGATGGAAGGGGTATTTATAAAGTGGTTTATTATTTTATTTTTATTCGATTTTATATCCCGTTTTAATCAAACGCTGCTTGAATTTGTCTTTTAAAAATGCGTATGATCATATACGATACCGAAAAATCATGGAAATGGGCATGCAGCTACAGTTCGACATTACAGACCCAATGAAACTAGTTTCTTCGAATTCCGACCTCGTTTGCTCACACAACGTATTTTTAAAGTCAAATTGTTGACTATTTTTCAGATTAAAATCCCGTACGGCCACATACTGACTCCAAAAATCACGAAAATTGAAATCTAACAATAATTTAATATTCCGGATCCAACAAAATTAGTTTCGTCGAAAAGGGAGTTCATTTGCAAAACTGGCTATTTTTAAAGCTCTAAATGAACCCATTTAAATATTAATATATTTAAAAATAATTAAATTAAATAATAATAATTCAATATTATCATATATATATTCACGTACAACATCATATAACTCCAAAATAAATATATCAGGATTTATAACCCGATATTTCAAAATTCCCAATTATATTGATATTCGATTTATATTTAAATCCTTTTATAATATAAATAAATTGTTATAAATTATAAAAGAATTCCATTGCGACTATTTTAAAATTTGATTTGGACATAACTAACAATTTATACAACAAAATCTCGATTTTTCTCTTCCATTAGAAAAATACATTTCACCAGCTCCGAACGTTTCTTATTTCACAGAAATCCGAGTTAAAACGGATTCTGTACATTCAATGGAAGTTCGAATCGCCAAATTACGAACTACCGCACCATTTCAAGCTCGATTATAATTAAAATATAAACTATACGTTCAACAGACATTTATAAATAAATTCGTTATTATAATTCAATTATAAACGGAATTAAATTTCTAATACTATCCAATTCACAAAATATTGTGAATTCCACTATTTCCGACTATTTCGGAATTAAATATATTATTCTATTATTTATATTAATTCAATATTCAATATTATTTAATTAAACGACCATTTAAATTTCTAAATCATATTTTAAATAATTAAATAAATTAATTATTATATCACTAAAATTACGGGACATTACATTCTTCCCCCTTAAAATAATTTCATCCTCGAAATTGCTAAGGTAGAAAACAAACCCTATTAATTGGGTTAACAGTTATTTTTTTACTTCTTAACTCCGGTTTCAACTGAACCAATTTCTTTCAATTAAAATATTAATTAATTCTTATTAACGAAAATTTCCAAAAATTCTAAAAAAAATCTAACTTTAACGACCCAGCAAGAAATTCGATGCTCGAATTTCGACAAAACATATACAACCCATATTACTTGCCAAAACTCAGGTATCGAACAACACCAGATTGTTAAGAGAAAGAAATTAGAGGGTTGAGATAGAAAGAAAGAAATATTAGAATAGAAGAATAAGAAGAACGCATCAGAATCTCACAGCGGAACGAATAAATATAATATAGCAAACCTCTTTATAAAAGAAACTGTATATATATACACACACACATACCATTTATCAAAGTACAGTGTACATCAATCACAGCGGAAAATAACTGTATATATATAACTAATGGTGAAGCCTCCTGCTTCCGGCTCTAGAAACTCCAAGCAAAAGCTAACCTGGAAATATACTCGGTCTGACCCGAGCACATTTGAAGCAAAGCAAAATTCACCTGGATCAGTCTGGAATACTTTCAGTGATAAATTCACAACACCACAATTTTGTTTAACTTTGAAATATCCTTTTTGAAAGAAAAGGATAATAGTAAGACCAGCCCACACATAAACACGAACGGTTTTTACCTTACTATAACCCAAAACAGTTTTGAAATCAATATCTCTTCTGATATTATAATAGTGTGTATCAAATCACAAATAAATATTAATCTAGCAGAACGCTTTCATCTCACGCTCTACATATATAGTATACAATCAAAATCGTGGCTCTTATTGGAGAATGGATTTTCTGGCAAGGTATGGGACCACCTTTCGACAATGTACCTCCGGAGATGAATACATTGGGGTTCAACAAGAACGTCTTGCAACCCGGCTACACATGACCGACCCCTCATTTTTCTTGAGAGTACCGAATATATCATTACCACAGTTGGGGGCCAGTCAACCGAATCGATAACATACGTATGAAAATAAAAGGGACAACCAAAGGCATTTGATTTCTCCAGATCAGGTAATGATATACCCTTTTAATGGGTGTGACCCACATAGCCATTCTGCCTACCCGATTTTGTGTCATTCCCGGTTGATGAGGCTTGAGGTCACGTTTAGTACATCTC
This sequence comes from Allium sativum, assembly GCA_030737875.1. NCBI lineage: Eukaryota > Viridiplantae > Streptophyta > Magnoliopsida > Asparagales > Amaryllidaceae > Allium > Allium sativum. The sequence goes on along the minus strand of CM060912.1, from coordinate 389,672,126 downwards.
CATTTACTTTGAATGCCACATCGTCAGATTCGTCAAATCACTAATTGACGCCCACAAATACACTCCGGGTGTTAAGCAAGAGAATAAATTCTCCGCCACCATACTTGGTATATTTGTAAAAATCAACGTACATGATTCTTAAGGAAATACTTCGTCAGACATTCGTCCATACAAGTCATCCATGAACAGGATGAACCGAAGGCACCCTCCTACTGCATCCTAGGAATCACCCTATAGATCAGTAGCGAGTAGTCCTTGTAATCCATAGATTTCAATCACGACAGAACCACAGTATATCTCTGGCTGCAGACCAGAGATTATAAGTAGTTCTTTCGTTTATGAATATCCACGTTCTTCGATGCTCCATATTTATTCCTTGCAAATTAGTTTCGATTGTAACGACGATTCGAAGTGGGTTTGGGTCTAATTCCCATCTCAGTCTCTCCGAAACAACACGTTAAAAGGTCCAATAGAATAATATTCATTTGATAGTCGGTTATTTAACTATCAAATCATAACAGAGTTGTTAAGTACGTTGGCAGCTCAGGTCATTTATATTAAAACATTTCATTACACCATTTCATCGATTTTTATAAATCGATTCTAGATTCTTACAAAAAACTCTTTTGTAACTCGAAAGTATTAATCGACGGTCTCCTATCGACAAACTTCCCTTTCCATTTCCTTTGTCAGGAAATATTTTTATATTTCACAAAAACATCTTTTAATTTTCCTAATTTGGGAAACTTATTATATTTCCATAATCTTTTTGCATTTCCTCATATTTCAAATATCACAATATTTTTGTAACCCACTTCCCATTTCCTTTACTATTGGGAATATCATTTATATTTCTGTTTAATCACACGGCCTAGGTTTAATTACCAAAATCCTTCCCTTATTTCGATCAAACCACTTCACTTAATTCAGTTTCCAAGGGAACTCTTATTTTTAAAATCCTCATCTTGGGTAGAACCCTTTTTACAAACTTGTTTATATGATTTGAATTAACCTTCTAATCCTTTTAATACTAATCCATTTCATAACTTTTATTTCGTTTTAAGAAAAAGAAATTCTAATTGTAAAACTCTCGCTATAGTTATTATAAAATAAAAGTAGTTATTTTTCCGATTAACTAAAACTAGCATAATTAATCCATTTTAAAAGTTTATCTAAAGATGATAAATTTTATTAATAATAGACAGCTCGTTAATCATTTTCCTATCCATTACAAACGAATACTATCTCTTGATAATAGTGAAGCCGTTCAAGTTGGGGTATTTTAATTACCTCTCAGACCTTGCCCGACAGCGTTCTTATCTCAAGATAATAAAGGTTTGCAATTCAGCAAATCTAATATTTCATTCCCATTTACATTTACTATGGTTTTATAAACCATTTCCTTCTATTTAAAAAACCCACTTTACCTGCTAATTCCAATTACTATATTAAGTAAACTTCCCAATCTAATTTCCTATTCAATTTCAAAATGATTTTCATAAACCATATCTTATCTGGTAATGGCCTTATAATCTCTTACGTTATTAAGCAATTCTATATCCTTGTGTACAAGTCCATTCAATCATCTTCTATGAAGTCCTATTTAATCACCTTCGTTTTTCTGAATAAAAATCTTATTCAAAATCCCCGCATTAGCTTATTAATCGCTTTACAAATTCCATTTACACCATTGTACTTTCCACTTGGAAATCACTTTCCGGTTTGGTCGCTTTAACTTTGTAAAAATATTAAGCAATCATTTGGTTAAAATCATTTCTTTTGCTTTAAATTCCTACATAATATTGGTTTAGAAATTTGGGATTTTATTTCCAAAATCTAATTTTTTTTCGATCCCTTATGTAAATTGGTTTCATATCTTTTATTTATAGAAACCCTTTTGATTGTATCGCTTTTACCTAATTTCATTTATTAAATAAATGCCCATCTTGAAATATCTTCTTTACTAAAACTTTGTTATCATATTTGAATTCATTATCCTATTTTTATACAAACTCTTCCTAAGGTTTACTTCCACTTATAATACCCTTTATTGAACTCATTTCATAAATACTTACAAATATAAATTCTTATCATTAAATAGTCTCTTAGCAAATTGTTTCATTAGAAGAGTTATTCTGTAACCCATTTTTCGAAATCATTTAACACTTTAACTTTAAAACTTTGGTTAGAAAACTTTGGTTTTATATAAACCTTTTAACTGATTTTCTTTTACTTTGCAAATTATCTAAATCAAAATAATTAACTTTATTAGTTGGAAATCATTTTAAACATCGTTACTTAAAAGTAAATTACATTTAAGATATCTCATTAAATTTATATATATTTATTTGCCAAACTATTTCCATTATATTAATTGAAAATAAATTAATCCAACAACAAATCTCAATTAAATAGTTGGCTCGGTCAACTTAAAACTACTCGTTAATCTGTTAACTGATTACAATTGTTTTTCCCCATAAGATTAATATAATTAATCTAATAATATCGCTTAATTGTTTTCCCAAATAGATTGTTCCTAAATTATCAACCTTTACGTCCATTTTGACTTCACAAACTTATATACTTATTAATTTGCCAAAACCAATAACTTATAATAAAATATTATTTTACTTATAAACTTTTATTTTAAATAATATAATTTAAACTTCTTTTTAGTTGTACATTTTATAACTTTAACGTTACTTTACCTTACGGCAATCAATGTTTAAAATTTTCGGTTTTTAGCCGTTCACTGCCAACCACTTAATCAATACTGTCAATTGATAAAAAATCACCACAACAAGTAATGTCCATTCAACCATATATAATCCAACAGGTTTTGATGTCATTCGAGGTTCAGTCAGTTCATAGATAACAAAAATAAATAACATACACGATATTTGAGGAATCCGGTCGGATCCCTTCAACCTGTCCTTCCCTACATTACAGATTATTATAACACTTTGTAAAAGCATAAAATTTTTAAATAAATAAATTAGCGATGATAAATAAATCAAAAGAAACCATTAAATCAACCATAAACAACCAGGGCAGCCAAACAACCAATATATATATATATATATATATATATATATATATATATATTAATGATATTTTAATTTATATGGATTTATCACATCATAGTAGTCCAGAAAAGTGTGAGAGTTAACTCACCATTTTTGTCGATGATTCATGTGTCATTTCCTTTAATTTTAAACAGCGTTCAAAATTAAATTCTGAATAGCTCCGATCCATTCTGAACCTGCCTAGCGATGTAGTGCTCTGACGATATGATTTCATTGGCCTTTTATTTCGTTGAATTCAGACAATATACGGACCGATTATCGTTATTACAACATTATACATGAATCAATATAATTTAACTAATTAAAATTCTTAATTGTTAATAACGTTTATTATTACCTTAAATCTACATATGTCCATGCGGTTTTCCTCCTTCCAGATAATATGTTTCCTTCCACCCCTTTTCTTCCTTTTTTTTAATCACCGAAAGCCTAAGCATGTGTAGCCCAAATCCTCTGTCCCCAAATTTCCCTATACCCCTGTCCCCATCCAATCAAAGCCTCTGATTTTTACAATTTTGCAATTAAGTCGGAGATAAAAAAAGGGCTTAACTGCAAAAGGTGGAAATCAGGGGGTGTTTATTGGTTGGATACAGGGGGACAGAGGGGTTTGGGTACAGGGGATTATTTTTGAAGCCTGTGAGCCCACCCATCATTACTTCATTTCCACGCATGCATGGTCTTCCTTCCAAAATTTACTACTTGCTACCGCATCTACCAACTTCCCAATGTTGTTGGCCTCATCCTCAGTATCCCCATCACGAGTTCGACTCAGCCAACCCCATCACTACCATCTCACACTCCATCTCAGGACCTGACCCCACTTTTTACGGTGCGAGTCACCCCGCTATTCTTCTCGTGCATGGAGGAAGCACGCACTCCTCCCATTTTCACGCAACATCTCCTCTGCCGTTGGGCTTTCCAGTCCAGCTCCTCATTATAGTCACCGTGCACAACAGTGTATCTCCCAAGTCCACTGCCGCCGACCACCGCAGCAAGCTGCACCACCTTCCCTCCTAGCTTTTGAACCGACGCCCCCTTATGGACCCCGCCTGCCATGATTGTCCATGTCCTCATTCACTTGGGTTTCGAAAAATGAAGGTGTTGTTTTTTTTCCGTTTAATGTTCGGATGGAAGAAGCCCGAGGATATGTTTTATTTTATATTATTATGGCTCGAATGGACAAGAAGAATGAGGACAGTGACTAGTTATATAATCACTGTTTCGAATGGATGAAGACATTTTTTTATTTAAGTTAGAACAGACGGTTTCTCTGAAGAGAAGAAGAAGGCAGGGATTTAAATAGGAGGAGAAAGGAAGACATCGTTTTCACTACAGTACAGCATAGGGAACAAGGCATGTGCATTTTTCAGAGATATTTTGGTTATCATACATGCACATGAAGGCCACTAGGACATACGATAGGAATATATTTTCTTTTATAATATTAATATACACATCCCTATCAATACCAGTGCAACTGACATGTTTGAACTGGAAACAACTAAGAAGGCAGATATTTTACAATCAATGGTTTTGGTTTTTAGCCAAAATTCTTGATTGGGATGTAGCATTGTACATGCTAGGTATTGACAATATATGAAAACAATAGACAAAGGATATTTCACAAATTGCATATGGCTTCGAGATAGATAGAGTTAGGCTCTCTGAAAAATTAATTAACTAGGATTTTGTCTCTTTTTTTATACATACGCTGGGTTGTCTTATTTTTTCAAAATGGGAACACATGGACAAAATTCCTAGTCGCCGTTGTTGAACAAAGTACAATTTTTTTTTGAGATTTTGTTTGAAATTTTCTTCGGATATCTGGTGATGTCGGCATGTGCAGAGATGCTTCGAAGATATGGAAATGACGCTAAAGAAAAATATTGCCAGGATACTTAGAACAGATAATGTATCTCTCAGCATGTGCCAGTTTCATTTTCAATTTGGATTCACAAAGATTTAACGAGAATTTGAAATGATTTTTCCGCAGTGCCGAGATTTTGGTTGTATACCATTTTCCAGATATTTTCATGTGCAAAGATAGACAATCGCTTTTTTTCATTTTGAAAATGTTGCAGCGCTTCAATCCAAAGTAACGGGGCTTGGTACGTAGGGATCTGATAAGGATTGGTATAGATGCGATCATGATTTTGTTTATGATAGACGAAGATTTTTTCTTTTAAACCAATTTATTCTTGGCACGCAGTTTATGAGCATTCTACGGAAGATAACGTACAAAACGATTTTTAAGAGGGGCATTCGAGCAAGATTTCATATAGTATCAAATACTTCGGGTTGAGTTTCAAGTTAAATCGATATCCAACTAAATAAAAATCCTTTATTTTTATATAAATAAATTTTTATATTATATAAATGAATTCCATAGCGACCATTTGAAAATTTGATTTGGACATAAAACGAAATCTACCATACAAAAACCCGATTTTTCTACTTCATTAGAAAAATATTATACAATAGATCCGGACATTTCTCGTTTTGAGAAAATCCGACTTATATTGGATTATGTACAGCCAATTAAAGTTCAAAACGCAATATGATGAACGTGCCGCTATAGCTCATTTTATAATAAAATTATAAATTACGTTCTATCGTCGTTTAATAAACGAATCCATTATTATATTTCCAAAATAAATAATATTAAACCATTTTAAATTGTCCGTTAACATTATATTAAAATTTGACACTTTCTGATTGTTTTGGTAATAAAATATTATTGTACTATTTATATTAATAACATATTCAAAATAAATTGGTTAAATTTAATTATTTAAATTCAAATCAATATTTTAAACAATAAAATAATTCAAATAATTGGTCAGAAAAATCCGGGACGTTACACTAACACCCTAAATTTCTGAAAAATTTCGCCCGCACCTCCTTTGTACGGCTCAATCGGTACAACTACAACTCGCCTCTCTGGGTCTTCTCCAACCAAAAGAAAATAAAACAGCCAAGCGGCTTGCCAAATCGGCTCATAAATCACCAAACTCATATAAAAATAAACATGTACCTTTTTGTCAGGCATATCATTATATCCCTTCCATCTTCCACCAATTCAACATATACCAATGTCATCCCAATCAAACTTCAATCAGTTTTTATCCGCAAACCCAAATCGTTCACGTGTCCAAGCCAATTTCCATTTCAAACCAAAGTTCCAATCTGGATTCTAAAGTCCTAACTCATCAATTCAACTTACTTAACCTTGTTAAGTTCCATCCACATATTTCATTAGCTAGTTAATTCCTCTAGTCAGTTATCTTCATCCCAAAGTCACACTTCTGATTTTTATTTCAAAAATCAATCCATTTACTCAACTGAGTCCAATTATGCACCAAATTCCAATTCTACTTGATATTACTCCATTTCAATACAGTTTCCACTTAACTGGCTTTAACTCATTTTTAATTTGTTTTCACAAATCCCCTTTTTAATTTGTTTTAATTCAAACAATCTGTTTCTGGGAGTTTTAAACAGCCTAGCTTCGCAAAAATCAAATATCTTTTTTTTGGAATTCAAAACAACTTGCTTTTCTCAAAACAATTCCAAAAATCAAAATCTTTAGTAGTAATCCGTCACTTACAACTCGAAAATGAACACTGATGATGTGGCCAGCATCATCAGAATTATTTCCCAACGATCGAAGTGAGTTCAATACTATATCACTTTCAAAATTCAATTCTTAAACACCTCCATTTTGAAACAATTCAAAATACCCTTTGCAATGCTTGTAAACAATTAAAGATCTCCCAGGATTTTAAAATTCTCATATATTTGATCCATATTTATTTACCAACACTTATTCAAGTTTTCAGAGTTTTAATTCCAATTCTAATTTTAATTCCAGATTTAATTCATCTAATTCCATATACTACGCTTATATGAATTCTGATTGGTTATTTACATAACCATTTCAATTATAACCTTATCCGATTATAATAACAACCAACACATCCAATATACTATATTATTTCCAATATCTATACTTTCTTTTATATCGAAATATAATTTAGGTAAAATTATTTCATATACCCACTTTTCAAAACATACTGTGTCGGTTTATCGTATTCAAGTGTTTAGAAACTCCTATCGATACAGTGGACCAAACTGATCAACCAGAGTTCATAAACAACTCAACCAATAAATCACCACAATATAAAACATTTTTTTTATAAAATCTACAAATACGTTCACTCGTATATATGCACTCAAACTCATTCTAGGGTATTACTAACCCCATCTCTACTGAGTCACACCACAGAGCAAGATAATTACTTAACCTTCAGCTCTGATACCACTGTAACGACCCAGAGATTTTTGACTTCGAAAATCGACACAAAAACCATGTCGACTATTCAACATCGGAAACACCTGATCATTAATAGAAAGAAGTTAGAGGGTGAGAAATAGAAAGAAAGAAAATTAGAATAGAAGAAGAAGAACACAGCTAAACTGAATCAGAGCAAATACGAATCTCATAGCGGAACAAATAAAATATATGATATAATATAACTTTGAAATACAAAACAGTATCTGTACTTACATGTATCATCAGAGTACATCACATACATATCACAGTGGAAATAAACTATATAGATCTAGCATTGAAGCCTCCTTCTCCAAGCTCCTCCAAGTATATCTGTGAAATCCCAACTACTTGACCGCCCGTACAAATTTGGGCATCCAAGAGTTTAGCGAAAACAAACAAAATAAACTTTGGGTCAGCCATGGGACATGTGCGAGTAAACTCCAACCATTCGGTTTAACTTTTCAAAATCCTTTTCAAAAGAAAGGATAATCGTAAGACCAATCCATACATAAATACAGATGTTTTTTACCTTACGATTACCTAAAACATTTTTGAAATCAATAATATTCTGATATTATAATAGTGTCTAATACAAGTAAATATCAATCTAGCAGAACGCTTGCATCTCACGCTCCACATATATAATATACAATCAAAATCGCAGGCGCTTATTGGAGATTGGATTCCGACTATGACAAGATATGGAACCACCAGCTGATAGTGTATCTCTAGAGAGGAATACACTCGGTTCAACAAGAATGTCTTACAACCCGATCATACATTACGGACCACTCATTTCTCTTGAGTGTATTGAATATATTGTCACCTACGGTTGCTAGCAACATAACCGTTCCCGGGAGATACAGAAGCGAAAAGAAGTAACAAATATGAATATTCTCTAGATGGTGACAATACACCATAATGGGGCGACCCACATAGCCATGTTGCCTGCCCAATTTTTGTCATTTCCCGGTTGATGAGGCTTGAGGTCATAGCGTATCTTTTGACAGATCATACATTCATTTACTTTGAATGCCACATCGTCATAACCGCCAAATCACAAATTGATTTCCACAAAGTACCACGGGTATAAAGCTAGGAGAAACGAATTCCTTCGCCACCAAACGTCGATACGTTTGAAGCGAACAACTTATGTGATCCATTAGATATACTTTGTCGGACATCCGTCCAAACAAGTCGTCCTGGGTCTGGACAAACCGAAGGCACTATTCTGTAAATCCATCTTGGGCAATTTCTACCTAGGATCGCCAGAACAGACCTTGCACAACTCCGTCTTCAATTATCTTCATCAGACTTGATTTGCAACGCTAATGCCCATACGAAGTGGTTTTCAGATAATAAATCTGATCCCGGTCTCTCCGTATCGACGACGGAAAAATGGTCAAAAACTTTGATAGTCGGTGATTTAACTATCAAAGGAAAACATGTGTACAAACAATGGTCATATTTCCAAATGGAAATCTTTACCGAGCAAATCATCACTCAACCCTGATCCTCTTTAAGTTAGTTTGCCATTCAATTGTTCATTTCCCCCATTTTCGATCCTATATATTCGCAAATTCTTATTTTCTAAATTAAAAAAATATACGTTATTAATCATTGGAAAACAATTCCATATTTACTCCTATTTCTTATTTTCTATATTAAAACATTTCTGATTTTTTATTTGGAAAACATTTCCAAAACTCCTTCATTGGATTTAAATAGATGTTTAAATAAAACATCGCTATGCCAACTCGAACCATTTACACTTATTAACTAAATTCAATTAACTAAACTTCACTATTGAACCTTAACCATTCCTTAGTTAAAAATGAAGTCAATCAAGGTGGGGTAAAACCACCTCTCAGACCTTAACTGAACAACATTTCTAACCTTGAAATAGACAAAGTTCACGTTTTAAATCTTTAACAACTTCCTTACATAACTCTCGGATTCTATTTACGAATCCATTTCTTTTTTAGAAATCATTTGATTATAACAATAGTGTTATAATTCCATGCTTCTGAAATATAATAACTTAAATATAACTTTTATTTCTTAATTTGAATAAATAAATAAATGATTTATTAAATAAATAAATCTTTATTTAAAACCCGAAAAGTAAATAGTACTTTCCCGAATTCGATATAATTGAATCCAAATGTATAATTCTCTCTCAAATAATCTCTATTCGATAATTCTTTTTCGAATAAACGATATTCGATTATTTCTCTTTCAAATAAACTATATTCGATTATCTCTCCATCGAATAACTTATATTCGATAATCTCTCTTCGAATAACTTATATTCGATAATCTCTCTTCGAATAACTTATATTCGATAATCTCTTTTCGAATAACTTATATTCGATAATCTCTCTTCGAATAACTTGTATTCGATAATCTCTCTTTCCTATCCCATTCAAATTCCCAATTGAATTCCTATTTCAAAACTCAATTTCTTTATAAATGTTTTAATTTATAAAATATTTATTTTAATCCATTTTTCACATCGAATGTGGAAATATTCCTTTTATATGATCCATTAAGTTTGATTTAGTATTTTAAAAGAATATTCATTTCCAAATTCTATTTACGCTTCTATTTATAGAATTATTCATACGAAATCCCCCTTTTTACTTCTAACACTTAAATCTCATTTATAATCCCCTTTATAAATGCTATGTTCAAATTCTATTAAAAATATGGGTGTTAAAACCGATTTCCACTTCTCTATATAAGTTCAGACTTATATATTCCATTTATCAAATGATAAATATTTTAATTAATTTATAAAAAAAAACATTATTTATAATTTAATCTTCTCCATTTTACCGGTTAGAACAGATTTCTATTTAATTCCACTTTAAATTAATCTTTTCCATTCATCTATTAAAAACAGATTTCCATTTAATATTTATTTCCCACTTATTTTCTTTTATAAAATTCTATTCTTTTTATAACTCCTATTTATTTTCGGAATAAATTTTCCCTTTATAATTCTATTTGTAAATGGTTCCAAATATTTCCTTTTCAATTATATTTGTAAATGTTTTGCAAATATTCCCTTTTCAATTCTATTTGTTTCACAAATATTTCCTTTATATAAATTCTCTTATTTCATATAATTATTTCATTTATAAAATTCTATTTATTTTATATAAATATTTCATTTATATAATTCTATTTATTTTCCAAATAATCCATTTTCTAATTTTATTTATTTTCCAAAATATTACCTTTTATAATTATATTTATTTCATATAAATATTTCCTTTTATATAAAATCCATTGATTTTATATAAATATTTTATTTTCAAAATACACTTTGAAAATTCTCTTTTTACTTTCCAGTATCACTTATGATATTAAAATACCAAATCAAAAGGATCAATCATCATCCAAACACACATAATCAATAACAGATTATATACCACACCATATATCACAATATATGAAAAACAGTATTATAAATATTGAGGAATCTAGTTGGATCCCTCTAACCTGTTTCCTTGCATCCACAGATGTTAAAGTATATAATTAACATCAATTTCATTTCAATATGAAATATTCTAATCAACAGAATCAATATTTAATTAACGATATATATAACTATATTGGTATTTTCAACCAATTAGTTAGCAGTTCAACCAACCAATCAACGCACAACAATCAACCAATATTTATCAATTCTAAAAATATGTTATGAAAATATAAACTGAGCAGAGTTAGTGAGATTTACTCACATTGGACGGTTATCGTTAAATAACGATTAACTATCTTTGATTCAGACGGACGTTTTATTTTGCTATAAATTGTAACGAGCTCCAATTCACTTCCAGTCAGTTCCATTGTGTAGCCGTCGTCCATGCGATCCCAACGGATCCTGTTTTGTCAAATTCGGATCACGTATGACAAAGATATAAAGGTTACAAGTTATACACTATTTAATTTATATTAAACTTCAATATAAACCATTTTGGGCTATACCAAAACTAGTCGGCCCACATACTCCTTCAAAAGGCCAGACCCGCGACTCAAGCTTCTTTCCCAAGGAAATTCGCGTGCTCTGTACAATACTAACCATTGTCGATCATTTTGTTCCATTTTTTTCTCCATCTCCTCTCAACTATAAATCCAATAAAAACCACCATAAATCTCCCCTTCAAACTCCGATTCAACCCATACTAAAATCAACGAGCTCGGAACCTCCTCCTACAATGCATCGATGGCAACTTCTCGTGAGCTATAGGAAGACTGACTACTTCAAACATCACCAAATCCACCCAAAAATCCATACGAGGTGCTAAACAACCTCGGAAATCTCAAAACAGCATTCGTTTACTACATCGATGCCTCCTTTCCATGATAATTCAAACCCTAGGTCTACTGCTGATATTCGAGCTTCAGCAGATCGATTATGCACTCCACAAAATAAATATAGGATCGAAGAGAATCGTCCAGGGAGTTCATATATATAAGTTTTATGATTTTAGAATTTTTATATGGATTGTTTTGATTTTATGAAGATGTAGAAATACATGTTTTAGTTGTGGAGAGAAAACTGGCGGCGGGTTTGGTGATTGACCAGAGAAATAAAGTGTTTAGGGTTAGTGTAAGATGGAAGGGGTATATATAAAGTGGTTTATTATTATTTTTATTCGATTTTATATCCCATTTTAATCAAACGTTGCTTGTATTTGTCTTTTAAAAATGCATATGATCATATACGACATCTGTGACGGCTCGCCCCGCATTAACCGACATTTCCTCCGAAAGTGTGTTGTACACATGTCCGCTAGCACGGGATGCTCGTCAAAGAAAGAAAAGAAGATGAAAGAACTAACAAAGAAACCTGTAGAATGTCTCACGGCGCATGAAATAAAATATAATAGTAACATACTTGACATAAAACAGGCGAGACAGTGCATAAGCTGAAAACTAAAACCATCATCATCATAGCAACGGAATTCCAAAATACAGCTTATGATCCAACATCATTATTACAACTTTAAAACTGTCTCTAAAGCAAAAGAAATTAAAAGAAGGAGGTACACTACTAATGCCCAAGCAGTGACCTTCAACAACATAGGGAGAATATCTATATATCATACGTGGGAGCCTCCTGCTCGTCTCCGGTACAGCTACTCGTGCATACCACCTAACCTGTCTCTAGTCTGCTCATTTAGGAGCACCCAGAGTAATAAGAAGAGACATAAAACTCTGGGTCAGACAAAAGTCTGGTATGAGCGATAAGCAACAAAACAGAACAATAACAGGTATAATCCAATCATGCCTGAACCTGGACCTGCAACCAAAGAGTTAGCACTACACACTGTACAATACTCTAAGGTGCCACTAACATATGGTGTAAAGATACGGGGAGGGGGTGTGCATGTCATAGTGATGGCAAACGATCAAGCATAGCAACCATCCTCACATCTCTCACTCAGTGCCTAAAGCATGCGATATCCACTATTTGGTCACCTAATCCTTTGGGCCCTGACGGAGTCCAACCCCGTACAACTATCACTACAAGCCCACTATTCGTCTCTCAGTGGTGAACCAAAGTTATGAATACCGACAACCCCTTTGCACATGTCCCACAGCAAAGTCCAATCGTGAAGTTAACTCGTTGGTTCCCAACTGGATCCTGAGTTCTACTTCCCATTTAGACTACCTTTGCATCTCGGGTTCTAGCCGTCTCCGGATCGGTTCGGTCTTCTCTCTTTACTTTGCTTCGGATCGGTTCATCCATGTCAACTCCTCTGGTTCGGATCGTGGGCACCCATTGGGTTCGAGTCGGATCGTGGTGCTCGCCCTCCATCGGATCGGTTCGTGCTTCCTCCGTTGGATCGGGCCGTGGCACATGACCAGCTCGTGGCTCCTCCTCTCAAGCGGATCGGTTCAGATGAGTACACAGGTTCGGAGGCGGGTCGGATCGTGACTTCGTGGCGCACTCCAGGAGAACGGGTCGGGTCGGAGCTGCATGGTGCTGCACGGTTCGGATCGTGCTCCCCTTCTCCGATCCGATCCGGTTTGGCTAATTTCCTGCACTTCTTTCCAGCAACTGTTTTACGCCACACGACGGCGTTTTCGACCATTCTAACTATTCTAAACAATCACAAAGCATACCATACAGCCATAGCAACATGTATAAACATCCACAAACAGCAAAACAACAATATGATATGTCAAAACGGATCAAACATACCAAAAAACCCTTATTTTCCCCTTAAGCATGTTTAACAACAACTAATGATAAGATTAGTAAAACTTAACCAAATCAACCCAAATTTATATCAGAACCCTAAAATAATATTTTAGAATTTTACAAATCTTTTTCAGATTTTTATGATGCAAAATTTCGCTAATTATCACTAATCACCCCTTAATCCCCTAAATTTCGGGATTAGCAAAATTAGTCCAAATTAACCCAAATTCAAATCAGAGGCATAAAATAATATTTTAAAATTTTTTCTAGATTTTTCTGAGTTATAATTTCGTTAATCTTCGCTAATTACCCTAATTAGCCATAGTTAGTTAAAAACAATGCAAATCACTCACCTTAGCCACAAATAAAATATCAAATCTGAAATGATTCTCTGTTTGGCGCTGTTCCCAAGGCTATACAGCAGTTCTATCTCGATTCTTGTGCTAATCCGCTTTGATTTGATGTAGATTTGGCTTAATTAGCGATTAGAAGGTGATCTGGGGTGTTTTAGAAAGTGGAGGCCATGGCTAAACTTGAAGGAACAAAAAGTGGCGGCTGGAAAATGACAAAAACTGAATTTCCTAACCCTATCAGCCTTCCCATAACCCTAATCCCGAAATGGGTTATGGGCCCACTCACTAATCACCCAAATTAGGCCCGGTTAAGCTGTTTTCCACCATCTGAAAATTGTTTCAGCCATATCTCCCAAACGGTGAGTCCGTTTGGCCAATGTGACCACTCTACGAAAAGGTAAACCATCATCTGAATCTAATGGAAGTAGTTTCAGATCAAAACTCCTTTCCAATCAAAAGTTATGGCTAAAACAAGATCAGCTAGGGGCAAAACGGTCATTTAAAATCGGCAAAAATCTTGAACATGGGGAATGACCCCAATAGTCATCTCCCAAAGTTACATGACCATATGACTTCGTATGTGAAAGAAATAAATATCCTACGATCCTTCGATACATAGAATGTGGGTCGTTACAATATCCAAAAATCATGGAAATGGGCTTGCAACTACAGTTCGACATTACGGACCCAATGAAATTGGTTTCATCTAATTCCGACTTCGTTTGCTCACACAACGTATTTTTAAAGTCAAATTATTGATTATTTTTCAGATTAAAATCCCGTACGGCCACATACTGACTCCAAAAATCACGAAAATTGAAATTTAACAATAATTTAATATTCCGGATCCAACAAATTAGTTTCATCAAAAACGAAGTTCGTTTGCAAAACTGACTATTTTTAAAGCTCTAAATAAACCCATTTAAATATTAATATATTTAAAAATAATTAAATTAAATAATAATAATTCAATGTTATCGTATATATATTCATATACAATATCATATAACTCCAAAATAAATATATCAGGATTTATAACCCGATATTTCAAAATTCCCAGTTATATCGATATTCGATTTATATTTAAATCCTTTTATAACATAAATAAATCGTTATAAATTATAAACGAATTCCATAGCGACTATTTTAAAATTTGATTCGGACATAACTGACAATCTATACAACGAAATCTCAATTTTTCTCTTCCATTAGAAAAATACGCTTCACCAGCTCCGAACGTTTCTTATTTCACAGAAATCCGAGTTAAAACGGATTCTGTACATTCAATGGAAGTTCGAATCGCCAAATTACGAACTGCCACGCCATTTCGAGCTCGATTATAATTAGAATATAAATTATACGTTCAACGGACATTTATAAATGAATTCGTTATTATAATTCAATTATAAATTGAATTAAATTTCTAATACTATCCAATTCACACAATATTGTGAATTCCACTATTTCCGACTATTTCGGAATTAAATATATTATTCTATTATTTATATTAATTAAATATTCGATATTATTTAATTAAATGACCATTTAAATTTCTAAATCATATTTTAAATAATTAAATAAATTAATTATTATATCGCTAAAATTATGGGACATTACAATTATCTTTTCTAAATATTCATAATTGTTCCCCAAATTGGATTTTTTGCTTTACTATTAGTGTTAAGGCTTGTCCTAATCCTTTGGACTATGTAGCCAATGCTTAAAGCCTAGATCCAAATCTTATTCGTCGTGTTTGGCTTTGTGAATCTAAATCTTGTGATAATGAATTAATAACTATGATAAAATGTCAAGATTTATATTAAGATAATTAGTGTGGATAAATTAAAATAAGATAGTGCACAGCGAAAACTAGTAAATGGTTTCGGCTAAGCACGAATTTAGTAATTTATATATGGGAATAACTAGAGGGTGTAAATAAACGATTGATTAGTTATGGTAAATTAATCAATGAGTGATATTTATTTAATGTAAAACAAGTGATTTGTGATGATAAAATAAATACAAATAAGAGAAATGCTGTGATTATTTATTGTTTTGAATTGTCCATTGAGTACTTTAAGAATTCTAGTCAATATGCTTGATCAACATTATCGATAGGAATCTCTTAAACTCTATTACGAGACATTTGAACATAGTATTTTAGGTATATCAGAATTGACAGGAGAAAAATATTTGAAATGAAGTAGTGTTAAGCCATTGAGTGATTTGGAAAAACAAAACAAAATGGCGAGGAAATTTCGATATCGAATCGATTTTTACAGTTAAGGGAAGAATTAAAGCATTAATAAATTAGTTGCTTAGTATTATTTTGGGAAAGTTAAAGTAATGGTTTCAAGATTAAATTATGTCTTGAGAAATAAAATAATAAATATGAGTGTACTTATGTATAAAGAAATTTTTTTAAAAAGAAAATATATCCTGAGTGTAAGCAATATCTTATAAAATACACTCTAATATTTTGGTGACATATGCAGCCATCGAGTGTAGTAATAAGTGAAGAAGTTAATGGGGAGGCCTTTTTGATTTTGTAACCAAATTGCAGCCATTTGTTAGGATAATAGTCATATGTAGATGGCGAGGTATTATCGTTAATTAATTGAGATTTGAAGAGTCGTGTGTGTATTTTTGAGGTATATGCTAAATAAAAGGTAGAATATGGTAATTCCATCTGTTATGTATGTTGTTTCTTATACGCGTGATGAATGTAAGTTTTGAAAACCTTTTATTCAAGCATTTAAGATATAATCCTTTGAATTAGGAGAAATTGCTAAAGAATTGTGTAGTAATTGAAATTGACTGTATAAAAATAAGGAAAATTGGCGGGATGCATTTTCTTTAAAGGGGGGTCTGTAACAGTCCTAGCTTCGGGTACACGGGAAAAACAGATTATAGTAATGTTATAATTCGTTAGCTGAGAAAATAAGTTAAATTTGGAGAAGATAAATTGTATAACCACACAAGTTGAATAAACTTTGAAGCTTGTGTATTAAAGAGATTTGGGTTACTACGAGTGATAAAGTTGAAGTACGTTTAATTAAGGATTGTATTAAACTGAACATAATAATAAAGGATTTAATTCAATGATAACGTGTTGAGTAAATTTAAATATGTAAAAAATAAAGTGCTAAGAAACTTTATAATAAAATTAAAGATAAAATACACGCTTATAAAAATTTATGTACATTGTTGCAATAAATCACAATTTTTTCGTCAAATAACGAATTTTGGTGTAAAATTGTATTTTTCAAAACGTTTGTGTTGTAAACAAAATATAAAACGTAATTATTGATTTAAAATCAATATTTGAGTGATAAAATAGTTTCAATATGGTTGTACGTTTATTTATGTTAAAACAACATGTTTTTGGAATTTTAAATGTTAAAATTGTAAGTTTTTTTGGTAGAACCGACTGATTTTTATAGTGGTTCGTAAAACTTTTTATTATTATAAATATATTATTACAAGAGTAGACATCTAGCTATTAAATTCTATTTTTTTAAGGTGGACCGTCCACGACTATGGTTTTAAAGAGGATTGTCCACCACTACGGTTTTAAAGTGGACCGACGACTCAATATCCTAACTATATTACAGGATTGTTACTAAACACTATTTCTAACTACGAAAAATGTTCTCCTTGCAAGAAGAACAAAGTCACAATACAATATCAACTGACTCTATTACAAGCACAACACCAGTGCAAATTACATAAAATAAATCACATACAAGCTTTGACAAACACCAAAAAGCGTGTACAATAATTTATAAGTGTTGACTAGTAAAGGAAACACATAGGGTGCCTTTGATTTTGAACGGGAAGGGGTATTTGAAAGGGTTATTTTGAAAGGGGAATTGTTGCGAATGGGGAATACGTTTTTTTTATGAAAGGGACATATTGGAAGGAGCAGAGTTATTATTTTATTGTTTTTGTATTTATTATTTTTATTGTTTGTGTTTGTGTGTGTTTATTGTTGAACAGAATAGAATGTAGGATACAAATTATAGAATACAAATTGCAGAATAAAAATTGCAGAATTCAAATTACGGAATACAAACTGAAGAATACAAGTTACGTAGATACAAAATACATAAAACAGGCTACTGAGTTGGATAATGTGGTGGATACTGGGGTGGATACTGGGGTGCATACTGAAGTGGATACTGGGAGGTTCATCATAAACTGCCTATATCGGATTGCTTGCTTGTGAACCTCGATTTCAAAACACAACCAGTTTGTTGCTTCGTCATCAGGAAGAACCATGAACGTATCTTGATTATCCTTACTTTTGAGAATTGATATTGTGTGGGTTATGTCAATACCATCAAATGTTCTTGCATGGTTTATTGCATGCTTCACAATCGGAATTTCAGTAGATTGTGGGCTTGCATTAGACACAGGAGAATTACTAGCATTTGTAGATAGATTTGAATTCGGACCGTCGAATTCAGAACGAGCTTTCTTGCACAATTGCCTGGAGTGTATCATAGTAAAAATTTCTTCCACCTTCGTAGAAGTTTCAGTTCTTCCTCTTCTACCAGAACGAGGTCTAGATGAAGAACCTACACCCCGTGGTTGGTTAGTTGACTCATGAAATGATTGTTGAGTCTAGATATCTTCTAGTGGTACTTGAGATTCATCGAAGAACGTAGGTTGTACAGACTCGGATGGAGGAGAACGAGACCCTTGTTGCATGTTCTGACTTGTAGAGCCTGAAGTGTAAGCACCAGAACCTGTTGCAACACTATTACCGAAAATTTGCTCCAGTTCTGTCAAATTTTCAATTGAGCACGTCTTGTACTTTAACACCATAGGGTCGTACTCCTAAATAAACGTTTACGTTAATTACTGAACGTTTAAACTGTAAACCTGTAGATGAAATACATTACTAAACTTGTAAATTACAAAACTGAAGTTAAAATGTTTTACCACCACTCAATCAACCTACCAACTTTCGCTTCCACTGACTGTTCCGTATTTAGGATCCCATCCGGCACCCGTTTTTTCATTCAAATTGCGCCATACAGCCTATTCCTTCTTATAAGCATTGTATTTAGCCATCACTTGTTCAGCAAAGACTGGTATCTTAGTCGGTGATGTAGCTAAAGCATTGTTCAAAGCAGCTGCAATCCTCTTATGAATCCCTTTTTTGTTATTTTCAGCTGCTTGATAAGCATCAACAGCTATACGGAGAAACTCTGAAGTTGCAAATGGAAACCACACTTTCGAAGGTCGGCGAAACATTGCTTTCGGACGAGTTACTTCAGCCATTGTTGATGAAAAATTGTGGTGTTTGAGGTGTGGAATGTTGAAGGAAAGGGGATGGAAAAAGGTTGATTTTATAAAATGGAAAAAAATAGCCGTTAGCAATGTTTTAATTGGCGTTAGGCGTTGCGTCCGACGCTTCTGACGCGTCGGACCTGAAAGCTCCGCCAACCGTTAAGCTCAACTGGGCAAAGTGGTGGGTCACATGTTAGACACGTCAGAAGCGTCGAACATATCCGACGGCGACACCGACGTAACCTGCCCTTTCCAGAAATCAAACGCTACCATAGCAACACAATTCCATGGAGAAGTGACATAGCAGGATCATTGTTGTACAAAGGAAAACAAAATTACATAGGATCCAAGAAGAAGAATGTAGGTAAACCAGATGATATCACTACCCGATTAGCACAGAGATGGATCAAATTACATATGAAATCAAAGCTCAAAACTCACTCCAAATATATATGACAAAGCAGCACAACAACAAAGGCAATTCAAACCACAAAATTACACCGTAGCAATTAGTTATCGCCGTAGAACTGTGGGTATGGCATTGAAGTGCCAACAGAACAACAAAGGCAGTAGAGACCCCTTATCCAACAACTCAAACTCCACGACAAATTCCAACAAAATATACCACGTACGAAAAAGAAAACAAGCTAGAAATGTTCACAAGTTACTGAGATCCTCCCAGAAAAATTAGACTAAAGAATCCGAAGAACTAATCCAACAAACACCCATAAATATTATACTCTGATATTCGTTATAAGATTTTGAAATTTGTACAGTTCAAATTATGGCACGTGTAGCTTCTGCTGTATATACATAAATATTATACTCTGATATTCATTATAAAAATGTTTTTCCGCTATTAATATTGTATAAATATCTGTCTGTGATTCGGTGATTTGTTCTTGTTAATCCCATAAGCAATAACGATTCACCATTTTTGAATGTCTTGATTTGGTATAATTACCGATTCGAGATGTTAAAAATAGCGGGCCGTTGCAATATCTACTATAGATCATTCATGCATTAGTATCTCAACTGACACTCATTTTCCATCACGATTCACAACTGTCATCTGAAAATATAACTTTCTCATTTTCAACATCATAAACAATATGATGTTGAGCTTGCTGCCAGGATCCAATAACAGTGTAGGTATCTGAAGGCCTCATAAGAAGACAAAATCTTCTAGGCAAAAAGATAAACACGTTTAAGTATGATAGGTGAAAATTAGCCCCTTCAAAATGCAAATCCATATGCGGATGTTTGTCAAAACCACGTTTGGACTCGAAGCATAGATCATAGTTAATGTCACTCCCATCCACCTCTGTAACATTATAGCCTTTAAAGTAGAGAATCAAATAATCCTTTTCAATTTTGAAATTGAAGTAGGGAGATACGAAGACGAGAAAAATAGATAGAGGCA
This sequence comes from Allium sativum, assembly GCA_030737875.1. Taxonomy (NCBI): domain Eukaryota; kingdom Viridiplantae; phylum Streptophyta; class Magnoliopsida; order Asparagales; family Amaryllidaceae; genus Allium; species Allium sativum. Next base: position 389,651,416 of record CM060912.1, on the reverse strand, counting down.
GAAGGATGTGAGGAAGAAATAAAGAGCGGCAACGCACGATTTTGACCTAGACCCCATTAAAATTCTAAGTTTTAAGAAACAAGAAGGGTAAAAGAAGCATTGTGTTAAAAGTATAAATATCTAAGTGTTTATATTAAAAATGGCAAATTCTATTTGAATACGGAGAAATGCTGAGAAGCCCCCATTTTTATAGAAAGTATCAACGATAAAACTACTCCTTTTCAATTTCTTTTTAAAATTTTCGGTCTATCTCATAGTGGCTCTACGTGATATCGTATGAAACCATGCAGCGCCACTATTAGTTCCTAACCATACCACGTACGGCCCCTACGAGGTATGATTAGGAACCACATAGTGGCCCTGCGTGGTTTCCTACAACACCACGTAGAGCCACTACGAGGAAGGTTATTATTCGTTTTTTTTTTATTAAACGGAGGACTACTCAGCAAAATGATGGGTTTACTTGTTTTTGCGCAATTTTAAGGGGCTACTCAACAAATAGTTGGGCTCAAATAGAATTTTCCATTAAAAGTTAGTGTTAAAAAGTGTTATATGATTTTATAAGCTAAAATACTAAAGAGTTGTAAGTATGTGATGAAGGGATAATTTAAAAACACTTAAAATGTGTTGGATTGCGTTAATATTAACATAATAAAGCTAATCCAATAACACATAAGCATATATGGGTCCTAAGCAAAGCCTATAACCTAAATTACTTAATAAAAGAAAAATCTGGAAGAGGATCAAAAGGAAAATATACGTACATTTTCAGTAAAACCTCTTCTTCCTCCTATTAGATTTTTTTATGGAGAAATTATTCCTCTCTAAATCTTTAAAAACTGAGTTCTAATATAAATTAAATACTGGAAATAGCTTGCCAAATAAGACAATTGCAGGTAATCTCAATCTACCAGAAGTTATATTTCATTGAATCTCTTAGATTTGAAAAAACCGTTCCGTTTCACTGTATGTTCATTTCTTTGTGCATGTTACTTTAATGGCTATTGCAGGTTGTTTAAGCCTTCTTATGACCAAAAAGCTCAAATTTTTCATCTCAAATTGTTGTAAATTTGCTGCTATTAATCAAGGCAAGTTCTAATAACTCGCTCTTCTAGCTCTCTTATGTTTTCATTTCAAAAATTAGGATTTCGCTTGCAAATTTTAAGTTAAAGTAAACTAAAAACAAAAAGAAATCAGGTTATAGTAAAATTATGTTGTTGATTGAACTTTGCTACCTTATATCTCCTTTTTTATGTGCCAAATTTGAGTTTAATATTTTCTGGATTTAGCTATAGTATTGTGCTTTGTGCATGTTGAAAATTATGATTCAATTCACCGTATAACTTCATCAGATTTTGTCTCAAAGTTGGATACGGGCAAGAATTGATTGCCTAGAAACTTATGTGTGTAGGGGTCGACCCATGACCTCCTTAGGTCAACCTAAGGGTCAACCCAAGCCATAGATAGGTCGACCTTATGGGTCGACCTATGCATAGTTTTTTGAGCATGCCTTTTTCCTGTGTGTTTCTGGCTCTTGTACAATTGATTCTTAAAGGATTTCTATGCGATTTTAGGTCATATCTGAACCAATGTTTCAATTGATTTTTATGGGATAGTTCCTTAATTAGGAAATCAAATATTTTATTCAATTCTCACTCCGGATCGACAAGTTTTCATGTGATTCTTTGTGTATTAATTCCGTGAACTACTCGTGATTTTGCATACACGATGCACATATTTTATAAATTTTCTTCGAAGGGATTTTAAATATAAAATCATCGTTTAAAAATAATAATTTACAAATTTAACTTATATAATGTAAATATTTTAAAGCTATTTCTATACACGAAGATTCTCTATTATAAGGAGACTTTAAAAAATGATTGCAACGTGTTTTTGAAAATAGTTTTCTAAACTCATTTTCTTGATATAAGCAATTTTTGTATTAATTACACGATTCTACACTCTTTGATAAGATGAGAAAGCGAGTTAAATGATATAATAAACCACGTGATATGAGACACCTCGGCTTGCTATATTGGTTAATTTTGGACTTGCTCAACTAAAGCTATTTATGTGTATGAATTGGTTGTCGAGTAGCAAACCGAGAAGTGAGAACGTACGGTATGGGACATATCATTACCACTATTTGGGTTATTATTGGGAAGTCTGTGACATATTTTGTGATAGTGTGGGACCTATAGGTTAAATGTTTACTAGTGCTAGGCGAAAAAGGCCATTTGAGTTAGACCTATGAGTCTATCTTATGTAGAACAAGGGTCTACCTGTGTGCGGTGACTGTGTGGGGATTATTAGCTAGTTGTATAAACCTTTAGATAAACTGTGTGGGGGCCCAAAAGCTGTGTGGATAGTATTGATAGGTGTCTTCCATAACTATGTGGACAACATACAGGGGTTGCTAGGACTAGCCTCTTTGGATCCAAAAACTACGCGGTGTTATGTTTTCTAGATTTCAAGTATTCTTTGATTTCTAGAATTTGTGATATTTTATGATGTTTTAACCATATTGTGAATATTGGATTGGACGCATATCCTTTTTGCTATTTGATGTTGTATTACATGTTGATTACATTACTGTATGGCAAACTCCTAATCGAGTTCAACGGGTTGTGTTTCTATGATTTCCAGCGTATGTTTCTATTTGATTTGAAATTTATTTCCACCATCTTAGCCTTAGGATTTGGTCATTTAGTCGATGGAAATTGTTGTGTTATGCGGAAATTATATTGCATGAGATCCTTGACCATGACTTAGTGAATCTATCTTATGTACTTTATGTTGTTATGTGTTTGTTGTATTCCTCCTTTATTGTGAAGATGGTCTCTTATGCGATCTTATCTTCTATTTATCATGATCTAACTGGTATGTTTAAGCTAGATTGGCCCGTGTATTTTATGTACTTGGTTAGACCAAGTTGTTACAGGTTAGCAACTTCCTATAGATTCCTACTTACTTGCTTTTGCCATAGATCACCTCATATCTTTTTGATGTTGGCTTAAGCTCTTTAGTTTTTTAAGTTGTACCCAAATATATGATTTATTTAGTGAACTCATTTGCATGTATGGTTCATAAGAACCAAGCGCTTATATGACTTGTGTCGGTTGTACTTATGTTGTTTTGGCATATAAGTATATATATGCATGTATTTGTTGTTCTGTGACTGTTATATATATATATATATATATATATATATATATATGATGTTATTACATTTGTATTAAACATGAATTGTTTACATCTATCCATTTAAGATAAGAAAGGAGAAAAAATTTAGTACATCCGATTAACATTTCCGATACTCATTTAGTATAAGATTTACTGATGGTCGCTCCTACTCAACCCTACTCTCCACATTAATAGATGGCATGACATGTCAATGCCCTTTGTTAGAATCGATCTCAGAGTGAGGCGTTACATTTATGTTTCTTTCAAATGGTTTAGACCTTTCTCTTTTATAATCTATCTTTGGTTAGATAATTGATGATTACATCCTTGAAGATTATTGAGATATTCTTATGGATTACTAATGCTTGGCTTTGTGTTTATTGTTGAGATCTACCTCATTATATTCATTTCTTATCTCAACATCTCATTCATTAAAGCTTAGGGTGGTCATTTACAATTTTGTAATACTCAGGTAAGACAGAGATATTTTAAGTATTACAGCTCAATGACCTTATGGAGGATCTCGCATACATCAGATAGTGTATATTCGTATCATCTTCACTATGTACAGTTTCATATAGATGATTTATTATGTATTGAGCCTCAAAAAACAATTTGTATATATATTAATCTTATGAGAAGAAGTTTATGTACATTATGTATCATCATAACAATGACTTTGTAGTTGCCTTTATGTATATATCTTATCCATTCAACTTGTGTCCATTTCTGTTGTGTCTGTTTTATACTTTATATTTATCTGCTATGCCAATATTGTATATCATTCTGAATTAGTATTGTAGCCATTGTGGTTATGTTTTAAGCCTGGATTCTATATGCCAATTCCACATATAAAAGAACTAGCACACAAATCGAAATAGAAACAGCCGCTTGAAAAAAATAATGGATGGTCACTTCTAATCAGTCTTATTCTCTACACTAGCAAACGGTATTGCTTAGCAATACCATTTTCTAGTTTGGGCCTAAGGGTGAAGCACTACAATTTACGCATGGGAAAATTTAATAACCCAAGTAAGTAATTAGTTAGCCTACAAAACCAATATTTTCATAGCGAGCCAAGCAAAACTATGAGACCGACGGGCAAGCGGGTCTTCGTAAGAAAACTGAATTTGGATGGATAGTCCAATTAACTCCTAATAATATATTACGAAATTTAGTGTATCTAGCATGCCCAAGTTAGCCATATAGGATTATAGTAATCCAAGGAAAACCATAAATCGAGTATAGATTGGTAGGGTTTACCTAAGTAGCATGCATACATATGATTGTTTATTGTCTATCTGAACCATTATATTTACATAAGCCTGGTTTATAATTGATATATTTACACAAGATACTAGTGAGGTCTAACCTATTCTGCTTAGCGGCATAGTCTCACTAGATATCTTCCTTTTGAGATGGCATATCATTATTCACACTGAACATTTTATCTGCCCTGAAGTTTATATTTTCTCCATTACTCTTCAGAGCTCACATGAGTACTTATGGAGTAGGATATCCAAGTTTTTTAGTTTGAAGAATAAAAGTTTTAAAGACATGCCGAAGGCCGAGATAACTATTAAGGAGTTTTTTTATTCACTATGTTGTTATTTTCCTATGTTTGAATATGCGTAATGGTAGACACTATAATTGCTATGTAGTAAACTACGATCATCCAAAGAGGGATCTTCATATATTGCTCTTGGAGTATTTGTAATAATTATTTTTTGTCAGAACCTAGGTAATGTTTGGGAATATTTATTAAATATGGAATTTTAATTAATGAAATGTTTTTTGGAAAAAATCATGTGCTTTTGATGTTAAATATACTAGTAGCTGATCTTATTTTGTCATTGGAGAATAATATTACTATTGATGAACATAGGATTAATAGCATTTACCTAGACTTACACTGAGATCTTGATTCAGCTTATCACTTGGTATCATTTTCCAATCATTGGATCGATGGTTATTATTATTGTGAGAACCTAGTTGAGTGGTATGACAGATTTATGTGTTCCAATCAGAAAGACCAACATCATTCTCATTGTGTCAGTTACCCATTGACAAAAGTCAACCAATGACATCATCTATTGTTTTCGGAGCACTTTCCACATTTTGGACTTATACCTAACCTTGGAGCAAAGGGACACGATAGTCAATTTCGCTAGCCAAAGTGAATTCTTTATTGAAGTAGTTAACATACAACCTCAAGTTTTCAATTCGCATATGTTCGATGTTAGCTAAATCATTAGCTATCATAACATAGGTCTTGGAAGTAAAGAACCAGTCTTAAAATATGCACATACTGCAGCTTAAGAGATATTGCTACCATGTAGTAGATGCAAGAACTAGTGGAAGGCCTATCCCTTAAGAGTGCATGGAAAGTACAGGCATTCGATCGGGTCGAAAAATCAATCAGCATGGGTGTTAGAATAAAATTCAACGATATGATCGGATGGATCGATGCTGCTATCATAATTTTTAACAAGTGGAAAAGCGTACCGCATATGAATGTAAGCATTCAATATTCATTCAAAAGATGTCTCGCCATTCTAGTCAATAGATGTAAACAAAATTAAGAGAGAGAGAGAGAGAGAGTAGTATAAATGTATTTGTTATTCTTATTATCATTATGAACTATATAAGCATATTATGTATTTATACAAGTTGTAATGTAAATGGTGATTGTAAAGCAGAATTACATAAATAGCCTTTAAACCATAAATGCATTTGACTGAGTATGGGCATTGTTAATGACACCCCCTTTTTGGTTAAGGGGTGTCATAACTTTTAGTTTTTAATTTTTTGTTAAGGGGTGTACATTAAAGACTAAACCCCCTTTAACAATTTATTGTTTCAAGACAATATTGCCTTTTCCCCAATAAAGTTACTTAACGTAAATACAAGTACAAGCTATGGTAAACAATGGGACAATTCCATCGATGCTTTTAAGAAAATATTAATGGCTGCCAGAAGCCCTAATTATGAGATAGATAACGAAGATGTAGTAAATTGCACACAAAAATGTGAATTATACGAAGATGATGAAGACCGATCTGCGAATGACAAGGTTTGATATTTAATTTTCCGTTAACACCTACGGAATTGAAGAAGAAGCACGGGTGAAAAATTTGGTTGTGATGGACCATGTTTATAGCGAACAATCAGTATGAAGATACAAAAATAATGACCGTTTTAAGTATGAAAACACGGTATAGTATGACCGGTTTTATCAAGTACGAACTACAGTTTGATATAGAGATAGAGAAGACGTAAAAGAGCCACCGTGTTTATTATTTTTTCTCGGTATTATATTACCGTGTATACGATTTTGTGGTACTAATGTTACCATGCATGTTTTGTACCAAACAATGGTTATTTAATCGACAGGGCGATACCATTTTTAATTTATTTGTATGAATATTTGATACCGCTATTTCTTTTTGGTGTGAATAATATTCAGCTGTTTTACAGTTTGATGCAATTGTTGTCATGAACGAAGTATACGGGAATGAGGATTATTCAGTTAATGAGAAGTCTTATGAAACGGACGATGTAAATGTTAATGATAAGGTTTGTCGGTTGGAAAATGATGACAGCAACGATCTTTCACATGAGGAAGCAGGAATATTGTGTTGCGCGTACCCCAATTTAACTTCCCATTTCACCACCGATAAGGTTTGAAAACTAGTACTTATGTTTTACATTAAGTACGTTACTCTAATCGTAATATCTTGTTTGTTGATGCAGTTGTTCGTTTCCAAAGATGACGTACGTAAATGGTGCTTCGATCGTGGACTTGATGTGAATTGTGTCGTTGTTATCAAAAGAAGTAAAACAAAAAATCTTTTAGATAATGGGAAAGGCTCATGGATGTTGCTTACCTGTGAAAGAAGTGGAATGTACATTGATCATAAGACTAAGGAGCATGTACCAATAACCCAAAAGAAAAGGCGTAGATCGGGAAGTAGAAAATGTGGTTGTCCATTTGAATTAAGAGCACATTGTCAAGATGATGGAAAATGGACTTTGAAAGTTATAAACAAATGCCACAATCACAGTCTTCCAGTTGTTTTAATCGGGCATCCGTATGTTGCGCGATTAAAAGACAATGAAGTAAAGACCGTTGAAACAATGGGGTTAGGCCACGGAATATTCTAACTGCTCTTAAACTTGACATCCCAAAAAATAAGTCTACAATCAGAAATGTGTACAATGCCAAAGTGAAGCTTAAACTTCATAATACAGAAGGTAGATCGATTATGCAACGGTTTATGAAGTTGGCTTGCAGTCACCACTATTCTGTTCATCATAGAGTCGACGATATGACAAATGAAGTTATTGACTTGTTCTTCAGTCATCCGAAATGTGTTCTACTTGCGTAATTTTTTTTATCAAATTTTGTTTTTGGATTGCACTTTCAAGACTAATAAGTACAAGTTGCCATGTTTTCATATGGTGTCGCAAACTTCAACAGGTGCATCCTTCACCGTTGTCCTAGCTTTTATTAGTCGGGAGACCACTGAGTCATACATATGGGCTTTGGAGTGTGTTAGAAAATGTTATCGAGAGAAAGAATTTCCAAGTGTTATCATAATGGATGAGGAAATTGCTCTTAGCAATGCAGTGGCCACTGTTTTTCCATCAGCTCGTCATATTCTTTGTGCGTGGCATATTTCAAAAAACGTTCAAGCAAATTGCAAACCAAATTTCATAAAAAAGAAATGGGTAATGATTGGGGATAGAGAGACCGTAGTAGAAGATGAGGAAGGAAAAAAGAGAGTACAAGTTATTTTGGGAGGGTTGGAGCAATGTGATTAGTTCGCTGTCTGAAGAAGAGTATAATCGAAACGCAAATTGCTTTCATGAAGCATGGCGGGAGAAGCGAAAAAAGTCGTTGAACTATGTTTTCAAGAACTGGTTGAACAAGTATAAGGAGATGTTTGTGTTAGCTTGGACAAATGAAGTTAAACACTTTGATAATGTATCAACTAGTGTAGTTGAAAGTGCGCACCATCGTCTGAAACTGTATTTTGATTCAGCTGCAGGTAGTTTTGTTCAGTGTTGGACTAGCGCGCATCTCTGCTGTGAGAATGAATTAGTTGCAATCGAACATGCATTTGAAACGAATTCATCGAAGTCACTTCTTAGATTTCAAGATGAGCCAATGTTTAAAGAGGTCTTGGGATTTGTTTCTCATAAGGCGCTTGATTTATTGCAAACCGAATTATGTAGTATTCCAAAAGGTGGCACGAGTATTCAAACTTGCGGTTGTATTTTATGGAAACTTAATGGTTTACCTTGCGCACATATTCTAGTAGACTTTAGACATTCATACGGATTCATACCCCTCAGTGGTATAGACTATTATTGGAAACATTGTCATGTATTCCGCCTACACCGAATCGGTCCACTCTTGATTTTATGGAATTGCCCGAATTTCATGCGTTGAAACATAGGTATGAAAAGTCTACTGATAATGTGAGGAATGATATTCAGCAAGGTATGAAATTGTTAGCCTTCCCTCCTACTACGAAGATTAAAGAACCTCCCATGGCGACTATAAGAAAAGGAAGACCATCTAAAAAGGAGAAGTTGGCATGTTGACGCTGCATTGTCTTGCAGCCCAAAACTTACCCCAGTTAGTCGTGGTTTGTAACACGCCACCTCCGCCAGGGTCACTCACGAGTGATTGCACTAGCTTTGGAGGGGTGTTGTCTAGGTAAACATGCACAGAGATATCACAAGACAGAACATAGATAAATAAATAAGTAAAGCAGCGGTAGAAATTTAAAAACCATGGTTAACCATTTCAAAACCAAAGTCAACTTACATCAAAATACTTAGTCACCATTTTCCAACTACCACAAGTCTAGAAACATAAACTGAAAATAACATAAAGTAAACTATCCCCAAAATAGATGTGGTGAAGCCATAGTAAGCTCAAGTCCAAACCGTACATGAGCTGTCAAGAAAGCAAGCCAAATGTCCAAGCTAAGCACTAGTGTTCCCTCCCTGAGAACCTGGGGGGGAACAGAAGAAAAGAGGCGAAAGAAAAAGGGTCAGTCATAAAGACTGGTAAGTCCTACCTACTATTAGTATAAAAACTAATGAAGTTAACTAGACATGAGAAACTTAGATGAAACATAAAGATGGTAAACAACTGGCATGATAAATAGATAACAGGGTAGATCAAGTGTGGCATCGCATATACAAGGTTTAGTTTTGCACCAATAGTACTAGTATTCTAACCCATGTCAAGTATAAACAAGAAATGATCCCTTGGCCCAATATCATGAGATGACCCAAGTCAAGGTCCAACTATACGATCTAGTCGATCGGCTCCCTATAAGCCTAACTCGTCGAGTGTCGGTGTCATACGGCCCAATCACGGAATGTAGTCAACTGTGCTAGGTCCACCCTAGGGTGTATCAAGCCCTAAGGTGCCAACCACTGACACAAATCAAGCACGCACACTCTAAACCTACTGGTGCTCGTGTCTGTTTTTTTCCAACTCCGGACTATGTGCACGACCATAGCCCGCCTGAACCTACACTGGCGCACCTACTCAGCCGTCTTTCTGGTCGCTTACAATCAGCCGAGTAATCGTGCCCCACCCTAGCCTAATCCCTAGGGTATCGTGATACATCTAAGAGGGTTACTGCTGAAAAGGACCACGTAACTAGGGTTTCTAACGGGTTAAGTGTGGTTAACCCTATCAAATCATGTATCAAGTTGGTTAAGTGTATCCAAGTGGTTCATGACTTAACCCTATCATGTGGCATTAATTAACTTAATGCGCCCAACCTCTCACATTAGACTTTGTTGTGGTTACTGGATGTGTCGGGCGGGTCCGGGCAGCTTTACACCACAACCTAGTCTAACCTCGGGTTTCAAGCGCGATATGACCAACTACTCACATTGGGTCCTATTGTTTGTAACCACTGGATTTGTCGAACGGTTCCGGGCAGATTTATGCTACAAACTCAACCCAACCTCGAGTTGGCCACTTCATGGTTTTCTACATGTCATGACCACATTCAAGTTTTCAAGCATAATCAATTTTCATGTCACATTTCAAGTCATGTTTTTCATGTCATTTCAAGTTCGCCTAACTACCCATAACATATTCCCATCGCACGTAAATTCGCATCAATACAAATAGATCAAGAAGGGGAACATAACAATATGACAAAGATGGGCATAAGGTGGTAAAGTTGGTCATAAGTTAAACATGATGATATTTGAGGCAAAGGTGTTCATCACAACTAGCATATAGGATTATTGGCCTCAAAACATGTATGACATCAAACTTAGCAAATAGGGTGATAACATGGTAATAGTTGACATAGAGTGATAAACTTGTGACTAGCATGTAGTTCAACATCATAGGCAAGTTAACATCAAGGTTATGAGGGGTTCTATGTTGCATTATGCATAATCCCCAAATAAAGCTCATAGCTTTCTACCCAAAAATCAAGATGAACGGTACTAGGTTCATGATAGTTCCACAATCATAGATCAAAAGAGTCATGAATTGATCTATGCATACAATGATAGACCCAAGACAAGTATTACACAAAAATCCCATTTCAACTTGCTACATGTTCATATTAATTTCATAGTTTAAATCTAAGAGTAGAGTGGGGCTTACAAATCGTGGCTATGAGAACTAGAACAAAATAGAACAAGATAGAGACGTTGTAGAAGCTCTAGGAATGATGTAGCAACACTAGAAATCTCCAAATAATAATAAGCTCCACACAAAGCCTTGAGAAATAAGTAGCTCCTTTGATTTGATGGAGAAAGATTGCTCCTTTGCCTTAGATCCAGTTTAGAACTCTCAAGCTCTCAAGATGAAGATGGAGGCCATGATTAGGGAGCATTTTGGCAGCACTTAGTTGTTAGGATGATTTGTGGTGGTTTAGGCTAGGTCTTAGGGTGTTTTTATAGGAGTAGAGACAAGTTTAGGCCATAGGATTAACCCTAGTTTAGATCTGAACCATCAAATCTCGTCATAGGCCAGCTGAACAGACCCAAAGGAGCAAGCAGGTGCACCAGGCCAACATGGCCCGACCAGGGAGGTCGACCCCCAGGTCGACACCCAGGTCGACTCCCCAGTCGACCTGGGGCTGGGGCAGGTTGACTCCCCAGTCGACCCCCCAGTTGACCTGGGGCTGGGCGGGAAATTTTCCCTCCCAGTCTGTTTGGGGCTGAATTTGAATTTCGGGCTGAATTTTGAATTTTCTGAAATCTTCTATGGGCCATAACTTGGTCATACGGACTCCGATTTACGAAATTCTGGACTCGTTTTCAAGTAGAATTTCGAGACGAACGCAATGGCGTAACCCGTTCCCATTGATTCTTAACTTATAATTTAATTCTGCCCTGATCTCTTGTTTTAACATGTTATAAAAATTCGGGTTGTTACATTCTCCCTACCTTAAAGGATTTCGTCCCCGAAATCTCCAAATTAGGAAGAACGTATCCTACCATCCATCATCCATCTACTCGAAACATCATCCACAAGTAATCATTGTCCTTAAAAGATTTCTAATGCTGTATGAACATATGCAAAAGTGTGTGTATATGCACCTATCTAATGCGAAAATCAGGCGGTTACTGACTCGGTAAACCTCCTTAATGCAGAATATGTTAGTGAAATGAGTCCAAATGTATGCAAATTCCTAACATAATTTATAATCTCTACATGAGTGCACATAACATTCATTCATATGCAACATCCACGTGATAGCATAACAAGTTTCATCCATGAATAAGCATAAACACTCATGCATATGCAATATGAAAGTGTGTGAGCCGATCTTAGTGCCTAACGTGTATCATGCATCCACGAGTAACCACTTGCAAACACTTGCAACCATTTGCAACCATCAAGCATAACATGTTTCAAATGCATGTTTCATCCAAAGGGTTTCTACCTAAGGTTCTCATGACAAGATTAACGAAATAACAAGATAAACATGGATAGCAAAAGAAAGATATGCTAACTAGGAAAAGAGATTGAGAATGTACCCTCAAAAAGAAATGGATAAAGCCCAGGCATCTTCTCCTCGGTTTCCCAAGTTGCATCTTCATCGGCTTCACTCCACTGAACCTTTACTAACTTGACTTCTCGATTCCTCAGCTTCTTGATCTCCGTTCCCAAGATACGAATCGGAGGTCGCCTCAGGGTTGCCTCTTTCTCTACCTCCACGTCTTCAAGAATGCTAGGCTCAACTACTTCGGCTGATTCATGTAGGCATTTTTGGAGATGCGAGACATGAAAGACATTGTGCACTCCAGCCAGCTTCTCGGGCAATTCCACCCTATAAGCCATTTTCCCAATCTTCTCGATGATAGGGAAGGGTCCTACGAACCTTGGTGCTAGCTTTCCAACTGCTCCAAAACGAACCACATTTCGCAAGGGAGAAACCTTCACAAAGACCATATCTCCAACTTCAAACTCTAAGTCTGTCCTTCGCTTGTCTGCATAGGATTTCTGTCTGTCTTGGGCCGTTTTCATCCGCCTTCGAATCAACCCAACCTTCTCGGATGTGTCCCTTATCATGTCAGGCCCAAGTATAAGCTTATCCGTCGTCTCCCACCAACATGTTGGTGACTTGCACGACCTCCCATACAAAGCTTCGAATGGTGCCATCCCTATGCTTGCTTGGTAGCTGTTATTATAAGCAAACTCTACGATAGGAAGGTGGTCTTCCCAAGTGCCACCAAAGTCAAGAATGCATAGCCTCAACAGATCTTCTAGTACCCTATTCACCCTTTCGGTCTGACCATCCGTCTGTGGGTGATAGGCTGTACTTAGATTCAATCGCGTACCCATCGCTTCTTGCAAACTATTCCAAAAATTGCTAGTGAAGATTGGGTCACGATCGCTAACTATGCTAGAAGGAACTCCATGCAATCGCACTATCTCTCGAAGATAAACAGATGCTAGCCATGATGCGGTCCTCTTGCTCTTCACTGGAATGAAATGAGCGCTCTTCGTGAGTCTATCCACTATGACCCATATGCTAGTATTCCCCTTCCTTGATCTCGACAATCCATCCACAAAATCCATAGAGATACTTTCCCACTTCCATTGCGGGACCTCCAATGGATGCAGTAGCCCACCAGGCTTCTTCAACTCGGCCTTTACTTGTTGGCAAACAATGCATCTAGAAACAAACTCTGCAACATCCTTTTTCATCCCAACCCAAAAGAAAATGCGCTTCATATCCCGGTACATCTTATCCCCTCCGGGATGTATGGTCATCCTCGAGTGATGCGCCTCCTCAAGAACTTTATTTACTAAGTCTCCCACTTGTGGGACACATAGTCTTCCATCACGCCTTAGCCACCCCTTGTCATCAATAGTATATCTAGCGAAGTGACTTGACGTCTCACCACGAATCAACTTGTCCATGATCTCGACTATCTGCGGGTCTTCCCTCTGTGAAGTCCCAACTTGATCAAGAAGTGTAGGTCTAAGCTCAAGGGATGCTAACGAACCAGTCATCGACTCAACAGCAGGTGTAAAATCAAAGGTTGCCAAGAACTCTAGGCTCTTCATCTCAACAAACAAGGGAATCAAAGTCAACTTTTTTCTACTTAGCGCATCCGCCACAACATTACCCTTGCCAGGGGTATAAGCTATATCGAAGTCATATGATGCCAAGAATTCCATCCACCTCTGCTGCCTTAGATTCAAATCTTTCTGCGAGAAGAGGTACTTGAGCGACTTGTGATCGGTATATAACTCAAACCTTTCACCTAGAAGATAATGGCGCCAAGATTTGAGTGCAAAGACGCTCGCCGCCAACTCCAAATCATGAGTGAGATAGTTCTTCTCATGAACTTTGAGTTGCCTCCCCCCAAAGCATATCACTCTCCCTTCTTGCATCAGGACAGCGCCTAATCCCGTGCCACATGCATCGGTGTACACGGTAAACAACTTCCCTCCATCGGGTAATGCTAGAACTGGAGCTGTGGTGAGGGCTTTCTTGAGCCTTTGAAAAGCAAGCTCACACTCTAAGTCCCATGCAAAGACTAAGTTCTTCTTCGTTAACTTAGTAAGAGGGGCTGAAATCTTAGCGAAGTCCTTAATGAACTTCCTATAAAATCCTGCCAGACCGAGAAAGCTTCTCACTTCAGTTGCATTCTTCGGAACTTTCCAGTCTTGTACCGCCACTACTTTAGCGGGATCCACAACTATGCCTTGCTTAGAAACTATATGCCCAAGGAACCGAACTTCCCTTCTCCAAAAATGGCATTTGGAGAACTTGGCTTTTAACTGATGAGCTCTAAGCGCATCCATAACCTCCTTGAGATGTGTAGCATGCTCTTCCTCGTCCTTAGAGAAGATCAGAATATCATCCACAAAGACAACCACAAACTTGTTAAGGAACTCCCTAAACACCCTACTCATCAAATCAACGAAGTATGCGGGTGCATTAGTCAAACCGAACGGCATGACGAGCCATTCAAAGAATCCATCTGGAGTCCTAAACGCAGTCTTGTCAATACTATCCTCAGCCACTCTAAGCTGATGGAATCCGGTGGCTAGATCGAGTTGAGAGAAAACAGAAGCACCTACAAGCTGGTTAAAGAGATCATCAATCCTCGGTAACGGGTGCCTATTCTTCTTTGTCAACTTGTTTAACTCACGATAATCAACACATAGATGAAGCGAACCATCCGCCTTAGTAGCGAATACCACAGGAGCACCCCATTCAGAAATGCTTTGCCTAATGAAATTTTTGTCAAGCAACTCCTTGACTTGCTTGCTAAGCTCTCTTCTTTCTCGCGGGGCCATGTGCCTAACAGGCAATGAAACTGGCTTGGCATTATCAACAAGATAAATACGGAAGTCTATCTCGCGTTTAGGGGGTAACCCCTTCACCTCATCAAAGACATCAGGATATTCTCGGACCACCCTCACAGATTGAAGATTGTCAATAGACGAGTCGAGGGATTCAAGATAACATAACATGACGGGATCCATAGGGTTACAAGAAATCTCTAGGGTATTGCCAAGGCGAGTCATAAGCCTCACTACCCTATGCTCACAATCGAGAATGGCTCCATAACTGGACAACCAATACAAGCCCAAAATCAACCCGTATCCCATGAACCCGAGAACATAAGCATTACATGTGAATTCTACGGTCAAGATAGAAATCCTCAAATCCATACAAATCATAGATAGATGGGCGGAACCCCCAATTGGATTTGAAACACTAACGGGATCCTCAACTAGACTAGTACTTAGGTGCAAACTTTCAACAATGTCAGAAGAAATAAAGGTATGCGATGCGCCAGAATCAAATAAAGTTCGAACAGGAAAACCATAAATGTAAACAAGGCTTTCTACAGAAATACTACCTCGGTCCGGAGCTGGAGTAGTGTTGAGAGCATGCATCTGCCCTCCAGAAGGTCCTGCCCGCTGAGTCTGTCCTTGCCCCTGTCCTTGCTTCTTTGGGCAATCCTTACTGTAGTGTCCAGACTCTCCGCAATGAAAGCATTCTCCCAACTTCCTCTTCTTCTTCCGACAATCTTTGGCTATGTGTCCAGTGATCCCACAGAAGTTGCACTTCCTTGTCTCCCTTGCCTTGTTGTTGTTGGCCTTGTTACCCTTGGTGTTCTTGTTTTTCTGGTTGTTCCGGTTGCCTCCCCACTTGGAGTCCACCTTCTTGGTTTGAGTCTCATTAAGCTTAACTTCTTTCTTGCCATTCTTATCATCTCCTTGAAGCAAGGCCATATCCACTAAGCTCTCAAAAGTGGCCCCCATGGGTATATGAGACATGGCCAAACCTTGCAATGGCTCATTCAATCCTCGAGCAAAGCGTAGAGCCTTCTTCTGAGGTGTGTTAACCATGTCTAAACCGAATCGAGCAAGCTGGTTAAACTTATTCACATACTCCCTCACGGTCATGTCCCCTTGCTTCAAAGATATAAACCTCTCCATTTGCAGATTCTCTTCAGCAGATGATAGAAACTTAAGCCCAAACCTCATCCTAAAGTCGGCCCAAGTCTCTATAGGCCTAGTAGCGTTGGTGACTTCCCACCAATAAGCAGCTTCCTCTTTCAATAGCCATACTGCCAACAGAACTTTCCTACGATCTTCTACATCAAAGATAGCAAAAAGGTCTTCAGTTTCCCTTAACCAGTTTCTTGCCTCAACAAAAGTCTCTGTCCCAACAAAATTCTTGCCACCCATCGCCTTAAAGTCTTTGCAAATCTTCGCGAAATCCGGTTGTGGACGCTGAGAAGGAGGAGGAGGAACCTCAGCTACGGGAGGAGGAGTGGGAGTGTCTGCTAGGCCGGCTCCATTTTCCCTAGCCTCCATGTACCTCCTAAACCAAATAGGTACCGGTATTCCCTCCGGGATGATAAAGTTATCGGCCATACTGAAACGAAGTAAAAGATAGATTTAGAACGAGGAAACAAAGGATAGTGCTAATGGCTTTTGGGGAATAGCCTTTTAAAATAAACTAGACTTTCCTTGGAAAAATACTTAATTGGTTTTGAAAATAGTTTTTCAAAAGGGTTTTTAAAACTTTTGTCCGGTCTAGTAAACCTCATGCTCTGATACCAAATGTAACACCCCACCTCCGCCAGGGTCACTCACGAGTGATTGCACTAGCTTTGGAGGGGTGTTGTCTAGGTAAACATGCACAGAGATATCACAAGACAGAACATAGATAAATAAATAAGTAAAGCAGCGGTAGAAATTTAAAAACCATGGTTAACCATTTCAAAACCAAAGTCAACTTACATCAAAATACTTAGTCATCATTTTCCAACTACCACAAGTCTAGAAACATAAACTGAAAATAACATAAAGTAAACTATCCCAAAAGAGATGTGGTGAAGCCATAGCAAGCTCAAGTCCAAACAGTACATGAGCTGTCAAGAAAGCAAGCCAAATGTCCAAGCTAAGCACTAGTGTTCCCTCCCTGAGAACCTGGGGGGGAGGGGGGGACAGAAGAAAAGAGGCGAAAGAAAAAGGGTCAGTCATAAAGACTGGTAAGTCCTACCTACTATTAGTATAAAAACTAATGAAGTTAACTAGACATGAGAAACTGAGATGAAACATAAAGATGGTAACCAACTGGCATGATAAATAGATAACAGGGTAGATCAAGTGTGGCATCGCATATACAAGGTTTAGTTTTGCACCAATAGTACTAGTATTCTAACCCATGTCAAGTATAAACAAGAAATGATCCCTTGGCCCAATATCATGAGATGACCCAAGTCAAGGTCCAACTATACGATCTAGTCGATCGGCTCCCTATAAGCCTAACTCGTCGAGTGTCGGTGTCATACGGCCCAATCACGGAATGTAGTCAACTGTGCTAGGTCCACCCTAGGGTGTTTCAAGCCCTAAGGTGCCAACCACTGACACAAATCAAGCACGCACAGTCTAAACCTACTGGTGCCCGTGTCAGTTTTTTTTCAACTCCGGACTATGTGCACGACCATAGCCCGCCTGAACCTACACTGGCGCACCTACCCAGCCGTCTTTCTGGTCGCTTACAATCAGCTGAGTAATCGTGCCCCACCCTAGCCTACTCCCTAGGGTATCGTGATACATCTAAGAGGGTTACTACTGAAAAGGACCACGTAACTAGGGTTTCTAACGGGTTAAGTATGGTTAACCCTATCATATCATGTATCAAGTTGGTTAAGTGTATCCAAGTGGTTCATGACTTAACCCTATCATGTGGCATTAATTAACTTAATGCGCCCAACCTCTCACATTAGACTTTGTTGTGGTTACTGGATGTGCCGGGCAGGTCCGGGCAGCTTTACACCACAACCTAGTCTAACCTCGAGTTTCAAGCGCGATATGACCAACTACTCACCTTGGGTCCTATTGTTTGTAGCCACTGGATTTGCCGGGCGGTTCCGGGCAGATTTATGCTACAAACTCAACCCAACCTCGAGTTGGCCACTTCATGGTTTTCTACATGTCATGACCACATTCAAGTTTTCAAGCATAATCAATTTTCTTGTCACATTTCAAGTCATGTTTTTCATGTCATTTCAAGTTCGCCTAACTACCCATAACGTATTCCCATCGCACGTAAATTCGCATCAATACAAATAAATCAAGAAGGGGAACATAACAATATGACAAAGATGGGCATAAGGTGGTAAAGTTGGTCATAAGTTAAACATGATGATATTTGAGGCAAAGGTGTTCATCACAACTAGCATATAGGATTATTGGCCTCAAAACATGTATGACATCAAACTTAGAAAATAGGGTGATAACATGGTAATAGTTGACATAGAGTGATAAACTTGTGACTAGCATGTAGTTCAACATCATATGCAAGTTAACATCAAGGTTATGAGGGGTTCTATGTTGCATTATGCATAATCCCTAAATAAAGCTCATAGCTTTCTACCCAAAAATCAAGATGAACGGTACTAGGTTCATGATAGTTCCACAATCATAGATCAAAAGAGTCATGAATGGATCTATGCATACAATGATAGACCCAAGACAAGTATTACACAAAAATTCCATTTCAACTTGCTACATGTTCATATTAATTTCATAGTTTAAATCTAAGAGTAGAGTGTGGCTTACAAATCGTGGCTATGAGAACTAGAACAAAATAGAACAAGATAGAGACGTTGTAGAAGCTCTAGGAATGATGTAGAAACACTAGAAATCTCCAAATAATAATAAGATCCACACAAAACCTTGAGAAATAAGTAGCTCCTTTGATTTGATGGAGAAAGATTGCTCCTTTGCCTCAGATCTAGTTTAGAACTCTCAAGCTCTCAAGATGAAGATGGAGGCCATGATTAGGGAGCATTTTGGCAGCACTTAGTTGTTAGGATGATTTGTGGTGGTTTAGGCTAGGTCTTAGGGTGTTTTTATAGGAGTAGAGACAAGTTTAGGCCATAGGATTAACCCTAGTTTAGATCTGAACCATCAAATCTCGTCATAGGCCAGCTGAACAGACCCAAAGGAGCAAGCAGGTGCACCAGGCCAACATGGCCCGACCAGGGAGGTCGACCCCCAGGTCGACTCCCCAGTCGACCTGGGGCTGGGGCAGGTTGACTCCCCAGTCGACCCCCCAGTCGACCAGGGGCTGGGCGGGAAATTTTCCCGCCCAGTCTGTTTGGGGCTGAATTTGAATTTCGGGCTGAATTTTGAATTTTCTGAAATCTTCTATGGGCCATAACTTGATCATACGGACTCCGATTTACGAAATTTCGGACTTATTTTCAAGCAGAACTTCGAGACGAACGCAATGGCATAACCCGTTCCCATTGATTCTTAACTTATAATTTAATTCTGCCCTGATCTCTTGTTTTAACATGTTATAAAAATTCGGGTTGTTA
Organism: Allium sativum; assembly: GCA_030737875.1. NCBI lineage: Eukaryota > Viridiplantae > Streptophyta > Magnoliopsida > Asparagales > Amaryllidaceae > Allium > Allium sativum. Next base: position 389,631,859 of record CM060912.1, on the reverse strand, counting down.
CATGGTTTAAAGAAACTTGGAGTAAAAGGAAATGCACCTAAAACCAGTCAAATTGATGAACATTTCTTATTACAAATGCCCAAATGTATGCGACCGTATATAACTCGTATAGACGACATGCCCGCTGATGGTAACTGTGGATATTGGGTGGTGGTTAAACAACTAAATCTTCATAATCGAAAACCAGAGAATCCTTGTAAGTTCGTACGTGAGGCCATGGTTGATAATTTAATAATTCATTCAGAGATATACAAAAGCATGTGGGATAAAGGTGGCTTCGAAGAAATGAAAAAGAGGATACAAGGCGATAACTCGTTGGGGGTAGATGAGTGGATGCAAATGCCGGAATTCGGTTTTATAATTGCAGAAACATTTGGTACTGCTGTTGTCTTGCTTAGTATGGACATGAGTTTCTTGTTTGTCCCGTCAATAGTACAAGTAACCTTGTTAAACCGAAACAGGACGATCGTAATGGGATACGTAGACAGCTCACATTTTGTTGGCGTTACTTTGAAGCACAAATCGTCTTTACCTAATACTACTCCGTTCGCATTTTTTTACCGAATTTACAACATAAATACGTAGGATTGGGTCAACACATATGCGGAGAGAATTTCTCGCTTTGTTGATGGAGAAGAAGATGGACATGTTGACAAAGAAAAAAAGGTTGTTGTGTTAAGTTAATGTCGAATACGTGCGTGTGTTCGTAGTTTAGTGCTAGTGTAACAGAATCTTGAAGTATTAATGCAAACGTTAACTTTTCTGGCACATGTTGGCAAGGCAGTTGCATTTTTTGTTTACTTTAATCTTACTTCTAGAGTGCAAGTTTGTGCTATTGTACGTAAAGTTTTGTTACACTTCTGCATTTCACTACCGAGATACTGCATTTCTCATTTAAACCAACTATGGAACGATAACATATTATAAAAAAATAGTTATATCAAGTACAAATTTCCAAATTACAAAAATGGTGGGGAGTAACCATTTTATGTTAACTATACGGTTCAATGTAGCCGTCTGAACCAAATTTTCTAAAATAACTCTTTCCTGAGAGTTTTCGGAATGAAATAACCGTGTTATGAAAGGAAAAACGGAGAATATAAGCCGTTTATAGCTATTCATGTAACCTCAAAAGTTATATACGGTACAGTTATACCGTTTTTGTTTAAGTTAATCTGTAGGAGATCACCGTCTGCACATAATTTTTGACAATATCATAACCTGAGATATTTCGGACTTATCTCACCGATTTTATATATTTCAAATGGTAACCACTCACCGTCTACACATATTTTTATACAATATCATAATCTGAGATATTTTGGATTGAGAACACCGATTTTCTATATGGAAAACTGTAGTCTTTTGCCGTCTGCACATGTTTTTTTGATAATATCATAACCTGAGATATTTTGGATTGGAAACATCGTTTTTATATATTTAAAACGGTGGGCACTTACCGCCTGCATATTTCGTTTCTAACCTGCAATATTATGGTTTACGATGACCGAATTTTGTTTAGTTGAACGGTTTTGTGTAACCGTTTAGCAAATTTTAGGCCTTTTACCTGATTGATCGGTGATCAAGCACCATTTTTAAATCTTAAAAACGGCACACCATTTCCAATGTTTAACTACAGGGTTGATTATTTCATACATACAATCCAATTTTTCGTGCATCGTACGTGATACAACAAATTGGAACTTGTACATGCATCATTGATCATACAAATACTTGAAACTTTCACACGCATCGTCGATCATACAAAAAATTGAAATTTGTACATACAGCTTCAAACATAGAAATAAACACAAACATACTCGTAAACCATTTCATACATTAACTTTCCTTCCAAAGTACCCGTAATACAGTAATGCCAAAAGCAAGTCACCAACCAAAATACATAAATAAGTCACAAACATAAAGTACTGAACAAAACATACACCAAGTCTTATAACAGTTACATACTGTTAACCAAAATAATACGTAATGCTACCAAGTTAAACTATTTTTTCTTGCTCAACCTTTCTTCTTGGTAGCAGTCTTCTTCCCTTTCCTTCGTTTACCTCGACTTGTCGTAGCCTCAACAATCCCATCACCTTCATCAGCTGTCATGTTCTCTCCGTACAGAGTAGACGGCCCTGGGTCCTCTATATGCTCTATCATTTGCAAAGTTGTAACAACTGCCTTACCACGTCCACATGAACGGATTGAATCGGCAAGTAGTCCAAGTCGACGTTTCTGAAATTCAAGTCTACTTTAGTATGAAAAACAATCAATAACATTTTTTTCAATTAGCAAATATAACAAACTTACAACACGAATGGGTAGTGGCTTCTCCTCGGTTTCATTAGCAGGCCCAGTTATTCTTCTTGATGGATTTGCAACAATCGGATGAGAAGCTTGCTGATACCACTGTATATAGTTGTCCTCACGGTCTCAGGGGTTAACCACTTCTTTTAACGTTATACTTTCATTCAGCAGGTGATTTGCCCATTCAGCCCATACAAAATCCCCAACATTAAAGTAAGCGGCATTGAAACCTTTACTAGATGACTTGTACTTCTTCTTGTTAAGCGTGAAGGGATTGGTTGGGATGGGTTGAACAATTCCAAACTGGCGCAGAAATCTTTGGGGTAGGTACAGTCCTTCGGTTTCAAAACAAATAACAGGTCCATTATACAACGAACACTGATGAAATGGATACACATCTCGTTTATCTCTAAAGCAATCCCATATAATTTCATTGCACTTCAAATCATCAATCCTTTCTTGTAGTGTGACTAAATCAGATGCTAAATGTGAACTCTTATTCTTTGCAAAGTAGAACGCAACTCTAATTTCTCCTTCTTGTATACCAATAACACGATTATGTTGGCGAAGAACTGGGAAATGCTCAAATATTCATACATGCATTAAGGTACATCATGTACACGCATACAATAAGACTACACTATTCACATATAGTTACAACACAACGGTATCAAAAATATTGTTCGAATATATTTGTAGTAACGTCATGCAACCAGTCATTTGATGAATATCAGTTCGAGTTGTTATAGCAAGATTACGTAATAACCAACTCAAACATGCAGTGGCCCATGAATATGAACCCACTTCGTTTAAATTCTTCAAATACTGCAGAAAATGAACTGACACTTTATTCCCGGACTTGTCACAACAAACTAAACTGCCAATTGTGTACAAAAGATATGATATCGCACAATGCATCTTTCGTTCTTTAGTATCATCCTCCTTCGACCCCTCAAACTGACTTCGTAACCATTCAAATCTAATTTTTTTTTTCGCCTCCTAATACTTGTATAGCAGTTGGTTTGTCAACACGAAGGCAGTCTTCAAGTAGTTTGTACACATCTTCAATACCTATACCCCTCGAGCCACCAAGAGAACCAGTAACTGCTCTTCCTTCCACCGGAAGGCCAGTTATGTGCACTACTTAGTCAATGGTTATTGCGAACTCACCAAATGGAAAACTGTAGTCTTTTGCCGTCTGCACATGTTTTTTTGACAATATCATAACCTAAGATATTTTGGATTGGAGACATCGTTTTTATATATTTAAAACGGTGGGCACTTACAGCCTGCATATTTCGTTTCTAACCTGCAATATTATGGTTTACGATGACCGAATTTTGTTTAGTTGAACGGTTTTGTGTAACCGTTTAGCAAATTTTAGGCCTTTTACCTGATTGATCGGTGATCAAGCACCATTTTTAAATCTTAAAAACGGCACACCATTTCCAATGTTTAACTACAGGGTTGATTATTTCATACATACAATCCAATTTTTCGTGCATCGTACGTGATACAACAAATTGAAACTTGTACATGCATCATTGATCATACAAATACTTGAAACTTTCACACGCATCATCGATCATACAAAAAATTGAAACTTGTACATACAGCTTCAAACATAGAAATAAACACAAACATACTCGTAAACCATTTCATACATTAACCTTCCTTCCAAAGAACCCGTAATACAGTAATGCCAAAAGCAAGTCACCAACAAAAATACATAAATAAGTCACAAACATAAAATACTGAACAAAACATACACCAAGTCCTATAACAATTACATACTGTTAACCAAAATAATACGTAATGCTACCAAGTTAAACTATTTTTTCTTGCTCCACCTTTCTTCTTGGTAGCAGTCTTCTTCCCTTTCCTTCGTTTACCTCGACTTGTCGTAGCCTCAACAATCTCATCACCTTCATCAGTTGTCATGTTCTCTCCATACAGAGTAGACGGCTCTGGGTCCTCTGTATGCTCTATCATTTGCAAAGTTGTAACAACTACCTTACCACGTCCGCATGAACGGATTGTATCGGCAAGTAGTTCAAGTCGACGTTTCTGAAATTCAAGTCTACTTTAGTATGAAAAACAACCAATAGCATTTTTTTCAATTAGAAAATATAACAAACTTACAACACGAATGGGTAGCGGCTTCTCCTCGGTTTCATTAGCAGTCCCAGTTATTCTTCTTGATGGATTTGCAACAATCGGATGAGAAGCTTGCTGATACCACTGTATATAGTTGTCCTCACAGTCCCAGGGGTTAACCACTTCTTTTGACGTTATACTTTCATTCAGCAGGTGATTTGCCCATTCAGCCCATACAAAATCCCCAACATTAAAGTAAGCGGCATTGAAACCTTTACTAGACGACATGTACTTCTTCTTGTTAAGCATGAAGGGATTGGTTGGGATGGGTTGAACAATTCCAAACTGGCGCAGAAATCTTTGGGGTAGGTACAGTTCTTCGGTTTCAAAACAAATAACAGGTCCATTATACAATAAACACTGATGAAATGGATACACATCTCATTTATCTCTAAAGCAATCCCATATAATTTCATTGCACTTCAAATCATCAATCCTTTCTTGTAGTGTGACTAAATCAGATGCTAAATGTGAACTCTTGTTCTTTGCGAAGTAGAACGCGGCTCTAATTTCTCCTTCTTGTATACCAATAACACGATTATGTCGGTGAAGAACTGGGAAATGCTCAAATATTCATACCTGCATTAAGGTACATCATGTACACGGATATAATAAGACTACACTATTCACATATAGTTACAACACAATGGTATCAAAAATATTGTTCGAATATATCTGTAGTGACGTCATGCAACCAGTCATTTGATGAACATCAGTTCGAGTTGTTATAGCAAGATTACGTAATAACCAACTCAAACATGCAGTGGCCCATGAATATGAACCCACTTCGTTTAAATTCTTCAAACACTGCAGAAAATGAACTGACACTTTATTCCCGGACTTGTCACAACAAACTAAACTGCTAATTGTGTACAAAAGATATGATATCGCACAATGCATCTTTCGTTCTTCAGTATCATCCTCCTTCGACCCCTCAAACTGACTTCGTAACCATTCAAATCTAATTTTTTTTTTCGCCTCCTAATACTTGTATAGCAGTTGGTTTGTCAACACGAAGGCAGTCTTCAAGTAGTTTGTACACATCTTCAATACCTATACCCCTCGAGCCACCAAGAGAACCAGTAACTGCTCTTCCTTCCACTGGAAGGCCAGTCATGTGCACTACTTAGTCAATGGTTATTCCCAACTCACCAAATGGAAGGTGAAATGTGTTAGTCTCCGGGATAAAATCTTTCGACGAATGCATTGATTAGGACTTTGTCTAATGTCTCATGAGCATGTAGCGCTAGTTTATGTAATCCCGACTGAACTACAACCTCCTTAACAAAAGAACATTCTTTTCTATAATCCCACAATCGTTGCGTGCCAACATGAGTATGGACTCTCACCAGTTTGACTTCTCCTCGAGGTTTCTATATGTTATGCACATATATACATTACATATTTATAAACAGTTAACAATTCACGCGTAGTCATAAGTATAAATAAAATCTAAGAAATAACATAGGAAAAACTTACAGCAGATTCCCATATTTTATGAGCAATGTGATGTTTGAATGCAAACAACATTGTCCTTTCATCTTTAGTGGTGCATGATTCTGTTTCTTTCCGCTTTCGCTTGCCTTTAATAGTACGTTTTCTCTTTTCCAAATGTTCCACCTCTTTCTCTCCTACCCTGCCTTCCTCACTATTATGTTCCTCATTACCACTTTCACGGCCACTATATTCAGACTCGGGTTGTTCACAAGAAACTTGTTTCAAATGTCTCTTAGCCTGTCGTACATGTGCCACTGTGGCGTCACCTTCTTTATCTGCTTCCTCCTCAACTCCATCACCTCCTTCTTCATGCTCTCTATCATCTCCGTCGCTATCTTCTCCATCAACATCTTCTTTATGCTTACTACCTCCTCTGTTGCCCTCTTCTCTGTCGTCGTCCTCTTCACGGTCAATATCAGCTTTGTTGCCTCTTCTCTGTCATCTCTTGTTCCTGATCAGTACCATCTTTTTCACCCTCTTCTCCGCCATCGTCTCGTTCAAAATCACTACCACTTGTGTTGCCCTCCTCTTCTCTGTCATCATCTTCTTCTTGTACGCGTACGTCTGCTTCTTCATGGCCACTATGATCACTACTTTTTTCACCTCCATCGGAAGTATTACGGTCGTTCGACTCTTCTTTTTCACTAGAAATTTGCTCGGAGTTAATCCCTTTATATTCAACTGCTTTCTTTTTCTTTTGCTCTTCCAATATTCGTTACCTTTCCTTAGCAAGTTTCTGCCTATTAGAAGCAGTAGGCGGTACACGACTCGACGTAGACGAAGTCGGCTTCCTGCAATCAATCACATAAGCAATTTAGTTATCCGCCGTCAACAAAGTACGACAACATTTAGCCTACTTTATTACTATAAAAAGGTACAGAGCCACCATGTAAACAACAAGTTAAACCGAATGTGTAATCTAAATTTCGACAACTAACCATAAGTCAACATCAATCAACCATTTATAATAACTATATTCGAACGACACAAACCGAAACCAAAACACAACACATTTTGAGGAAATGAAAATTATAATATGGAAAACAGAAGCCGATTTTGAATTACAAAAACGGTGACAACATGCCAAATATTAGAAAGGACAAGCTTTCATATGTATTTTAATACTCACAAACCATAGAATCCTTTTTCAACCAGAAGTCGACATCAATCAACCATTTTTAATACCTATATTCGGACAACACAAACCGAAACCAAAATTCAAAACAATTTGAGGAAATGAAACTTATATATGGAAAACAGAAGCCGATTTTGAATTATAAAAACGGTGACAACATGTCAAATGCTAAAAAGGATAAGCTTTCATGTTCCAGAAGATTTACCGACACAAAAACATACCCTACCAACCGTATTCTCTGCAAATCGAACAAAATTCCCAACATTTAGCCCTTCTTCCCCACCAAACACCACCACATGCAAACTCATTGCTCACAATTGGTAATACCAAGCCCTACCGTACCATACATGTGATAATACCAACTGAAATTACCATTAATCTACTACAAACATACCTCTTTTCCCAGCTTTGCTTCTTGGCAACGGATTCCTTTGTCTTCCTCGCAGTATGCTTGAATCGAACCATCGTTAATGCCAAACCCTAGCTCCGATGAACACGAGCGTGAGCACTGAAGAACCCTAGTTCTGAAGATATTTTTTGACAAATGCGATTTGGAAAAAAGAGCGCGAGCTTTGAAATGCGTGGGTGAAGTTTAAAGGACACGAGAGTTATTTTTGTCTGAGAAAATTGTAAGTGGTGTTGCTCCTTAACAAGTTTTTGTATACCGGTGTCCCCTTGACAAAATGACACCTTTAACCAAAAAAGGGTGTCATTAACAACGCCCCTGAGTATAGTGACTTCCCATTATATCCCCTTCAAAATATACAAGGGTTTTCTTCCCCCATTAGCTTTCTCTCGAAACTACATCTTTCTCTTGCATATCTTTACTGCTTTCAACAATCAATAAATCGATCTTGAATCAATTGAAGTTTTTCTTCAATAAGGCTTTGGTTAGGATGTCGGCCTTTTGAAAAGTAGTTGAAAGAGATTTATCTTTAGTTTTCCACTGATAACTTTTTCTCTCACAAAGCATAAATCGATCGCAATACGCTTCATGCGAGAATGAAGAATAGGGTTCGAAGACAAGGACACAGTGCTAAGATTATCGCACCAAATTATGGGTTTTCTGAGTTGAGAAATTCCAATGTCCTTGAGTAGAGATTCAATCCAAATTACTTTAACGACTATGCTGGCAATGTTGCGGTATTTCGCTTCAGTGTTCGAGCAAGAGATGGAGGCTTCCTTTTTGGAGCACCATGAAATAGGGCTTTCACCAAGATAGACCACGTAGTTGGTTGTGGATCTTCGATCGTCAAGGTCAGAGGCCCAATCGGCCTTTGAGTAACCCTTGATTTCAATGTTTTTATTTCCTTTTAACTGTATTTCTTGACTTACAGTGCCATCTAAGTATCTTAAAATTCACTTAATGGCTTTCCTATGTTCTTCACTTGGATTATACATAAACTGAGATACTTTATTCATACTAAAGGCTATTTCTGGCCTTGTAATGGTAGTATATTGCAGAGCACCCACTACACTCCTATACATTGTTGGATCTGGAAAATTTTCACCTTTGTGTCTAGATAAATGTAGATTGCTCACCATGGGTTTTGCATTGCACATTTTTGTCCTCTTCATGATTTATGAAATGTATTTTCTTTGGCAAAGTGTAGTCTATGATTCTGACTTTTTGAACACTTCTATTCCTAAAAAATAGTTTAACTCTCATAGATCTTTGATTGAGAATGCCTTGTATACATGCTGAATAGTTTTGTTGATATCACTATCATTATCCCTAGTTAAAATGAGACCATCAACATACACAATAATATATACAATATGTCCATCTTTGATTTTTGTGTAAAGAGAATTGTCATACTTCGTTGCTTAATATCCCAGAGTATTTACTATGACTTTTAGTTTTTCATATCAAACCCTTGGTGCTTGCTTTAGACCATAAATAGCTTTATGTAGTTTGTACACATTTAACTTATGCCCTTGATAGTATCCTTATGTTTGAGTCATATATACTTCTTCAGGAAGTTCACCATTTAAGAATGGGTTATTCACATCTAATTGCCTTATCTTCCACTTGTAGTATAGAGCTATACTAAGAACAATTCGTATAGTAGCTGGCTTAACTACATGAGAGAAAGTCTCACTGAAATCATACACATATTGGTGGGTGTAGCCTTTTGCTATAACCTTGATTTATACTTTTCTATTGTGCCATCTCGGTTCCTTTTAATTCTGGAAGTCCATTTATTGTCACTGATATTTTTATTGGCTGTCTTTTGACACTAAACACCAAATCTTTTTTTCAATACAGGTGCATATTCTTCATCTATAGTTGATTTCCAATATTGACATTTGACAGCCTTTTCAACTGAAGTTGGTTCAACTTGAATTATGTTTACATTGCAAGCTTTTGGTTTGTATATTCCCTTTTTTCTCTAGTAATCATATGATGACCAGTGTTGATTAGATTTTGTTCTTGACCACTGTTTCCGTCCATCACGTGGTTTTGACTTGTTGTTCCTTCTATAGTGTTGGGTGCTTGTTGATTATCCAAACTTCTTGGACCGTTAGGTTGAGTGTTATTTGATGTAACATCGCTTTCCTGACCAGGCCTCTCATTGGACAATGTGTGTTGGGATTCACCATCAACTTGACCTGATTCAATGTTAGGTATTAGTTTGGTGTTGAGCCTTGATCATCCTCATGTTAATGGTTGATTTGCTGATAAACAGGAATGGGTGGTATAGATTGTTTAGCATTGTATACTTTTCCAGTTGTCCTTACTTCGGTGCTTCCAAAGGGGTAGACATGTTTATTAAATGCAACATATTAAGAAATTTAGTTCGTATGAGTTGAAGGGTCTTAAGTTGGGAAAGAATAAGCATACAAATTTTTTGAGAAACATATAGTTTGGTTTAATATTGAATAATTTATCTAATGCACTTATGTTATGCAACACATTAGTGGGCAGTCTTCGTAAGATATACAGCAGCATCAAATAAATCTGGCTAGAATTTGATTCGCATAGTTGCTTGTGCTAGCAAGATGAGACCAGTTTCTACTATATTCTTGTGCTTTATCTCAACTTAGCCATTCTGCTTTGAGGTATATGGGCATGTGATTCTATGTATGGTTCCCTTCTTTCTGAAGTAGTGATTTAATGGTTTGAATTCTATGCCACCATCCATCTGAATAACTTTAACACGATGATTTATTTGATTCTTGCTAAAGTTACAAATTGCACCATGTCTTGACAGTTATTGTTTTTGACTTAAGAGAGTATACCCAGGTGAATCTTGAATATGAATCAACAAATGAAATATAATATTTAAATCCATAATTAGAATTAATTGGGGATGGACCCCACAAGTCAACAACCACCATTTATATAGTTTGTGAATTTGGAAATGGCAGCTTGTGGGTTCTAACCATTTGTCATAAAGTACATATATAAGGATGAGAAATATTCTTTAATTCAATTTTATTACTTTTGAGAAATTGTCTTACAATATTAAGATTTAGGTGACCAAATTTTGAATGCCACAAGTCAGGAATGCTCATATCATTTTTACATCCAGTGTCAGAAAAATTGCACCAATATCTTCAATTTGTGTTCATTTTATTCCTCATTGGATTGAAGATGTAGAGGCCATAATGCATTTTACTTGTAATAAAATTTCTTTACTTGTTAAGTCTTATACTAGGCAATAGTTAGGAAAAAAATTCAAAGTAAGCATGATTATCTTTAGCAAATTGTGACACACTTAAAAAAAATTCTTGATTTTTGGCACCTAAAGTAAGTTATTGAGATATAATTCTCTTTTTTTCCTTTACTTGTGCCATTTCCAGTGTATGATATCAATAGTTATGCCATTGCCTACGTATACAGATTGCATACCTTTATACTCCCTATTTCCAAGATTTAAGTTGTTAATTTACTTGTGATGTGATTTGATGCACCTGAGCCAGAAAACCACTCCTCGTTTTGCATGTCATCACACCTAATAAGCATATCTGCATCATTTTGACTTTTTGTTGTGTTAGTTTGTCTTTTGTTATTTGAACCAGTACAAGCAATATTTGCATTGGGGCTAATTAGCTCTTTGACTGCTACCATCTTGTTGTTTGACAAAGAAGTTTTGATCGAATCTGAAATATCATTTGCTAGCAATATGACCAAATTTTTCACAAGTTTGGCATTTGATTATGTTGTAGTTATTCCACCTTCCTATACCTCTTCCTCTGAAACTTGGTTACTTCTTTGATTGTTTTGTGCTTTCTTGATATTTATGGATTTTTCTTGATTCTTATTTCTTGATGCAGAGGCATAATTGGAAGAGAAATTTGCACGCATTTTCTTGGCATCTATTCTTTCGTTATTTGTCAATGAGAATGAACTTGCTGCAATGATGGCGTGATGGGTTGAGAAGATAGGATGGCAACAACGGATTCATATTCGTCCTCTAAACCATTTAAGATAGCTAAAACTTGTTCGGATTCAAAAAAATTATGGCCGACAACTTCAAGTAAGTCACGTAGTGCTTTAATTTTCATGAGATATTCTCTCATGGTCGTAGAATTCTTTGTTATAGTATTCAATTGCCTTCGATAATGTACTATTCGTGCATAAGATTTTGTGTTGAATATTTTTTAAACAATCTCCCATATTTCTTATGCACTCTTCCATCCAATTAACTATGGAAGTAGAACAAGACTTATAGAAGAGAGCAACCATGAACGGAGTGGGCTATATCTTGTCTTCTGTAATGGGTGTAATTCTTGTTTGTCACAAGAGTTCCATTTTCATCAGCACTCATCCTTGCTAGTATTGAAGGTGTTCCACTGATGTAGTTTTCAAGGCAGTATCCCACCAGCGCAGTATTAGCTTGAAACTTCCATAAAAGAATGTTTTGACACATCCCATTCTTGATCTACTCCTGACCACACCCCTATACTCGGGGAAGTCCATGATCCCTATCGAAGGGGGAGTGCTGCTATTGAGATGTCTAAAAGCAGACGTATGAAGGTGAGAGAAATCAATTGATTTGCCAATAAGGGAGAACCGTTTTGTCTGTGCAGGACAGTTAATAGGAGGGTCCCTAAGGTATAATGCAGGAGGAGTCGGCTGGACGATATATATAGTAGCTTCGACATTTAACTACATCGTCAGACTTTGCACTTCATGGGCCGGATTTCCTAAGTTTGTTAACTACTGGAGTATGGTGTGCTAAATATCATCTTTGAGACTAAGAATGATGGTGAACGATACCGGGCATGATATTTCCATTAGCTCTGATCAGGGCGGTGGCGATCTAGTTTCTTATAGTGTGGTGCCCTGAATTGTACACAGAAGTGGTTGCGGTTTTGGGATAGCAGCAGGCAAACGACGGAGCTACGATGGACCTGGGTTTGTGCGAAGGCGGCGGGGGTCTTGACACATGTGCCAACATGGCCAGATGAAGTTCTGATCGCTGATAGGGGTGTAAAGGTGAGGGTATTGTAGTCAAGCGTGTTTCTGATGAATAATGAAGGAGATAAAGCTGAAACGAAGAAAACAACAAATAATTTTGAACGAAGCACAGTAGGCGGATGGAAGAAATGAATTCTGATTGGCCCATGCTTTCCATTTCAACGGACCGGTCTGTTTAACCTTAAAACAAAGTATTCAGCTTGATTAAAGTAACTTTTCTAACTAATTGTTTAATTAAAGAAGCAAATTAATTTAATAAATCATATACTTATATTGTTTGTAATCTATGCGTCTGTTAACATAATTAAATGAAAACAAGCTGCGGCGGTGTTGTGGTAACGAGTACAATATTTTGGAGCTAGTCTGGACGGTTTCGGAAGCAAAAGGAATTTACACTTAAATTAAACAACTGTTTACTTTAACTGTAGCCAAACCGCTTCAGGAATAAATCAAATCGAAGTGAGTATAATTTACTCAGTTTTATCTCATTTATATTTTATATAAGTCGGATTTAATATTTGTGTGTTATTTTGATAGTTGTTTGATGTTTGTTGTATGTGTGCTAAATATTTATATATTGGATGAATTGGTTAATTTAAACGTTTGTTTATTTTAAATGAAATCTAAATCATTATTTTAACAGTTATTTCCAAATGAGGTAACTTACCTTGTTGGTTATGTTTATAATAATAATATAAATGTATTAACTTTAAATATGGATGATTGGATTACCATTATTGATTGATTATTAAATATTATATCTGTATAATGCATTGGATGATTTTATTTGACGTAACCTATTTGGATGCATGGAAAAACAGCTTGGAGTGATCCAGTTCGATTCCTCAAATTTATTGTTTATTTTCATATTACAATTATATGAACTGTTTAACGTATATGATTGGATGATTGATTGGATAGTTAACCGTTGAATTTAAATTCAACGGTTATTTTGTTATTAACCAGTGGGTATTATTAGTTGGGTAATTGGCAGCATATGGCTTATAAATCAATCGTTTTATAAATGTTGATTTACCGTTAGGTGAATCGATAGAAATGAAGTTATAAAATTTATTTTATAACTGAAGCTAGATTTTTGAAATCTATTATTGTAAATGGAAGTTTATTAAAAGGAAATAAATACTTATTATTTATTATTTAAGTTTTTAAGTAATTATTAAATTGTTTTATAAAGTAAATACAGATGTTAATAAGATTTATAAGCAAAAGGGCAAAAATTAACCTAACGGTAAAGAGTTGAATTAATTGTTTTCAAGAGACAACTGAATGGGGTTATTTAAATTAATTATATTATTAATTAATTTAAAGGAAGGACTAACTGGAATTAGTTAATGGGATACCGTGTTTTAAGTTGACTAAATCAACTGTTTTATTTGAAATTTGTTATTTGATTAATTTGTTATATTTTATCTAATGAATCAAATACTTGTTTTTATTTAAATAAGACTTTAAAAAGAAATTTATTATTTATTTTAGTTAGTAAAGCAATTAACTACTAGTTATAGCAATTAATGTTGAAGTAAAATTATTATTTTAATTTAAGTGATTACTTTTTAAAGGAAAATCATTTAAGTGAGCAATCAATTTTGTAATGGAATATTGTTGAGCTTTGAAAAGAGGTTATGATCAGGTTTATTTTAAAAACCCGAGTTTTATGAATGAATTATAAAATAGATTTCAAGCGAATACGATAGCTTAAAATAAATGTCTACTTAATATTTAAATTAAGTAAACAGAGAACGAGATAAAAAGGTTTTATATTAAACCAGAGTTTATAAACAATGTTTATAAGAGGAACATGAAGTAAAACATTGGTTTTGATTTGGCGATATTTAATAATGGGATTAAGTTGAAATATTGGAATTGAAACGAGATTTTCAAACGGGAAATGGTTGAGGGGATTAGGAGTGGAATAATATGGGCTGATAAGTGGTTAAGAGGAGGAATTAAAGAATTAGAGCTTATCTGGAGATTGGTTGAGTTGAGTGATTTTCTAAGTGTTAATCTGATGTTGATTTCGGTGTTCGGGGTTAATACTTAGGGAGTTAATTCTCTTACCAATTTACGGACAGGGACTAATGAATGTGGAACTAAAGGAATGCATGAATAAGAATAAGAATGTACCAACTATAAAAAGGATTTGAGGATATAAAATGATGTTTCCAAAGTAACGGAAATAAAAGGAGATTTTGTAAAGATATAATGATATTTTCAAGAATAAGGGAAATAAGAGATGAGCGTTAAAATAAGTATATTTTAAAAAGAATACGGGTCGATTATGGTTATCGAGTAATGAAAAAAAGAGGTTTTCGTAATATTTGTTTTACGAATAATAAGCTAAACTGATTTCCTATTTATAGATAATGAAGAATGTTGTAATAAATGGTTGGCAAACGATAATTAAATGAAGTATTAGGTATTGTTATAATATATTTTTCCAAGTATTAAAAATGAAATGGTTTGTGAATATTAGTGTATTAAAGTGTAATGTTGTTTTCCAAATATTGAAATATTGAATTAACCATTCATTAATTATTTTTATTTGAAGAAGCCAAATGATGATGAGTACTAAACCAATAAATCAATTTCTATTTTTATGTCTGAATGGTTGTTTATTTGATAGTTAAATAACCGACTATAAAATCTAGCCTATAAGATTGTTGGTACAGAAAGACCAGAATCGAATTTATATCCAAGTACCATTCCTACCAGTAAATACGAAAATGTGGAAGATATCAGTTGACAGTCGAGATTGAGCATTTGAAGACCGTAAATCTTTGTAACGACCCGGATTTTGAGCCAGTTAATTCTGAATATTTAAATTGGTTCTAAATATTTTATTTGAAATATAAAACAATTTTTATAAGGAATTTATTTAATTGATATATATATATATATATATACACGTGGGATACACGTTCCCCTCTATCCAATTTCTTTTGCATAACATTATAAAATCAACCCTAGTCTTTGAAGGGGAGAAGCTTCTTCCCATTTGAGCTCATGCTTACAGTCATATACATATCACTAAAAATCTTCATTAGATAATCATAATATAAAAGGGACACGTAGTGAATGATTTTTCCAAATGGGTAAATCCATTTTGATTATAAAAACTATCCATAAAATTATTTGCATAGTTTGAATTAAAGTAGGTTCCAATATAATTTGGTTTATATACATATAAATCTACTTATATAAATTAAGTCCTTCAGAACATAAATCAAAATTCATAAAAGAAACCGTACTGTGTAAACTTAGCTAACTGCCTACCACTTTTTTTTTCGATACAGTGCTTGCCAAGCTTATCAAAACCGTGCTCCCCACGCATTTACAAACCGTGAGTGCCAAGGCATTCTCTATTATAAATTAACACCCTGCACACCCTTTCACTCCACACAAATCCCTAACTCCCAATATTACTCTTCCTGTTTTGCTGCAAATCGAAATCCACTTCTTCCAGCAAAATAAAAACGTGAATCCATCTACTTCACGAAATTTTTAAAAATCAGTTTCTCAATAGAAATTCATGATTTTTGATTCGTTATTCTCGTATGCTTGGGGGCATCTCACTGGTATTTAATTTATGGAGTCTGGTCTAATCTCGTGTAAACCAGAGGCCACAGGAGTCGCGGCCAGGGCACATGTATGCCGTCGATGGGGAGGACCGCGGTCGGTCTCAGCGTGGGAATTTGGGTCTAGATGGCAAGACGAGCATGTCATATGAGGTTTGGGAAGATTGGTGGAATTATTGTCGCACTGTGCTGTACCCGGGAATAGTGAACGCTTCTCTGGTGATGCGTGCGAACTGATTCCATCTGATGTAGCATAGTGTAGCTCTAGTTGAGAAGGAGATGGATGATCTCAGAGTGTTAATTCGTGGAAAATGGAGGGTACAGTATGAATTTTGTGTGGAGCAGGTAAAGGAAATTTGGTTGAAGACAATGATTTACGGTTTTGTATGGAGTTGATTTTTCTGAAGGTTTGGGTTCATAGTTTATACACTGATTTATGATGTAGGTGGGATCCTAAAATAAAGTAAAACAAAAGGATTCAGTGATCTGTTCGATACCTGGGTAACTAGAAACGGGTTTTATTTTGGAGAAGCTGATCAATGCGTGGGTTTCTGAATGAGGGAAAGGGAGGTCACCATGATGGTTGGAGTGGGGTGTTGGCGCTGTTGGGTTGTGAAGGGGGTATGTTGAATGCTGTATACATTTTGTTATCAAATTATGGTATGAACCTAGTGAAACAACATTTCGTTTGATAACGATTTTGCCTTAGAGTTTCAGTCATGCTCTCACCAATGCTGTCAGACTTTTTGGAAAGCTGAATGATGCTGAGATTTTAATTTTTGAGCTATAGTTGTTTTATTATGTCATTGGTGAGTGAAAGTTTTGATGTGGTTTTGCTAAGAAGGGGGAATTGACATTGGTGAAGTTGCTATATGGAATAAGGGAAGAAAGAGAGTGCGTATGGGTTAGTTACTGGAGGCGATGGTTTTGGTCAGTGAATTAATGGAGGGACACTGGGGAAAAAAGCATGGCATTGGTGTATGAACAGTAGGAGTCGGATTTAAGATGTTAATGAAGAAATGACATGGGTGTTTACACGGCACACGGGATAATGGTAACGAAAAGGATGGTTAACCGATTAAATTAACGGTTAAAGGATTATGTGATTTACTAAACATGAGTATAATCGGTTAATCGCCTCTTTGCAAAACGATGAATGGCGAAACTGAAATTCGTGATTCAATTCCTGATAGGGCGGGCAAGCTTTTAGGTTAAGGTAAACTAATTAAAATAAAATAAAATTTAGTTAATGGTAGTTAGATTATAATATTTGTTAGATCTTTTAAAATGTATAATTTGTTCGTTCATTATCAGAATCTGTCGAAACCGGTCATGCCGAAATCATAACGACGAGATCCTCGTTGTGGAACTAAGGTGGCTAAAAACAGAGCTACCGGAATTCTGTTATAAAATTGAACACCTGTTTGATTTTAAAACAAAACAGGAGCAGAATCGCCAACTGCGAAGCAAGGTGAGTAAACTCACTAACCCTGATTCGTTTATATTTTTATATAAACGAGTTTTAAATTATTTATAGTTATTTTATGCCGTGATGGTTGTTTGGATGAATAATTGATAAAATTGGTTGATATAATTACATCGTTGATTGGTTATCAGTTCTGATATTTCATATTGATGTGAAATAATATTGTTGATGTTGATTAACATCTGTGGATGCAAGGAAACAGGTTGGAGGGATCCAACTGGATTCCTCAACATATATACTACTGCTTGATTGTGATATGTGATGTGTTATAAAATCTAGGATTGGATATGTTGTGTTTGAATTACCCTAGCCCTAGAAATTTGGTATTCTAAATACCGTAAAATATTTTCGAAGTGGAGAAGGAAATTGAGATTTAAAAATAGAATTTACTTTCAAAATAGAAATTAAATTTCGACTGTAGTCGAAATAGAAACTTGTTTTAAATAAATAATCAAGCAGTTGAATTTAAACGTTTTTATAGTTTTGATAAAATATTTATCTTACTATAAATTGGAATATGGAAATCGGTTTTGAAATCGATAGGTGTAATTGGATTTGAATTTAGCGATTTTAAAGAAAATTATAAGGAGTTTTAAATTGTAAGGAATAGAAATAAGATTTTATGAATGATTTTACCATTAGAAGATAATAAAGAAAATTTGGATTTATAAGGTATGAAGTCGAAAGAATTGATTGTATAGAAGAAATATTATTCACGCTTGAAGTGAACAATGGTTTAAAGCTGATATTTTACAATTAGAAATATAAATGAGAAAGGAGAAATAAAAACAATGGGTTTTATCCCAAAGTTCAGAATATGAAATAAATTGAAATATAAATTCAAATTTGAATTCATATGGAAAAGTAGAAATAAGTTCTGAAACCAATATTTGGAATTGAGATTTGATCTTAGCAAATTACAAACAAGATTTTAAATGATTGGAATAACATGAGATTTGTATGAAAAAATCTGAATATAAGTTATAAATAGAATTTGGGTTTAAGACATTAATTATAAGTGCGAAATCAAACTGATTTGATTATAAAAGAAATATGTTCATGATTAAAGTAAATAATGGTTTTAAGCAATATTTTGCAAATGGAATATCTAGAAGGGAAATTAGGTTTGAAATATGAATCCAGATTGGAAATTGAATGAAAAGGGAAGTGAGTAATTGTTTTATAAAGAAAACAATGAGTTCAAAATTCGGAATATAAGATAAAGTGTGATAACGTCTTGGTTATAAAGGAATTTGGTAATGATTTGCAAAGGATATATTTAAAAGTGGAATTGGAATTTGAATTAACTTGAAATGGTAAATAAATTCTGAAGTTCGGAATATAATCAATCATAGATTATTCGAGAGAGAGTTATTTATTGGAATTCGATTAGATCGAGTGTAAGGAAATAGTTATTTTTACTTTCCGTTTGAATCAAAATTAATTATTTAATTATTTACTAATTAATCTATTTATTGAAATAAATAAGTACAAGTTACATTTTATAAACTAAATATTTGGAAACAACGATTATAACGCTATCGTTATGATAAATGTTTTGTAATTTAAACAGCGATTATAATGCTGCTGTTATCATAAATCTTTTGTAAATCTAAACAGCGATTTTAACGCTGCCGTTACAATGTCTTATAAATCAAATATTTGGAAATAGCGATTATAACGCTAACGTTATAATCAATATTTTCTGTAAAAGAAGTGGATTCTTAGATTGAATTTGAGAGTCGCGTAAGCAAGGTTTTGTTTGAAGTTGTGAGCTTTGACTATTTCAAAGTTGAGAATGTTGTTCAATTAAGGTCTGAGAGGTAATTATACCCCAACTTGATTGACTTCATGATTGATGGAGGAATGGTTATGGTTCGATAGTGAAGATTGATTAACAGTATGGTTAGTTAATAAATGATAAATGGTTTGAGTTATAACAACGATGATTTTATAACATCAGGTTAATTTAAAGGATTTTGAAATGTTTCCCCAAATAAAATGAGAGATATTTTCTACGCATAGAAAATGAAGTGAATTAGTCAACGAGGAATTAAGAAATTGAATATGGAAATATTTTCCGATATTAATAAGGTATATTTTCTAAATATAGAAAATAAGGATTCATGAATATATAGAAATGTTCCTAACTGGAATAAGAAATATTTTCTCGAATAAAGGAATTTTGATATGGGAAATGTTTTTCCAATAATCGAGAAAAGACAAATGAATTTTAAAAGAATCTAGAAGAGGGAAAAAGGGAATTTGGAATTGATAATATAATAAGGAATTAATATAAAAAGAGGCTAGTGTTGTTTGATGCTTGATCGGTAGGATTTCCAATTGGAAATAGGACCCTTGATTGTATGGATGTTGTTTTGATAGTTAAATCATCGACTATCAAAGTTTTGATTTATTTTATACCTCCGTTATCAGAATGGAGAGACCGGGATCAGATTTAATATCTGAAAACCACTCCGTATTGGTATAAGCGTTATGAATCAACTTATGCTGAAGATAATTGAAGACGGAGTAAAATGCAAGGGTTGTTCTGTAACCCTAGGTAGAAATTGCCCAAGATGGATTAATAAAACGGTGCCTTCGGTTTGTCCAAACCCAAGACAACTTGTATAGACGAGTGTCTGACAGAATATTTCCAAAGGGATTACGTACGTTGGTTCCTTCAAACGTACGAAGTTGGTGGCAAAGAAGGGAAACTTCTTTAGCCTAACAATCTGAGTATTTTTATGGGAATCAATTAGTGATTTCCGATGGATCTGACGATGTGGCATTCAAAGTGAATGGTGGCCAGATGTTCTGAAAGATAATTCAAACCTCAAGCCTCACAACCGGGAATTGACAAAAATCGGGCAGGCATCATGGCTATGTGGGTCGCTCCCATTAGGATGTATAATCACCTATCTAGAGAAATTCCATTTGCTTCTTTAATCTATCGATGTTGTTCCTTTCGGGAAACAGTTGCTGATCCCAACCGTTGGTGATATACATTCGATACACTCAAGCGAAATGAGTGGTCGGCCATGTGCGGGCCGGGTTGCAAGATGTTCTTGTTGAACCCCAGTGTATCCCCTCTAGAGTACACTGATCGGAAGGTAGTTCCATACCTTGTCATGTTGGAAATCCAATATCCTATAAGCGCCCTACGGTTTTTGATTTTATATTATATATGGACCGTGAGATGCAAGCGTTCCACTAGATTCTATTTATTTGATTTAGACATTATTATAATATCACCAGATTTGATATCAAAATACTTTTAGTTATCGTAAGGTAAAAACCATCCGTGTTTATGTGTGGATCGGTCTTACGATTATCATTTCTTTCGAAAGGATTTTGAAAGTTAAACAAATGGTTGGAGTTTACTCATACCAGTCCCATGACTGACCCAGAGTTTATTTTGTTTTGTTTTCCCTAAACTCTTGGGTGCCCAAATTTGTACGGGCAGTCAAGTAGTCGGGATTTTTCAGATTCACTTGGAGGAGCTCGAAGCAGGAGGCTTCATCAGTTAGCTATAGACTATCATATTTTCCGCTGTGTATTGTGTTGTATCTGGAAACAGGTGTTTATAACTGTTCCAGAGATAACTGTTGTGCTCTGATGATGGTATGTATATAAAGTTACTTATTTGTATTTCAAAGTTTATGTTATCTAATATATTTTATTCGTTCCACTGTGAGTTTGTGACCTTCGTTTTCTTCTATTCTAATATTTCTTTTTATTTCTCATCCTCTAACTTCTTTCTAATAATGATTCGTATTTTTGTGCAATTTGGGTTGGACGTGTGGTGTAATTAGTCAACTCAAAGGGTATGAAAATTCGGGCCATTACAATCTTCATAAAATGGAAGGACCACTTAAAATCTATGATTCGATACAGAGATATAATGGGGTTTTGTCATGGTTGAAATCTACGGATTGCAAGGACTACTCGCTACTGATCTATAGGTTGATACCTAGGATGTGGTAGGAGGGTATCTTCGGTTCATCCTGTTCCTGGATGACTTGTATGGACGAATGTTTGACAGAGTATTTCTTAAGAATCACGTACGTTGATTTTTTACAAACGTATTTATGTTAGTGGCGGAGAAGAGAACTTCTCTTAGCTTAACGACCAGAGTATTTTTTGTGGACGTCAATTAGTGATTTGGCGGATCTGACAATGTGGCATTCAAAGTGAATGGAGGCCAGATGTTCTAAAACGAGATTATAACCTCAAGCCTCATAAACTGGGAAATGGTATAAAATCGGGTAGGTTGCATGACTAAGTGGATCGCTCCCAATTAGGGTGTATTGTCACCATCTAGAGAATATTCATATTTGTTCTTCTTTTCACTTTTGTATCTCCCGAGAACAGTTATGTTGCTAGCAACCGTAGGTGACAATACATACGGTACTGTTAAACGAAGTGAGGGGCCGGTCATGTTTAGCCTGGGCTGCAAGATGTTCCTGTTGAACCTGGTGTATTCCTCTCTAGAGATACACTGTCGAAAGGTGGTCCCATACCTTGCCAGTTGGAAATTCATTATCCAATAAGCGTCTGTGGTTTTGATTGTATACTATATATGTAGAGCATGAGATGCAAGCGTTCTGCTAGATAGTTATTTATTTGCATTTGATACTATTATAATATCAAAAGAGAAATGATTTTAAAAATGTTTTGGGTTATCGTAAGGTAAAAACCGTTCGTGTTTATGTGTGGATTGGTCTTACGATTATCCTTTTCTTTCGGAAGGAAATGTTTTAACTTTAAAATCAAGTTGGATGATACCTACAAACTTAGCGAATTTTGCTCACTCTGGTTCATCAGACTGATTCGGCGTTTGTAATGCTCGGGTTAGACCGGGTTTTACAGGTTCAAGTTAAGATGTTATGGATTTCAGAAGACGTGCTGGAGGACTTGAAACGTATGATATATATATATATATATTTTATATTCCGCTGTGTGATTGTATATGATGACAGGTTGTTATAACTGTCTGGATGTGTGGATGTACTCTGATGATTATAAATTTTATTTAAAGCTCTCAATAAATATTTATTTCTATATTATATTTTGTTCCGCTGCGATGTAATACTCTGTGTTGTGTTGGTTCTTCTTCTTCTATTCAGATATTTCTTTCTTTCTTTCTTATCTCACCCTCTAAATTCTTTCTAATACTATCTGGTGTTTTCAATACTTGAGTTTTGACAAGTAATATAGGATTATGTACTATTGTCGAAATTCGGGCGTCGAGTTCTGCTGAGTCGTTACACTTGTCATGTGTATAATAAAGATGTCTTATTATACACACACACACACACACACACACACACACACATATATATATATATATATATATATAAAAGAAAAGGTTCTTTATTTAGTGACTACTGCTAGCTTTGCCTCCTTAAAAAAAAACCCACCAGGATAGTAAGGAAAAAGAGTGCAATAGATAACAGAATACAGAGGTACAACCTGGAGAACAACCAAAAACAAACACCCCCGCATTACAAACGCCACTAGATAAGCCCAAAGACATGAAACAAAAATAAATAAATTGAAGTGAGCTATCATCCCTTGTCTCTAAGCTCTACTCCCTATTGATCCAAAAAAGATCTTTCCTCTTTATTGTACCCGTCTCTATTTCTTTCACGAATACACTGCAAGATGATTTCTTTTTCAATTGTGTTATATATATATATATATTACAATGAATTACACGTGAAAAATCCAAAGCAGATTAATTTAGACTAAAAGGATAGTTATCTTAAGTACTTGAGACTTTGCTTACTATGAGAAGTGACAGAGCTATGGGTATGCCCTAGAAGCTATTTTGTAATATCTTACATAATTCTAACTGATCAATCTAGTTCATAATGAAAGGTGTTTTATTTTTATAATGTACTTAATTTAATGTGTTATATTAATCAAGTAATTTTATTAAAAGTATATTTAATAGAAAATCTGTAAATGGTATATTTTGTGATAGTAGTTATAAAATGTTGTAATCGCGAGCACTTGATCATAATGAGTATAAAAACACCATTTCAAATATTCCCTATCAAGATGCATCCAGACTGGATATCGATGTATTTACTGTTTCAGAGTATGTAATGCTTTCCAAATGTTGGACAGTGTGTTGTTAACGGCTACTGGGGCACCTAAGAATTAAATATTGATAGTTATTAGATAATAGTGGAATTACACATTCATAGGTTTTATATTGGCTAATACAACTAAGATTAAAAAATATTGATATTACTAATTTACAGAGTCCTTAAGAATACCATGAAACTTCAATATGGAAGCTCTGCTTTTACTATTATCAATATGGGATGGTGTCCATCGAGTGAATATAGTTGGGTCAAGTAGAAATATTGGAAGTGAAGCATAATTAAAAATAATATTTGTTTCCTTAATGTATGAGGTTACTATCACATTCAACTTAAGTCAATTCAAATTTAGAGTCTCTTGTCAATACATTTAGTTAATAATAAATGTTACTATTGTACCAAGGATTTTTAGAGTTGAATATGAACAATATTGGAATTTTGACCATTATCAAGTTCCGTAAGTCCAAAGTGATACAGTTTTGATGAAGAGAATTGGTGTATATAAATGTCACTAATGAGTTATGTTCATTAATTTAAAATGAGATTTTATCGAAATTGAGTAAGCAATAAATATGGTCATAATGTCACACCTACTGTATGACATGTGAATGTTAGCATTTGAATAGTTCGATGTTAATTACTGATCGAATTTACTATCAAGAGATACACCGGATGGTGTAAGAAGATCTAGATGCGGCTAAAACATAGAGATAGACGTGGAGATAAATGATTAATATTAAGTGAGAAGGGATACATTTGAACTTTTATTTAGCACACATATGTGTGTGTGTGTGTGTATATATATATATATATAGCATAAATTATTGTTACTTTTGGATTCATTTTTCTTGCTTTTGCTGGTAGAAACACATCTCCAAACAAAATAACAAAACCTCAAACCAAATTCAAGTTATATCAAAATCTTTTGATATTGAAAGCTCAATGATTACGACTAGTAATATGATGAATCAGTAGATATTCGGAGAAGAGCATTCATTACTTAATGTCGACTTAAGGACATTTCTAGTATGCAATATTCATTTACATTATACATACACTATCATGTTCAATGACCTGTTAAATATGCCCACTTGAATATATATGCATGATCAATGTTATTTATCTAGTTTGGTGAGATTTTTATATGTGATTGTCGCTGCCACAGTATAGATTGGTTATGTGCATAATGATTGATGTACATATTTATAACTTACTTATAATCTGAATTTATAAGTTTGTAACATATGAATATATATAAACTCGTATATTAATACTCATACATTTTTCATATAAAAGCATATATTATTATATATTATTGAATCAGAATTTTCTTATACATGTTTATGTCTATTGTGAATTATAAATACTAAAAAGTAATTATATTTTTTCATTATCAGTATTCAGTGATTATATGAATTGATAACTTCATATAAAATAATTAAGGTTTTGAAAATCTAATTGTATTTTTTTAAATTACAGCATTACATCAAAATAATATTTTATACCTGTAAAATAATTCAATTTTTGCGCATATATGAATTATTTAATAAAAATAATATTTTTCTCCAGAAAATCCAAATTTTCGATACCTGTTTAAATTATAAAGATTTTTAAAAAAAATTGAACTTTTTTATAGTTAATTTGATTTTTAGGCCGAAATTACCAGTTGATTCATTATATATATAGTAATATACATTAAAATTATGATGTTTTCAAACTAGAGATAATATCAAACTGAAAAATTAATTATAATTATATTCATATAAATATTCATTATTTATATTATTATAAAGTAATTTATTATTTATTATTATTTTTACTTTTATATACATATATATAAGTGAAAATTTAAAATAATTTATTTTTATTTCGTATGTATAAGATGATTAATTTATTATAAATAGCTACTTATGATATAATATATACTTATATAAATACACATATATTATACATATTTTGTAATATTTTAATAATAAATCTTCTTTACATACATCATTTAGTGTACATATACATATAATTACTCACTTGGAATTTTAAACGTATATATATATATTCATATATTTGGATAACATATATTGCATATAAAATGAGCCAATATGTCTATTCTGGTGCAAATCCCAATGTCTACAAAGCAACATGTTATATCCTTCATGGATTATCATATAATACACATGTGCACACTGGTATATAAATGTGTGTATAATACATATACATAATTAATTTCATATTCCAAAATATATATTTAAATAAAATGCATGATTTTATTTAAATAAATTTAAAAATATTCTAAACAAATTAAGACTTTATAGGCCCAACAAAGATCCAAAAGAATAAAAATAAAAAATTTACTATGGGTTGGCCCGGTTCCATCAATAGCATCAGAGCCCAATAGTCTATGCATTCAAATTAGTTATGTTAGGGTTAATTGGTATAGTTCACATACCAGTTGGTAAGGTATTTAGGAAGGTAGTTTTTAGAGTTGGATTTGGATAATTAAGTATTATACTTTACCTGGCTATGAGCCTGACCCTAAAACTTATGTAAGCTCAAAGATTTTCCCTAATCAAAAAGGTCCACTTTAAATTGGGTCTTGTGCTAATTTTCAAAACCATTTGAAAATTAAGATATAAATTTTAAATTTAAAAGGACAATTCTGAAATAAGAATAATATTATAAATGTTATAATATTAAAATTTCAGATTATTTTGAAAATATAAAATTATAAATTTAAAAGTTAAATTGAAAATAAAATACATAAACAGTGAGAGTGGTCGGCAAGGGTCAGTACGGTGGGTCTTTGGGGGAAACTCCAGTCGAAGGGAGTAGCAGGCCTTGGTGGATGGAGGAGGAGTTTCCATGAAGAAACATTGACGGTGGTTTGGTTGGGCTTCGAGGAGTAAGAAGGCAGGAAGGGATTGGAGAATATTCGATAGTGTGAATTGCTTTACTGAAGTGGGTGTTTAAGCGTGAAGCATGGCATGCATGCAAGATGATGGTTGTGTATTCGCGGACTTGGGATTGCACAAATTATAAAAGAAAAAAAAGAAGCATCAGGAAGAAGAAATAATAAGGCAGGCACGTAGTACATATGGAGAAGGAAGCATAGCATCGGGTTCTGTGGAGTTTGTTTCACCTGGGAGGGAGCTTTATAAGTATTTACGTGAGATGTAGGTGGGAGTTCACCATTTGGTTGCTAGGAGGAGTTCGACCGACATGGCATGGGGTTGGGTTTTAAAAGTGAGCAGCAGGTAAAGGAAAAACAAGGAAGGAGAAGAAAGAATTAAAAGTGGGTCGCGGGATGCTGTAACCTTCGTGGGTTAGGCTCACGTGTGGAAAAAAAGGGGGTGTTAGGGGAAATGTGATCCGCATTATGAAGACAATTATTGTAACACCCCACGTCCATTAATGTCACTCACAAAGGGAATGCATTAACTTCTATGGAGGTTTTAGGTGAATATAGAACAGTAAAATTTCAACAAGACAGATATAAAATAGTACTTGGAAATTTAAAAACTTTATTTCAATTGCAGCAGAAGTCAAAACATGTTTGATTACATCATAACACCATAATCAAAGTCAAGTACAATATCTATCTTGATAAAACAAGTACATAATCCCATTACATAAATAGCCATTAAAAAGAACGATAACAAGCTGGACTTTACTTCAGCAGTCCAAGCTTTCCAAGAGATAAGCAATCCAATCAGACTCCACTGGAACTTGGCCCAACCTGAGGACCTGAAGGGAGAAAAAGATGAAAAAGAGGGGGGGGGTCAGACATAAAGTCTGGCGAGTATGATAATTCTACAATACTATTATCAAAATAACTGGACTAAGGCATAAGATGGAAAACAAGGAAATGTCTATGAAAGAGCAGATTAAGGACATAGACAATCGCTAAAGGAAACGTTATAGGCGCTCCTAAATACTAAAGGATAAACACTATACTGCACCACACCAGTCACCCTAAAGATTGATTCCACTTAGCTTCACTTAGAAACTTTCTTAATGGCTTTACGTACTCCTAGCTGACTACATAGGTGCCGCCTGCCCCTATCTCCACTAGGTGTACCCCACTTTCCATTTTTCGATCGGCTCCCTACTCGTAGATACCCGTGCTGGCCCCACAGTGGGGTGTATCATTCCCCTAAAGTGGCAACCCGATATAACGGAGATGCACGGCTTATACCTACACGATGCAACAACGTCTTACCTACCAGCCCGGGTCCACACACGCATATGAAACCCGTTGGACTTGCGTTGCCACCGCTCCATGTTTTGGCCTCTTATAGTCAAACCCAGTATGCGTGTCCCGTCCTCGACTTGGGTCGAGCCCACAAAGATACGTTTTGGGATACTGGTTGAAATGGGCCCCCATTATTTCCCACAAGCATTCCACCTAAGCTTGTCTCATTAGTCCATCCACTTAACCCACTTAGTCATGTTCATTTACATGTGTATTTGGTTAAGTCTAATCGTATTTCAAATGCCTCTAAAGGCAACCACTAGATTCCTCATGCCACCCAAGGCACCTACTTAACCCCCATGTCCCACCTTACATGATTATCTGGCTAAGTATTTCTTAATTCATTAAGGCCATAACCTCATAAAAACCTCTCACATTAGACTGGCATTTATGGCAGCTGGATTTGCCGGGCGGGTCCGGGCAGTCTTACACCATAAAAGAGTCTAACCTCGTGTCTTTACAACTGTTATGCTTTAGTTTGGGCCTAGGACCTCTCACATTGGGCCGACATTTGTGACTACTGGATTTGCCGGGCGGGTCCGGGCAGGTTTACGTCACAAAAGGGTCCAACCTCGTGTCCTAAGCATTGATTATTATTAATAATCCACTTTCCCCAATTTTAATAATTCCCTACTTGAATCATTAATTAATTCCAAATTTAACAGTGTCCATAATTGACTCAATTATGGACATCCATTTAAGGCATGCAAAATCATATCAATTGCACCCCAATTTATTAATTTCCTAATATTACCCCTACCCCACGTTTGAACGTTTATTCGCAAAATGTATGCTAGACCCGATTAGTCTAACTCATAGCATAAAAGAAAATATTCACAACAACAACATATATATGTGACTAAATAAATCATAACAAGGGGTAAAACTTGCATACATTACAACTTGCATAAGGTTATACATGTCATGGATCTAAGGGTGTCAACTTATTCATAATTCACATAATATGATTTTGATCAAATTTCATAAACTTGTATAGGACATGTGTGAATCAACATCATTAACAATATGGTTTTATATGGGTACACCTAACTCAATAGGCAAATTCCCAAAAATCAAAATTCATTTAATCATAGATTCATGTATATGGGTACACCTAACTTAATAGGCAAATTCCCATATTCAAGATCCAATTAATTTGTAGATTCATGTATATGGGTACACCTAACCCAATAGGCAAATTCCCATAATCAAGATCTATTATAAAAAAACATAAACTTTAAACATGATCCAATTCGCATAAATACTAACATCATGATTTTACAACTTGTATGATTCAACACAACTTAACATGACATCATTATCATATAACATAAGTATTTCAACATATGTGATAATACGAGATCTACAACATATATAAGATTTACAACATAGCATATCATAATTTGTAACATAGCATGATATGATTTACAACATAGCATAGCATGATTTACAACATGGCATAACATGATTTATAACATAGCATAGCATGATTAATCACATATGACATAGCATAGGATTATTTACAACATAATCACTACAACATAACAACATATATATGATAACATAATAGCATAACAAGAGATCCACAACATAATTTACAAATACATAACAATTCATATCGCTTTCTTGTGATCCATTCATAACTTAATCAAATTATTTTATAATAATATTGTGAAATTAATCATACTCACAATTTTAAAGAAGAGAAATAGAAAGAGAGAGAGAGCTTTTGATTTGATTTAAGTAGACTTAGTTTGTAGATTAGGCCTTCTTCTTCTTTAGTTTGTGACGGCTATGCTGAACTCCATGGCAACGGCATGTCGGTAGCTCTCCAATTTTTCAAGTGATTTAGGGTTAGAGTCTACCCACTTATTTATAGATGTTAGGATTCATTTAGGCCATTAGATTTAACCTAGAAATAACCGCAGCCATTCAGACAAGATGGGGTTTATCTTATTGACTCAGCAATGAGTTAGAAGTGACTCAGCAAACACTCAGCAAATTAATAAACTTCTATTCATGTTTACATTAACTGCCCATATATATATATAAATATATATATATATATATATACACACACGCACCTATTCATGAATTCAAATTAATCCATAATTAACTTATGACCATTTCTACACATTAATTTTCCAATTAATGTCTTAATTCTATTTTTCGCCTTTTAAGGCAATTCACATATCTCAAATTTGTTATATGCCTTTTTAAGGCTATTTCGTGCAAATTCTCATATTAATTCTTTTAATTTGTGAATACTAGTATTAACAGAAATACGGGGTGTTACATTCTCCCCTCCTTAAGGGATTTTGACCCCGAAATCTTCATGTTTATATCCTATCATCAACCATCTACTCAATCAACAAACACTAGCATCCATTGTCCTTATAGACTTCTAATGCTTTCATGTTTAAATGCACAGTGTGTGTCTATGTCCGTATCTAATGCAAAATCAGGCGGTCCACTGATTCAGTTGACCTCCTTGATGCAATTCATGATTGTGCCATGCATCCATTATGTATGCAAAAGATCCTAATTGCTTACAAACTACTTCTATATGCGTGCACATCCATTCAACTGAATGCAGCATCTATATGATGGTACTACCATTATACATCCATTATACTAAATACATTCATTTATGCAATATGCAATATGTAGTGACTGAGCCGATCTAGTGCCTAAAGTGTGTGTGTATATATGCATCCACGAGCAACCACTAGCAACCACTTGCATCCATTTTGCATCCATCATACATAACATGTCTCAAACACATGTTTCAACCATAGGATTATCCTAACTAAAGGTCAAAGATACTAATGAGAGGACATACTAAAGATAAGATAAGATAAGCTAAGCGATAAAGGAGAAATTAAAAGACATACCCTCAAAAAGAAAAGGGTATAGCGAACGCATCTTCCCTTCTGTCTCCCAAGTAGCGTTGCTCTCATCATCTCCCCATTGCACTTTAACTAGTCTGACCTCTCGATTTCTCAACTTTTTGATCTCCGACCCAAGAATGCATGTAGGAGCTCGTCTAATTGTTGCATCATGCTCTATTTCCACCTCTTTAAGCAAGCTCGGCTCTACCACCTCCGCGGTCTTGTGCAAACACTTCCTCAAATGTGATACATGGAATACGTCGTGTACTCCACTAAGTTTCTCAGGCAACTCCACCCTATACGCCACCTTCCCAATTCTGTCTTTTATAGGAAACGGCCCTACAAACCTTGGCGCTAATTTCCCAACGGACCCAAAGCGAACAACATTCCGTAACGGAGACACTTTGATAAAAACCATGTCCCCAATGTCAAACTCAAGATCTGTCCTCCTCTTATCAGCATACGATTTCTGCCTATCTTGTGCTACTTTCATCCTCCTTCGAATCAAATCAATCTTCTCCGAGGTTTCCCTAACCATATCGGGCCCAAGTAGGATTTTATCGGTAGATTCCCACCAACATGTAGGCGAACGGCAAGGCCTTCCATAAAGAGCTTCGAAAGGTGCCATGCCAATACTAGACTGAAAGCTATTATTATATGCGAATTCTACCAACGGAAGGTGCTCTTCCCATGTACCCCCAAAGTCTAGGATACAAAGCCTTAAAAGATCCTCTAGAATACGATTCACCCTCTCGGTCTGGCCGTCCGTCTGAGGATGATATGCGGTGCTCAAACATAGCTGAGTCCCTACCACCTCTTGTAAACTCTTCCAAAATTCTCTAGTGAAGATGGGATCACGGTCGCTTACTATACTAGAAGGAATACCGTGCAAACGAACTATCTCTTTAATGTATACAGAAGCCAACCACGGAGCAGTCCTCTTACTTTTCACGGGAATAAAATGGGCGCTCTTAGTAAGTCTATCTACTATAACCCAAATCCCCGTATTACCCTTCCTTGATCTTGGTAATCCATCCACAAAATCCATTGAGACGCTTTCCCATTTCCATAGTGGAACTTCCAATGGGTGAAGCAACCCACCGGGTTTCTTTTGTTCCGCTTTTACTCGTTGGCACACCAAGCATCTAGCGACGTACTCGGCCACATCCTTTTTCATACCGGCCCAAAAGAAAACCCGCTTCATATCTTTGTACATCTTGTCTCCGCCGGGATGAATGGTCATCTTTGAGCGATGAGCATCATCAAGAATGGCCTTCCTTAAGTCTTCGTCTTATGGTACACAAAGTCTATTATCCCTTCGCAACCAACCCTTATCGTCTAGGGTATACCTACGAAGATGGCTAGACGACTCCCCTCCTTTGAGCTTTTCTACTATCTCAACCAACTGGGGGTCATCTTACTGTGCCTCACCAACTCGTCCTAGAAGTGTAGGTCTAACCTCCAAGGATGCTAACAAACCAGGTACTAGGTCAACGGAGGGTCTAAAGTCAAACATGGAGATGAATTCTAAGCTTCGTCGTTCAACAAACAACGGACTCAAGGACAACCTTTTCCTACTTAAGGCGTCTGCTACCACGTTACCCTTGCCCGGGGTATATGCTATTTCAAAATCGTAGGAGGCTAGGAATTCCATCCACCGTTGCTGCCTTAAATTCAAATCCTTCTGAGAGAATAAGTATTTTAATGATTTGTGGTCAGTGAACAGTTCGAATTTCTCACCAAGAAGATAGTGACGCCAAGACTTAAGCGCGAAAACAATTGCGGCTAACTCAAGGTCATGCGTAGGGTAATTCTTTTCATGAACCCTCAACTGCCTTCCTCCATAGGCTATTACTCTTCCCTCTTGCATGAGGACCGCGCCAAGTCCCATCCCACAAGCATCAGTATAGACGGTAAACGGTTTATTCCCGTCTGGCAGCACTAAGACTGGGGCTGAAGTTAAGGCTCTCTTTAAACGTTGGAACGCATCATCACAATCTTCGTCCCACGTAAAAACCAGGTTCTTCTTCGTTAACCGTGTTAATGGAGCTGATATTTTTGCGAAGTCTTTGATAAACTTCCTATAATAGCCAGCCAACCCCAAGAAACTTCTTACTTCGGTTACATTTTTAGGGACCTTCCAATCTTGCATGGCCACCACCTTTGCGGGATCCACTGCTATCCCTTCCTTGGAAACCACGTGCCCTAAGAACCGTACTTCTTTCCTCCAGAAGTGACACTTAGAAAATTTTGCCTTAAGGTTATGCGCTCGAAGGGTTTCCAACACTTCCCTAAGATGTAGGGCATGCTCTTCTTCATTTTTAGAAAAGACTAAGATGTCATCCACAAAGACTACCACGAATTTGTTAAGGTACTCCCTAAACACTCTACTCATCAAATCAACAAAATATGCGGGGGCGTTTGTCAAACCAAAGGGCATCACTAGCCATTCATAGAATCCGCCAGGAGTCCTAAAAGCAGTCTTATCTATACTATCCTCAGCCACTCTCAGTTGATGAAAGCCAGTGGCTAAGTCCAACTGCGAAAATACTGAGGCGCCAACTAACTGATCAAAGAGATCGTCAATCCTCGGCAGTGGGTGTCGGTTCTTTTTAGTAAGCTTGTTTAGTTCTCTATAGTCCACACAAAGTCTAAGGGACCCATCCGCCTTTGTAGCAAATACTACTGGAGCACCCCACTCTGATATACTACGTCTTATGAACCCCTTCTCAAGCAACTCCTTCACTTGCTTATTGAGTTCCCTCCTTTCACGAGGAGCCATGTGGCGCACTGGCAAAGATACGGGTTTAGCATTATCCACAAGATAAATTCGAAAGTCTATCTCCCGCTTTGGAGGTAAGCCCTTCACCTCCTCAAACACATCCGGATATTCCCGGACCACCTCTACCGTTCGCAAATTCTCTACAGACGCGTCAAGCGATTCAAGATAACTTAGCATAATGGAATTTATGGGACTACAAAAGATGTCGAGAGCATTACCAAGGCGAGTCACAAGCCTAACTACTTTCCTTTCACAATCAAGAATGGCCCCATTTCTAGATAACCAATCCATTCCTAAAATTAGCCCATAGCCCGTGAAGCCCAATACATAAGCATCACATCTAAATTCAACGCTAAGTATAGAGATTTTCAAATCCAAACATATCATGGTCAAATGAGCCGAACCCCCAATTGAATTTGAAACAACCAAGGGATCCTCTACTAAACTGGTGTTCAAGTGCAGTAATTCAACTAATGATGCA
This sequence comes from Allium sativum, assembly GCA_030737875.1. Taxonomy (NCBI): domain Eukaryota; kingdom Viridiplantae; phylum Streptophyta; class Magnoliopsida; order Asparagales; family Amaryllidaceae; genus Allium; species Allium sativum. The sequence continues at coordinate 389,597,734 of CM060912.1, read as the reverse complement.
GAGATAAACGAATGAGATGCGCCAGAATCGAATAAGGTACGGACAGGATGATCAAACAGAAAAACTAAGCTTTCAACAGAAATTGTTCTACCTCTTTCTTGCAGCGGTGGGGCCGTAATAGCCTGAACTTGCCCCCTTGCCTGCCCTGGTGCCATAAGAGCCTGCACCTGTCCTCCCGAGGTAGACCCTGCCCTCTGCCCCTTCTTTGGGCAGTCCTTCACCAAATGTCCCGCATCTCCACAATGAAAACAACCAGTCTTCTTTTTCTTTCTACAATCTTTGCTGAGATGGCCAGGCGTCCCACAATTGAAGCATCTCTTCTTCCCTTTGCCATTATTGTTTTTACCACCCTTCTTATTTTGCTGTTGGGGTTTCTTCTGATCCCCTTTCTTTTCAACTGCCTTATCCTCATGCATAAGTGCCATTTCTGCTAGCCTTTCAAAGGTGGCTCCCATAGAGATGTGGGTCATAGCCAACCCTTGCAACGGTTCATTCAAGCATCTAACGAACCTCAAAGCTTTCTTCTCTGGCGTGTTCACCAACTCCAAGCCAAACCTTGCTAACTGATTGAATTTATTGACATACTCCTTCACTGATAAGCTCCCTTGCTTTAATGTCAGGAATTTTTCCATATTTAAATTCTCCTCTGCCCTTGAAAGAAACTTTGCCTCAAACCTTCGTCTGAAATCCGCTCATGAATCAACTGGACGTTCCCCGTTAGTGACCTCCCACCAAAACGAGGCCTCTCCCTTCATTAACCAAGCAGCTAAACGGACTTTCCTCCCATCTTCCACTTCAAAGATATCCAACAATTCCTCAGTCTCCTTAAGCCAGTCTCTGGCCTCCACAAACGTCTCAGTCCCTTGAAAAGTTTTTCCTCCCATAGCCTTAAATTCCTTGCACGTCTTTGCAAAAGTGTCAACACGAGGAGGAGGAGGAATGGGTGCAAATGGGGGTGGAGGAACATCTGCTGGGCCTGCAGTGGTGGCCCTAGCCTCCAAATATCTCCTAAACCACCCTGGAACCGTCACACCTTCTGGGAGATTAAGATCTTCAGCCATGCTGAAACGAAAAAGGAAAGATTCAAAATGGAGAATTCGAAAGATAAAGATAAGGATATGGCTATTTGGGATTATGTTTTTCATAAAAACTTTCTCTAAATAACATGTTTTTGAAAGCACTTCTTCCAAAAATACTTCAGAAAAATATTTTTCTAAAAAATTTATCTGTTCTGGTAACCTTATGCTCTGATACCACGTGTAACACCCCACGTCCATTAATGTCACTCACAAAGGGAATGGATTAACTTCTATGGAGGTTTTAGGTGAATATAGAACAGTAAAATTTCAACAAGACAGATATAAAATAGTACTTGGAAATTTAAAAACTTTATTTCAATTGCAGCAGAAGTCAAAACATGTTTGATTACATCATAACACCATAATCAAAGTCAAGTACAATATCTATCTTGATAAAACAAGTACATAATCTCATTACATAAATAGCCATTAAAAAGAAAGATAACAAGCTGGACTTTACTTCAGCAGTCCAAGCTTTCCAAGAGATAAGCAATCCAATCAGACTCCACTGGAACTTGGCCCAACCTGAGGACCTGAAGGGAGAAAAAGATGAAAAAGAGGGGGGGTCAGACATAAAGTCTGGCGAGTATGATAATTCTACAATACTATTATCAAAATAACTGGACTAAGGCATAAGATGGAAAACAAGGAAATGTCTATGAAAGAGCAGATTAAGGACATAGACAATCGCTAAAGGAAACGTTATAGGAGCTCCTAAATACTAAAGGATAAACACTATACTGCACCACACCAGTCACCCTAAAGATTGATTCCACTTAGCTTCACTTAGAAACTTTCTTAATGGCTTTACGTACTCCTAGATGACTACATAGGTGCCGCCTGCCCCTATCTCCACTAGGTGTACCCCACTTTCCATTTTTCGATCGGCTCCCTACTCGTAGATACCCGTGCTGGCCCCACAGTGGGGTGTATCATTCCCCTAAAGTGGCAACCCGATATAACGGAGATGCACGGCTTATACCTACACGATGCAACAACGTCTTACCTACCAGCCCGGGTCCACACACGCATATGAAACCCGTTGGACTTGCGTTGCCACCGCTCCCTGTTTTGGCCTCTTATAGTCAAACCCAGTACGCGTGTCCCGTCCTCGACTTGGGTCGAGCCCACAAAGATACGTTTTGGGATACTGGTTGAAATGGGCCCCCATTATTTCCCACAAGCATTCCACCTAAGCTTGTCCCATTAGTCCATCCACTTAACCCACTTAGTCATGTTCATTTACATGTGTATTTGGTTAAGTCTAATCGTATTTCAAATGCCTCTAAAGGCAACCACTAGACTCCTCATGCCACCCAAGGCACCTACTTAACCCCCATGTCCCACCTTACATGATTATCTGGCTAAGTATTTCTTATTCATTAAGGCCATAACCTCATAAAAACCTCTCACATTAGACTGGCATTTATGGCAGCTGGATTTGCCGGGCGGGTCCGGGCAGTCTTACACCATAAAAGAGTCTAACCTCGTGTCTTTACAACTGTTATGCTTTAGTTTGGGCCTAGGACCTCTCACATTGGGCCGACATTTGTGACTACTGGATTTGCCGGGCGGGTCCGGGCAGGTTTACGTCACAAAAGGGTCCAACCTCGTGTCCTAAGCATTGATTATTATTAATAATCCACTTTCCCCAATTTTAATAATTCCCTACTTGAATCATTAATTAATTCCAAATTTAACAGTGTCCATAATTGACTCAATTATGGACATCCATTTAAGGCATGCAAAATCATATCAATTGCACCCCAATTTATTAATTTCCTAATATTACCCCTACCCCACGTTTGAACGTTTATTCGCAAAATGTATGCTAGACCCGATTAGTCTAACTCATAGCATAAAAGAAAATATTCACAACAACAACATATATATGTGACTAAATAAATCATAACAAGGGGTAAAACTTGCATACATTACAACTTGCATAAGGTTATACATGTCATGGATCTAAGGGTGTCAACTTATTCATAATTCACATAATATGATTTTGATCAAATTTCATAAACTTGTATAGGACATGTGTGAATCAACATCATTAACAATATGGTTTTATATGGGTACACCTAACTCAATAGGCAAATTCCCAAAAATCAAAATTCATTTAATCATAGATTCATGTATATGGGTACACCTAACTTAATAGGCAAATTCCCATATTCAAGATCCAATTAATTTGTAGATTCATGTATATGGGTACACCTAACCCAATAGGCAAATTCCCATAATCAAGATCTATTATAAAAAAACATAAACTTTAAACATGATCCAATTCGCATAAATACTAACATCATGATTTTACAACTTGTATGATTCAACACAACTTAACATGACATCATTATCATATAACATAAGCATTTCAACATATGTGATAATATGAGATCTACAACATATATAAGATTTACAACATAGCATATCATAATTTGCAACATAGCATGATATGATTTACAACATAGCATAGCATGATTTACAACATGGCATAACATGATTTATAACATAGCATAGCATGATTAATCACATATGACATAGCATAGGATTATTTACAACATAACAACATATATATGATAACATAATAGCATAACAAGAGATCCACAACATAATTTACAAATACAAAACAATTCATATCACTTTCTTGTGATCCATTCATAACTTAACAAATTATTTTATAATAATATTGTGAAATTAATCATACTCACAATTTTAAAGAAGAGAAATAGAAAGAGAGAGAGAGCTTTTGATTTGATTTAAGTAGACTTAGTTTGTAGATTAGGCCTTCTTCTTCTTTAGTTTGTGACGGCTATGCTGAACTCCATGGCAACGGCATGTCGGTAGCTCTCCAATTTTTCAAGTGATTTAGGGTTAGAGTCTACCCACTTATTTATAGATGTTAGGATTCATTTAGGCCATTAGATTTAACCTAGAAATAACCGCAGCCATTCAGACAAGATGGGGTTTATCTTATTGACTCAGCAATGAGTCAGAAGTGACTCAGCAAACACTCAGCAAATTAATAAACTTCTATTCATGTTTACATTAACTGCCCATATATATATATATACACACGCACCTATTCATGAATTCAAATTAATCCATAATTAACTTATGACCATTTCTACACATTAATTTCCCAATTAATGTCTTAATTCCATTTTTCGCCTTTTAAGGCAATTCACATATCTCAAATTTGTTATATGCCTTTTTAAGGCTATTTCGTGCAAATTCTCAATATTAATTCTTTTAATTTGTGAATATTAGTATTAACAGAAATACGGGGTGTTACAATTATGAGCGGGTTAATTAATATAAGTGAGATTAAGGTAAATATTAATTATTAATTAAAAAGTGTTAATGACATTAGTTTATATAATTTATACGTTGAGTCTTATAAAAATATATACAGTAATTATAACGTGTATGTATCATATCAGAATTACCCGGAACAAGGGGCATTGGAATCGCTGCGCCGAAGGCTACGCAATCAAGTTGGTTTGGGTGGAATTGGAAGCACTTGGAATTTCAGATATTTTCAAATGTTTGTTTAAAATTGTATGAAACAACACGACGATCGACGATCGACAATCAAAAATGAAGGTGAGTTAACTCTCACACTTTTGTGGAATCCTATGATATGATTAAATTTATATAATTAAATTTAATTGTTGATAATTGGTATAGAGCCCAGGTATTTTACTTATGTGGTGTTGGAACGAGTCCCCAGGTAAAGGTTGGTAACGACTGGTAGGTGGCATACTCGTGACAGTTAGTTACCTAGTTACAGAGGTAACCTGGCCTTGTGTTGGCAGAGAACCAGTTAGGATCTTGGGACATCCCCCTAGAGGTGTACCAATCGGATAACGAAGTTCCATTGTCTGGTCATTTGTTGGAAATCCATTCTCCACTACGAACCCATACGGTTTTAGTTGTATACCATATGTCCGCATAATATCATGGTACCTATGTTGGCTAATTTTGATACATTTACCTGCGAAAGTGATTTCCACACCATGTACTAATAATAATATCAAATGGTTTTCGCGTATCAAGCATGTTTGGTTATCATAAGAAGAAACCTCGCCCAAGTTTGCGTTTGCATTGTGTGTGTAGGTGTTGTGAAAGTGATTTCCACATTATGCACTAATATACGGATTTTTCGTGTTTATACGGTGTGGTCTTATTAATTACCTCACTTTAAAATATAACTGTTTTAAGTTATCATATCAGTCTCATGACTGACTTGAAGTTTATTGTTCCCTCCCTAAACTCTAGGTGCCCATATTTTTCCACACGGACAGTCTAGTAGTTAAAGTTTACAGATAGTCTTGGAATAGAGCAGGTGTTAGATTAGAGCTGGAGATGTATTCGGAGCACTTTAATTCTTCCACCGAGTTTTAGTATTTTCCACTGTGTAACTGTTGTACTTTGATATATCTTTGTAACTCTAATGTAAATCATTGTGGTATTAATAAAAGTTCATTTCATTTCTGTTCTGATGTGTTATTCCCTCAGGCGATGTGGACTCCGACGTTTGAATCTCCGACATTTGAATACTTAAATGTACTAAGTGTCAATTTTCGAAGGTCGAAATTTCAGGTCGTTGGTTAAGAATCGAGAATTTTTACCGTTTGGATCGGACTTGTGTAGTTTATAGTCAATTCAAAAGGTAGGAAATTTTGGGTCTTTACAAAAAATGTAGGTAAAAAATAATTATATTGAATAATTGCAGACATGTCTATAGTTTTCCTTCACTGAAAATTTTCTTATCTGTGAAAATTACAGACATGTCTGCAAATTGTAATGACCCGGGGAATTCGACGCCTTAATTTCGACAATAATACAGAAAATCCGTGTTATTTACCAAAACCGAAGTATCGAAAACACTAGATAGTTAATAGAAAGAAATTAGAGGATGAGATAAGAAAGGAAAAAATATTAGAATATAAGAATAAGAAAGAAGAAACATCACAACACAGTCTCATATCGCAGCAGAATAAATATAATATAGAAATAAATCTTTATTGAAAGCTTGAAATAATACTTACAATCATCAGAGTACATCAATACACCTGGATAGTTATAACAATCTGTCCTCATATACAATACACAACGGAATACAGAATATAAAACATACGTCTGGACTTCTCTAATTCATCTCAGGACTTCACAGCATCCGATAACCTAAATCTGTAAAACTCGGTCTGACCCAAGCATTGCAAACGTCAGGATCAATCTGGTGAACCAGCGTGAGAAAACTCAATAAGTTTAAAAGTATCATCCAACTTGATTTTAGTTTTTGAAAACTTCTTTGAAAGGAAAGGATAATTGCAAGACTAATCCACACATAAACACGGACGATTTTTACCTTAACCCGAAACAATTCTTGATATCAAACTGCTCTGATATTATAATGTCTATATCAAATAATATAACCATCTAGCAGAAAGCTTGCATCCCACGCTATATATATATATATATATATGTATATATATATATATATGTATATATATATTATAAAATTGAAAATGGCGGGTGCTTGTTGGAGATTGGATTTCCAACTATGACAAGGTATGGAACCACCTTCCAACCAGTGTACTCTAGAGTGGATACACTGGAGTTCAACAAGAACATCTTGCAACTCGGCCACACATGACTGACCATTCATTTCACTTGAATGTTTCGAATATATTGTCACCTTACAGTTGGTATACCAATATAACCATTCCCGGGAGATATAGAAGCGAAAGAAGAACAAAATGAATATTCTTTAGATGGTGACAATACACCCTAATTGGGAGCGACCCACTTAGCCATGTAGCCTACCCGATTTTTGTTATTTCTCGGTTGTGAGGCTTGTGGTTTAAAATCATCTTTCTATAACATCTGGCCACCATTCACTTTGAATGTATCACTAGTTGACGTATACAAAAATACTCTGAGTGTTAAGCTAAGAGAAGGTGTCTTCTCCGTCATCAAGCAGAAATACGTTTGAGGAAATCAACATACGCGACTCCTTTGGAAATACTCTGTCACACATCCGTCCATACAAGTTGTCCTGGGTCTGGACAAACCGAAGGTACCCTCCTACCGTATCCTAGGTATCACACTATAGATCAGTAGCGAGTAGTCCTTGCAATCCGTAGATTCCAACCACGATAGAACCACAATATATCTCAAGGGGCCAACCAGAGATTTTAAGCGGTCCTTCCGTTTAATAAAGATCTACGGTCTTCAAATGCTCCATCTCTATCATCATCTGATATCTTCCATGATTACGTATTTTCTGGTCGAAATGATTTTCGAATATAAATTTGATCCAGGCCTTTCCGTATCAACAATCGATAATTGACCAGATTTGATAGTCGGTTATTTAACTATCAAATAAACAAACAACCATCCATAAAAACACAATAAATTTACTGGTTCAGTATTCAGCATCACTTGGCCTTTTAATAATTAACGAATGTTTAATTTAAAACTCCATATTTCCAATACTAGGAAAACGTTTCCCTTTACTTCTTTAATATAAGAATATTAATTATCGTTTCACTTCTACTTCATTAGCTTCTCATTGTAAATTGGTAAGTGAATAAATCTCTAAGTATACAACCCCGAAGGCCGAAACCAACATCAAATTGACACCTCGAAAGTTACTCAACTCAACCAACGTACAACAGGTTCAAATTTCTTAAAAACTACACCAAATTCCTTATCATACTTAATATATCCTTCTTAAAACAGTTTCAATAAACCTTGATTCAAATATAAATCAAATACTATATAAAAACTTCATTAAAAACTTACTTCAAATCCATTTTGGTTATATCGTAATAAAATTCCATCCGCTATTTTAAAATACATGATTTAGGATCGAATCCTAATAACTTATCTTGCCAAACCATTTTAATTCAATTCGAGTTTCTATTTCGATTTCCATTTTATATCTTTACACTTCTGAATTTCATCCATTCATAACGCATTTCAATAATCGAAATTATCTACAACATACTTCATAAAACTTGGTTGTAAATACCTCCTTCATTTGGATTTGGGAAATTCAATTATATAATATTCCAAGAAGAATTCAATTAAACTTATATAATTAATATAAATTTGCTTAAACATTCATTTAACTCTAGACAATGCCTTATGGTTCCATCAACCTTCATTTGCCAAGATCATTACTTTGACTGTTATTAAATAAATAATCTAATTTCAATATTATAAAAATTAATTACCTTATCAATAACAATTTCATATTATAACAAATTTGATATTCAATTACCATTTAAGCAGTTGACTCATTCAACTTAACACAGCTAACTCGTTAACCCATTCCAATTGGTCCTTCCATTTAAATTAATTAGAAATGTAACTAATTTAATTCATCACATTTACCTTGATTATTATTAACAAAATAATAACCAATTCCAATTTAATTGTTTTTTAAAAACAATTAATTCCAGTTATTAAATCGTTAAGTAAATTTCTGCTCGTTTGCTTTTAAATCTTATTAACATAAGAATTTACTTTACAAAACCACTTAATAATTCCTTATATACTTAAACAATAAATAATAAATATAAGTTTTCTTTTAATAAACTTTAATTCAAATTAATAGATTTCAAATCTATCTCAGTTGTAAAATAAAATTTATACCTTCATTTCTGTTGATTCACCTGACGGTAAATCAACATTTAAAAAACAATGGATTTCTAGACCATCTCTTGTTAATTACTCAACCAATACGGCACATTGGTTAACACCAAAACAACGTTGAATTTAGATTCAATAATCAAATCTATCATCCAATCATATCGGTTAAACAATTCATATAATTGTAATGAAAATAAACAATATATTTCAGGAATCCAGTTGGATCCCTCCAACCTGTTTTTCCCTGCATCCAAATATGTTACCTCAAATAAAACAATACATTCAATATGATTATATATTATATGTTATAATAAACATAAATAATCAATTCAACTGATGATGGTTAATTATTATTAATAATAATACAAGCATCCAAGTTAATTTAATATGTTTATATTATTATAAACGTAACCAACAAGGTAAGTCACCTCATTTGGAAATAATCGTTAAAAATAATGATTGGTTTCGATCAAATTAAATAACCCGGTTATATAAAATAGTTAGCATAAATTTGATCAACCATCAAATCATCCAACAATTAGCAAACATAGCACACAAACAATAAACCCAACTTATATAAAATATAAGTGAGACAAAACTGAGTGAGTTGAACTCACCTTGATCTTTATTCGACGTTAAACGATTCAATTCAGTTAAATTAAACAAACGTTTAATTTAACTGAAAATTCCAACTGCTTCCATCTTCGTCCAAATCTGTTCCATAATGTAGTGCTCTCCAATACGGTTCCAACGTTTCTTGTTTTGTCCAATTTTGTGCACGTATGAGCGAGATATAAGGTTTATAAGTTTGTATATTCACTTAAATTATTTATTTAAAACAAAGCTTTTATTAGTTAAACGGGCTCACCCTATTCAACTTCGGCCCAATGTCATTTTCAAACCCGACCCGCCAGAGCTTCCTTCTTCTTCGTTATTTTCGAACCTGATTCAAACAGTAGCAGCCCCACCATTTATGATAACTTCCCCCTCCATATCTCCTCCTCCAATCCATGAAAATTCCCACAAAAATCTCCATTATTCTCCCCACCCATTTCTCCATCTACTCATATCCAAAACGTGAACTCGGCCCCTCATGTCGAACAACACCTCTTTGCCAACCAGAAAAAGTACCGATCATTTTCCTACCCAAGTTCCACGAGAAAATGCATAAGAACTCCATTTTACCTCCACAAACTTGAAACCAACATGCAAACAACGATAACTGTCTTGTTCTCTTGATCTTTCAACGTCGACATGTTGTTGTAAAAAAACCCACGACAAAATGTCTTCGATCCCCTTCAAAACTGTACGAGGTTGAGGAGCTGCAAACGACCTCCGGTACACATATATTTTGATTTATAAATTTTGGTGTGGATCGATTTCCATTTTTATTTGGTGAAGCTTACTGTATATTTTTCTAAATGGCGACGGCATGTATTTTGGCATGTAATAAGGAAATGGAACATTATTGTTGTATATATAGATACATGCATGGAGGAATAAGTATCACGTTAAATCACTTAGCCATGTGGTGAGATGAAGATAGGAGTGCAGTTGTATAGGTTTACAGAGTAGGAGCTGAAGCTTCTCTGTGCGTTTGATGGGTTAGGATTTGCAGTGTCTTGTATATTCACATAGGAAGAAATATGGAGCTTTCTTTTCGGTTTACAGGGGTTTGGGTAGGTTTTCAGCTTTGTACATTTACAGATAGGAAAACTTAAGCTACCATGTGCGTAGATGGTTCATGATGCAGGTGGCTATGTTCACAGTATGCAGTTTCTATCATATGTGGTAGCGGTTTTGTACTTGTAAGTTGTAACCATAATATGTACAAATGGGAGAAAAGGCAGTATATAGGATAGTGTATAGGGTAGTGCACAGGCGGGTATTTTCTATCATAGGTGGTAGCTGTGTTTTCATTTGGATGGGAAATTAAGGTAGGCTGAAAGAATTCAAACATAGGGTAGGCCTTTATATAATATATATATATATATATATATATATATATATGTATGTATGTATGTATATACATATATATAGTTATATATAGTTATATATGTATATATATAGTTACTTAAATGTTAAATTACATACATATATTATTTATTTGGTACATGGTTAATAAATTCGTACCGCTATTTACTCTACCTTTAAATATGCGCACGACCAAACATCAACTCCAAATTCAATGAAAATAAATACACTGCTACGTCTTGACGTTCCGATCCCAATGAAATTAGTTTCATCGAATTTCGTCTCTGTTTGCAAAAACGACGTTGTTTTTTTTTTCAATATATTTATCAGTTCACATTTAAAATGAACGTACCCACAAAACAACTCCAACTGGTTCCAAACTGGAAATCTAGCAATGACTAATCATACATACTCCAATTAAATTCGTTTCATCGAAAACGGAGGCCATTTGAAAAACGGCTATTTCTAAGGCCTGTAGAATATCGATAAAATATTGTTAAATCCAATTTAATAATAAATAAATTATTATCACCATATATATATATATATATATATATATATATATATATATATATATATATATATATATATGTATCCAAATAGAAATATATATTACTTCAAATTCAACCAATATAGAATTATAATTCATCATTTAAAAATTTCAAGTTAAATGATATCTAGATATATAAAAATTCCTATTTAAATTTAAATAAACGCTGTCGTTTATAAACGAATCCGTAGCGACTATTTTAAAATTTGATTTAGACATAACTTACAATTTATAAGACGAAATCTCGATTTTCCCGTTAGAAAATTATAATCAAACAGATTAGGAAGATTTTTGTTTCATAGAATTCCGATAAAATGGATTCTGCATATTCAATTGAAGTTTAAAACTCAATATCATGAACTACCGCGACGTTATGAGCTCGTTTTAAATTAAATATAAATTATACATTCAAACTTCGTTTTAATAAATAAATATACATATTATAAATCCATTTATAATTCAAATTCAACATTTAATATAAAAATATATATTAAATATCTGACCACAAAAAATACGGGACGTTGCACAAATATTAAAGCAATATTTGTGTATATGTTTGCATTTTTCACAATAAGTGGAGATAATTCAACAATTTTTTTTCTCGTTTTAATACTTATAATTTTATGAAAAAAAATTAAATACTGGTGCAAAATAAACACGAAAAAATGATTGTTACAGTAAAGTAAAAATATAAAGTCATTTTACGTTAAATTTTGAGGGTTGCTACAGTAATTTTACATTTATTTATCCGCTGGGTGCGATTTGTCTTTTGTTGATTATTGTAATTTAAGGCACCACATCAAACTTACAAAAGCATATCCATTAGGTGCATTTCGTTTTTGTTAGCCACTGAATTTTAGGCACCACACACGAAACATACAAAAGCAGACAAAAAAGCATCTCTTCATCAAATTTGCCATCAAGATTCCCACTTGACCTACACAATAAAACAAACCCATTCCAGTGCACAATCCTACAAAACACCATGGTGGCTGCTACCATTACAATCTTGCTTTCACTTCTTGCATGCCTAGCGCTGAGTGCTTGTGCCAAGTTTATAAAAAGAACATTGTGGGAACCAATACGGATTACCAAGATGATGGAGGCCCAAGGCGTTAGAGGCCCTCCGTACCGACTCTTGCATGGAAACTCCAAAGAAGCCAATACAATGGTCAAATCGGTGATGGCAAAACCTATGACCGAGCTATCTCATGATATTCGCCACCGAATCTTGCCTTATATTCATACATGGTCCGAACGATATGGTATATCTCTCACAACTATATCTCGAATGTTTTGGTTGTCCCTCTATTTCATGAAGGCAGCTTAGGCAATTTCAAAAACATGTTTTGTTTGTCCCTCTGTTTCATGCTTATGATCTTACCATCTAAGGAATGAAACAGGAACTGTGTTTCTCAAATGGCAAGGCACAACGCCACAGTTGGTCACTACAGAGCCTGATATGATAAAAGATGTCTTGAACAACAAAGATGGAGCTTTCATTAAGACCGTTGTTTCTGACTTTACACGAAAGCTTCTCGGAGATGGTCTAGCAACCGCTGAGGGAGCAAAATGGGTAAGGCAGCGAAAATTAGCCAACCAGGCTTTCCGGGCTGAAAGTCTCAAGGTATGTTTAAGAACTTTAATGCTCCTTATCTCAAGGTATACACTAATGCTATAAAACAGATATTCATAAATTATGCTATCAGGGGATGATTCCAGAAATTGTTACTAGTGTAGAGGACATGCTTAAGAACTGGGCAGTTTACGATGAAAGCAAAGAGGTGGATGTATTCAAAGAATATACAGTGTTAGGGGCTGATTTCATTTCAAGAACTGCTTTCACCAGTAGTTATTTACAAGGAAAGAACTTTTTCAAAAAGCTGGACGAGCTAACCAAAATCGTTGCTAGAAACGCTGAAACTGTACGTTTCAGATTTCTCAGGTGCTATATTTAAGCCTATGCAACAAACAATCTACTTGCTGTATGCACCTGAAAGTTCATCGAAATTTGCAGATTTCTATGGCAGGATAAGGATGAAAAGGAAGCCGACAGAATAGAACAAGAAATAAGAAATATAATCCTGGGAATGATTAAAACAAGAGAGGAAAGCAATGAAACAGGAAACTTAGATGGTTACGGAAACGACTTATTTGGACTGCTTCTAAAAGCAAATCATGAAGATGAAGATGATAAGAAGATCGGTGTCGATGACATAATCGATGAATGCAAAACATTCTATTTTGCAGGACAGGAAACCACCACACTGTTGCTTTCATGGACTACTTTACTTCTAGCTATAAACACAGAATGGCAGGAGATGGCGAGAAAAGAGGCATTTGAAATATTTGGTGGAACACAGCCTACTCTTAATGATTCTGGGAAAATCGCCAAGTTAAAGACGGTAAGCAGAAGTACCAAAGCTTTTTGCACATAATACAAATAAGTTATTGTGACATAACATGTTGCAGATAACCATGATAATCAATGAGTCATTGAGATTGTACACGCCTCCGGTTGTGTTCGTGAGACGAGCAGTGAAAGAAGTAAAACTAGGGAAACTTACAGTGCCGAAAGACATGCAAATATTTATATCAGCAATACCAACCCACCATGACAAGAATCTATGGGGAGAGGACGTTCACTTGTTCAAGCCAGAAAGATTCAAAGATGGAATTGCTGGAGCAACCTTAGATAATATAATGTCCTTTTACCCATTTGGTGCAGGTCCACGATTCTGCGTTGGGCAAGGACTTGCTATGATGGAGGCCAAAATTGCGCTTTGTATGATACTGCAGAAGTATAGCTTTACACTGTCACCTGCATACATACATGCACCCACTAGATTGATCACCACTAAGCCTCAGTACGGAATTCAACTGATGATTCACAAGTTATAATCAATATGTAACCATTTATATAAAGCATTCTTATATCAGTCTATACACGATGTATGAATTTGTCGAGGCAAAACCCAAAATATTCAAATATGGCACATCAGCAAATAGCAAAACTTAAACAGAAAGGAGACTGAAATGTTGCAGTAAAACTGCATTTTTTTTCAAAATATTAAATTTAATTTGCCATTTCAAAGTTCAAAAATAAGAAAATACTAACCATTAATGCATGGTTAGGATAAACTGTCAGAGTATACAACAACTACAATAAGGATATCCAGCTTTGAAAATCCAACTTAGATATGATTGATTGGTACATCGATATGAAGGTTACATTGCTAACTCGAAAAGAAAACAATTTATTGTCACGTTTAGATGTCGATGCCGTTATCTTTTTTAGTAGAAATGGAGAGAGCAGTCATTTTTTCAAGCATGCTGTCATGGTTCAATCCATTTGAATCACACAAAGGAAACAAATTTTCCTTCTGAGCATTATCCATTGTGGAAAACTTGAGTTCATTTTCCTTCTGCACTCTGTCCGATTTAGAGGAATCGAGTCCATTTTCCCTTTGAGTTTTATCTGATGTAGAAAAATGGAGTTCATTTTCCTTCTGCACTATGTCCAGTTTAGAAGAATCGAGTGCATTTTCCTTCTGAACTTTATCCAACGTGGAAGAATTGAGTCCATTTTCCATATATGTATCTTCTTTATAAAAAGGAGATGGTAGAGTACACGGTGAATCGGAGCTCACAGCCATTGGTTTTGGTGAAGGTTTCGAGGGAATCTTCAAGGATTTAGCCTTGTTTGCACCAATATTGTTGTTATCCATGGAACCTTTCAACATGCTGCTTCTTCTTAAGTCGCTATGAGGAATTTTGGACGAGTTGTTGACTTGGCTTTTCTCCTGCAATATAAATAGTTTATGAATGTGAGATGAAAAGAGGCTAGGAAAACAAAAGGCATAGAGAATGTTAACAAGCTTTTGGGTCAGCTGAAAAAGAAAAAGAAAAAACATCTATGGTTTTACTCTATAACTATCCCCCACGATCGACTTATATAAGCTACTTCTCAACATTTTGAAAGCCAAGACCTATTCATTTTGGTTTTCAAAAAGCTAAAAGTTTATGAGTCAAATCCAGACATGGCTAATGTACTGCATTTGTCACAATTACATGCTTATGACCCGTACAACAGTATCAAAGATACTTATTTGATGGTAAATTGCACATAACTGACTGAGAAATAATTACAAGAACATAACATATTTCAAACTGTTGCAATCCTGCATCCATATCAACACATTTTTTCTAATTTAACCCCAACATGAACTTCTGAAACCAATTTATCTGAAACCATTTTCTTAACGCGTTACTGGAAAAAAGGAAATCGAACAGATACAACGGCAATGAGAGACGACAACTTGTAAAAGGTGCAGTTGTTTCCTTGCGTTCAACTAAATGTTTTACTAATTATCAGGTAATATAATGCTTACTGGTGAAATGCGGTTAGTAGTACTGATCATGCATGCAAAAGGATCTGTAACTGAATATGTATATATGGGAACGGCTATTCGAACAAAAGATGGTGACACTGCATTAAATACACAAATTGTAGACCATTGGATTTGTTTGTCTTTACATGAGAGGTGAAATTCAAGGAGAGATATAATGGTCTACAATTTGTGTATTTAATTTTGTGTTCATATAGACTTTCCCAATATAATTTATATACACACACACATATGTATACACATATGTGTGTGTGTGGGTATATATATATATATATATATATATATATATATATATATATATATATACACACACACACACACACACGAGAATTTTCTTTTAAAGGACAAACGTTCGAAATTTTTTGGCGAAAAATGTGGAAAGTTTCAAAATTAGGGAGGACACATTAACACTAAAGGTGGAATTCAGGGAGCCCACTAACATTTTCCCATTTACACTACCATTTGGCCTTCTCACTAAATTCTAAACTTTCCATACTTTTCATCAATTTTTTTTTTTTTAAAGTTTGTCCTTCTCCCTATTTTCCACTATGTATGTATGTATGTATGTATGTGTGTGTGTGTGTGTGTGTGTGTGTGTGTGTGTGTGTATGCATGCATGTATGTATATACATGTATTTAAAGACTTACTGAATCAAAATATCCAATTTTTGGGCTTGGCATTCGGAGTCCAGTAGGTATGAAGCTTTTGGCTCCTGTATTACTACTACTGGTAGAGGCTCTAGTAGCATTATCCTTACTTGAGGTTTCAGGTACACTGTTAAAACTGAGAGAAGTTTTAGCAGCAGGAATTCGTTTTTCTACATTATTTGGTGAAACATGCTTGTTAGGAACCAAGGAAGGTGACGAAGAATTTGAGCTTGTAAAGCTCTCAATAGAATTACTTGCTTTAATGGAACTAATGGATGCTGATGATGACGATACTTCCGAAGCAAAACTATCTGTGGAACTAGATGGAGATGCTTTTTGGGGGAACTTGGTAGTATGATGTGAAGACCCTAATCTGCTTTTGGATGTTTGTGTAGGGGTTTTAGTGGTTGGTTTGGAAAGAGAATTATCACTTCGTGTTGCAAGCTTTTTTCTTGAGTTATCACGAGGAGACGTGATCGACGAACTAGTCAAAGTGCTAATTAGACTTTTGCCTGAAGAATTGGGTTTGGACAAACCAATTGATCTAGGAGTCTTATTGCCAACACCCCCATTAGTTTTAGCAATAGAACCAACAGCTGGAGATGAAGAAAACCAGTTAGGCTACCACAAAAAACAATATCCAAAGGAGATTGTTAATACAAAAAGGAATATTCATGTGATACCAGATGATGGTCTCTTGATGTTTATTTTCATCTGCAAACTAGCAGAAGAATCCTTACTTTGCATAGATAAAGAAGAAGACTTGGGCACCATACGTGGAGGTTTCAATGCCAGCTTCGAGCCATCAGTTCCCTTTTTCACCTGCATGCAGTTAAAATATTGGATTAATTTGAAATTTTATAAGCACTCAAATCTAAATCTGAGTGCTTTTTAGCATCAAAATACTTGTAGGTGAGTGTGATCCAAAAAGTTGAACAATTATTCTATACTTGTAACTAAGTTTTTGTTTTAACAATTGTTTGTTGATCAAAGGGTAATGTGATTTGATCATGCTGAGTACACATCCTTTTTTCTTTTTTTTCTTTTTTTTTCTTTTTTTTTTTTGGTGATCAATTTTATTTTGTTTTCTGTATATATGAGCAATTACTCTATAGTTGTAAAATAAGTTTTTGGTTTAACAATTGTTTGTTGATCAAAGGGTAATGTGACTAGACCATGCTAAGTACACATCTTTTTTCTTTTTCTTTTTTTTTTTTTTTTTTTTTTGGTTTTTGATCAATTTTATTTGGTTTCCAGTCTGCACGAGCGGAATGAAACACCCAGCAGGTGCAGTGAAAATGAGCACAGTAATGTGACATTATTATAGCATAACACAATGCACATGCATGCTTGCCTGTAAAACACATATCTACTTACTATAACATCACGTTCAAAGATATCACATTCACATCAAGAATCCATCTCGATATACTGATTCGACGGTGTGAATAAAATTGAGGTTACACTCAGCAACAGTCCATTTATTATACACAATAAAATTAACAGTGAATCAAAGATAAGTATCGATTTTAAACATTGAATCTTACCTCATCCACACCAACAGCTGCCTCTTTGGAAGTGCGTTCCGTTTGTTGTTTGTTCATTCCAACTTTTCTCAAAATAATAGGAGGTTTTGCCTAAACTTACCCCAAAAAAAAAGTCAATTAACTGATAGCAGTTATATGACAGAAAGTTGTAGTTGTAATATATACCTTCTTGGTACGAACCTGGACTCCTTTCTCAGCTGCCAAATGAAATACAAAACGCATTAACAGTTGAATGGAACTTAACCTTGAATTTTAACAAGGGATTAGACTCAAATAACTCTAGTTTGCTAGCTTGGAAAGGCTTAATTGTTACATAATAAACTTACATTTTATATAAGCAATAAGGACTAAAGTAAGATGAATTGAAAATGACGATCATCATAAATTTAGATCTATAACGAAGAAAAATTTGCTCAACATTTCAGCCAAAAGAGGGACAAACAAATGAAAGATTTACGGTCCCGATTGGTTTCAGTTTGTCATTTCGTACAACACGGAAAACAAAATAAATTTGTTTTTCCATTTTTTATGTTAATTTCATATTCCAAATTGGTTGTCTTCCAAAAATACATGTGTCATACGCATTTCCATTTGAACTGAAACACAAAATTAAAATGAAAGATTTAGGGTCCCGATTGGTTTCAGTTTGTGTTTTCAACATGCATGACAAAATATACGGAGAACGGACAAGAAGATAAAAAGATTCTTAGCCATTGTAATGACTGGAGAAACGGCAAAGAGGAGGAATTTATTTCCATCTTTTTGTCATTTCGTATAACACGGAAAACAAAATAAATTTGTTTTTCCATTTTTTCTGTTAATTTCATATTCCAAATTGGTTGTCTTCCAAAAATACATGTATCATGCGCATTTCCATTTGAACTGAAACACAAAACTAAAAAAACTAAAAAAGGGACTTTCTGTTGCCTAACTTCGGGTTTGGAATTCGTTCAAACAAAATAGTGAAGCAAATTTTGTCTACCTACTCCAATCAAAAGGTCAAATTTTGACAGGTTTAACTTACTGTCAAGGCATGACGGAGTTGGCTCCACACCTGTGATATTATCATGTCTGCCTACCGACATTTGAATAGAATCCCGCAGGTTGAACAAGTCTCCTTCTAAACTAGCCAATGAGTAGCTATCACTATCCAATGTAGAGGTTGACTCAGATGATTTTCTCAGTTCTTCAGGAATACCGGATAGAGCGCAAGTTCCTGTTTTTCTGAATGAGCTATTTACGATGCCAAGCTCTTCAGTATTGAGGACACCTGAACCAAGAAAATAAGCCTGAAACGGGCTAACAAATATATAAATATGGTTAAAAAAAAAAAAAAAAAAAATTAGACATACCTTCACTGGTAAAAAATGCATTATCCCATGCTAGACTTTTTCGTAGATTAACTTTCCCAGATTTAGCTTGCTTTCGTTCAGGAGAATCTGACATTTTAGGTACAGGATCACACTGGCTGCTTACCTTTGCAGGACTAACTTCTTCGCGGTCAATATAATTTTCTGTAAGATCCTTGCATTTGTAAGAATTAGGTAAACAGTTCGATATGTATGAACTTTTAAGCTCATCCAGGCACTTTTCCTTTGGTTCATTAAGTAGGACAAGGATATGACCCGCACAAAAAATAAGTAGGACAAGGATATGATATCAAACTTAGCATTTTTTTTCATTTGAAGTTTGAAATGTGAAATAAAATATAATGTATGATAGTGGGTCATTTACGAAAAAAAATTCAATTAAGAAAACCACAATTATATAGATCTTCTAGAATGTCAATTTATAAGTAGTTTCTCTTACGCCGGTGTTTCTTACATGCATGACACAAGTTTACAAGCAATAGAAGTGGTAAATTTGAAGACGTCATCAGCTTTTCTTGGGAAGTATTACAAATCAGCCACAAAAGGTTTATATTCTAAGAAAAACAGATTTAGTGATTCAAAAGGGACCTTACAATGCGAAGATGGGAAACAATGAAAGCGTAATACTGGAAATAGAAGGGAGAAGATAAATTCGTTTTTAATACGGACAATAAAATTTCAAACCTTATGACAAATGACAATCTGGTATCGCTTTTCAAAATCAGATATATGTGTAACTGGAAAAAAAAATTGCCTCTCTACAAACAGAAAATTCATTTTCATACTATAAATAGAAAAAAAAAAGAGCTAACCTTAAACAAGAATATTGATGCAAAATCAAACTCACATATCATATACATGCTTGGTTAGCTATAAATTACAAGGTGTCATGAACAACATATTTGTACTTATAGTTAACACCGTAAATAACAGCTCAAGGCCATTCAAAATGATTATCTGACATTTGCTAGCTTAGAAATCAAAGTTTTATGAAAAGGCAAATTCAGGTGGGACTGATAATGTATTAGAGTTTATCGTCAATTGCAGCATGAAAGATGGGCATTCCCAAAAAATTCAAAATAATGCAGCCATTGGCAATTTGCGACCAATTCCACAGCATAGTCAATAATGACGCACAGCGCAAAAAGACGCAAAACCTCTCTGAAGCCTTGGCGCTCGTCTTTTTAATTTACTGCGCACATTTAAATTTTTTATTAGAAATTTAATACATATATATAATAATATGTTACATGCCAACTACCAATTAATTAGAGCTTGAATTAGGAAGAATATCATCATTAGTGAAGAATGAAATTCTGTACTGAGCTTTATTGATTTAGATATCAACTTCTTGCATTTAATAAGTGGGTTGTATTTTTTTGGACTTGACCCATCCTTGTGGTGTGTGCTCCTATAAAGATAAGTCTACGCTGTAAAACCAAGTAGAAAGAAAGAGTAAATCGTTCTTCTTCCTTCCTTTTGTTAGCTGCATTTAATTCTTCTTTGTTATTTCCGTTGTTAAACTCCCTTATTTCTCGTCTCCTTTCACTTCACTAAGTCGCAAAAATGGGAAACCAGGTTGGAACCTCACTTAATAGATTAAGTATATTCAATATTTTTGCTAATATACACAACAAACTTAAAAAAAAAAAGGTATTTCGAAGAAAAAAACATCATCAATTATAATATCATAAATATAGAATTTCAAGCGTATAAGCTTTTGAAAACCAAAATCCAATACAACTTCAAATCAATGGCTGCGTCATCAGATTCATAAGCTTCATTGTCTCCCTCATCTATCTCATTTAATTTTGTTTCTACTTTGTCAAGATGTAAATAAGTTGAACAGATCTAACAGAAAAAAAAATCTTCCAATGTGGATGTTCTTCTACTCAAATGTATAGGTTCCTCCGCACTTGCTGCTCTAGCAGCTATATCCAAGATCAGGTCATCATTATCGTTATCATCATCAAATAGAAGCTCATCTTTAGCATTAGATACATCATCTATATTTCTCGTTATTCATTTATGATAATAACCAATATGCTTCAAGAATATTAGATGTTTATAGTTCATTATATGATGAATACTAGTTTTTATGTTGTTTGGATTATATAATTTTAAAAACAAATGAGAAAGAAACAATAAATAATAATATAATGAAAAGGTGCTCCATTTTGAGCCAAGCACCATTATTGCGTCGTGTGCCATTTGCTGCACCTTTTCAGTGTGCCACGCCACAAGGGAAAAAGGCACAAACGCCGCGCCGCATCATGCGTCATGGCACGCCTTTCATGACCATGTTCCATAGTTAACCCAAATTAAACATTCCATTTACTATTATATCCACCGATACACCAAGAAAGATCCATTTTTGGTTCATAATGTTACATTTAGTTCAAGCAATCAGCCTACATGAACATAATTTATGTACCTGAAGTTAACAAATAAACAAAAACATTGAACAAGTTGCTTATAATAGCAAAATTGCTATTTCTATGTATAAAGAGAACATTGCTGCTGAGTTATACTATAAGAGGGAATGAGATAATACGAAACTCTAACCACATAGGAGCAGAGCCGGCCAATGGCATAGGCGACCGATACATTTGCCTAGGGCATCAAGTGACGCGGGGAAAAAATCATATTCTCTTTCAAACCGCGTTTCTCCATAACATTGCTGACGAATCTAATGTTGCATCGCCACCAGCCTCCTTCTCAACATCAATTGTTAGCTGCCTTATCCTTGCCTCAAGTCTACTCAATTAAAGGTCAGCGTCTTGTGGTCTTAGTCAATCGCGAGCAGCCTTAACTCAATTGAGGTCAACTGCGGTCATCATCGTCAATAACCGGCCGCCAGAGCCCTAATTGGTTCTGATTTTCCTAATTCCTAACTATGTGAGTTAATTTAGTATATTACATGAATTAATTTTCTAAGTTAGGGAATTAGATCACGATGTAATAACAAAAATAAATTTGATTATTAAGTAGTTTAGGAATTAGATTTAGGAGATTTTTAATTGCAGGAAGTTATCATTGCGATGAAATAGTTGCATATTACTAAAGCATATAATTTTCTCATTTTACCCCCTTTCTGATCAATACTTGCCTTGTCTAAATAACGTATGTAGTATATTGACCTGCTTACACATTTAAACTATTCAGAGTGGAATATATTCCAAAAAGTCTCACTTGATTTCACACATCACCAAGTGGAAAAGACTTTAAATTGAAATGTACGTAACTCATTACCTGATGCTTTATTTCTTATGTTTCTCCTTAGGCTAATTCTATTCATACACCAACAATCTCTTAGCATACACCATACAGTAAAATAAACTATCATACATCGAAAATTACTTTACATACATCGTCTCTTTTACAATATTAGTCTGGTTCTATTCTTCATCATCTTCCTTCTTACAAACTTTAAACTTATTTACAGAAAGTAAGAAATTTATAGCACTAAAAATAGTTTTAAGTTTAGTAAAATGAATTTCATTTTTTGGATATATGGTAACAAATTTATTATGCTACAAAAAATTCTTAATTTCAACAAAAAAGAAAACCTACTAAATTAAATGATTTTAAATTTGAGCACAATCTTACAGAAGTTCCCATAATTCTAATTTTAGGATTCATATTTAAAAACACATTAAGTCCATTAATTTTTTATATATAGATTTGGTCAATATCGTTAATTGCAATGTTTTAGTTTGATGGGTTATAATTAAAAAAGTAAGAATGCAATAAAGAAGAAGGGTAATTTAGTAACATATTTTTTAGCAAAATAGTGGTGTACGTTAGGTAATTTTCAGTGTATGAATAGACTTTTCCTTCTCCTTATTACGTCACATTTGACGTTTCTGCCACTTTCTTTCCAATCGCTCTTTTGCTATTTACGCTACAACAATTCAAAAACAAAAATACAACGACATTCAACTGATGATGGACCAATTTGTAAATATCGATCCACTAACAATTTAGTTAGATATATAATGAAATTCACTAAGGTGTTATAATATAATAGCCCAACAAATATGTCTCAAAGTTTAGCTGACTAATAAAACTCATGCCATGTTTTATGTGAAAAATGAAAACTTCACCTGTACATTGACAATTAGCTCTTCGGGTATGTATTATAAATGATTTAGCTGACTAATATTTTGTAACCAATATTAATTTTTTTGTAAAAGAATTTGCATTTTTGTTTCATAGTTTTAATTATACCGCTGTTATTAAATATTAGGGCAACAAAAACACTTTTTTTTTCGTTCGACTAGGGCATTGGATCTAGTTGGGCCGGCCCTGCATAGGAGTAAGATGAGAGACAAAAGGACCATAGTGTTGTTCTACTTGATGACCAGCAAGTAAACAGTCATTCAGAAAAATATGGAGATTAGTGGAAATGCATAATGGATAGATGCTACATAGATGCTATAGGATCAAAATTCAAGAGTTCCTGTGAGATTAAATCATTTCGCAAAGCATTTGCTAAACTAAGTGATCATTTATTAAAAAAATAAATCGTCAGACAAATCAAATCACTTACAATGGAAGACAAATAGGTATCAAATTCCCAAATCACTACAAAACCTCTACAAAATAGATAAACTATGCTTCATCACTCTCAAAGCACAAATTATCACCTCGCTAACATCGATATCCCATTAGCTTGGAATAAAGATCAAACAGATCGAAAATTCACAAAAGACCAAAACCCTACAATTGGGACACGAAAAAAGAGAAGAAAAACACAATCCAGCTACCTGAACATCTGAGATCCCGATCACATTGGTAAGTAGATGAAGAAAGCAGATCGTCATCTGAAGACATGTCGATTAAAGATAATTTCTCCATGATTTTGATTTTACCTTTTTAATTTTAGTTTTTTTAAACCCTAGAAATTTGAAAATGTTTAACGTAAACTGTTCTGATTTTAAAACGGTAAGCACTGCTTGCAGTGTGTATAAACCTACGCCTTTAATCGGCCACTTGTGCGTCCTTTAGGCGGTACACCGGAAGAGGTTAGGCTATAAAGCGGTGTGAAGATAGCAGGTTAGAAGATTCCGAGAGTGATGCTAACGCAAAGGTTCAAGGGACCGCTATCGGTGACTAAACGGACGTGGTGACCTGCACCTGGCACGTCAGTTCAATCGTGTACACTGTACAGCCCCCATCCATCCACCTCTAATGTACCAATAGAGGTTTTGTGTTTTTCCCTAACCAGTGTGTTGTAGATTGCAATTCACAAAAGCTATGGATTACACTCCATTTTTTTTAGGACGGTTTAACACGGGTTCAGTTTAGGTTTTAAAATACCAAAAAAAAAAAAAAAAAAGGAAACTTATCTATTTTAAAATTTTATAAATTAGGTTTTTGTTTTTCGAAAATCATCAAAAAAATAACGTGAAAAATTATCAAACTTCACATTTTAATTCAACGCATAATCATCCTCATGCGCAAGAAAACTAAAAACAAACTATTTAAAAATAAAAAAACACACGATTCAGCAGATTTCTGTAATTTTTCATTAAATTGCATATATTGCAGCAATAATTTCAAGATACTGCAGACATTCATGCAATTTTTGCTGATTTGCTTTAAACTTTCAAACTCAAAGCCTACACTTATTCGAACATCGACGTATTGATGAAATATCATCAAAAAATGATTAAAATTGCATATAAATGACAAGTATTTCATTTTCAGCAAAGTTATAGAAAAAGAAGCCATTTGCAAAAATTACAGATATTTCTACATTTTTTTCACATAGTGTATTGCTGGTATTAAAAATGAAAAAGATATGCAATAATATCTGCAATTATTATGAATATTTGCAGACATATCTGCTAAAAGAATTTCAATACTTTGATTCTATTTCTGTTTTTGATTTACAGAAATGTTTTGATACAGATCACAGCGAAAGCAAAATGGAAATATTGTAATTGATACTGAATGAATAAATGGTTATGATACAGACCTTATTTATAGAGTACAGAACTGATTTGGGTAATTAACTTTGACGGCCCATCCTGTATTTGAATAGAAATTGGGCTTGGGCTTCGGCCTTCCGTCTGTATGTTGTCTATTTGTGTTATGAGACCCGATGTATCCATTATTCCCCTCCCCAGCCCCCCCCCTCCCCCGCAAATCAGTGATAGGGTTAGGTTTCTCATGCCGTCCTCTTGAGCGATTTTGCAATTTTGTCTTCAATTCGTCCTCTTTCCTGCTCAAATCCATTGATTTCTTTGTCCTTGTGGTCTCTGAGCTGATGGATCTACTTGACTGTGATGTGCTTGAGCTCTTCGTGTCTCTGGTATGTTGTTTGTCTTCAGTCTTCATGTCTCTATCTTCAGTCTTGTTGTTTTCTTCCAGATCTGACCTTTTAATGTTGGCTTCTCCTTGTTTGTTGCAGGTTTTAGTGACTTTCAGCAGCTCTCTGAACTTGATGAAGTTTGTGCGAGAGGAGGCTTGGTTAATGTGTCAGCTCTCTGGTAAATTGCAGGTAAATGTCTGACTTCCGGATTTCCCTTGAGTACTTGTTCTCTTACGAAATAGAGATCGATTTCAACATGCTTAGTTCTTGAATGTAGTATAGGATTAGCTGACATGAACACAACACTCTGATTATCACACCATAGTATAGTTTGCTTTGGCTTTATGTTTAATTCTGAAAGTAGGGATCTCAGCCACATTATTTCTAAAGTTGCATTAGCAATGCTTCTGTATTCTGCTATAGTGCTTGATCTAGATACAGTTGATTGCTTCTTTGAACACCATGATATTATGTTATCACCCATATATATGCAATATCCTGTAGTTGATTTCCTATCATCTGGATCTGATGCCCAGTCTGCATCAGTATATCCTGTAATAGAGTTGATGTTGCAAGCTTTGAAAGTGAGTCCATAGTCTATGGTTGCCTTTAGATACCTAAGTATCCTTTTAACAGCTTTTCAATGTGTGTCCCTGGGTTCCTGCATAAATTGACAAACCTTATTAACACTGTATGATATGTCAGGCCTGGTAATTGTTGCATATTGTAATGCACCAACTACACTCCTGTATTGTTTCATGTTGGGTATAGGTTTTCCCCTGTGTTTAGACAGAGTCTGACTGCTAACCATAGGTGTTGGTTGACCTTTAGCTTCCTCCATTTGAGTCTTTGCTAAAAGTTCCCCAATGTATTTCTTTTATGACAGTGTTATTTCTGTTGATAACCTTGTGTTCACCTCAATACCTAGAAAGTAATTTAGTTCTCCCAGGTCTTTGACAGAAAATTGGTTGTCCAGATATTGTATAAGTTTGTTTACCTCTGTGCTGTCATTGCCTGTAATTATTAGATCATCAACATAGATAAGAATGTAGATAGTACAGTTGTTATCAGACTTTATAAAGAGTGAATTATCAGATTTGGTAAATTGAAAACCCATGTTACTTAATGTGGATTTCAATTTATCAAACCATACTCTTGGGGCTTGTTTTAGACCATAGATGGCCTTGTGAAACTTGCATACAAGTCTGGAGTCTTTAGTATACCCCTGAGGTTGTTCCATGTATACATCCTCGTTGAGAACCCCATTTAGGAAGGCATTATTGACATCAAGTTGCCTTAGCTTCCATCCTCTGCTTATGGCAATTGACAGAATAACTCTAATTGTTGAGGGTTTGACTACAGGAGAGAATGTTTCCTTGTAGTCAAAGTCTTGCTGTTGAGTGAACCCCTTTGCCACTAGTCTGGCTTTGTATCTTTCTATGGACCAATCTGATTTTCTTTTAATCTTGTAAATCCACTTACAGCCTATGATTTTTTTATTTTGAGGTGGTTCAACCAGTTTCCATGTCTTGTTTTGTATGAGAGCTTGATATTCAGTGTCCATGGCTTTAACCCATCTGCTGTCAGTTTTGGCTTGATCATAGTTGTATGGTTCTTCATGATTTATGAGAGCGGTATATACCTTTGGCTTAAATATGCCACTTTTGGCCCTTGTAATCATTGGATGAGTGGACTTTCCTTGTGTTTGAGTGTCAAGTGGTTCTTCTTCACTAGTTTCTGGTTCATTATTATTATCCTCATCTCCATTCTGATCATTGTTGATATTGTCTTCATTATCATACGGAACAGGTGACAGGCTAGGCTGTGTTGATGATTGAACAGTATCACTATTAAGTGATGTTGTTTCTTCATTTGTCACTTCAGGTTCACCTGTACTAGTAAATTCAGAATATACAGGTATGGGAGGTATGGACACAGATGCATTGTGTAATTTTCTAGTTGTTTTGATTTTGTCATCATTGTATGGGAATATTCTTTCATTGAACATCACATATCTGCTAATGTACACATGATCACTATCATCTAAACACTTGTATCCCTTTTGATTGTCAGCATACCCCAAGAAAGTACATGGTTTTGACCTGTAATCAAATTTATGCCTGTTGTATGGTCTTAAATAGGGGTAGCAAAGACATCCAAAGGTTTTTAGAAAATTATAGTCAGGTTTTCTGTTAAACATAACCTCAAATGGACTTAAACCTTTAAGAACTTTGGTTGATAATTTGTTTATAAGGTAAACAGCAGTTTTAAATGAATCAGGCCAGAACTTTAGTGGTAGTTTAGCTTGAGCAAGTAAGGTCAAACCTGTTTCTACAATGTGTCTGTGTTTCCTCTCAACTAGTCCATTTTGTTCTGATGTATGAGGACAAGTAGTTCTATGAATTATCCCTCTTTTTAGGAAATAGTCTTTTAGAGGTTTATACTCTACACCACCATCAGATTGAAACACTTTAACTTGAGAATTTGTTTGTTTCTCAGCTTGTGTGATAAAGTGTATAACAGCTTGATATGTATCAGATTTAGACTTTAATAGATATAACCAGGAAAATCTACTGTAGGCATCTACAAAGGAAATATTTTTTTTATACCCATAGTCTGAATTAACTGGTGCTGGACCCCATAGGTCAGTAGCAATTAATTCAAGTGGTTTAGTTACTCAGTGTTAGAGTGTGTGAAAGTTAGTTTGTGTGACTTTCCCATTTGACAGCATGTACACAGATAAGGCAGAGAGATTTCATTACACTTGATATTGTTTTCAGTGATAATTTGTTGTGTAATATTTGCACTAGGATGTCCCAGTTTATTATGCCAAATATCAAATACACTGATCTCTTTTTCAGAGACATTTTGACTATAATTGCAACTTAAAGTTCTTCTTCCATCACTGCCACAAGAATTCTAGTTGAATTTGTATAGTCCCTTGACTTCATTGCCCTGCAATAACACTTTCTTAGTCAGAATGTCTTTGATTATATAATAATCAAGATAGAATTCAAAGTATACATGATTATCCTGAGCAAATTGTGATACACTTACAAGATTTTTCTTTATGTCAGGAACTCTCAATAAATTTTTCAAAAGTAGATTTTCATTACTATTTAAAGTACCACAGCCAGTATGAGTGATGCAAATAGACTTACCATTGCCCATGCTAACTGACTGATTACCTCTGTATTCTTTGCATCCAAGATTGAGATTCTCCAAATTGTTTGTTAAATGATTGGTAGCCCCTGAGTCTGGATACCAACTTTCATCACTTATATGTTCAGGTCTGGTAGTTTCATCAGTGTTGGTAGATTTTCCCTCATTTTGGTTGGTTTGATCACTTTGCATTTGAGCAACATTAGCACTAGCATTGTTCCTTTGATTATTGTTGGACTGATTAGGAGTGAAGCTTTGATTGAACCTGAAATAACACTTAAGTGCTGTATGTCCAATTCTTTCACAAATCTGACATTTAGGTCTATTGTTGTTGTTACTTCTGCCTCTACCTCTT
The DNA here is from genome assembly GCA_030737875.1 of Allium sativum. Lineage (NCBI taxonomy): Eukaryota > Viridiplantae > Streptophyta > Magnoliopsida > Asparagales > Amaryllidaceae > Allium > Allium sativum. The sequence continues at coordinate 389,568,653 of CM060912.1, read as the reverse complement.
CCTCTCTTATTAAAACCACCTCTCTGTGTGCTTTGGCCAGATCTTTGATCTCTATATCTGACACTATTAGCATAATTGATAGATAGGTCAGTTTATTGAGTCTTCTTGCTCTCTAATCTTGCCTCATGTGACAAAAGAATCCCATGTACTTCATCTAAGGCAGGTGTGGTTCTTTGAGAGGATATGATGGCTTCAACAGCTTTATATTCATAGCTCAATCCATTCAAGATATTCAGTACTTGTTCTGATTCTGTTACTTTGTGGCCTGCTGCCTCAAGTTGATCAGACAATATCTTCATCTTTGAGAGATATTCTCTCATGGTACTATTTCCTTTCTTAGTATTCTAAATTTGCCTTCTGTAGTGCATTATTTTTGTTGATGATTGAGCATTAAAGTTCTTTTCAACATTTGTCCATATTTCATTTGATGTTTTGCATCCAACAATTTGAGAAATTAGATTGTTGCTTATGGATGATAATAACCATGCACTCACTAATCTGTCATGTCTGTGATACTTTACATATTCTTCATTTGGGACAACAATATTTTCTGCATTTGTAATGTATGCTGCTGGAACAGGTAGAGTGCCATAAATGTATCCTTTAAGGCCATATCCTTGAATGGCTGTTTCAACTTGATATTTCCAATTCAGATAATCTGTTTCATCAAGTTTTATGGACACTAATTGATTTGAGGGCTAATTGATGTTTTAACTAACTGATCAACAGGTGATGTGATAATAATTGGCTGATTTTGAGATGAGACAGAAGCTGATGGTGATTTATCAACCATGATGACAGGGAAATCCAGTCAAGAATTGGTTAAACAGGGAAGGATACTTACTTGATCAAATCTTGAATGCTAAAACAAGTTGATTTCTTGATTTTCTGGTGATCTTGATTTGATCTTTTTGATGATTTCCTTTCTGTCTTGTCTTAAAACTACTGATCTTCAGGGTTGGTTGCAGCCAGTGGTTGTTACTGGCGAGGTCTTGGTCTTGTGCAGCCAGTAGAAATACATGGCACGACAAAGATCTGGTGCAGTCAGCAGCTACTGCTTGGCGAGGCACTGATCAGGTCGATCACAACAACTCTCAAATGAGGAGTGGATAACACTCTGATGAGAGGGATCCCCAAATGATGATATTACTCTGATGGGGATAATGAATCTTGATCTTTCAGATATTCAGCGATGATTTGCTGTTAAGCAATAGCTCTGATACCATAAAAGAATTTCAATACTTTGATTTTATTTCTGTTTTTGATTTACAGAAATGTTTTGATATAGATCACAGCGAAAGCAAAATGGAAATATTGTAATTGATACTGAATGAATAAATGGTTATGATACAAACGTTATTTATAGAGTACAGAACTGATTTGGGTAATTAACTTTAACGGCCCATCTTGTATTTGAATAGAAATTGGGCTTAGGCTTCGGCCTTCCGTCTGTTTGTTGTATATTTGTGTTATGAGATCCGATGTATCCAATATTTAAGTTATTATACAGTGTATTGTATACATGTGTATTGTGAGAATAATTGCAGAAATGTCTGCAACTATTCACAAAAACTGCTGATATTTCAGCATTTTTTTTTCTTTTTTGCAGAATCCCTCTGTAAATATTTAAAGTTATTTTTTATAAAAAAAAGTATACATCACCGCGAAAAATCAGAAAAACGCGTTGCTACGGGAAATAGTGACCCACTTTACACGCAAAGTTACACAGGGAACCGCATTGAATTAGGTTTGAAAATAGTGATGTCTTCTTACATTCCACTTTATTTTAAACCGGCTAAGTTTAGTGTGGTAGTTGATTACAAATAACTTGGGTACTCCTTATTTTTCAAAATCATAATTTCTTCGTCCTTTTCTCCTTCTAGCCTAGCGTAAGCACACTGAAATGGGAAAAACAGAGAGAGAAATAGGAGAGAACAAATTGAGAAGATATTGGAGTGCAATTCGAGATAGGGCTGTCAATGGATATTTTCAAATATGGATAGTGTTATATTAGCATTTACAGATACGGACAACCTAAATTGAAAATTTGAGTCTAACAAGATTTTTTTTTTAAAAATGTTATGGATTATAAAAGTATACAAAATTAATAAGTATAATGATAATAAATAGTTTTGAGCAATTAATATGCATTAACTACATAAAATATAAAATATAAAGGGGTTTTTAGGCACAAGGACAAACCCAACAAAAATTTTATCCTTAAGGACAAGAGGCAAATATTTTAACCACAAGGACAATTTTCAGTGTAAAGGGAGGAATTCAAGGGCCCACTATGATTTCATACTTTATACTAAAATTTGTCCTTATGGTTAAATTTTTGGCCCCTTGTCCTTATGGATAAAATTTTTGTTCATTTTGTCCTTCACACTATTATCCTGAAATATAAACTACTAACTTAATAAAACAGTAAATTTTCATTATTTATTATGCTAAAATACATACAAAATAAGCTATATTTTTAATAAAAAAACAAACGGATAATTTTCAAATGCGGATGCCTTCATACCTGGATTCACATCCGATTTTTGGGATATCGGATGTTTATCTGTTTTTCGAATACGAATTTTGATTTTTTTGGGGTATCCATTGACAACCCTAATTCAAGACAGCGGCAGTCGCAGTAAAAGAAACATTTTGAAAGATGATGGAAACACTAATGTTGATGAATACATCGTCTTAATTATTGGTAAACGAGATGCAATTAGGCGAAAAGAAGCAAAATATACACGAGATGCGGTTCTGAGCCTGCATATCGGTTAAAATTTAAGACCGGACAGTGGTTTATCAATTTTTGCATGTCTTCCATTAACGAAAAAGATGTAGCACGCATGTTGAAGATTTTATAAGATCTCTACTTTAAAATTTTACTTTTAGTTAAAATTTTGATTAAAAACAAAAAATATGTATGACCTATTTAAAATTAAGCTCGTAATAATCGCATCTGTGGCTCTTGACCTACTACCACCGTCTCTACAGCTTAATTATAGGTATCGATGTCGATGGCATTATTCACACTTATCTAGGTGAAATAGAATTTAGTGATTTCTTGGGTATGTATTTACTTAAGTATCCCTTGTTTATTTAAGACTTTTAGTACTTTCAATCATCTAAAGTTTATTTAATAGGTATTAAAAAATCTGTTAAATTTTGATGTTCAGTTGTGTGGTGTTTTAGTTGCATGTTGGTGTAAGACCACTCACACGAGTTTAGGGGGATTGATGTGACGCCCACCCCGAGATCCACATTAGTAAAGACCATTAACAAGTAATGTTGTCTACTAATGCAGAGAATAAGGTTGGTTAGGAGTGACAAACCATAAATCTTGTATTAAATAAACATTAAGGATGTCGATAAGTGCCTTCTTCTTTTACACATGGAGCAACACCCTTAATCTTTATTCAATACAAAACTATGGAGGCTCAACATAATCCAGAACAAAAGTAATATAAATAAAAATCTCTGGTCAGAGAACATAAATCCCAGCACACACACACACACACATACACACACACACACACACACACACACACATATATATATATATTTAAATTGGGTTTAAGCTTAATTGATGGCATTTAAGCCCAAATGATGACAATTGGCACAAGACCGAAAGTAACATGGTACAACAAAAGTATAAACTTTACAATATACCGACATACTGCCAAAAACACACTTTATTTCAGATCTAAACTCTGAAACCCTCCAAAAATTTCATGGCGGCTGGAACTGAAAGTGGAAGGAGTATGAGCTGCCTGTATCTTGGTTCGCAATCCATGCCTGCGACAGGTCCACGCTTGGAGTACCGTCTGCTTCAGGTTCCCTTCCTGTGGTAAGCTTCTTCCTCCTCTTCATTGCAATAGCCATGTCTTTGATTGCAAAATTACTGACGAGCTCCACTATCTTTTTCTTTTGATTGTAAATTATGGTGTTCCTCACCTTCCATATCATCCAAATAGCAACTGTTAGAGTGATGTGCTTCATTTAGGTTTCCAGACTTATGCGTTGCCCGATCATTTCCAGGTCAGTGATGATTTGTTTTAAATTGTGCCTAATTAATTGAATTGTGCTTGTTGTACAACAATTTTTCCATACCTCTCTCGAAAAGGGGCATTTGAAAAATAGATAGTCGTGGCTTTCCTCATGTAGTTCACATAACACACACATGTTTGCATTCACCACCCCCCCCCCCCCATTTGAGTAATTTTCTTTAGTGGGTAATCTGTTCAACACTGCTCTATACGCACAACATGCCATTTTTGGTACATTAGCCTTACTCCAGATGAGTTTGTGCCACTTCACTTGTCTTCCTTTAGGTCTAATGTCCTTCCACACTTGTTTTAGGTTGAACTCATGATGAGCCCAAGTCCATGTTTCATATGTATTACCTGTATTGATTTGCATGCTTTCAATATTCTTTTTCTGAACTTGGCTGCATGGCAAAGAGACATGCCATTGATTGTTTTGAATTATGGTGTCCAATGTCACATTAGGGCAACCAAAAGCAGAAAAATATCCTAGCCAAGTGTATCATTGAGTGAACCTCCCACAAACCAAAGATCTTTCCACAAGTTTGTGTCTTTGTCATTAGCAATGTATTTCCAACAATTTTTAGCTATAATCTTCCTGGAATTTTAAATGGCCTTCCATGTCGATGAAGCATTATTATCAATACTCATAGTCCAGAAATTGTCATGTGTGTGTGCGCACACACGCACATACATACATACATACATACATACACACACACACACACACACACACACATATATATATATATATATATATATATATGATGGTCCGCAGCATTAGCCCAGCGGATAAGGACTTGTGTCGATGTAACAACGATACGATTTCGAAACCTGGATAACATGTTAAGGGTTTACCATGTACATACAATAAGATAAGCCATTTATCTGGTGCCCGCGGACCGGGCTAGATGCACTAGGGGGTTTTATGACTCCGGTCGATTTCCCCTCTGAAAAATTCAAATATATATATATATATATATATATATATATATATGTGTGTGTGTGTGTGTGTGTGTGTGTGTGTGTGTGTGTGTGAGGAGCATTCCGGGACACCCTTGTTTGATTGCACCACTTTAGCACTCTACCCTACCATGAGCTACACTAATTCAAATCCAACAAGATTTTGTAGATATTTAATCCATATGTATATTATCATCTATCCAAAATTTGAGCTCGTTCCGACATTCATAACATTTTCAAAATCTTAGCTCAATTATTCATCGTTCAGACATTTATTCGAACCATTAAATTTAAACATCAAATATATTTTCTACGAATGTCGGAACGAGCTCAAATTTTGGATAGATGATAATATATATAGATTGAACATTTACAAAATCTTGTTGGGTTTGAATTAGTATAGCTCACTGTAGGGCAGAGATGCTAATGGGCTATTGCAAAATAGGAGTGCCCCCGAATGCTCATATACACACACACACACACACACACACAAAGTGACATACAATATATAATGTTAAAACTGTGGTATCCAACCATAACATACATATGAGTCAAGTATTAGTATAACAACCTGGATTTTCAATCATGAATATTTAATTAATTTAAATATTTAAAACGATTAATTTTAAGAGTTAACGACTTGGAATTAATTTAAATGAGAATTCGGATGTCGATTAAAATTGAAAATTTAAATTGTTGTGTTTAAAATCCAAATTTATTTAGTTTGAAATTATATAAAATTCTGTTTGAATATATAAAATTATATCAATTTATTATCAATGATTTTGACAGTTTTGAAACCGATTTATATTTTAACGATCGGATCTAAAACGTTAAAATATCCAATTTTCAAATGACCGCGGATTTCGATGAAGACTAATTTTATAAAATTCGTAATGGATAATTACTGTACAATTTCAAGTTTTATGTCAATCGGAATTGTTGTACGATTGTGCGCAATATAAATGTGTATTGATTAACGGTTTGAAAATCAAAATAACTATTTTTGCAAATAGTCTCGAAATTCAACGAAACTAATTTTATCGAATCTAGAATATTAAATTATTATAGGATTTCAAATTTCATAGCAATCGAATTTAGTATGCGTTCACACGAGCTATAAACGTCGAACAATGATAAAGCATGAATATTTTATATTAAAATCTTTGCATATATCCTAACCCAAACCTAACCCTCTCGATCTCTCTTTCTTTCTCTAGTAAGTAAAGCCACGGTCGTTCTTTTAATGGAAAATGAAATCGTTCTCTTTAAAAGTTAAAAATAATTATTTTCCTCAACCTAAAACCATGAAAACTATCTCATTAAGTTCGTATGGTCGTGCTCTTCACCACGATATATTAGTTGTAGATTTGCAGTGGTGTATTAGGTTGTGTGACCCATATACAATGGGTGTCGAGAACTAGTGTTCGCTATTTTTGAAGATTTAGGCGACTATAGTTGTTTTAGAGGCTGTATTTGGTTTTTGCGGTGGAATTTGCTAGTGTGGCGAAATTTTTAATAGGATTGGAGCATAAAAATTTCGCACCTGGTACAGTGGGAGGCGGATGAAGCACGGGAATGCGATTGAGTTGGGGAGGCTGAGCCTGATAATGTGGTGACGCGGAAGAAGCTTTGGCGATGAGGAGTTCAATGGTATCGTTGATTGGGCGTTCTATGGTGAATGAGGAAGGGGGAAATCATAACAACCCAATTTTTAATAAAGCAATTTGAATAAAAGATTAATAAAATATATATTAATCAAAAAATATAGGGAAATAGGCAATGGGGGTTGCGCTATTGGGTCTGTTACGAAACTATGGCTAAAAAAGACATTTGGTTTGCTGAATTCAGACTTAAAACGAAGAAGATATGAATGAAAGAAGTTTGAAATCAGAATAAAGGTCAAATTAATTGGAAATTAAATAAGCGCAAATTATGACCAGCTGGGTCAACTAGGGGGTCGACCCATCTATAGGATGGGTTGACCCACCTGGGCAACATGCGTAACTTGGTGCGCACGTTTTTGGTCGACTCAACTGGCTTCGAGTGCGTTCTTCTGGAGAATTCTTTTGATTTAAAGGCCTAAGTTTTTAACCTAAAATCCAACGATCCTAAGTCGCCTAGCTCTATTATAAATATGGCTCCAAACCTAACATATTTCTCCTTGATCTATTTCCTTCATTCTCTGTCTCCACCTTAAATAACCTTCTTCTCAAATATTTTTAATGGAGTATTGATGCTTAGGTTTGCACATATTTTGGAGAGTATTCATAGATGGAGATTTCCTACCGAGGCTTAATTGGATTTGCTTAAAATTCCAAGTAATTCCAGTAACTACAAAATTCAATATAAATTGGGGTTTTTCTTAACAGTATAATAGCTGTAGATTTCTTTAGATTTTAGTTTTCTTTTCTATTAGTAATCGATATAATCTAATTTTTGCCTCTATCATTTCTTCTGTCTATTTCAGTAATATATCATGTTATTGTAATTTTATTCAGTTAATCTTTCTCCCTTTTTCTTCGTATGTAATTTTATTATAGTTCATATTTAGCTCTATTTTATTTCGGATCTATTCTTATTTATCTGAACCTAGGCCATTGTCCTTTTTTATTTTTACGCTGAGTTTAGCCCTTTGAGAGCCTAAACATTATTCTTTTATTTATGCGCATTTTGGGTAAAGATACGAACCTTACAATAAAAGCGCATTTGGGGAAAATAAGAATTATGTTTAAAATGGATAAATTGGGCTTATTGAAATTATGTAATAAAGGATAATTGAAGTGTAATTTTGATAAACTAAATAAATGATATTTGGATAGACGCTTATAGCGTGGGTTGGGTTGTATAATGAAATTAAATAAAAGTGATGTTTATAGACAACCTGTAAATTGAAGTTTGCATACAACCTATAGTATGAAGAAAAGTTACATAAAGAAAATAGACTTATTAATAAACCTAAGATTGACGTTAAGTTTAAAATAAACAAATTAATAAGCATGAGTCGTAGTGGTCTGTTGCAGCAGCATAAGCTGATAGGGGAAATAAACGACCTATTAATAAAATGTGCAGTAAGAGTCTGTTTTGGCAGCGACGACAAATTAGGGAAAATAAGAGGTCCGTAATAGTGGTCCGTTCCGGCAACAGGGGTAGGCTGATTGAGGAAAATAAGAGGCCAACTAAAATAATTAATTTACAATGGCCTAGGCGTTTGTCGATAATTCTATAGGGGTCTAGGTTAGCTAGGTTGTCAACAATAATTCTGTGGTGGCCTAGGCGCTAGTAAATTAAATTGGGGACTAAGTCTAAGGGCGATTTATGTCAAATTGCATTTTTGGTTAGGGAACCGTATCAGAAAGTATTCCTTTATCACACTACACTGAGGTCTCACGAGGAGGTGGAGGCATGCTTATATTGTACCGGGTAGTAAGAGGTCCAAACGAGATGGGTACGGGAGCGTTCCGACGGGGCAGTGGGCGTGCATCGCGCCGATTAGGGAAGATAAAATGTTGTGATGCCAATGATTTCTGCTATATCCTTAGAGTTGAAGGATTGGGTCTGATAAACCCAAGACCATAGCCGACACAGGTTATCACAATTATGGTTTAGGAGCCAATAGGTAGGTAGAATTAGGTTATATCATAATTATGAGCTGCATTAAATGGTGCAGAAATCGAATGATTTAACAATCAATTACAGTCTTGCTTACCTTCATGTTCTTACTTTAAGAGTTGTGCTTTTTATTATTATTTTGTTTAGATCTCCTATTTTAGCATCTATGTTAATAATTAATGGACTCGCCATGCTTTATATCTAAGTATATTTCTTTCCCTCTTCTTCCTTCCTTTTCCTCCCTAGGTTCTCAGGGTGGAGGATTTAGTGCTTGAGAGAGCTTTGGCCTAGCTTAGCCTATTGGAGATTCTTATTTGTCTTGTTCTCTGTCTTTACATGTATTGTTCCACGTTCTACTTATTTCTGTATTTGTCATTGAGGAGGATTTTCATTACGATACTTTGATTATGTAGTTTTCATGAGACAACTGTGGTTTTTGTGTTATGTGATGTAATGATACTTTTATTCTGATAAGAAAAAAATTAAAGTTCTGCTGTGATTTCCATATGTTGTCTTATGACTTTTAGTCTTTGTAATGTTACTTTATACATATACGCTTCATAATTCTTAACGATATCCTTGTACGGGTGGCGTTAAGAAATGTAGGGTGTTACATTTGGTATCAGAACCTAAGGTAACAAGATTATTCAAAAGTTTTTATTCTTAAAAGAAAAAATCTTTGAAAGAAAAGTGTTTTCAAAATAAAAATTTGTTTTTGAAAAACATCCCCTCAAGTCAATTACAATATTCACTTGATTTTGTTCCTGAATCCTTCTCTCTTTTCCGTTCACAGCATGTCCGAGGCTCTCAATTTTATAGAGGGTATCCCCATTCCGACTTGGTTCTGTAGGTATGTAGAAGCTATGGCACCGACCGAAGGGCAAGGAAATGCCCAAGCTCCCGCTCCAGCTGTGGTGGCTCCTTTTAACCCACCATTGTAACAACGCGTAATTTTAAATATTAAAATTAACAATTTTAAGGACACTTAATTTTTAGGAGAAGAACTAAGGGAAATGGGTTACGCCATTGCGTTCGTCTCGGAATTCTGCTTGGAATAGAGTCCAAGTTTTCATAAATCGGACTTCGTATGAGGAAGTTATGGCCTTCAGAAGTTTCAGGGATTTAAATAAATTAAAACAACTCATATTTAAATTCAAAATTCAAATGAAAACAAAGAAGCGGGCTGGGCGGGATTTTTCCCGCCTCAGGCCAGGTTGACCAAGGGGTCGACCTCCCCTATACAGGCCGACCTGGGGGTCGACCTACCCCCTCAGGCAGATCCGAACTGTGACGATTTCTGACTTGTGGCTGAGACACTAGGGCATAGGTGGCGGTTTCTGGATAGCTCTAATTGGTCTGAATGGTTCTGATTGCTCCTATGTTAATCTAACGGCTTATATTAATCTAAACTTCTATATAAGCACGCATAGACTCAAGCTCTAAACATAAACTAAATTAATCTCTTGGCCTCCATGTTGCTGCTGGAATAGTTCTTCTTCTTCTTAAAGCTTAGGAATTACAAGTAAGGATTCTAATACAAACGACGAACGAATTATTCTCTTCTCTAATCCGTCTTTGTGAGTACAATTTCTTTCACAAAATAATTAATAAATAAATTATGATGAGTTATAATTTGGGTTATAAGATTATGCCTATTGAATCATTGACCGATATGATATTGTCTATTTTGTGAATATACGCTAGTTGTTGTCTTATGTACATAGATTCATGATGTTGGTTCATATGTCTAAAAACATATGCTAGAATTGATTCATTTTGTGACATTATGCAAGTGTATATGTAAATCTTAGTTTACATGTCTAAATTATATATGCAAGTTTATATATAAGTTTGGATGTGAATCATATGCTAGTTTATATGTAAGTTTGTATGCAAATCATATGTAAGTCTTAATTTACATGTCTAAATTGCATATGCAAGTTTAACACAAGTTTGTATGTAGATCACACGCAAGTTTATGCGAAAACCATGTTCATATACGCAAGTTCACCTTTATGTGTATAGATCTATGCAAATCATATCTTATATTATTTGATACATGCCAGCTTGTAGTTTATGCAAATTTATGGTTACATATATTATAATCATGCAAGTTTTGATCCATGCTAGCCTATTCTTACTTGCAAGTTAGATCTATTTTATGTGTTATGCAAGTTGTGATGTTTCTTTTCTTTTTATGAGTTAGACTATTTGCGGGTCTAACATATTTCATATTAAACGTATGAACGATGTGGGGGCAATGGAAAAATATTAAATATTAATATTGTGAATTGGCATATAATGGCTTTAAAAGCATATAATTAATTTGAGACATTAATTGGTATAACTTATATACCTAAAAATTATGGACATAATTTAAGTGACAATTATGGACATGGATTAAAATTGGAAGTTATTGACAATATGAAATAGGGATATTAATTAAAATTGGGATTGAATAATAATGTGTAATAATAAATGCCTAAGACACGAGGTTAGACTCGTTTATGGTATAAGACTGCCCGGACCCGCACGAAAAATCTAGCAACCACAAATGGCAGTCTAATGTGAGAGGTCAAAGGCATAAATTAAATGTGTAATAAAAGCCTAAGACACGAGATTAGACTCGTTTGTGGTATAAGACTGCCCGGACCCGCCCGGCACATCCAGCAACCGCAAACGGCGGTCTAATGTGAGAGGTCGTAGGAATAATTAAAATATTCTTAGACACGAGGTTAAGTCTGGCTTGTGGTGGAAGTCTGCCCGGAACCACCCGACATATCCTGTGGCCACAAGCAATCGCCTTAATGTGAGAGGTCTGTGCATTAATAATTAATTAATGCTGATCAAAGACGAATATGAATGACAAACAGAAGTTTGGTTGAGTCGAGTAATTCTCCGAGTACCAATCTGATGTTGATTTCAATCTTTGGGGTTGATACTTAGGGAGTTATTCTCTTAACCAATGTATCTGTGAACTAAGATGTACTTAATCATAAATTAAGTAAAACATGTTATACGATATATATATATATATATATATATATATGTGATACATAAAACATGTTAAGTGGATAGGGTTAAGACCAACTTAACTAATAATCTGATAAGTGGATAGGGTTAAGACCAGCTTAACCAATAATCCGATAAGTGGATAGGGTTAAGACCAGCTTAACCAATAATCTGATAAGTGGATAGGGTTAAGACCAGCTTAACCAATAATCTGATAAGTGGATAGGGTTAAGATCAGCTTAACCAATAATATATATTAATTTGATAAGTGGGTAGGGTTAAGACCAGCTTAACGAATAATATATTAATCTGATAAGTGGATAGGGTTAAGACCAGCTTAACTAATACTATATATTAATCTGATGAGTGAATAGGGTAAAGACAAACTTAACCAATAATACATATTGATTTGATAAGTGGACAGGGTTAAGACCAACTTAACCAGTAATATATAAGTGGATAGGGTTAAGACAAGCTTAACAAATAACATATGTTGATTTGACAAGTGGGTAACATGTGGGATGTAATTATAAACACTTAACCAAGTTGAAACATGAAAAAAGACATGAATAAGAGGGGGTTAAGTGGGAAATCCTAGTGGGGACCAAGCATAGGTGGAAAGATTTTGTCAAGTGTGGGGACCCTTTTCAACAAGTAACCCATTTAGTATCTAAGTGAGCTCGATCTAGATCGAGGACGGGACACGCTTACTGGGTTTGATTGTAAGAGGTCAAAACAGGTGAGTAGTGGCAACGCAAGTCCAACGTGGTCATGTGCATGCGTGGGCCCGGGCTGGTAGGTAAGACGTTGTTGCATCATGTAGGTATAAGCCGTGCATCTTTAGTGATATCGGGTTGACACTTTGGGGAGTGATACACCCCACTGTGGGACCAGCACGGGTATCTACGAGTTAGGGAGCCGATCGAATATGCAAGGTAGTGGGTACGACTAGCGAAGATAGGAGCAGACGACACCTATGAAGACAGCTAGGAGTCCAACTACCATATTATGAATAAATGTTGTAATTAGAATGAGGAAGGTAGTGGGTACAACTAGTGGAGATAAGAGCAGGCGGCACCTATGAAGACAGCTAGGGGTACACGAAACTACCATTATTATTATTTTGTTCAGTAGGCGGGATCAACTTTTAGGGTGACTAGTATTGGTGCAGTATAGTGATTATCCTATAGTGTCGGAGGCGCAATTAACGTTATCTTATTCCTCTTGTTTGCTTTGTCATGCCCATTTGTTTCACAGTCATTCCTTATTTACCGGTTTACGCCTTATCCTAATTACTTTAATAATTATATTGTTAAAGTTATTGGACTCGCCAGACTTTATGTCTGACCCCATTTGTTTTCGCCTCTTTTCTTCCTTCTCCCCCCAGGTTCTCAGGGTGGGACTAGTGCTAGTGGAGCTTGATTTGGATCTCTTTCTCTCTCTTTTGGAAGTGCTTGGATTGTTGAAAGTAAAGTTCAGCTTATCTCTTTTATGGATACTTATGCTGGGGTTATGCTTTTTTACTTTATGTACTCAGAAAACAATTTGTCAAGATGGATATAAAGTGCACTTGGTTTTATTGTTGGTTTTTGATGTTGTTGTAACCAAAATATTTCTCAGCCGCAATAAAAGTTGTTTTGAATTTCTCAAGTACCAATATATGTATCTGTCTTGTTATATTCTGTTCTATACACTCATAATACTCCATGAAAGTTAATGCATTCCCTTTGTGAGTGACATTAATGGACGTGGGGTGTTACACGTGGTATCAGAGCTGAAGGTTACCAGAACATATAAGAGATTTTGAAAAACTGTTTTTTCAAAAGCATTTAATAAAGATATTGTAACAACCCGCATTCTACGCATCGGTAGATCATAGAATATTTATTTCTTTCTTATATGAAGGCGTATGGTCATGTAACTTTGCGAAACGACTATTGGGGTCATTTCCCATGTTCATAATTTTTCCCGATTTTTAAATGACCATTTTGCCCCTAGCTGGTACTGTTTTGGCCATAACTTTTGATTGGAAAGGAATTTTCACCTAAAACCACTTCCACTGACTCTGGATGATGGTTTACCTTTCCGTAGAGTGGTCACATTAGCCAAACGGACTCATCGTTTGGGAGATATGGCTAAAACAAGGTTTAGAAGATGAAAAACAGCTTAACCGGGCCTAATTAGGGTGATTAGCAAGAGGGCCCATGACCCATTTCAGGATTAGAGATGTATAGGGGCTGATTAGGGTTAGAAAGCATTTCTTTCAGCCGCCACTTCCATTCTTGAAACCCTAACAATGGCCTCCATCATCTAAAAACACCCAAATCAACTTCTAATCACTTTCTAATCAAGTTTTGGCTTAGTCAACACCAAATCAAGGAAGATCTCCACCAAATCAGTAGTAGAGTTGCTGTGCTGCATTGGTATTCGCGCCCAAACAGTAGAATTTCAGTTCTAAAGGTTTTATTTGTGGCCAAGGTGAGTGATTTGCATAGTTCCTCACAAATTAAGGTTAATTAAGGGTAATTAGTGAAGATTAGCGAATTTATACATCAATAAATTCTGGAAAAAATATTTATAAATTCTTAAATAATGTTTTAGACCTTTGATATGAATTTGGGTTAATTTCGTTAAGTTTTGCTAATCATATCATTAGTTTTGCCTAAACATGCTTAAGGGAAAATATGGGATTTTGGGTAGGTTTGATCCAAATTACATGTTATGGTTGTTGTTTTGATGTCTATGATTGATTCCCTATGTTGCTATGATTGTATGGTATATTTTGTGATTGATTAGAACTGTTAGATTGGTCGAAAACGCCGTCGTATGGCGTAAAACAGTCGCTGGAAAGTCACAGAAAATATGCAGGGTTCCGAACGGGATCGGATCGGATAATTGGACTCGGATCGGATAGGAGAACTGAGCAAGAGGGCTCGATTCGGATTGGAACTTAGCATAAGAAGCTTGGCGAGAAGCAAGGCTATTTGCTTAGAATTGGAGTTGGGCAGGGGATCGGATCGGAGAGAAACTGAAGGGAATCGGATCGAAGAGAAACCAACGGGGAACGGATCGGAGAGACTAATAGGGATCGGATCAGAGGCAAGAGCATAGGGATCGGATCAGAGGACCTAGCTTGGAGCTGGAATGGGAGCGAAGCACCAGATCGAATCGGGACATCTAGGAGGGAGCAAACACCGAACCAGACACAAAGCATCCGAACCGAACCGATGGAGCAAGAGTAAACCGAACCGAACCAGGCCAAAGGGGAACACCAAACCGAACTGTACACATGCTATTACTACTACGCGACGACTCTTCTGAAGACCAACTCCAATTCGACCAAAACCCGAGATGCAAAGGAAGTCCAAACGAGGAGCTTTGACTCAGGATCCAGTTGGAAACCAATGAGTGAGCTTCATGAGTCGGGCTTTGCTGCGGGACGTGTGCTAAGGGGTTGTCGATGTCTGTAACTTTGGATCACTATGTGTAGGAAGAACGTGAACGGATACAAGGCCACAGTGGCCTAGGTACGACTAAGGGGCTATAGACCAATGAAGTGGGGTCATTTGTAAAGATTTGGTCATGACTCCATGTGGTAAGCTTGGTAGTAGCAGTAGTTGTACAAGTCGAACTCCGTCACTACTTCGATGGGTCTAGTGATTGACAGTGGTGGACATCGTAGGATTTATGCACTGAGTGAGAGATGTAAGGATGGTTGCTATGTTTGATTTGTTTGCCATCACTATGACATGCACACCCCCACCCCCGTATGCTAGTACACCATATGCTAGTGGCACCTTAGAGTGTTATACAGTATGTAGTGCTAACTCTTTGGTTGAAGGTCCAGGTTCAGGTATGGTTTAGTGTACCTGTTATTGTTATGTTTAGCTGCTTATCGCTCATACCAGACTTTTTGTCTGACCCAGAGTTTTATGTCTCTTCTTATTACTCTGGGTGCTCACACGAGCAGACTAGAGACAGGCTAGCTGGTGATGCGCGAGTAGCGGATTCAGAGACGAGCAGGAGGCTTCCACGTATGATATGTATAGATATTCTCCCTGTGTCGTTGCTGGTCACTACTCTGGGCATTAGTAGTGTACCTTTCTTGTTTAACTCTTGAGACAGTTTAAAAGTTGTAATAATGTTGGCTTTGGATCATAAGTTGTACTTTGGATTTTCCGCTGCTATGATAGTTTGTTTTCAGCATATGCACTGTCTCACCTGTTTTATGTCAAGTATGTTATTATTATCATATTTTGTTCCATGCGCTGTGAGACATTCTACAGGTTCCTTGTTGATTCTTCGTCTTCTTCCTTTCCTTCTGACGACCGTCCCGTGCTAACTGGACATGTGTACAGCGCACTCTTGGAGTAAATGTCGGTTGGTGCGGGGCGGGTTGTCACATTTGGTATCAGAGCTCTAGGTTGCGTAGTTAACCTAGGGAAGTCATCAGGGAGAGATAGTACGTATATGAGAGAGCGTATTTGTAAGTACCTTGGTTTTCAAAAGCTATATATATTATTAGTATAGCTAAGGATGGAGTTGCACTGCACTAGCACCACTATGGAGATGGTTAATCGTTTTCTCTTTACAGATTGAACGATGAGCCGATACGCAAATGGTGCTGGTAGAGGAGCCAATAATGGGAATGCTGCTGACATGAGGGCGATGTTTACTGACCTTATGAGAGACATGCTTAGGGATGTGCAAGGGGCAGCTCCCAATGCTGGTAATGGTGGTGGTCCAATAGTGCAGGCACCTAGGGTCGATTTCGCAAAGCTGTGCAAGAATTACACTAGCCTTGGTGGGAAGCCGTTCCACGGAACGGAGTCGGCCACGGATGTTCAAGATTGGTTGGATAGCTGTGATCGTATCTTCGACGACTTGGGTATCGAGGATGCGATGAAGAGGAGGTTAGCGTCTCGTCAGCTGCAAGGGCGAGCGATGAATTGGTGGAATGCTATTAAGACAGCCACTCCAGAGGATCAGATTACTTGGGAGCAGTTTAAGGCTCGCATCAGTGAGAAGTTCATTCCAGCTGCTCAGAAATCAGTGTTGTTTAAGAAATTTTTGGAGCTCAAGCAAAATGGCAGAGCTATCTCGGAGTATATTGCTGAATTCGACACTTTGTCGAAATATGGGTTATCTCTTTTTGATACTGCCGAGAAGAAGAACGAGAAGTTCATAACTGGCTTGGATCAGTACTTGGGGGAAAGGCTCATTAACCACATCGATGAGACTTTTGAATCGATTGTTGGGAAAGCTTTGAGATTAGAGAGTATTTACCCTAAGTCAAAGACTGAGGTTGCATTTGCAAAGGAGCCAAAACCACAAGCAAGTGGTGGAGGCAAGAGTGGTTCTCAGAATAAGAGGAAGCAGAACCAGAACAAGGATGGTCAGAAAAAAAATAAGAAAGATGTTGAGTGCTTCAGCTGTGGTAAGAAGGGCCGTTATCACTACAAGAAAAACACCATTTAGCAGCGATAGAATCCGATGCTAATCCATCGCTATATCGGCTTTAGCGACGGATTTTCTGCATAACACGGTGGTCGGTAAAAACCATGACGGTAATTGTGTCAGATTTAGCGACGGAATATAGCATGAGTTTTCCGACAGTTTTCCGTCATTTTAATATTTATATAATAAAAATATAATTTTATTTATTAATTTAATTTTAATTTATTTACTGACATTTTAGCGATGGAAAAGTATTTTTCTGAAATTATTATTTATAATTATCCATCGGTAAACCCTTGCAAGATAGCAATGGATTTGCGACAAATAATTTTTATTTAAATAACTTTTGCCGGCAATCTGTCGCTATTCCCCTTCTGATATATATATATATATATATGTATGTATGTATATTTACATACAAACATATATTTATATATATATATATAAAGCACGCATACGCAGACGTAATTAATGTTAAAAAACGTCACGTGCAAGCTTTTTTGAATTTACGAACTTGAAATACACAAAAAAAAAAAATCTATATATTTTTATGTATATGCATTCACAAACCATCCATCTTTCTATCGAATAGTTCCAATATTATATCATACAATTAACGTTGGATTAATTACAAACAAACTAGTTCTCACCCATACATTAAAGTTTATATTGATGCTTTGTCCAATGACATTTATGGGAAGTACAAACTGCAAGTCTAAGTCCCCTAATACATGTGTAGGCTACCAACTTCTTCGATGGTTTCAATATTCTTTCATTTACATATCTACTGTGCTCACCTTTCCTCCTTCCATGACTTCTTGCACCTACAACATTATTCATCGCATATAAGTTTGAAAGACAGTAAAATTAAGGTAAACATGTAACAGCGGACTATCACAATGTGGTGCTGTACTAAAAGAGATACCAACCACTGATAAACAGTACCCAATGAGAAACTTAAAATGATATAATGGTAATTTCAGTAGGATCATAAAATCTTATGTTATTAGTAGCGAGTATGTAAGAGATGCAAGTAACGTTAGAGAATCGACATGATAATTCATCGCTGCTGCAGTAGCAATTCACTGCTGCTGCTTCTATTCGCAGCAGCAGCAACAGAAAATCACTGCTGCTGCGAGCAGCAGCAGTAATCTGCTTAGATTTATGTAAAGACTTGCTTTTTACTGAATGAAATAACTGTTAAAACATTAAGGTAGCATAGGTTACTGAATGAAAAAACTACACTATTTATACTTTTACAATACTGATATACATACAATACTGTGCTGTGCAAGTAACTTACAAAAAAAAAACTTGCATTAAAAATCTTTACTCTGCTTGTAAACAGAACCAAAAAGGGAGCTTGCTTTAATATTTCAGACGCTCTAGAATTGTCGAACAAAGCCTGCATAGAAAGCAATACCTGAGTAATAAACGTTTCACTAGTTGCTTCTGGAGCATGAAGTTCGCTGGGATTTTGTAAACAACGTGTTGTTGTTCTAGTCTTGCAACTATAAAAGAAATAGAAAGAAAAGCAAGATATTAATGAGTTACTTCATTTACATAGAGTGACTACTTCATCGAAATTGGATAAATCAAAGCAGAACACACAGACGTCCACTACGTTGGGTAACGCTCATATTGTTATGTTTTGATGCATGCAATATATGTCCACCGATGTACTTAAATGAGCCTAATGACACATTTCTAGGTTTGGAAATGCAGACAGGCACATTTAAGACTAAATTTTCACACAACTTAACTACTCTAATTTCTCGCAAACTCATATAGAGTGTTGACTTGTAATCATTATGTAGAAAGTTTACATAAACATGCATAGTATAAAAGAGCTGGTGAGTTTAAATGTCGATTTCAATCCAGACTTCTGCAGTTATCGACATGTCAAGAGAGAGAGAAATATAATCAAACATATAAACCAAATTTCGATCCAGATTGAAAACCGGTTTCAACCTCAAACAAAGTGCTACATAATTAAACGTATAAACTAAATATTTAGATAAAAACTAACCGCATCAAATCTCAATTTGAGAAACATCTCTGATTTGACAATTCAAAACGACCGCATTCAACTCCGATTCACTTGACAGTAGGCAGGTACCACAGCAATTTCCAGCAGTTGATGAGGATTTCGACCTGCATCAAGCAAATCAAAGATTTTTTTTACATGCGAATTCATACAGAAAGTTCACATATGCAAACTAAATGTGCTACAAAATTAACATCTAAAAAGCTAACTCTTTAGCAAGAAAACAAACTAATCAAGCTCTATACTAACTGGGCATGAGTTGCTAACACTACAACAGTATTTTTTTTTAGACGACATAAAAAATGCATGTAATCCCATTGTTAGAATTCAATGGACAGCCATTTGGTCCAATATCAATAGCCTCATTAATCTGCTCCAAAGTGGCAACCTTTGCCCACCTTTTTCCAACAGCCACATTCCATGATTCAACACACAAATGTAGCAGTCTGAAACAAAACATATTCGGCATCTAAGACGCTAATTTTAAAAAACTTGTTAACAGCAGCACTGAGGATTACGTCAAAGTGTAAAAACTGATACAATAAACAGTGTTATTTAACACAATAAGACTTTAAAAAATTAATTTGAGACAGCTTGATAAGTCTTCCAAGGCTGCAAGTAAATGTCCTATGCCAAAAATAGTATAAAAATAAATATGGTAAATTAAAAGATATAACACAATATACCTAATCCACCAAATCCACAAGTATTGAGTAACACATCTCACAAAAGTTGGTTTGGTCTTACAAAATACCAACAATACTAAAATGCCTGACTTGTTAAGCAAAAAAAATTGTTGTTGTTTTACTTGTTATTTCACAAATTCTAAGCGACTTTCCTACAATCTTCACCCAATAGAATATATCATAATTAGAGTTTAAATAAATTATATGAGAAAACAGAGGCATATCAGGTAAGTAATAATCAAAATATGTCATGTAATACATCAACCTCGTTTTCTACCTTAACTATTCTTCTAAAGGAGAAAAGATCTATTCTCAGGCATGAGGATCGATCTCATAACAGAAGACCCAACTATTAGTGCCGAAAATTGCTCGTTAAGATGACAATGCAAGAAAATCATAAACAACAAGAAATACTTAACTAATTATATTGATAAAAAAGGGAAACTTGTCAAATTCATTTTGGCAGCATTGCGATCCTTAATGGGACATACTGATACGTGGCATCCGCGCTAGAGACTTGGAAAATTTTAAACTATACGTGTAAATGAGTTGTAATTTTTACATATTTGGTTGTTTTAGACTTAAGTTGATGACTTTTTGACTTCTAATTTTGGTCTGGGTGAATCTACGATGCTTTGTTCTCAATTACAATTATCAAGAAGTCAGTTTTTACATCGGTTTTTAGCTTCTGAAATTTCGGCTGAAACCAGAGGAAATAAACAACTAAAGCAGCCCAAATATGATACCTACTACTGTAGCAGCTTAGCGTCTATTTCCATGCTTCGCAACAAATAAGAAGAAGAGATGTCACTTTTTACTATTTCAGGATTTCTTTGTTTTATACTATGAATTTTCCAGGTTACTGGACAAAATATTATCCCAAAATCAATAAATAACAAGGTTAAGTAGTAAATTATCAAACATATCCAGCTTAAAAAGGGAGAAAATTGCCCTGTAGCATAAAGTAAGTACTCCAAGATGATATCGGAAATTTAAAATCAGATAACTCTATATATTAAGTTAAAAACCTTTTAAAACTATAACTCTATATATTAAGTTTTAAAATTTGAAATAGATTTTAATTCGAAGCAACTAATTTCTGTATAATTCATAGGTAACATTACTAGGAACATATATGAACACATCAACTTAATTTCAGAAAGTACTTCAGGGAACGGAAATCCGAAAACGTGACTTACTACGAGGCGGAAATCGAGGAGGACTGGCGGCGCCTTACTGCATGGCGGCGGATTTCTCTAGGCCGCGATTGACTGGGGAGGCCGCGATTGACTGGGGAGGCCGCGATCTTACTGGTGGAAGGCCGTGGCTTTGAACTTCGTAGATTTAGGTTTTTTTCCTTTTCGAACGAGAAATGAATGGCTGCGGTAGGATTTTTATTTTTTTTTGAAATTTGAAGGCAGCCGAGGCCTGTTGGATTGTTTTCTTAGTGCCAGTGGATCTAGGGTTTTCTAACGGGTGCGGTAATATTCATTTCAACGGGTTTAAACCGTTTTGTATTGTAATATGTAGCTGGAGGCGGCAACAAATTTGGTTTGGAGGGAACGTAGAGAATTTCAACTTGAAGGCGGAAAAGGATAGGTTAACGACAAAAATTTTGCCACTTAAAACAAATATATATTTGTTTATATCAAGTACAAATTTTAAAATCTATATTTTATTATATTATTATGTGCAACGCATGGGTAAAACACCAGTTTTATGGATAACCACATACTTCTTAATCATTAAAAATTACTTGTTAATCGTTGATTATTAAATTATTAATCTATATTATTAATTAATAATTGTGACCTCTTAATTATTTAATAACTATCAATTAATCAATACTAGCTATTGAACATTATTTACTATTAATAGTAATTATTTATTTTTGTGATTATTAATTATATATTAATCTATTTTATTAATTGTTATTACCTCTTATTTATATTTTATAGCGATTAATAATTAATCAATACTAACTATTGAATATTATTTACTTTTAATAGTTGTTATTTATTATTAATAAATTATTAACATTAATTATTTAAAATTTATATTTATTATTAATTACTAATGTACATCAACATTTTTTTCTTTTCATTTTTTTTAGCATATTCAGTGTTTAAAAGTATTAAAACTACAAAAAAATTAATGCATCTATAACTACACTAATTTAAGTAGCATGTTCAATTCACTCGTTGTTTGCTCAGAGAAGAGGCAGATACCTCCGATCAGTTTGTTGCAGGAGTGTACAACTCTTTTACGTATGGTTTGTTTGCTTTCAAAAAAAATAAAATGATTCTCTGACATAATGAACAAAATATATATTGTAAAATGAGTCTCTGACATAATGAATAGGAAAGGAAGAGATAAACAGATTTAGCAAGCAAAAGCAATATACAATAAAAAATCCAATTCGTAGCGGCTCTTCTTTCAGCAAACAATATATTTTATTAATTACTATTACCTCTTATTTATATCATATAGTAATTAATAATTAATCAACATTAATTTTCAAAAAAAATTAATCATCATTAACTATTGAATTTTATTTACTTCTAATAGTTATTATTTATTATTAATTACTAATGTATTATTAACATTAATTATTTAAAATTATAATTTACTAATTAATTACTAAGTAATAACACAAATTTAAAACATTTTATAAATAATAAATATAAAAGTTCGTTTCAAATCTCTAGGAAAACTACAGGAAAATAGCTTCAAAATTATGTCGACGGTAATCCGACTCTATTAGCAATGGAATTTAGCGTCAAATATTATATGACGGTAAAGAGCTGCAATTTCCATTGATTTAGCGACAGAATTAGTATTCGACGGTAATAATTTATAATAAGATGACATATATAATCTAAAATATTTACTCTTACAAAGCCCATGGAAATCCGCCGCTAATTAGTGATGGAATTTTCCGCTGCTAAAAATCTGTCACTAATCTCGGTTTTTCTTGTAGTGTATGCTTGTAATTGTCGGGCCAAGCCAGCGGATAGGAAGTGCTTCAACTGTGGCCAAGTGGGACATCACAAGGACAAGTGTCCGCAACCCCCTAAAGAAAAGCAAATGGTGAAAGCATATGCCCTTAATGCTATTCCTTCTTCGTCGAATGCCCCAACCGCGGTGGAGAAGGGGGAAAAATGTCGTCATTCAAGGTATGCTTTCTGTTTATGATGTTCCAGTAAGAGTTTTGTTTGATACCGGGGCTTCCATTTCTTTCATATCTAGTGACCTGGTAGATAGATTGGGATTGGAACCCGAGATTGTCGATAGACCTTTAGTAGTGACGAACCCGATTGGTGGTTCGACTAGCCTTGGAATGATTTGTCGTAATGTGGTCTTATCGATTCATGGATTCATGTTTGTTTGTGATTGCTTTGTTTTGGGCTTTACTGGGTTTGGCATTATTTTGGGAGTCGATTGGCTTCAAAGATACGGGGTGATGGTAGACTGTGAGGGCTTTTTGGTGACAGCTAGGGCGGATGATGGGCGGAGGGTAGTGTTTGGCGGTCTACCCGGTGATGGGGTAATGGCTAGTTTTCTAAATTCCCTCGACATCCCGCATAGTGAGTTGTCAGGTTTGCCCGTGGTTGGCCAGTATCCGGGCGTTTTCGAGGAAGTGACCGGGCTTCCACCACACCGAGAGATTGAGTTCCGTATTGATTTAGTAAAAGATGCCAGACCTATAGTGATGCCACTTCGTCGTATGGAACCAAGGGAGCAACGAGAGCTCGGGGTGCAAGTCAGCGATCTTTTGAAGAAGGGATTTATTAGAAGAGTGTTTCTGAATGGGGAGCACCAGTTGTGTTTGCTACCAAGGCGGATGGTTCCCTTCGTTTGTGTGTAGACTACCACGAGTTGAATAAAGTGACGAGGAAGAACAATTATCCTCTACCGCGGATAGATGATCTGTTTGATCAGTTGAGTGGCACGAGAGTATTTTCTCAGTTGGATCTCGCGACAGGTTTTCATCATCTTAGAGTGGAAGCTGAGAGTATAGCTAAAACGGCATTTCAGACGCCATCTGGGTTTTATGAGTGGTTGGTCATGCCATTCGGGCTGACCAATGCCCCAGCATATTTTGTGGATCTTATGAATAGGGTATTCAGAGATCAGTTGAATAAGTTTGTCCTTGTGTTCGTGGATGACATTTTGGTCTATTCGAGGACAGAGGAAGAACACAAGGAACATTTAAGAATAGTGATGGAGGTGTTTAGAAAACACCAGTTGAAAGCATAGTTTTCTAAGTGTCACTTCTGGAGGAGGGAAGTGAGATTCTTGGGCCATGATGTTTCAGAGAATGGTATTGCCGTGGACCCTGTGAAGGTGGCTACGGTACAGGATTGGCCTACACCTAAGAATGCAACAGACGTAAGGAGCTTCTTGGGGTTAGCTGGATATTATCGTAAGTTTATTCAGAACTTCTCCAAGATAGCAACACCGCTGACTCAGTTGACTAAGAAGAATCAAGCCTTCGTCTGGGACGGAGGGTGTGAGAATGCATTCAAGAGTCTAAAAGAAAAGTTGACGTGTGCGCCAGTGTTAGTCATTCCTAGAGGGAATGAAGAAATGACAGTATACACGGATGCTTGTGGTACCGGACTAGGTGCTGTATTGATGCAAGGAGGTAGGGTTGTAGCCTATGCTAGTCGGCAACTAAAGCCGCATGAGAAGAAGTACCCTACCCATGATTTGGAACTGGCAGCGATTGTGTTCGCATTGAAGATGTGGAGACATTATCTCTTGGGAGAGAGATTTGAGTTGTTTACTGATCATAAATCGTTAAAGTATCTCTTCTCTCAGAAGGATCTAAATCTCTGTCAGCAGAGATGGTTAGAGTTCTTGGCTTCGTATGATTTCGATATCGCATATACACCTGGGAAAGGCAATGCGGTCGCCGATGCCTTGAGTAGGAGACATGCCAGTTTAGGGGCTATGTTTCTTGAATGGAAACAACTGGAGTATATCGCAAGGTATGATTTCAGATCAAAGTGCGAATTGGATCCAGAGATGTTAGCTAGTTTGACGATCAGACCCACCTTGATTGAGCGGATTGGTTCCAGTCAGAGGGACGATCCTAATTTATTGGAAATCATCTCCAAGTTAGAGATGAACATCGACGGCGAGGAGATGAATTTGTATGGGCTTGATCGAGAAAGATGGCTTCGAAAGAATGGAAGACTAGTTGTACCCAACGTGAATGGTTTGAGAGATGAAGTGCTTAAAGAATGTCATCACTCAAAACTGACTATACACCCCGGTGGTGATAAGATGTATCGAGACATGAAACAAACATACTACTGGGAGGGGATGAAAAGAGACGTTGGGAAGTTTATATCCAAGTGCATGAATTGCCAGCTAGTTAAAGCCAAGCAAAAGAAGCCTAGTGGTCTGTTACAACCATTAGAAATTCCAGAATGCAAATGGGAGCAAGTCTCAATGGATTTCATTGATGGGTTACCAAGGACTAGATTGGGCCATGATAGCATTTGGGTGATTGTGGACCGATTGACTAAGAGTGCAAGGTTTATACTCGTCAAGTCGAACAGGACGGCAGCTAGGTTAGCAGAATTGTATATGAAGTGGGTAGTGAGATTTCATGGAGTACCTAAAAGCATTGTGAGTGATCGAGACCCGTTGTTTACTAGTGGGTTTTGCAAGAGCTTACAAGAGGCTCTAGGGTCGGAAGTACATCTCAGTACCGCGTATCATCCTCAAACTGATGGTCAGACAGAGAGGGTGAATCGTATATTGGAAGATCTCTTGAGAGCTTGTATATTGGATTTTGGTGGATCATGGGATGACCATCTGCATCTAGTAGAGTTTGCATATAATAATAGCTACCAATCCAGTATCGGTATGGCTTCATATGAAGCTTTGTACGGAAGACCGTGCAACTCACCATCATGTTGGATAGAGACTGGCGAGAAGTTTATGCTTGGACCAGATGTGATGAGGGAGACTTCAGATAAGATTAAGATTATTCAACAACGGATGAAGGCTGCCCAGGATAGGCAGAGGAGTTATGCTGACAAGAGGAGAAAAGACTTAAAATTCTCCATTGGTGACTTGGTGTTTGTCAAGGTTTCTCCATTGAAGAGCGTAATACAATTTGGCAGAAGAGGCAAGTTGGCACCAAGATTTGTTGGCCCATTCCCAGTTCTCGAGCAAGTTGGGAATTTGGCGTATAGAGTTGACTTACCCGAAAAGATGGCAGGAGTTCATAACGTATTTCATGTTTCCAGTTAAGAAAGTTCGTACACGACCCAGATGTTACTATTTCACCTGATAAGTTGGATGATATCAAAGTTGAACCCGAGGCGATTGGGAACCGCAGGCCTATGCGTATTGTTGGGAACGATACGAAGCAGCTTCGAAGAAAGACGGTGAAATTAGTCAAAGTTCAGTGGGGCGAGAATGAGAATGACTGTACTTGGGAGACATAGGAGAGCATTAGGAAGACGTATCCAGAACTCTTTGCCTGGTAAGATTTACTTTGTAATTTAGTTATTCCGCATGCTAGGATAGACTTGTTTTGCATGTTTGATTGTTGTTTTCTGGCTGATAGGCATGCGGGACCCTTTCTTGTGTTTTAGTTAGGGAATTTCGGGGACGAAAATTCTTAAGGAGGGAAGAATGTAACAACCCGCATTCTACGCATTGGAAGATCGTAGAATATTTATTTCTTTCTTATATGAAGGTGTATGGTCATGTAACTTTAGGAAACGACTATTGGGGTCATTTTCCATGTTCATGATTTTTCCCGATTTTTAAATGACCATTTTGCCCCTAGCTGGTACTGTTTTGGCCATAACTTTTGATTGGAAAGGAATTTTGACCTAAAACTAATTCCACTAGCTCCGGATGATGGTTTACCTTTCCGTAGAGTGGTCACATTAGCCAAACGGACTCACCGTTTGAGAGATATGGTTGAAACAAGGTTTAGAAGGTGAAAAACAGCTTAACCGGGCCTAATTAGGGTGATTAGCAAGAGGGCCCATGACCCATTTCGGGATTAGAGATGTATAGGGGCTGATTAGGGCTAGAAAGCATTTCTTTCAGCAGCCACTTCCATTCTTGAAACTCTAACAATGGCCTTCATCATCTAAAAACACCCAAATCAACTTCTAATCACTTTCTAATCAAGTTTTGGCTTAATCAACATCAAATCAAGGAAGATCTCCACCAAATCAGTAGTAGAGCTGCTGTGCTGCATTGGTATTCACGCCCAAACAGTAGAATTTCAGTTCTAAAGGTTTTATTTGTGGCCAAGGTGAGTGATTTGCATAGTTCCTCACTAATTAAGGTTAATTAAGGGTAATTAGTGAAGATTAGCGAATTTATACATCAATAAATTCTGGAAAAAATATTTATAAATTCTTAAATAATATTTTAGGCCTCTGATATGAATTTGGGTTAATTTCGTTAAGTTTTGCTAATCATATCATTAGTTTTGCCTAAACATGCTTAAGGGAAAATATGGGATTTTGGGTAGATTTGATCCCAATTACATGATATGGTTGTTGTTTTGATGTCTATGGTTGATTCCCTATGTTGCTATGACTGTATGGTATGTTTTGTGATTGATTAGAACTGTTAGATTGGTCGAAAACACTGTCACATGGCGTAAAACAGTCGCTGGAAAGTCACAGAAAATATGCAGGGTTCCGAACCGGATCGGATCAGATAATTGGGCTCGGATCGGATAGGAGAACTGGGCAAGAGGGATCGATTCAGATTGGAACTTAGCATAAGAGGCTTGGCGAGAAGGAAGGCCATTTGCTTAGAATTGGAGTTGGGCAGGGGATCGGATCGGAGAGAAACTGAAGAGGATCGGATCGGAGAGAAACCAAAGGGGATCGGATCGGAGAGACTAATAAGGATCGGATCGGAGGACCTAGCTTGGAGCTGGAATGGGAGCGAAGCACCGGATCGGATCGGGACATCTAGGAGGGAGCAACCACCGAACCAGACACAAAGCATCCGAACCGAACCGATGGAGCAAGAGTACACCGAACCGAACCAGGCCAGAAGGGGAACACCGAACCGAAATGTACACATGCTATTACTACTACGCGACGACTCTTCTGAAGACCAACTCCAATTCGACCAAAACCCGAGATGCAAAGGAAGTCCAAACGAGGAGCTTTGACTCAGGATCCAGTTGTAAACCAATGAGTAGGCTTCATGAATCGGGCTTTGCTGCAGGACGTGTGCTAAGGGGTTGTCGATGTCCGTAACTTTGGATCACTATGTGTAGGAAGTACGTGAACGGATTCAGGGCCATAGTGGCCTAGGTACGACTAAGGGGTTATAGACCAATGAAGTGGGGTCATTTGTAAAGATTTGGTCATGACTTCATGTGGTAAGCTTGATAGTAGCAGTAGTTGTACAAGTCGAACCCCGTCATTACTTCGATGGGTCTAGTGATTGACAGTGGTGGACATCGTAGGCTTTATGCACTGAGTGAGAGACGTGAGGATGGTTGCTATGTTTGATTTGTTTGCCATCACTATGACATGCACACCCCCACCCCCGTATGCTAGTACACCATATGCTAGTGGCACCTTAGAGTGTTGTACAGTATGTAGTGCTAACTCTTTGGTTGTAGGTCCAGGTTCAGGTATGGTTTAGTGTACCTGTTATTGTTCTGTTTAGCTGCTTATCGCTCATACCAGACTTTTTGTCTGACCTAGAGTTTTATGTCTATTCTTATTACTCTGGGTGCTCACACGAGCAGACTAGAGACAGGTTAGATGGTGATGCGCGAGTAGCTGATTCGGAGACGAGCATGAGGCTTCCACGTATGATATGTATAGATATTCTACCTGTGTCGTTGCTGGTCACTACTCTGGGCATTAATAGTGTACCTTTCTTGTTTAACTCTTGAGACAGTTTAAAAGTTGTAATAATGTTGGCTTTGGATCATATGCTGTACTTTGGATTTTCCGCTGGTATGATAGTTTGTTTTCAGCTTATGCACTGTCTCACCTGTTTTATGTCAAGTATGTTATTATTATCATATTTTGTTCCATGCGCTGTGAGACATTCTACAGGTTCCTTGTTGATTCTTCGTCTTCTTTCTTTCCTTCTGACGACCATCCCATGCTAACTGGACATGTGTACAACGAACTCTTGGAGTAAATGTTGGTTGGTGCGGGGCGGGTTGTCATAGATATACTTTTAAAAATATGTTTTAAGGAGAGTATTTTCAAGAGAAAAGTTTATTCTAAAAAAACATAACCCCCAAGAGCCATATATCTTTCCTTCGATTCTCCGTTTTAAATCTCTTCCTCTTTCTTTTTTGAATTTCTTCCTCCACGTATAGACGCTTTTTCTAAGATATGTAAGAACTTCTGTACGATGGATGGAAAACCACTTCATGGGACAGGGACATTTTTCAAAGCTAGAAGGAAGTGGAGGACTTGTTGGTACCTTTAAGATAGACGATGGGAGGAAGGTTCAATCAGCTGCTTGGTTAATGAAGGACGAAGCCTCATTTTGGTAGGAGGTCACAAATGGAGAATGTGCAGGAGAGACATGGATAGGACACACGATAAGAAAGTAGATCCAAAGAAAGGCGGTAAGGATAACAAGGGGCCAAGAGAAAAGGAAGGGCCACACTTGTGAAATACCTGACTACTTAAATAAAAACGTTAGAAAAGAAGAAGAAGACTAGTTGTTATCGTTATGGAGAAACAGCACATCTTATTAGGATCGTCCAAAGAAGCAAAAGGCAAAGGTAGGGACAAAGTACATGATCTTATGGAGGGCAGACGCGTTCCCTCACGACTGGCATACCTGATAGAGGTAGAAACATCTTGGTTGGAAGTTTCGTTTTCTTTTTGATCATCCTGTTCGAATCTTGTTTGAATTCTGGCGCTTCGCACTCGTTTGTATCTGCTTCGGTAGTTGAAACACCGCACCTAAATACTAGTTTAGTTACGGATCCCATAGTAGTCTCAAATCCTATTGGTGGTTCGACTCATCTTTCAATGATTTGTCGGGATTTGAGAGTGTCTATCTTGGGCGTTGGGTTTGAATGCAATGCCTTCGTTCTTGGCTTCATGGGCTACGGCTTGATTCTAGGCATGGATTGGCTAGCCAGATACGGTGTCATCCTACACTGTGAAAGAAGGGTAGTTAGGTTGTTGACTCGTTGTGGAAAGATCCTTGATATTTCTTGTGCCCCTTGAGGTCTGGTGATGCTTAGCTACCTAGAATATCTTGACCCATCCAACGATGATTTGGAATTTGTTCGTGTGGTCCGTGAATATGGTGACGTCTTCAATGAAGTTTGGGGTTTACCCCCGAGACGCGAGATTGACTTTCGTATATACCTAGTAGATAATGCAAATCCAGTTACATTACCAGTGCGCCACATGGCTTCGAGGGAGAGAAGAGAACTCAGTAAGCAAGTGAAAGAGTTGCTTGAGAAAGGGCTCATAAGAAGAAGCATTTCGGAATGGGGTGCTCCAGTTGTTTTTGCTACAAAGGCTGATGGTTCACTTAGATTGTGCGTGGACTATAGAGAGTTGAATAAGCTCACAAAGAAGAACAGACACCCATTGCCGAGGATTGATGATTTATTCAATCAGTTGGTTGGTGCTTCGGTTTTCTCGCAGCTGGATTTAGCTATAGGATTTCATCAGCTAAGAGTGGTTGAAGACAGCATAGATAAGACTGCATTTATAACTCCTGACGATTTCTTTGAGTGGTTCGTCATGCCTTTTGGTTTGACGAATGCACCCGCATACTTCGTTGGCTTAATAAGTAGGGTGTACAGGGAGTTTCTAAACAAGTTTGTGGTAGTCTTTGTGGATGATATCTTGATTTTCTCTTGAAGCGAAGAAGAGCATGCCCTACATCTTAAGGAAGTCTTAGAGACCCTACGAGCGCATCAACTCAAAGCTAAGTTCTCCAAATGTCATTTTTGGAGGAAAGAAGTGAGGTTCTTAGGAAACGTGGTCTCTAAGGAAGGGATAGCTGTGGATCCCGCAAAGGCGATGACAACCCAAGGTTGGAAGGTCCCTAGAAACGTGACGGAAGTAAGAAGCTTTCTAGGGCTGACGGGCTATTAAAGGAAGTTCATTAAGGATTTCGCGAAGATATTAGACCCACTTACTCGGTTAACGAAGAAGAACTTGACTTTTGCTTGGGATGTTGATTGTGACGAAGCTTTCCAGCATTTGAAGAGGGCTTTGACGACAGCTCCAGTTTTAGTTTTACCAGATGGAAGTAAGCCATTCACAGTGTATACTGGTGCTTGCGGGACATGGCTTGGAGCAGTTTTCGATGCAAGAGGAAAAACGTGATATGCAAAAGGTGGCAAGTACGAGCATCGCTTATCATTCACAGATGGATGGACGGACAGAAAGGGGTGAACAGAATCCTTGAAGATCTTTTGAGGTTATGTATCCTAGATTTTGGAGGGACATGAGAAGAGGCAACTAGCTTAGTGATGTTCATGACATGTTTCACGTATCGCATTTGCCGAAGTGTTACAAGATACCGCGGAAGTAGTGGAGCCGAGCATGCTTAAAGAAGTGGAAGTAGAGTGAGATGCCATGATTAGATGAGCTTCTACATGCATCCTTGGGTCGGATGTATTAAAGCTACGCAACAGAGAGGTCAAGTTGGTCAAAGTGCAATGGGGAGATGATCAAGGAGACGCAACTTGGGAAACGGAAGACAAGATGCGTACGTTGTACCCTTTCCTTTTTGGGGGTATGTTTCTACCTTCTCCTTTTTCTACTGCTTTGTTTATACTTGTCCTATCGTTTATATGTCTTTGCGATTATATCTTCGATCTTTAGTTAGGAAAAACCTTATGGTTGTAAACATGTGTTTGAGACATGTTATGTTTGGTGAATGCAAATGGATGCAAGTGGTTGCTAGTGGTTTCTCATGGATGCATGTACACACATATTAGGCACTAGATCGGCTCAATCACTTTCATATTGCATATAAATATGTGTGCATATTTAAATTAATGGATCTATAATGGTTGTGTTATCAGATGGATGCTGCATTTAGATGAATGGTTGTGCATGCATGTAGAAATAATATGTATCATTAGGATTCTTTTGCATACATAATGGACGCATGGCACTATCATGGTTTGCATTAAGGAGGTCAACTGAATCAGTAGACCGCCTGATTTTGCATTGGATAAGGAACATATACACACACTTTTTGCATATGTTCATACAACCTTAGAAATCTTGTAAGGACAATGGATGCCTGTGTTTGATGGTTGAGTAGATGGATGATTGGATGTTAGGATATACATTCTCCTTAACTTGGAGATTTCGGGGGCAAAATCCTTTAAGGAGGGGAGAATGTAATACCCCGTAATTTTAAATATAAAATTAACAATTTTAAGAACACTTAATTTTTAGGAGAAGAATTAAGGGAAATGGGTTACACCATTACATTCGTCTCGGAATTCTGCTTGGAATAGAGCCCAAGTTTTCGTAAATCGGACTTCGTATGAGGAAGTTATGACCTTCAGAAGTTTCAGGGATTTAAATAAATTAAAACAACTCATATTTAAATTCAAAATTCAAATGAAAACAAAGAAGCGGGCTGGGCGGGATTTTTCTCGCCCTAGGGCAGGTCGACCAGGGGGTCAACCTCCCCTATACAGGTAAACCTAGGGGTCGACCTACCCCCTCAGGCAGATCCGAACTGTGACGATTTCTGACTTGTGGCTGAGTCACTAGGGAATAGGTGGCGGTTTCTGGATTGCTCTAATTGGTCTGAATGGTTCTGATTGCTCCTATGTTAATCTAACATCTTATATTTTTTGAGTAGGACGGATGTGTAGCGTGAAACTACACAGCCGATTAAACATAATATTAATATATATAAATAGCCCAGTTGACAAGCCCAACAGGAGGCCCATAGTTCTATAGCAAAAGAGTAATAGAAATATCACAGATCAAGCCAAATAAAGCATAATAACAGTGTCTACACCACCCTAAACACAGCTAAGTATATACATAGGTCATCTGAAAGCCAAAAAGGAACCATAGAAATATAGCATACAGACACAAACTACCATATGAGAATCAGTGCAAATCCGGACTTGAATCGCCATGGTTAGAGTCCACAGACTCTGCTGGGCTGATGGTTGTCGGCAGGGCGAGCATGAAATTGGCTGAGGGAGGAGCAAGACCTGACCATGAGTTAAAACATAAAATTATGAGTTTGCATAACCCTCTAAATGCTTCAGTGGTTTGTTAAATATCACTGCGTTCCTTTCCTTCCAAATACACCAACAAAATATTGCTAAAAAGGAGTCCAAAGCGGCATTTGCATCATTAATTTCCCAAAAAACAAATGCTGAATTAATTTTAGGCACAAAGCCAAGCAAGAAGGACCCAGTGGCTGCAAGGACTGGGAAAGAATATTCACATTCAAAGAAAAGATAATCAATGGTTTCAACATGATCGGAGCAAAGAGCACAATAAGGATCCTCAATCAAATTAAGTCTATGCAACTTACCTCTTGTATTGATTTTACCATGAATCAAACACCAGTTGAAGAAAAGAACCTTTGGAGGAAGATGGATTTTCCAGATTCTGGAAAATGAAAATAATCTTCCAGAAAAATTGATATAATTTTAAACTGAAGCAACAGAAAAACCTCTTTTTGGTGATAAAGCCCAAAAATAGCTATCAGGAGATAGGGAAGGTTGGGTATGAATGATCAGGTTGGAAGCTAGCAGGAAATTATCAAGGACTTGGGCATTAAAAATGGTGGAAGGGCAAAGCGCTGAGGGGCCAAAATGCAACAGAGGAAAATTCATTGGCAATGAAAGGAAATAGAGAAGGAAAAGCTCGGCAAAGAGGAATATTCCCATGCCAAATGTCGTGCCAGAATAAACACGATTCCCCATCACCGAATTTAACATGAAATAGATTTTTAATGCGGGAAATACAAGATAAAACCCCAGACCAAAAGGGAGAAGGCTTAACAGAGGGAAGTGAGTGCAAAATTAAATGGGGATTGCTGGAATAGTGAAGAGAAAGGATCCAATCTTTCCATAAAAAAGAGCCAGGAGATACTACACGCCATAACCATTTTGATAGGAGGGCTAAATTAAAATTGGAAAGATTAATTATGCCCAAACCCCCTGATTAATATGTAAACAAACAGTTTGCCAGTTGACCAGTTTTTTGACCTTATTACCATTCCATAGGAAAGAGGTTCTGACTGAATCGATTCTTGAAATTACCCATTTAGGAAATTTGTGAATAGTCATCCAATATGTCGGTAAAGAAGATAAAACAACTTTAACCAGCACCAAACGACCAGCAGAGGATAAGGTATTAGCTTTCTAGGAAGATAATTTCTGCTCAGTTTTATGAATTAGAGGCAACCAATCCGATTTGTGAAGTTTAGTGGGTCTGAGAGGAATTCCCAAATACTGAATAGGAAACTTGTGAATAGAACAATTTAAAATAGATGAAATTGAAGGGCCAAGATGATCAGCATTTCCTAACATTATAATTGAGCTTTTGGAGAAATTAATAGACAAACCCGAAATAAGCTCAAAAGTATATAACACCACTTTGAGACAATGAATATGATTCAAATCAGGAGAGAAAAAGATAATTGTGTCATCTGCAAATTGATGATTGGAAATAGCTAAGTTGGAATATGGATGGTGAATCCCCTCAAATAAATTGTTAGCTATTACTCTTTTGATCATTTGGTTGAAGACATCTGCGACTAACACAAATATTAGAGGAGATAAGGGATCTCCTTGCCTCAATCCCCTACTGGATTTAAATAAGCCCCCAATATTACCATTGATCGAAATCGATGAATGACTTGTCTTAAGAATATAATCTATCCAATCACACCAACGCTGAGAGAATCCCCTGTGCTTGAACATTTGCAAAATAAATTCCCAATTAACAGAATCAAATGCTTTTGAAAAATCTAATTTGAGGAGAACACCTAGTGTTTTAGTATTGTAACAATAAGAGATTACCTCTTGAGTGGCTGCAATACAATCAGAAATGTTGCATCCAAGAATAAAGGCTGATTGCTCAGATCCAACAAGATCAGAGATGACAAATTGAAGACGATTGGCAAGAGTTTTGGTGATAATTTTAAAAGAGGTGTTGACCAAACTGATGGGACAGAAGTCAGAAAGGGAAATGGCACCAGATAATTTGGGAAGAAGAACAATATTAGCATAATTGAGACGAGAAATAAGGCTAGGGTTATCATAGAATTCATTGCACATGGCCATGATATCATTTTTCACAACGGCCCAAAATGTTTTAAAGAAAGAAGGCCCAAATCCATCAGGCCCGGGGGCTTTATCATCATCCATATCACTTAAAGCAGCTCAAACTTCCTTTTCAGAGAAAGGTTGGTCAATAGAAATAGAGGCTGGAGCAGGGTAAAGAGAACACCAATCAATGAAAGGGATATCAGAGGACGAACGACCAAGAATGGATCGATAATAGTTAGAAAAAAGATGAAGAATATCATTTGGGTTCGAATAGATTTGGTTTTCATGGGATATTTCAAGAATGCAGGAAGCACGTTTTCTTCCATTTGCAATTCTTTGAAAGTAAGCTGAATTTCTATCTCCTTCTTTTAACCATTTAGCTTTAGATCTCTGTTTCCAACCAATTTCTTCTTGCTTAAGCAGTCTATCCAGTTCAGACTCTAGATTTTTCAGAGAGCTTGATTCTTCATCATTAAGAGGGCGAGATTCTTCCAAGATATTGAGATCTAAAATAGCATCTTGAATATTAACAATGCGGTTACGAATTGAGGCCCAAACTGTTTTAGCCCATGGTTTTATCATTTTTCTCAAAGATCTCAATTTAAGGACAACTTTATGGGTAGCTGATTGTGAACGAACAGGATATTCCCAGGCCTTATGAACGAACTCTTTAAAAGATGGTTCAAGAAGCCATAGTCTTTCAAATCTAAATGAGTGCTTGGGATTAGAGAGGGAACCCGAATCAAGAACAATAGGGCAATGATCAGAGATAATTGAAGCAAGGCCAGACACAAAGGATAAGGGGTGAATTTCTTCCCAAGCAGCATTAAAGAGGAATCAGTCAAGTTTGGCAAGAGAAGGATTCGATCTGCGATTAGACCAAGTAAAGGCTCGATTACAAATAGGGGGGGTCTGAGAGGCAACAATCAAAAATAAAAGAATTGAAAGCATCTGAATCTGATGAAATGGAACAAGATTTTCTCTCATTATAGTATCTGACAGTGTTGAAATCACCCCTTATAACCCAAGGACCCAGGAAGTTATTAGCCATTTGTTTACAATGCTCCCAAAAGCTAATCTATCATTAGCATCCCGAGGACCATAAATATTGGAAAAGAAGTAGATAGTATTAGAGGCAATGTGTTTTAGAGCTACATGTAAAGAAGATTGAAAGGGGAAAGCTTGGTATAATGACCACACAGTATCATTCCTGCAGTAATAAGGCCACCTCTAGTTTCAATGGCATTAACATAAGTCCATCCTCTTAGGAAGGAACCACCAATCAAACTGAAATGATAATTAGAAGGTTCAAAGATTTTAGTTTCTTAGAGGAAAAGAATATCTAATTTGAGTGGGGACAAAATTAGATTAATGGCATGACATTTTGAATGGTCCCCCAACCCCCGTACATTCCATGTGACCACTTTCATTGATGTCTATTAATACGCTCTTGTTCTAATGCCTGCATGGCTTTATAATGTGAATCACATAAATTTACTCCCATGCAGGCTGATATCTTTTTGTTCAAACGTTTATTATCAGATGAAAAAACAACAGGAGTAAGAAAACTACCTGATACTTCAGGATTATTGTGTCTCCCACTGCGATGAACAAAAATGGGAGAGAGAAATTGGGGGCCAATCATTGTCATCAGTCCATGGTTGTTGTGGAGGAGATTGCGGTGGTGGGATAGAACTAGAGGCAAAGGGGATGGTTTGAGTGGGTAGCATAGAGAAATCATTTCCAAAAGGAATGATATGCTTAAGAGGAGGGACACGATCATCTTGCAAGTTCTGATTCTGATCATCAAATACTTCTTGATTCACTTCATCATATTCATTGTTGCCCATCTCTTGATCCTCGACGTCTGGAAAGTTAGGGTACATGTTTATCTCCCCATAAATAGAGGGTAGTGGTGGTAACATATCTGCCTCTTCTCTCATGGCATCAACACGAATCTCCAAGTTAAAATCTTGATAATTATGCATACATGGAACCACTTGCTCCTCATCATTACCAATAAAAACAAGTTCTGGCCTTGAACCTGGATGCTCATGATTACAACGTTGAACTTTGATAATATGCACTTTGTTGTTAAATCTGGCAGAAAATTCATTCTTTGACCCAATACCTTCGAAAAATTGCATCTTTACCAAGAAAACTCTGTGATCAAAGAGACACCAGTCACAATCATCAACTGCTAAGACTCTACCTATAGGTTTAAGGATTTCCTTCACAGCATCATCATTATACTTTAGAAATTCCGGGAATCCTTCCACTTTTGCCCATGATTCAGTTTCTAGAGCAGGTTCTGGCTCATATACGTCATCTTCCCATGCTTCTAAACTAATCGCAACTCCTAGCTTGGTTAGGATTTTTAGGAGTAATGCATGCTCTTTTAAACTATAAGTAGGACAGTGAACCAAGAAGGAGTTATTTGTAATGATCGACATCGGCCACATATTGTGATTTAGGTTGACTTCTAGAGCTTGATGCAAAGTTTCTATACTCCATTTTCCAGATACAGTTTTGGCAACAATGCATTTCGAAGAATCCATCTTTCTAAAAAAAATTTTTTGGAGATAGAGGCTGAGGAGGTTGAGATGTAGAATGAAGTGAATTTGGCTTAGATGAAAACTTAATGTTAGATTTACCATGGTAATTCTCTTAACGGCTGGCATCACGAAGCGATGGGTGACAAGCAGTATTTTCAGGGTTAATAACTTGCTTCGGGACCCAACGCGCGTGATAATTACTTTTATTACTAATGACTGAATAAGCAGAAGACGAGGAGCTTCCAACGTAATGATTTTTCTTTGGGAAACGTTGCACTGAGTGGCCGAACGAACCACATTTGAAACAAATTTTTGGGTCTCTGCACGCATTTGCCACGTGACCTTTGCATGCACATTGTAAACATCTCTTTTCATTCTTCAACTGAACCACTTTTTGGTGAACCGATACAAACTCCGGTAGGGGTGATTTGAATTTCTTTTTAGGTGGGGGATTGGGTGGTGATGGCGGTGGCGATGCCGCTACTTGAGCGTAGGACTTTGATGGTATTTCCCTTTGATGATCAAAAAGAACAGTAAAACGATTAAGAGACGATAATAGAGAGGGGCAATATTGATGAGGACGAGGACGAACAGAAGTAGGATCATTTTCGAAAATAGCACGAGAAGAATTGCGTAGGGGATGAAGGGGCACGATTAAAGGGAGGACAAAAAGATGAAACACAAGAGGATGAACGAGGAATATCAAAGCGAACTGAGCGAGGATTGGTTGACCGAGCCTGTTTTGACGAAGGGTTAAAGATGCAAGGAGCTAGCGAAGGAGAACGAAGAGATGAAGACGAAGAGGAAGCAGAGCGAGGGAGAAGAAAAGGCCTATATCTAGAAGGGTATTTCGAAAGAAGAGTGGGAGAAGAAGGAACGGAGGACGCCATTAACGATTGCAGCAGCACCCAGAAGAATTTCAACAGCTTATATTAATCTAAACTTCTATATAAGCACGCATAGACTCAAGCTCTAAACCTAAACTACATTAATCTCTTGGCCTCCATGCTGCTGCAGGAATAGTTCTTCTTCTTCTTAAAGCTTAGGAATTGCAAGTCAGGATTCTAATACAAACGACGAACTTATTATTCTCTTCTCTAATCCGTCTTTGTGAGTACAATTTCTTTCACAAATGTTGTTGAATCATTGACCGAATTATTGATATTGTCCATTGAATCATTGACCAATATGATATTGTCTTCTTCTTCTTAAAGCCTGTTGAATCATTGACCAATATGATATTGTCTATTTTGTGAATATACGCTAGTTGTTGTCTTATGTACATAGATTCATGATGTTGGTTCATATG
This sequence comes from Allium sativum, assembly GCA_030737875.1. Classification (NCBI taxonomy): domain Eukaryota; kingdom Viridiplantae; phylum Streptophyta; class Magnoliopsida; order Asparagales; family Amaryllidaceae; genus Allium; species Allium sativum. The sequence goes on along the minus strand of CM060912.1, from coordinate 389,529,692 downwards.
TCTAAACACATATGCTTGAGTTAATTCATTTTGTGACATTAATTTACATGTCTAAATCATATGCAAGTGTATATGTAAATCTTAGTTTACATGTCTAAATTATATATGCAAGTTTATATATAAGTTTGGATGTGAATCATATGCTAGTTTATATGTAAGTTTGTATGCAAATCATATGCAAGTCTTAGTTTACATGTCTAAATTGCATATGCAAGTTTAATACAAGTTTGTATGTAGATCATTTGCAAGTTTATGCGAAAACCATGTTCATATATGCAAGTTCACCTTTATGTGTATAGATCTATGCAAATCATATCTTATATAATATTATCCATGCCAGTTTGTAGTTTATGCAAATTTATGGTTATATAAATTATAATCATGCAAGTTTTGATCCATGCTAGCCTATTCTTATTTGCAGGTTAGATCTATTTTATGTGTTATGCAAGTTGTGATGTTTCTTTTCTTTTTAAGAGTTAGACTATTTGTGGGTCTAACATATTTCATATTAAACGTACGAACAACGTGGGGACAGTGGGAAAATATTAAATATTAATATTATGAATTGGCATATAACGGCTTTGAAAGCATATAATTAATTTGAGACATTAATTGGTATAATTTATATACGTGAAAATTATGGACATAATTTAAGTGACAATTATGGACATGGATTAAAATTGGAAGTTATTGACAATCTGAAATAGGGATTTTAATTCAAATTGGGATTGAATAATAATGTGTAATAACAAATGCGTAGGCTACGAGGTTAGACTCGTTTGTGGTATAAGACTGCCCGGACCCGCCCGGCAAATCCAAAAACCACAAACGGTAGTCTAATGTAAGAGGTCAAAGGCATAAATTAAATGTGTAATAAAATCCTAACACACGAGGTTAGACTCGTTTGTGGTATAAGACTGCCCGGACCCGCCCGGCATATCCAGCAACCGCAAACGGCAGTCTAATGTGAGAGGCCGTAGGCATTATAAAAAAAATGCTTAGACACGAGGTTAAGTCTGGCTTGTGGTGGAAGTCTGCCCGGAACCGCCCGGCATATTCAGCGGCCACAAGCAATCGACTTAATATGAGAGGTCTATGCATTTATAATTAATTAATGCTGATCAAAGACGAATATGAATGACAAACAGAAGTTTGGTTGAGTCGAGTAATTCTCTGAGTACCAATCTGATGTTAATTTCGGTCTTCGGGGTTGATACTTAGGGAGTTATTCTCTTAACCAATGTGTTTGTGAACTAAGATGTACTTAATCAAAAATTAAGTAAAACATGTTATACGATATATATACACATACATATATATATGATACATAAAACATGTTAAGTGGGTAGGGTTAAGACCAACTTAACGAATAATCTGATAAGTGGATATGGTTAAGACCAGCTTAACCAATAATCTGATAAGTGGATAAGGTTAAGACCAGCTTAACCAATAATCTAATAAGTGGATAGGGTTAAGACCAGCTTAACCAATAATCTGATAAGTGGATAGGGTTAAGACCAGCTGAACCAATAATCTGATAAGTGGATAGGGTTAAGACCAGCTGAACCAATAATCTGATAAGTGGATAGGGTTAAGACCAGCTTAACCAATAATCTGATAAGTGGATAGGGTTTAGACCAGCTTAACCAATAATCTGATAAGTGGATAGGGTTAAGACCAGCTTAACCAATAGTATATATTAATTTGATAAGTGGGTAGGGTTAAGACCAGCTTAACCAATAATATATTAATCTGATAAGTGGATAGGGTTAAGACCAGCTTAACCAATAATATATATTAATCTGATGAGTGAACAAGGTTAAGACAAACTTAACCAATAATACATATTGATCTGATAAGTGGATAGGGTTAAGACCAACTTAACCAATCATATATAAGTGGATAGGGTTAAGACAAGCTTAACCAATAACATATGTTGATTTGATAAGTGGGTAACATGGGTGACTTGTGGGAGTAATTATAAACACTTAACCAAGTTGAAACATGTAAGAAGACATGAATAAGAGGGGGTTAATAGGAAATCCTAGTGAGGACCAAGCATAGGTGGAAAGCTTGTATCAAGTGTGAGGACCCTTTTTAACTAGTAACCCATTTAGTATCTAAGTGAGCTCGATATAGATCGAGGACGGGACATGCTTACTGGGTTTGATTAAAAGAGGTCAAAACGGGTTAGTGGTAGCAACGCAAGTCCAACGGGGTCATGTGCGTGCGTGGGCCCGGGCTGGTAGGTAAGACGTTGTTGCATCGTGTAGGTATAAGCCGTGCATCTTTAGTGGTATCGGGTTGCCACTTTGGGGAGTGATACACCCCACTGTGGGTCTAGCACGGGTATCTACGAGTTAGGGAGCCGATCGAATGGGGCAGGCAGTAGGTACGACTAGCGGAGATAGGAGCAGGCGGCAAATATGAAGACAGCTAGGAGTCCAACTACCATATTATGAATAAATGTTGTAATTAGAATGGGGAAGGTAGTGGGTACAACTAGTGGAGATAGGAGTAGGAGACACCTATGAAGACAGCTAGGGGTACACGAAACTACCATTATTATTATTTTGTTCACTAGGCAGGATCAACTTTTAGGATGACTAGTATTGGTGCAGTATAGTAATTATCCTATAGTGTCAGAGGCGCAGTTAACGTTATCTTATTCCTCTTGTTTGCTTTGTCATGCCCATTTGTTTCACAATCATTCCTTATTTACCAGTTTATGCCTTATCCTAATTACTTTAATAGTTATATTGTTAAAGTTATTGGACTCGCCAGACTTTATGTCTGACCCCCTTTGTTTTCGCCTCTTTTCTCCCTTTCCCCCTCCCCCCAGGTTCTCAGGGTGGGACTAGTGCTAGTGAAGCTTGATTTGGATCTCTTTCTCTCTCTTTTGGAAGTGCTTGGATTGCTGAAAGTAAAGTTCATCTTATCTCTTTTATGGCTACTTATGTTGGGGTTATGCTTTTTACTTTATGTACTCAAAAAAAAAATTGTCGAGATGGATATTAAGTGTACTTGGTTTTATTATTGGTTTTTGATGTTGTTGTAACCAAACTATTTCTCCACTGCAATAAAAGTTGTTTTAAATTTTTCAAGTACCAATATATGTATCTGTCTTGTTATATTCCATTCTATACACTAATAATACTCCATGAAAGTTAATGCATTCCCTTTATGAGTGACATTAATGGACGTGGGGTATTACAACCATCGTCGGCTGATTTCTCTAAGGATTTCACTTCTCTTGGTGGCATGACCTTCCTTGGTTCAAAGACTTTTGTTGATGCCTGAGCTTAGCTCTGGAACACCGAGCGCATATTTGGACTTTTGGAGCTTGATGATAGGAGGAGAGTATGGTTGCTTGCATGGAAATTGAAGGATGAGGCTTTGTCTTGATGGGAGATGGCTGAGGCTAAGCATGGGCTTGAGACTTGGTAACTTTACGGAGAGGTTTGGAAGGAAGTTTCTATCTCAGGCAGAAGAGGGAATGAAATTGGAGAAGTTTCTTGTATTGAGATATGGTGATCTTTTCATTAAGGAATATGTTATCTAGTTTAATGAGCTTGCTAAGTTTGGGACGGATTTGGTGAATACGGCTCATAAGAAGGCTGTGATGTTCACTAAGGGTCTGAATCAATCTTAAGAACTTGTTATGTGTGACACCCCATGTCCGTTAATGTCACGCACTAAGGGAATGCATTAAGTTTCATGAAGTGTTATAGGTAAACATACACAGAATAATTACAAGACAGATATAAATAAGGTAGCAGTGGAAATTTCAATTTTTATTTCAACATAAATTATAATACCGTGGTCCACAATACCATAAGTCACAAAACCATTACAATAAAATAACTTCTATCGTGCATCATCAGAGTACATAAGAATATTAAAAAAACATAATTCCCCAATTGAAAGAGTTAAGCCGTAGTAGAGACAAGAACTTGAGCCATACTTCAGAAGTAGCTTCGAGCAAGATGATATCTGAGTCCTGACTAAGCCTAAGTGTTTCCTCCCTGAGAACCTGGGAAGGGGGGGGGGGGACGGAAGAAAGAAGGAGAAACAAAAGGGTCAGACATAAAGTCTGGCAAGCCTAGTTGCTTTTATCAAGTAAATAAATAAAAGTAACATGATAGGTATATAGAGTGGATAAGAGGGATCACTATATAAATGATAGGTAACAAGGTAGACAAGGTAAGGTGTATACACTTCTCTAATGATTACTCTGCACTATTAGTAGTATAACCAGAATGAGATGATCCCTTCAACTATAAGGTGGTAGACTTAGGGCATATGTCCAAAATAATCTGATTCGCAACGCTACTGCCAATACGGAGTGGTTCACGGATGATAATTCAACCAGTCTCTCCATATTGACAACGATATCAGCAAACACTTCGATAGTCGATTATTTAACTATCGAAGAAAATCAAACATACATTCAAAGCATCAAACAATCACTGGGCCCTTAATTAATATTTAATTCATTAATTAAATCACTACTCCATTTCCTTATCAATATTCGTTAACCAAATATTTTCAATAATCATCTTGGTCTCTTACGCTGTTTGGAAAACATTTCCATATTTCGCCATCTTTTATTTTCTATATATAGAAAATATCTTCTATTAATAATTGGAAAATATTCCAATTACTTCTCCGTTTCACGACCATTCATTTCGATACTTAGGAAATATTTATTATTATATTTCCAAAATTCCACTTACTTGGGTTAAAACGAATGTTAAAACATCGTTACAACAACCCAAAATATTTCATTCAACTAAATTTCTTTAAACATTTATCTCCGAGGCTGAATCCTCCTATTTATCGGTTGATAATTAAATCAATCAAGTTGGGGTATTATTACCTCTTAGACCTTGACTGAAATCATTATTAACTTCAAAACGGAAAAGACCACTTACCTCGAATAATCAACATCATAAAAACCAATTATTCATTTCTAAAACACGTATACGTTTCTCTTCCTATTTTTAACAAATCTAATTTATAGTTTCTTTTTTGTTTATAATATTCTATTTTTAAGTTCATTTCCTTATCGAATTCTATATATATCGATACATTGATTTCTAACTATCGAATTTTCTTAAAAATATTCTAAATCCTTAAATTTTCAGAAAAATTCGCCATAACCTCCTTTGTACCGGTCGATAGTTCAAACCTCAACTCGCCTCTCTAGGCCCTTTCCATTTGAAAAGAAAATCAAAAAGCCAAGTGGCTTGCCGATTCGGCGCATAAAATCTCATACTGAATTTAAACATGTATCTTATTGTCGGCACATGAATTATAGCCTTCATACACTTCATTCTATACCTGTTTAACACATATACGTCCATTTCTAATTTATTTCAACTCAGTCTGGTCATTTTAACTTGATTCGTTAATTTATTCTTTAATAAGCTCTTTTACCTATTTCATTTTTATATTTGAACATATCACATTCAAATACATTCTAATTTGTTTATAAACCAATTGAATTATATTTCCCGTTCACGTTTCATATTCAATTTTGAATATGAAACTAACAAATCTAAATCACTTATCCAAAGCTCTATTTCAATTCAAAATTCCATTTAACTAATTACTTTCAAATTATTTATTTCTATCCAATAATTAATAATCTGATTTTTGTTTCAAAAATCAGTTTACTTACTACATATAAGTTCATATTTATTGTATAACTCAATTATGGATTTTTCCAATAGAAATTCGGTTTTTATTTGTTTAAAATCCTTTTATTAATTTAAATAAATCGTTATGGTTTTATAATGGTTATGGCGCTGTTTTCCTGAAAATTTGATTTTGACATAACTCAAAATGTATAGGACGAAATCCATATTTTTCTCTTTCATTAGAAAACTATTATCAAATTGGTCCTGATGATTCTTGTTTCAAAGAATTCCGACTTGAATTGAGTTCTATCTACTCAATTAAAGTTCGAAACGCCATTTTACGAACTGCCGCACTACGGCGAGTTCGTTTTAATTATATTTATATATATAAATTTTTAAACTTCGTTTAAAATAAATTCAACTCCATTCTAATATATTTTTAATATATATCAAAACAATTTTCCCAATTCAACATAATATTTTCGATTATCTATAATTATCGATTTTCTGTTTAGTTGATAATATATTTATTTATACTTCGATCTTCTATATTTAATTCAAATTCCTTTTATAAATGAATTATTTATAAAATTCGATATAATCAAATTTCAATTACAAACCCGTTGGATTTTCTCAATTCAGCTTATATTCTGAATTCCGAAATATAATCAATCGTTTTGTTTCAAAACACTTCCCAATTTACTTTTAAATTCCTATTTGAATTTAAATGGTTTAAATTATCCAAATAACAATTTATTTTACCAAATTTATAACACTATTCATAAATTCAACTTCCTTGTTTCATATATTTAAACAAGTTTTCTTTTCAAATTTCTATTTGAAACTCCATCCCTTTGATATTCCGAATTTGCGGAATAAAAACCGCTGTTCCCTTTCGAATGATTTCAAATTCTATTTTTAAATTCATATTTGAATTTAAATATTTAAATTATCTCTTGATAATTAATTCATTATATTTATAAACACCATTTTATAAATTTCCTTGCTTTATATTTAAACAAGTCTATTTCGAAATCTATTTAAAACCAAAATCTTATTTTGGAAATTTCTATTTATAATAACTTATATATATAACACACAATTTATTTTTATATTCAATCTCTTCTATTTAAATAAATTCGAATTAATCGAATTCAAATCATAAATCATTACAGGTCTATTTTTGATCAATTTATATTCTGAACATCAGAATAAATTCCATCGTTTATTTCTTTAAAACAATTTCCCCATTTCAATTTTTGAATTCACATTTGAATTTAAATATTCAAATTACCCAATGATAATTTTTCCACTTTATCTATAAACGCCGTTTATAAATTTATTTCAATTCCTACATTATTCAATTTATAAATATTGTTTATAAATTCAATACTTGTTTTATTTATTTAAAACAAGTAAATATTTTTAGCACATTCTAAATCCAAATTCTATTTTTTTTAAAATAGAATTTTCCTTTAAAATTTCCAAATCTCTTTCCATAATATTTTTATAAATTAACATTTTGGCCCCGGTAATGTTTAAACAATCAAACCACTCAATTATTAATCAATACATCATATATGATAATATATGTGAAAGCAAACAATAATAATATTTTTGAGGAATCCAGTTGGATCCCTCCAACCTGTTTCCTGCATCCACAGACGTTAGGCAACAGAAATAATACCCATCCTGCTTCGTGGCAGGATATCGCGGTATGAAGGTCATCCACTATCATAGTGTCGGGTGTATAGGGTCATCCGCTAATGATATTGCGGGCATCCGCTAATGGTACTGCGGGAACACTCCAACCACCAATATATATATATATAATAGCAACCAAGCCTAATAGCTAATATATAATATTTATAATAGCCACAAGAATATTTTAATGCATCCAAACAACCAAAAAACATCATATAAAAACTATATAAAATAAAAATTAGTTATAATAAAATTATAACGAACCAGAAAGTGAATTTACTCACATTGATTTTGTTTCTCGATCCATTCCGATTAATTCCGTATCGTTGTATATATGAATTGGCTTGAATGGATTATTTCTGTACCTATGATTATTTAATTTTGTTTATCGATTAAATAAGCTACTGAGATAAATAAACAAAACACTCTATATATTTTTAAACTACGCCAAAATATAGGTATACCTTAATGCCTACTTCCAGCGTTGACCATTTTCTTTTCCAGCCTCACATCCCTGACATCATCTACCATCCTATTGGATGATTTTATTCTCCATGCTCTTCCTTGGCTCTTTCCCCTTAGACAATAGCATCAAACTCTGATCAGTCGAAACCCGTCAATTCCCTCATTTCCCAACAACGACTTCTGACTTCATCCCCTCATTATAGTGAAGGCGCGACATCTTTAGTCCACCAAAATTTGATTTCAACGATCTCGACTACAACCCAGGCTCTTGCGAGACCACTACTAAATCAACCCAACTTGTTCCCATTTGAGTAAAAACATGCACTGTTAATACTAGGTTACTCACTTCACTTTAATTTGTAAATAAAAGCTTAGTTACTTACTTCACTCGAGTCTGTATACTCCAGCGACTATAGCAATCCCCCCATCAGACATCGCACTTTTCACAAAGCCGAAACATGGTTCTTCACATTAGCGGCAATCCCACTTCACTCCATCTTCTACTCGACCTTACAGCAGCGAGACCTCCCTCTCCTAATGAACTGCAACTCAAACAAACTCCGGTAGCCCAACAATAACCTTGCGACAAACTTTCAGTCATCGCACCCTTCCAAGACAGTAAAAAAAACATCCAGAAACCCTATTGTAAAACGTGAGTCCCTCCCCGATGCCAACAGTCCAATGTAGTTATCCTCCCCCAAATTTCAAATCGCGATAACTCCTCAGTCCAGCGTTTGCGAGTCTCAATTGCTCGAAGTCGAGCTTCTGGCGGTTCTTAGATCTGATCGTGATTTTCAATTGCGGTCCCCTACTTTTCATTTTTTTGACAGAACGATTTATTTTTTGGGGAAAAGAACGAAATAGGAAAGGATCGAATTTGATTCTGGAAATGAAAATGGGAGAAATACTATGTTGGTATTTCTTTCATTCAGTTTAAAAAGGGAACAATCCTTTTTATTTGATTTCCAAGCTTTCTATTTACTTTGCAGAGGAACGAAAAATAAAAGGAATGAGAGTAGTGTTCATCGTGGTTTTATAGATGGAGAACCTTAGTGTAGAAGGAATAGGGTAGGTTAAGTACAACGATATTAAATGCGATTTGAACTTTGATTTAATCTGATTTGATTTCGTTCTTGATTTGATTCAAAGAGATTTTTATTCTTTTTAAATGGATTCTGATTTGAACTTCGATTTGATCTCGTGTTTAATACGACTCGATATAAAGCGATTTTTATTCTTTTTAGATGAACATTAATTTGATTTCGAACCTATCCACAATAATATATCTCGGGGTCCAGTAATTTAAATCACGAACCGCTATTCTAGCGTACCGACTTACATTTCAATATAATAACCCTATTCTGAACTCAACAATAAATATTCAGAAATTTAATTTCAACATATATACCATATTAAATTAATATAATACAATTTAAATTCGAAAACCACAAATTCTTTGATAATAAATTATTATTTATTATCGTATATATCAAATAAAATTCGATTTCAATTATATTTCGAGTTACATTAATTCGATATATTCTAAATTAAATTATATTCAATTATTAAATCGATAACTCAATATAAAAATTAATTTATATTATAAACTAAATATTTAAAACAAATATTAAATATTTAAAATTTACAGACCAAAAATCCGGGTCGTTACACACTCCCTCCAGATTAACTTAACCCATCCACTATTCCAATCGATTTACTTAACCCTATCCTTAGTTCAATATCAAACAATCCCTATGGACTAGATCTGGTTAAGTAGTTAAATTCATTACCATGTCCATTTATGGTTTGTAAAGGGCTAAACCTCATACATTACGCCTACAACATGTGGATGCTGGATATGTCGGTCGGGTCTGGGAAGTCTTATTCCATAGTTGGGCCTAACCTCGTGTCTCAGCCCGATTCGTATTTGCGTAATTAGACCTCCCACATTAGGTTCAACATTAGTGGCTACTAGATATGTCGGTCGGGTCCGGGTAGACTTCCACCACTAATGCAACCTAACCTCGTGTCATAAGTACAATTACAATTCCTAATTGTAATTACTAGACATTCCATTATTAATTAATCAATTAATTAAGCCTTTCCCTTTATAGGTGTTAATGTCCGCTTTGCTCGATAATTAGAATTATATGTCCAAAAATGTTCATATTCAACTTATGCCATTATTAACAGTTTTTCCCCCTTTCCTTAACTAGCGCCCTCACAAATTTGGCAGCATGCCTAGGCTAGACAATAGCCTAGACATAAACGATAATAGGAAAAATAATGGGAATATAACCAAAGTGATCATCCTGGCATAAACACAAACTAGAATGATAATAAGATGAACATACATACTGGCATGGACATGAAATTGTCATCATAACAAGGTGGACATAAAACTGATGAACGGTTGGCAGTCAATTGATTCTAACATAACTATGATGTCACATTAAGCATTGTAAGATCTAAATTAGCAATTTAGATGTCCAATCGGTTTAGATTTAACATGATAACACAAGGTGATAAATTAGATCACATAATTCAGATCTAGTGGTTAAAATAGATCTAACATGATAATACAAGGTGATAAATTAGATCACATAATTTAGATCTAGAGGTTAAAATAGATCTAACACCACTAAGGTGACATAATAGCATGTTTAGATCTAGAGTTTTCATGTCCAATTTACAACATTTCTAAGTTGATCGCAATATGACAAATGAAAGATGATTTACATACAAAATTAGATCTAATTGATGTTGCAACTGTCAAAATTAATAGATTTACATTCACCACAACATAGATACAAGTCAAGATCCACATAGGCAATATAATATAATAACCACAATTGCATTAGATCTAAAGAATTAGATCTATCATGACATAGTATAAGATCTAACAATAGCATAGATTCAAGGTTTACAACGTATCCAAATCACAGTCTTTCATAATTTACTTGTATTCATTTAAACCTAAAAATAACTAGAAACTCACAGTGTTAGGTTTAGAGAATAGAGAAAGAATGGATCTTGGATTTCTGGATTTGATTTGCCTTAGTTGATAGAAGAAGATAAGGAATCCAGTTCAATTCACACACCAGCAAAGTTTGGCCGCCATTGATTCTTTGTGAAGAAAACAAGAGAATTGAGGTATATTTATAGCTGCAGAACCCTCTGGAATCGACTGCCACATAAGCCCTAGGGTGAATCAAGTTGCGGGTCGCCTCCCACTTGGAAAATGGCCCGAATACACAGAAACTCCTATGGGCGCACTTTATAGGTGTGCCAGTGTAAAATTCCTTGGTGCACTTGTGAAGTGCGCTAGTTATACGTGGTTTGAATGTCAAACTTTTATCGTCCGTAACTTCTTCATATGTTATCTGTTTTACGCAAACTTGGTGTCTATCCTGACCAGAATTTTGAGATGGACGTAATGACATAGTCTGTTTCCCTTAATTCTTAATATTAAATTAATTATTATTTAATTTATCATCTTTAATGTTAACAAAATTATGAGGTGTTACATTCCCCCCCACTTAAAGGATTTCATGCCCGAAATCTCCAAGTTGAGAAGAATGCATATCCTACCATCCATCTACTCATCCATTAATCACTGACATCCATTGTCCTTAAGGATTTCTAATGCTTACATGAATATATGCAAATGTGTGTGTATATGTCCCAATACTAATTCGAAGATCAGGCGGTCTACTAATTCAGTTGACCTCCTTAATGCAATGTATGTTAGTGCCATGAATCCAATATGAATGCAAATAAGCCTATTATAACATGTAAGCTTTATATGTGTGCACACTCATTCATCCAAATGCAATATCCATATGCTAGTTCATCCATTTCCATCCATAAAAGAAAAGAAAATGCACACACATCCATATGCAGTATGAGAGTGATTAAGCCGATCTAGTGCCTAATGTGTGTGTATATGCATCCACAGGTAACTGTCTGCAAACACTTGCATCCACTTGCATCCATCAATCATAACACGTCTCAAACACATGTTTACATCCATAGGATTCCTATCAAAGGTCGAAAATACTATTGATAGGACATACTCTAATGATAGAAACAACTACTGATAAAGCTTTGGAAAAAGGAGTTAAGAACATACCCTCGAAAAGAAAAGGGTACAAAGCACGAATCTTGTCTTCGGTCTACCAACTTGCTTACTCAGCTCCCTCCTTTACCTTGGAGCCATGTGGCGCACTAGCAATGCAACTGGCTTTGCATTGTCCACCAAATATATATGAAAGTCGATCTCGCGCCCCAGAGGTAAACCCCGAACCTCATCAAAAACATCGGAAAAATCCCAGACCGTTGGAACAAATTGCAGATTGTCGATAGATGCATCAAGAGACTTTAGGAAACTAAGCATAACTAACCCTTGTTGGTCACACAAAATTTCGAGGGTTCTCCCATCCCTCTTCTCACAATCTAGAATGGGACCATACATGGTAAGCCAATCCATTACTAGAATCAACCCATAGCCCATAAACCCGAGCACATACGCGTCACATTCAAACTCAACGCCTAACATATATATTTTCAAACCCCGACAAATCATAGATAAGCAAGCCAAACCAACAATGGGGTTTGAAACAACTACGGGATCCACTACCATACTAGTAATTAAGTGCAGAGATTCAACTACAGAACTTGATATAAATAAATGTGAGGCACCAGAATCAAAAAGTGTTCTAATAGGATGGTTTGAAAGAGAAATTAAACCTTCCACAGAAATTTTTCTACCTCTATCAGGAGCACTGGTCGCGAGAGCATGCACCTGCCCTCCAGAATTTCCTGCCCTTTGACCTTGTCCCTGTAATCCCCGTTTCTTCGAGCACTCTTTGGCAAAGTGTCCGGCCTCTCCACAGTGGTAGCAAGAATTCTTCCTTCGCTTACAGCCTTTAACCAGATGACCTTCCTCCCCACAATGGTGACATTTTCTCTTATCCTTATCTTTATCAATTTTCTCTCCTTTCTTCTACTGTTGTTGTTGTTGTTAATGCTACCCCTTCTTGGGCCACAACTTCTTATTTTGCGACATCTCCTCAGCCTTCTTTTCTCCCTTGTCTTCCTCATGCATTAGGGCCATATTGACAAGCTTTTCAAAAGTGGCCCCCATTGGAATATGGGACATGGCTAAACCATGCAGAGGCTCATTCAACCCTTTAGCAAACCGCAAAGCCCTTTTGTGCGGCGTATCCACCAACTCTAAACCGAACCTTGCTAACTAGTTGAATTTATTCACATACTCTTTTATCGTCAAGTTTCCTTGTTTGAGTGCTAAGAATCTCTCCATCTGCATGCTTCTTTCAACTTGGGAAAGAAATTTCATTTCGAACCTTTGTCTAAAATCTTCCTAGGTTTCCACCGGACGTCCAGCCTGAGTGACTTCCCACCAAAATGAGGCTTCGTTCTTCAGTAGCCAGGCGGCTAATTGAACCTTCCTTCTATCCACTACTTCAATGATTACGAATAAATCCTTAGTCTCCTTGAGCCAATTCTGAGCTTCTACGAATGTCTCGTTCTCATGGAATGGCTTCCTTCCCGTAGCACGGAAGTCCTTGCAGATCTTGGCGAAGTTATCTGCTCTTGGAGGGGAAAGAGGAGGAATGACTGGTGCAACTGAGGGAGGAACATTTCGTTGGCCTTCGGCAGGTGTTGTGGCCTCAAAATATCTACGGAACCATCCGGGTGTTGTGACGCCCTCTGGGATATTAGGAATGTTTTGTTCCCCAAATATGCTGAAAAAGGAAAAAAGAAGAAATTTAGATAAAGGACCGAAGGATACTACATATGGCTTTTTGGGGAATGATTTTCAAAACAGACTTTTTTTTTGAAAATGCTTTCTTTTAAAACCTTTTTGATAATAATTTTCAAAAACTTTTATCTAATCTGGTAACCTTCGGCTCTGATACCAAGTGTGACATCCCATGTCCGTTAATGTCACTCATTAAGCGAATGCATTAAGTTTCGTGAAGCGTTATAGGTAAACAGACACTAAATAATTACAAGACAGATATAAATAAGACAACAGCGGAAATATAAATTTTTATTTCAACATAAATCATAATACTATGGTCTACAATACCATAAGTTTACAATAAAATAACTTTTGTCTTGCATCATCAGAGTACATAAGAATATAAAAAAACCATAATTCCCCAATTGAAAGAGTTAAGCCATAGTAGAGACAAGAACTTGAGCCGTACTTCAGAAGTAGCTCCTAACAAGGTGATATTTAAGTCCTAACTAAGCCTGAGTGTTTCCTCCCTGAGAACCTGGAGGGGGAACGGAAGAAAGAAGGAGAAACAAAAGGGTCAGACATAAAGTCTGGCGAGTTTAGTTACTTTTAGCCAGTAAATAAATAAAAGTAACATGATAGGCATATAAAGTGGATAAGAGAGATCACTACATAAATGGCTGGTGACAAGGTAGACAAGATAAGGTGTATACACTTCTCTAATGATTACTCTGCACTATTACTAGTATAACCAGAATGAGATGATCCCTTCCACTATAAGGTGGTAGACTTAGGGCATATGTCCAAAATATACTCTAACCACTACCCTAATCGATCGGCTCCCTACTCCATAGATACTCTGTGCCGACCCCACAGTAGGATGTATCACATCCTACAGTGGCAACCCTTTACTGATATGCACAGCCCCATATCTACTAGTGCCATGGTCGTCTTATCCTCCTCTACCCAGCTCATGCACGCACATGGCCCGGTCGGTTTACGCTGCCCACACCGTCCTCCATGTTTGGATCTCTCACAATCAGTTAATAAGTGTGTCACCTCTCCGCCTAGTACGGAGTATTTTATTTGATACCAACTCCGGGTTACTGACTGAAATGGATCCCACACAATATGATACAAGCTCTCCCCTTTGTATTGTATCCCCCACTAGGTTTTTCACTGACCATGTATACCACTGGGTGTCTTTAATTACATAGCCCTATTCAGTTATGCTTACTCTAAAGGTGTCTTTAATTACATAACTTTATTATTTTCTATGGTTATGTATACCACTAGGTTTCTTTAATTACATAACCTTATCGGGTTAAGTTCGTGAGCCTATATGTAAATATTACCCACCCCCTCCAGATTTACTTAACCCATCCACTATTCCAATCAATTTACTTAACCCTAACCTTAGTTCAATATCATACATGGATTAGATTTGGTTAATTAGTCTAATTCATTACCATATCCATTTATGGCTTATAATGGGCTAGACCTCCCACATTAGGCCTACAACGTGTGGATGCTGGATATGCTAGTCGGGTCCGGGCAGTCTTATTCCACAGTTGGGCCTAACCTCGTGTCTTAGCCCGATTTGTATTTGCGTAATTAGACCTCCCACATTAGGTTCAACATTAGTAGCTGCTGGATATGCCAGTCGGGTCCGAGCAGACTTCCATCACTAATGCAACCTAACGTTGTGTCATAAGTACAATTACAATTCCTAATTGTAATTACTAGACATTCCATTATTAATTAATCAATTAATTAAGCCTTTCCCTTTATAGGTGTTAATGCCCGCTTTACCCAATAATTTGAATTATATGTCCAAAAATGTTCATATTCAAATTATGCCATTATTAACCGTTTTTCCCCCGTTCCTTAACTAGCGCCCTCACAAAATTGGCAGCATGCCTAGGCTAGACAATAGCCTAGTCATAAACGATAATAGGGAAAATAATGGGAATATAACCAAAGTGATCATCCTGGCATAAACACAAACTAGCATGATAATAAGGTGAACATACATACTGGCATGGACATGAAATTGTCATCATAACAAGGTGGACATAAAACTGATGAACGGTTGGCAGTCAATTAATTCAAACATAACTATAATGTCACATTAAGCATAGTAAGATCTAAATTAGCAATTTAGATGTCCAATCGGTTTAGATCTAACATGATAACACAAGGTGATAAATTAGATCACATAATTCAGATCTAGTGGTTGAAATAGATCTAACATGATAACACAAGGTGATGAATTAGATCACATAATTTAGATCTAGAGGTTAAAATAGATCTAACACCACTAGGGTGACATAATAGCATGTTTAGATCTAAATATGAGTTTTCATGTCCAATTTACAACATTTCTAAGTTGATCGCAATATGACAGGTGAAAGGTGATTTACATACTGAATTAGATCTAATCGATGTTGCAACTATCAAAATTAATAGTTTTACATTCACCACAACATAGTTACAAGTTAAGATCCACATAGGCAATATAATATAATAACCACAATTGCATTAGATCTAAAGAATTAGATCTATCATGACATAGTATAAGATCTAATAATATCATAGATTCAAGGTTTACAACGTATCCAAATCACAATCTTTCATAATTTACTTCTATTCATTTAAGCCTAAAAATAACTAGAAACTCACAGCGTTTGGTTTAGAGAATATAGAAAGAATGGATCTTGGATTTCTGGATTTGATTTGCCTTAGTTGATAGAAGAAGATAAGGGATCTAGTTCAATTCACATACCGACAGAGTTTGGCCGCTATTGATTCTTTGTGAAGAAAACAAGAGAATTGAGGTATATTTATAGCTGCCGAACCCTCTGGAACCGACTGCCACGTAAGCCCTAGGGTGAGCCAGGTTGTGGATCACCTCCCACTTGGAAAAAGGCCCGATTACCCAATAACTTCTATGGGCGCACTTTGTAGGTGCGCCAGTGTAAAATGGCCTTGGCGCACTTGTAAAGTGTGCTAGTTATACCTGGTTTGAATGTCAAACTTTTATCGTCCGTAACTTCTTCATATGTTATCTGTTTTATGCAAATTAGATGTCTATCCTGACCATAATTTCGAGATGGACGTAATGACGTAGTCTATTTCCCTTAATTCTTAATATTAATTTAATTATTATTTAATTTATCCTCTTTAATGTTAACAAAATTACGGGGTGTTACATTATGACTCACACTCCGATGGGTGCTACGTTTGAGAATCTTGTTGAGAAAGCACTTATGCACGAGAAGGGAAGATTTTGTGGAAAGTAAAGCTGAGGTGGCTAAGGAAAATGTTAGAAAAAATGGTGGCCAAGAAAGTTAATAAGAAGAAGGGAGAGAAGCTAGAAAAAGCTCAGAGTAAGAAGGATGTTAAATGCTATGGATGCGGCTAGGGCTGTCAATGGGTCGTGTCGGGTCGGGTTCGGGTCGGGTTAAGTCGGGTTCGGGTTGATTTATAAACGGGTCGGGTCAACCCGTTTATTAAACGGGTCATATTTTTCCAACCCTAACCCGACCCATTTATAAACGGGTTGACCCGACCCGACCCGCGTAACCCGTTTAACTAAATGGGTCGTGTCAGGTCGTGTTGGGTCGGGTTTGCCTGTTTGACCCATTGATAGATATTGCCTACTAATATAAGCAACAAAAGAGCCAAATCACCAACATGCACACTGTTATATAATCACCAACATGAAACAAGTTGCAAAGTCACCAACAGACAACACATATGTAAAGCATGAAATCCCCATATTCAAAAATCATTTTCTATACATAAGTATATATTCCCATACTGCATAAATTAAAGACTACCAGTATGGAAGATATACAGTTGTTATAAGTAAAATATAACTAACAACATATAAGAATAAGCTGGTAAAATATAACAGCTTACATATACGAGCATACTGATTACTGCATACATAAAAGACTAACACTAATAGTATACATAAAAGGCTAATAGTATGGAAGAGATACAATATATAATCGGGTTTGGCGGGTCAAAATCGGGTTAGCGGGTCAACCCTAAACCCACCCGTTTATAAACGGGTCAAATTCGGGTTGACACGAAAATGACCCGCTAACTAAACGGGTCGGGTTAACCTGCTAATTTCCGTGCGGGTTTCGGGTCGGGTCACGGGTCGGGTAGGAAATTGACAGCCCTAGATGCGGCATGACATGCCATTTTGCGAGAGACTGCAAGAAGACTGCTAAGTAAGGGAGCTGCTTTAATTATGGATAGTCGGGTCATTACAATAGGAAGTGTCCTCAGAAGCAAAGGGTTAGGAGTTGGTTCATATGAATCATAGATGCATGCATTGGAGGAGGCTCAGGCTAGTGTTGGCCAGGGTAGAGGCAAGAAGGTCACAGTCGATGGTTTGATCACTCTTTATGACTTCCCAATTAGGACCTTATTCGATTCTAACACTTCACACTCGTTCATTTCTACTTCCTTAGTCGATTGTATGCACCTTAGTATATCTCTTGTTTCAGATCCAGTAGTAGTGGCAAATCCTATAGGAGGCTCATCTCATTTATCTATGATGTGTAAGGGTTTGATACTTTCGATTTTAGGCGTCGAGTTTGATTGTGACTCCTATGTACTGGGATTTTTGGGAAACAATATTATTCTAGGGATGGATTGGTTAGCCATGTATTGTGCCATTCTTGACTGCGAGAGGAGGGTAGTGAGATTGATGACTTGTCATGGTAGGGCCCTCGAGATATCTTGCAACCCGCAAGGGTCAGTCATGTTGAGCTTCTTACTAGATACTTCTATCGATGATCTTAAGTTGGTACCCATGGTGAGAGATTTTCCGGACGTATTTGAGGAGGTGAGAGGATTACCTCCGAGACGAGAGATCGACTTCCAGATTTATTTGATAAAGAATGTTAATTCTATTGCATTGCATGTGCGTCATATGGCTCTGAGGGAAAGGAGGGAACTGAGTAAGCAGGTGTGTGAGCTGTTAGAGAAAGGCTTTATTGGATGGAGAATATCTGAGTGGGGAGCACTAATCGTTTTTACTACTAAGGCAGATAACTCTCTCCATTTATAAGTAGATTAAAGAAAATTAAACAAACTCACGAAGAAGAATCGACACCTACTCCCTCGGATTAATGATTTATTTGATTAGTTGATGGGTGCTTCCGTTTTCTCTCGGTTAGATTTAGTTATTGGGTTTCATTAGCTTCGGGTTGCAAATGATAGTGTGGATAAGACCTCTTTTAGGACTCCAGATGATTTTCCGATTGCCTGGTTATGCCTTTTGGGCTAACCAATGCATCGGTATATTCTGTTGATTTAATGAGTCGAGTGTTTATGGAGTTCCTAAATAGGTTTATGTTTGTGTTTGTTGATGACATCTTAATATTCTCAAGAGATGAGGATGAGCATGTGTTACATTTATGAGAGGTTCTCCGTACTCTCGTGCCTATCAGTTGAAGGCGAAATTCTCGAAGTTCCACTTTTGGCATAAGGAAGTTAGACTCTTGGGGAATGTAGTTTAAGAGATGGTATAGTGGTGGATCCCTCTAAAGTGGTTGTTGTGCAAGACTAGAAAGCCCCCAAGAATGCGATTGAAGTGAGGAGCTTTCTGGGTTTGGCAAGGTTTTATCAGAAGTCTATTAAGGATTTTGCATGGATTTTAGCTCTGCATACCCGCCTTACTAAGAAGAACTTGGTATTCTCATAAAACATGAATTACGAGGATTCCTTTATGTGATTGAAATGTGATTGAAAGAGGCACTTGTTACCGCTCCAGTGTTGACTCTCCCAGACGGATCTAAGATGTTTACAGTGTATATAAATGATTGTGGTACGGGGTTGGGAGCAATCTTAATGCGAGAGGGTAGGGTTGTTTACAAGGGGAGCAGACATCTAAGGATACATGAGAAGAATTATCCTATCCATGACTTAGAGCTAGCAGCTATTGTTTTCTCCCTTAAGTCTTGGAGGCACTACTCGTTGGGCGATAGGTTTGAGTTGTATACCGATCATAAGTCTCTTAAGTATTTATTCTCACAAAAGGATCTTAACTTAAGGCAGCAACATTGGATGGAGTTTCTATCTTCTTACGATTTCGATAATTCTTATATCTCATGGAAGGGGAATGTATTAGAGGATGCTTTGAGTAGGCAAAGTACGACTTTGAGTCTATTTTTCATAGAGTGGCAAGGTTTGGAGTTTATCTCATCTTTTGATTTTAGACCATCTGCGGATTATACACCAGGATTATTAGCATCGCTTGAGGTATAACCTACTCTATTGGAATAGATTAGATCCAATCAGCGTGAAGATCAAAACCTAGTTGATATGTTGGACTGGTTAGGTAGAATTGAGACCTCTAGGAACCTTTCTAGATACTCAATTAATAAGAGATGATGGCTACGTTGTGATGGCGGGTTATGTGTACCCCGCACAGGAGATGTGACGAGTGTGGTATTATCGAAAGCCCATCACTCTCGGATGACCATCCATCTGGCAGGAGATAATGTATAGGGATATGAAGAGGATCTTCTATTGAAAAGGGATGAGAGAGACGTGACAGATTTTGTAACAAGATGTGTAACAACCTGCCCGTAGTGGGCCTATATTTCGACCCAAAAAGGTGATCGAAACTTAGAGCCATTCTAAACGGATCGTTGGTTCCCATAAGGAAATGGTATAACAGATAGAACAGAGCATACTAAAACGAAATCAGAATCTCACACAACGAAAGGGATAAAATATAATAACTTAAAATAGATGTTTCTTCAGTTTAAACCACCATAAATATAGTTGCAACGAGTCTCATGCAATAATTGGTACATCATAATTAATTATCTTAACATAGTAATACTGCCATAATGCCTAATAGCTATGGTTCATCCATCATTAGGCCCCATCATCGTTTTGTCCATCGAATCTCTACCCCACTTGTTAACCTGTTGGATATGTTAAGGAGAGTGGTCAAAACATAAAGTCCTGTGTGATTGAAACTAATATTTTCTTAAAGACCATACCCTAGATTTGGCAGGTTATATATGTCAAGGTATGTTTACGAAACACACAAGCACAAACGTAGACAAAGAAGTATTTATCCAATGAGGTGGATATCTAAATCATCATTTAAGACCTCCATTAGTGCATTTAGGTTGGAGACCTGATGAGATGCACATTCTCGATCACTTAAGGCCCATTCTAACATATTTATTAAGGGTGGATTCTCATGATCTCTTATGACCCTAAGGAGGACCCTAGCACTACACCAAAACAGAAATTTAGCACACCAGGATGCAAAATTTTGATATGGCTTAAAGTCTCATCAATTTTGCTATAGCTCATAGCCGTATCAAATTTCCTTTGCTACCGTATCAAAATTCCTTTATGATCTGCATCACGTCCAACACCTAAATCTAATCCTACATCTTGAAATCTCCAGATCAATTCATTTGTTACGGCCTTAAGTAGGGCTTGCAATTAGAACTGAGAACCGAAAACCCGAACCGAACTGACCTGAAAAGACCGAACCCGAACCACACCCGATGGGTCTCGGGTCGGGTCTAGGTGATGAAATATACCATCAAGACCCGATCAAACCTGAACCGCATAGACCCGATCCGAAAGACCCGACCAAAAAACATTGAAATATATGTATTTTTAGTGTTATTATTCAATCGGACCCGAACCGACTCGAACTTCAACCCAACCTGACCCGAACCGAAGCTCGGGTTGGGTCCATATTTTTGAAATGTATAATTTAGACCCGACAAAACCCGACCCGCTTAGAACCGAGACTCGCCGGGTCGGGTATGAGTCCATCGGGTCGGGTCTAATTGCTACCCCTAACCTTAAGCCATATCAAATCTGCATCTTATTTTTGCTCTTCATTCCCTCGCTGTTTTTCATTTCTTACTATCAATCCTTAAATCAAAATTCAACCCATGTTGTCATCCCCTTATTTCTATTGTCAGTTTCTTCTGCTGCCTCCTGCATTCTCAGTACGTTCTTCACCCTTTACCCTAGCTTTCCTTATTACTGGTTTTGTCGTGCTTGCTCCTCAATCAATTCCCACACGCTTTATTTCAGATATATTTCTCTCTTTTTCCGGTTCGTCTGGTTTTGATTCAACTCCTTCCTCTTTCATCTTGTGAATCTAGATCTGCCTTATTATCCTCCTTTGTCCTATCTTCCACTACAGGGGGTCCTACGAGACTCTTCAGCTAAGTGACCTTTTGTTTTCAGTATTGGTGAGGACTGGTCAAAGACGTGGTT
This sequence comes from Allium sativum, assembly GCA_030737875.1. NCBI lineage: Eukaryota > Viridiplantae > Streptophyta > Magnoliopsida > Asparagales > Amaryllidaceae > Allium > Allium sativum. Next base: position 389,507,828 of record CM060912.1, on the reverse strand, counting down.
GTCCTTCTGAAGCACTGATTCATTACTAGTTGTTCTTTCTACTGTGCGTGGGTGGTAAGAGGCTTTTGATATTCTTTTGGGGGGGTTTACTATTTTTTAAGGGTTTCTATGTGGATGTTTGGATGGAATGCCTCAATTTTCTTTCTTAATGTAAGCTCATTGTTCTAGAATTTTTATCTTCACTTCATGTCATTTCATTGCTAAGCTATTTGATTTTTGCAAGGAAGTTGTTTCATTGTTAAGTGGTCTTATCCTTTTTTTTTGCAACATAGGAATAATTGATAAATTTTATAAGAAATAAATACTTTTAGGATCTACCTATGACAAATACTGCTATTTTAATCTTCCAAAACTATTTTACCATGATTTAAATTGAGTCATAAAATGTATTTACTTATGATATGCGTTCTATAGGCATAAATGATGTCAATCTTATACCTGTTAGTGTGCTAATTGAAACTTCTACTGCACCAATTGTACTTTACTCTTATTATCACGGGCTAGCCATTCTTATCTACTATGCATACTTCCCTTGTAGGCAAGTTATTGACAATGCTCATAAAAGTGCTAAAGGATCATTGATAACCTTGAAGAATAACTTGATCAATGAGTTGAACCCATTCTTCAAACTCCAAAGCCTAAAAAGTTACCTGATTAGATCTAAAGTGTGCTGACTTGACATAAGGACAAAGCTTGGTGAGGAAATTGTATTTTTTTAATGAATCAAATCCTAGCTTGTGAGTCCAACACATTCAAATTATATGTATTTTTTGTTCCCCGTTGTTCTAGTTCTACACTTGTTGTTCACTCATTGTTTCCAATATTATGTTACCCGTGAGTTCAAATTGATTAGTTGTATTTATGCTCTAGATTTTGGATGCGCCATTTTTATGTTCACATCTAACTTGCTTATAGGATATGTTCACATCTAAACATCCTATATTTTACTTTCTTTATCATTATTGGAACAACAACATGATTTCTCTCCCACTTTCTTATCTTTTCTGTTATTATATATGTGTTTATGCCTATAAATGCTTCAAAACTATAATCTAACTATATCTAAACTTATCTCTCTTTATGTTTGGGTTGTTAAAGCAAACAGTAGACCGAATCCTGAGCTTGCTTGCACTGATGGTAATTCACCTCTTTGCATTGTTGTCAATTTGCTTGCACTAATATCGATTATGTTGTTCCGTACATGCTATCATACTATCACTAAACCAATTTATTTTGGAAGAATCATTTAAACTTAAAATGACTATGTATCTTGCGATATAATAATGAAATGAGCTAGAACAGTGGCATGTAGGTTGCATTATGAAGAATGCAACATAAAATAAAAGCAACCAAATTTTTGTTAAAGACACATCATTGTAAATCTTTTGTAGTGTAGAACATTTATTTCGTTTTGACATGATATTATAATCACATAATGCAAGACATTTTTGTGAAAAAAATAGAGTTAAATTTGCCAGTAGCGTGAATTGTAAATTGCTAAGGCAGTTAATGGATACGTTAATTATTTGATGTCAATCATACTAAGAGATGTAGATATGAGGTATCCAAAAAGGATTTGGGATGCCGATGCGAATATGACACACCTACAGCGAAAAGTACCCATTGATAAATCAATATAATGCAATACAAAATAAAACATCAAATCAAGAAAAAATAACATGACTCTGAAAATTTAATAATCCCTATCATTTGTAATCATACTTTGATTTAGTAACACAATATAAGAATTTCTACTCGAATCTAAATCAAAATAGAACTTTTATGTACGTTGCAATGTAAGAATGCATTATGAGGAATGGAATTTATTTTCTGAAAAAATATTAAGGAGCTGCTCTGTAAATTAGGGAGTTGGAGGAATGTTTGACCTTATTTGAGAAGAAAGGTGAAAATATAATATCCATTTTGAAGAATTGGAATGCATATGCTGCATTACGACATTTATATTTCATAGATGGTACATATATGCATCATCATAAAAGAATGCAATTTTATGGATAACCAGTTAGAAAAGGCAATTTGCTTGTGATTCATGACAATAAAGGAATGGAGGAATGGAAATCATATTGAAGAGCTAAGTTCATATATATATATATATATATATATACACACACACACATACATACATACATATATATGAGTATTTAGTCGGGTTAGATATTTCTTAAAATATATCCTCATAGTATAACACGAATGCACAAAGCATTATATACATATATATACATATGTAAATGGCTATAAATAGCCACGACTGGAGAATTCATCTGAACCAGTCGATTGGTTCAGAACAGACCAGTCGACTGGTCAGAGAAATTCTGCCCAGTAACGACTAGTTTCTACAAGTTTTAAATATATACGATTTTCACTATTTTTAACCGGTTGACTGGTGATTTACAGACCAATTGACTGATTCGAAACAAAGCCATTTTTATGAAAGGTTGTCATTCTTCATGAAGGGGTTTCTCTTCATTTCTGAAAAGAAATGGGTGCTTCTCATTGATTAAACTCTTCATGAAGGATCACAACCTTTTAACTAATGTATATACACTTCAAACTCCGTTTTCTAATTACTAATTCTTACCGATTCTTATCAAGTCTCACTATATATCTTGATATATATTCTTGCATTCAAAAAGCTCTCTCAAATATTAAAATTGCTTGTTGAATCATTGAATATGTTTTCATATCTCTTGATTTAGTAAGCAATACTTCCTTCAATCTTCACATACATGTTATATACTTGAGGATAAGATTATAGGAAGGGTGTACTTAATCGTTGGCTATTCAGTGTTTCAAGAACACAAGAAGAAATCGAACTCTTGTAAATTGTAAAAGTCCTGTGTTGGTGCTCAGGCGAGAAATCCTTGTTGGGGCTCGAATTGATCCTTGTTGGGGCTTGGATTATTGTGAACCTGTTCCTCCGAGTGAAGAGAGGGCATTCATAGTAGAATTCTAGAAGGAGTCTGGGACTGGACGTAGGATGGGAAGTCCGAACCAGTATAAATTCCTGGTGCCACTTTACTTACTTCTTTTACTTATTTGTGATTTTCTATATCGTTTAGTTTTACTTGCATAACTATTGTATTAGACAAGTTAGTATATCATTGTTAATTTAGCTATATTCCATATATAAAGATCCTACAAAAAAGTCACAAGAAACGACTTTTCACTTATACGTTCTAATTGTTAGATGATAATGCAAGTGCAACTAATAAGCCACAGGAGTCGGATGACGCTATTCTGAGAATTGGTTAGTTTTTCCCCCTCTCCTACTGTATTACTAAGAAAAGTTCACTGGGTAATTTTTTTGTGTTACACATTAATTTTGATGTATTACTAGGTAACCACTTGAGTACTAGTTATGAAGATGATCTAATATCATATAAAAAACTGAGTCAACTCGACTCAAGAATAGGAAACATATAGGGTGTTTTTGGCTAAAATGTATATTATATCATGTGGCTAAAAGAAGTTAGCTCAACTCAAGAATAAGACAAACATTTCTTTTTCTGGTCATCTGTTTCTTACCATAATTAATGTGTAATAATATAATAACAGGTAAAGAGAATCTATGTGCCTCTACCAGATGATAATGTTAGGAAACTATTACTCAAAAATCAACTCAGAGGCCAAGAATTTTCTCTCCCTGGTAAGTGCGTATGCTTACATAGCGTAAATGATGTCATTTCAATATATGTTCCATATTAATTGAATAATAATACTTGTGATTCCCTGATATCTGAACAATATTTTCTAAAACTACTCATGTGTATGTTGTTTGCGTAAAACATACTTGTTATATCTGGTTATATGGCTTTGACACTTTTTCCCCTCTTCCAAGTAAGGATATGGAAAGACTTATAAAGGACACTAAAGGTAGGCCGCTGATATCGTAGATAACCAAAAGTCTATAGATACATTGTTAATTTTTTATTTATTTTACATGCCATATCTCCCATATAGGTTATTCTAGTAGTTATTTGCAAGCCCTATGTGAAGAAACTGCAATGACGCTAATAAGAGAACTAGATCCTCAACATATTCTTGCCATCAAACCAAATCAGGTAAAAGAATAATTCATATCTCAGTAATGAAAGAAAGTAGGAGAGTATTTGTTTCTCATAGAAATGAAGTAAAAATAAATAGGAAGATTTGGAGATAATAGCCTTCTTTAAATGATCATTTGTTGGTATTTGAGCAATTTGTTTCTTCAGTTACAGCCTCCGTAATATGAAAACTTCAAGAAAGCAAGGGTTTTCATTAGGCCAAGCTTGCAGATAAGTAGGTGGGAAGAACTTGAGTGTTGGAACGAGAAATTAGGTTCAAATTGATAGACAAGTTAATTAATTGATAGATAAGAGTGTGTCGTAGAGACCAAAATAGTCAACTTCAATGACTTGAACAGTTGCTATCACACACTATGATCCAAGGTTGAATGCATCCCAGTCGCTCGAGCTGGCTTTTCTCATTGCATAGAGGCTTAGAAAGAAGATCGTTACCTCAAGATATTCCTTTGGACATTAGAAGCAGAACAAGTTCTAATATACATATATTTACTTTATTTATAAATTGGCATGTGGTAGAACTTAGTACTACCCATTTTTGTAAAAAAATTTAAATTTTGGAAAATAAGCAGTGTGTAGTGTGTGCCTTTAAGTTATTGTCTAAGTTAATGGCATCATTCCTTGCTTCTATCAGAAATTTGTAAGGTAATTTATTGTTCTTATCTTTTCACTTTGCATGTGCCCTACTTTTCTTTAATGAATTTGCTGTAATGATTTTTATATTATATCATATGCTAATTGTAATTTTTTTAAATTAGCTACGGTTCATGGTCGTATCTAATTTTCAATTGGATATGGCTCTTGGATGTATATCATTGAAAATTAGATGTGGCTCATTGCCGTATCTAATTAAAAATTAGATACGGTCATAAGCTGTATCTAGTTGAAAATTAGATAGAGTATTGAATTGTATCTAATTCATCATTAGATACGGCTTAAGGCCGTGTCAAATGTTTAACACGTGAAAATTTGATACGACCCTGAGCACTGCCTAATTACATTAGATACGACCAAAACACTATCTAATTTGCATTTCTGGTGTAGTGTAGCCACTTAATACCCCATCCTAGTATGTCAACATTCTTAAGTATATATATTCTCATAAGTAATATGAGAAATAACAACTCGTTGCTTAGTACCGATTTAGGGTAGGCCCACATACAGCCATTTAAGACCCCTCCGGCGGACGCCTCATGTTACTACTTAACTGATATTATGGTAGAACACCTATGCCTCTTAATTACCTTAAATAGTTAGTGAATTAAATAACATGCTGCGTTCCACATATACCAAATTTGTCCCTAGGTTGGCCCTCCCTAAGCTCCTAGAGAAAGTGGTCATTCTGGTAGACTACCCTACTCCGTTATCGCCATGTTTAACCACTTTTAGAGAAGGAGGACCCATAGACTTACTTCAAATCTAATAAGGGAAGGTCCCATGTCTTTGGTCCAAATCCAAGGAATAAACCTTCAGAATGGTTCTAGTCCTAGCCTCTTAAGACCCAAACTAGATAAGAAGAAAGTCAGCCACTTAAGACCTTCTCAAGGTGCAGTAAACCTACCTATTTACACGCATAACAGTTATATATATATGTATGTATGTTGTGTACACTAGACTTCTCACATTAAACCATCTAACTGTAGATGCTGGATATGCCGGGCGGTTCTGGGCAGGCTTCTACTATATGTGGACTTAACCTCGTGTCATGGTGTAATAAATTATATGACCCATGGCACCCAGACCTCTCATATTAGCCAAACCCACTTGTGGATCCTGGATTTTCCAGTTGGTTCCGGGCAGACTTCTACCATAAATGACGAGTAACCTCGTGTCTGTGTGTCATTTTTTTAATATATAAATAAGCCATTTTATACGCACACACAAACAACAATTTATATGGGGACATTTCAAATTCTAACCTTATTCTAATCGTATTTATTACGTCATTAATACGTTGATTGCGCTAATCACGCTATATAAGTAGAATATTTAATATGTATAATAAACACTAATTTTGTATGAATGAAGGAACGTTTTAATGGTGTAAATTGTCAATTTGGTCTGCGTTAAAGGCATATAAGTTAACTCCCACATCAAACCGCTAAATACATGGCATAATGACATAATTAATGATACCAATAATGGGGAAAATACAAAATAATAATTAAAACTTGCATCCTAGGCTTATTAGAATAATTCAAGTAATGAATCAAGAATAAGGTGTAATTTTCCTACATCATATATATATGCATATATATATATATATATATACATACATACATATACATGGACCTTTATTTATCTAATTTACCCTTTCTTATGTTGTACACAAAAGCATTGATATTTGATTTGTTTCAAATCTGAATACGTTCAAATTATCCATTTAGAATGGAAATCCAAACCTATTCAAATAATAAACCTAAATTAAGTCTGAACCTTTTTTACATCACAAACACTTTTAAATAAAAAGGATAAATCAAATCAAACAAAAGTAAACCACCCAAAATGTTCTTCATCCATAACCCAAACAAATTCACAAACCCAATACTTGTTGACAATTTTTTGCGGAACAAATATAAAAATAGGAGATTTGAGGGTTTACAGTTTGATATTATCGTTAATCCAAATCTTCCTTGGCATACTAATTCATATAAGAATCTACAAAATTTAGAATATGCCTAAATAGTTGTTATTTCCACTCTCAAGGATTTGACTGTAGGAAATGACACGGATTTGACGATGTTTGCCTATTAGATCTGAAAATCTTCAAGAACGGACACGATTGCGAACTCCAAACCCTTAGAAATATATATATAATTAAATAGTTAAAATTCTTATATATATATATCTTATGATTCCAGATTCATATACTACTCAAATCTATAAGAAAAGAGATTAGAAAAGAAAATAGATTTAAGAGAGGAAGAAGAAGACCTATAACATATTTCTCTGGAATCAATGGCAGAACGGAGGCAAGGAAGGAGACTAGGTTTAGGTCTGGAGTTTAGGGTGTTATTTATACGGGTGTGTGTGTGAATAATAGCCATAGGATTATTTAGATTAACTCCCAACTGTTAATCTATGAATAAACCCCAAAGAAACCAACCCGAACCAACCAGAATTGGGCACCGGAAGCACCAGGCGGTCGACACCCCTTATGAAGGGCGATCGACTCCTCATAGGAAAAAATGCCCAATGATCCTAGTGGCGCGTGTTATTAATAATTTATTTATTGCTTGCCTCTTATTACCATTCCTTTTCCTTATGTGACATATTCTTTGTCCCCTTGTCTATATCTATTTATCTGAAATTCAAATCCACCTAAGAGAATGTTATTATTGTCCAAATTACGTCGTTTATCCTTTAGATATATATATATATATTATTAATTCAAATACATATATATATACACACACAAATTTACTATATTATTTCATTAAATTGTAACTTCTTCATACAGACACCGTTTTAAACACATTATATATGAAAACTTATCAAAATTTCATCACAAACACAAATAAAATATTTTTGTGGCCAAATTCTTAATACTGCAAAATTTCATTTTTATGCCCATTAATAAATATTAAGTTATCGCTAATTTTCATTATTTATTATTAATTTGTTTAGGTATATTTTTACGGGGTGTTATATCCCCTCCCCCGGGGCTTAAAATAGATTTCGTCCTGAAATTTGTCTAAAGGGGCAAAAAACACAACTCGCTCTAAACAACCATGTTATACGCCCAATGTTATTTTAAATACATCCATAAAATGTCCATGAGTCACAATGATTTTGCACTGTAGACTTGCCCTGCAGATTTACTAAAATGAGAACCTATATTTTACGTATTGATCAATCGAAAAATACTTATATTTTATTCCCTAGTGGTCTGATCATTCTCAGATTTTAGGATATTGTTCATGGGGATGTGAGACATGTCTGTGATTTTTTCGAATTCTAGTATGACCATTTGGCCCTTGAGTTTACTATATAGGCCATAATTTTGATAGGGACCAAATCAGGTGCTAAGGTCAATTCCATTGGATCAAAATGATTATTTACGATTCCGTAGAGTGGCCACACGAAGGATTTGGTTTAGCGGTTTATAAGGAATCACTGTTTTAAGTTTTAGATTGTGTTTAAGCAGACTGGTCAACAACTAATGGGCTGGTCAGCCAAACCCATTAGACCTATGGCCAGTAGATATAAATAGGGGGACTTGGGAAGAGAACTAGGGTTACTCTCTTCATTCTAAACTTCAGGTTGGGCAACTGTGATTCCCCGGTTCAACTTGAAACCCTATTTCTCCTTTTTTTTTCAATCAGATTCATTGTAGATTGCATCTAGATGATAAATCATCATCAAGGAAGGTTAGATCACATCATATTGCATCAAATTCAAGGGGTTTCAGCGCTGTCCAAATCCGGTCTCATTGAATCTTCATCAAACCTAGAAATTGATAAGTGATAGATATCTCTCTCACGGAAGCTACGGATTGTATGGATAAATTAGGATCATATTCATATGTTTCATGTTAAAGTCACCTTAGATCTGATCATATATGTTTAACTCAAATTTAGAAACCCTAGGAAATTTAATCTGATCATATTACCAGATAAATGTTAGATTAATCATGTTTATTCATATGTTTAGATCCAAATCATGCTAGATCTTATGTTTACTATATGTTTATGGATTGTTCATATTTGTATGATCATTACTGTATGGATTGATGTTTGTTTTCATTGCATTGCTTGAGTTGTATGTTAGATTGTTTGTCATATAATCATAGGATAGAAGAACGTAGCAAAACGGAGGTTCAGATGATCGGATTCAGATGAAACTTGGAGGTGGCACTCTGGATGACTTGGAAGTGAAGCACGTATATTTTCATGCCATAATACCCTAAGTATATGGGTCGAGACCAACCCATAATCGAGGGTCCTATGGGGTTGGCTCCTGTTGGCGTGGAACTGGATCAATGAACAGATGTTGTAGGTGAATTTTCAAGTCATTTGGAAATGTTTTGGACCGAGTCGAAAGTTGATTTCTCGAGACGGGAATGGACATGCAAAAGCTTCATAAACGAATGTCTAAACGATTGGAGAATGGGTCGATAAGATGCACTTGAGGTGATAAAGGACCATAGTATGACTCTTAGATAAAACTGGCTAAGTGCATGGGTCAGCACCGACCCATGGGGGTAGGTCAAATGGGTGTGAGCTTTTGGCGGCATGATGATGGTGGCTTCCTGATGTTGCTGGTGAAGTTTGGATTGAAATGGACTTCATATGATTGATGTGTAACACAAAGATGGATGATGCTTCGATTGTGAACTCACGATGGAGTGGTCGGGGCCGGATTGATATGAAACTGGTCGTGATTCGATATACCAGTACGAGGATGGATTAACGGAATGTGGTAATGGAACGGCTCGAGGATTGGATTGAGTCACCAAAGTGAAAGGCTTGATAGATTGATGTACCAAAGAGTAATTGGTTATAGAAGTGTTCTAGAAGACTCAAAGTAGGGGTATTATGGGGATGCCCATTAGGATCAGATTCGAGAGATCGTGTACCCTAGGAAGTCATGATCGGCCTAGTTGTTGAGAATGGAAAGGACAAACATACGAGTCACTATGGCGTATGGTAGTTTGGCTAGAACCGGGGTTTCTCTATTAGCCCTTTTGATGTTGAAATGCAAATTCGATAATTAATGGATTCACGACTATAGACGGTGACAGCTAGGATATTGGATGCTATGGATGTTATGATTAATAATGTATGCTTTCTTCTCTATTTTCTCTGGGTAGGCTATCACTACATGTTAACGAAAAGGAGCAGGATCTGGGTTGTTCTTTTCTATTTCTGATGAGACACGTGATGGATTGTTTTCATGTGTTAACTTGATGGTTACTTGGCAGATTGGAGGGTCGATCCACCTATACTCATATTATCCTGTGTAACTGTTGTTAGCTATTTTACCTCTCATTAAGATTGTTGTCTGACTCAAGGTTTTATGTATCCCTTTTAATACCTTGGGTTGTTCACCAATTTGATGGCGGGAAGACTGAGTAGCAGGTAGTAGGTTTGGTGTCGGTGTAGCTATGCAGCGACGAGCATGAGGTTGGTGTATTATTACTACTTACTATTTAGCTATTTATTTTCAATTTCCGTTATGTGTTGATGTTATTGAGACTCTGAAGGATGTAGTGAGGCATTTGTATTCAGAGATTCATGTATCGAGATGTATTGTACCCAAGATTCTATAGTTTATGGAAATTTGATTCTTTGTTCAGTTATGCTTCATTCCTATATCCTATTGTATACTTTATTATTATATATTATCCATGCGTTGTGAGTTATACGACAGGTTATGTTTTCGAGTTACTTTACCCTGATGATCGTTTCGTATCGGCCTGACATGCCATGTAGCGCACCTTTTCGTTAGTTCGGTGCAGGAGGTACGAGGCATTCATCACATTTGCTACCAGAGCTTTGGTAAATTGATTTTACCCAAATTTCGCAAGCATATAAACATATGAGAGACGTATTTGTAATTTTTGATGGATGATTACTATATTATATAGTATAGTAGGTTAGTAAGTACTTGAACACTAACGTAGCTTTCTCCAATGTGAATTAGCTTTCGTTTCAGAGTAAGGATGAGTCAACGAACTTCGAGACTCGCTGCTAGGAATGAGCTTGCGACTGGAGGGGTAGGCGACGATAGCCAATTGAGAGCTGTAACTGTCATTCTCGGTTATCCTGCTATGTTCAAGGCCATGATCACAACGATCATGAGGAGGATGCCCACTCCAGAAGCAGTGGTAAAAAGAGGTGTTCATGTGCAGGCACCTAGGGTTATTGATTTTGCGAAGTTCTGTAAGGACTACGCTTCTCTAGGTAGCAAGCCATTTATTGGGACGGAATTGACCGTTGAAGTTCAAAATGGTTAGATACTTGTGTTTGTATTTTTGGAGACTTGGGAATTGACGATGATACTAAGCAAAAGCCTGCATCACGGCAGCTGAAAGGACGAGCAATGAATTGGTGTATGCTTCTCTAGGTAGCAAGCCATTTATTGGAATGGAAGCAGCTGTTGAAGTTCAGAATTGGTGGGATACTTGTGTTCATATTTTTGGAGACTTGAGAATTGACGATGCAACTAAGCGAAAGCTGGCATCAAGGCAGCTGCAAGAACGAGCAATGAATTGGTGGAATTCTATTACGTTGGAAATTCTAAAGGATCATATAAATTGGGATCAATTGAGAACTAAGTTTGAGAAGAAGTTCATTTTACGGTCCAGAAATTGATGTTGTTTAAGAAATTTTTTGAGCTTAAGCAAGGAGGTCGACTAGTGTTTGAGTATGAGGCCGAGTTTGAAGGTTTATCTAAGTATGCTCGTTCGTTTATCGAGATTCCTTATCAGAAGAATGAGAAATTCATCATGGGATTATATGAGAGTATTGGGAAGCAACTTAGCTACCATATTGATGACTCTTTTGAGAAATCGGTCGAGAAGGCATTGAGAAAGGAAAGCCTGTTTCCGCAGAAGGCTGAGACGGTTGTTGAAAGTAAAAAGGTGGTGATAATAAGAAAAAATGGAATGGTAAAAGAAAACAACAACAAGGAAAGAATAGCCAGAAGAAGCCAAAAGGTGAAATCACTTGTTATAATTATTAGCAGAAGGGCCATCTTTCCAAAGATTATAAGAACGCGAAGGTGGAAAAGAAGTGTTTTAACTATTATAATCCAGGGGATATGAAGAAGAATTGTCCAGAACCACTGAGAGATAAGAAGGCTGTGAGAGCGTATGCTTTTGAGGTTGTTCCGTCTTCTTCGAGGGGTCTGACTGCGGAGGAGAAGGGAAAGAATGTTGTTGTGCAAGATACACTTTCTATCCGTGATGTTTCAGTTCGAGTTTTGTTTGATACTGGAGCATCGCATTCTTTTATTTGTAATGAGCTTGTTAGCAATTTAGGTTTAGAACCTGAAATCGTTGATAAACCATTAGTCATGACAAATCCAGTAATGGGTTTGTACAACCTTTGTATTCTTTGTCACAGTTTAGTTTTATCGAGTCATGGTTGCTCTTTTGTGTGTGATTGTTTTGTTTTAAATTTCCCTGGGTTTAGGATTATTTTAGGCATAGAATGACTCAAGAAATATGCAGCTATTGTTGATTGCGAAAGGCTCGAGGTGACAATCAGGAATGTGGAAGGGTGAACGATTGTGATACATTACCTGCTAGAGGATGAAGTTTTGGTTAGCTTTTCATATTCGCTTGTGATTCCATAGGATGGGGTTGTGTCAATCGTACGGGAGTTTTCTGATGTGTTTAATGAAGTCAGAGGGTTGCCGCCACATCAAAAGATCGAGTTTTGGATTGATTTAGTGGATGGAGCCAAACCTATTGTTATGCCGCTTAGGAGGATGACGCCTAAGGAAAAATAAGAGTTAGAGGTAGGATTCATTCGGAGAAGTGTATCCGAGTGGGGTGCACCTGTGGTGTCTGCAACCAAAGCTGATGGATCATTGCGATTATGTGTGGATTATTGTGAGCTGAATTAGGTAACCAAGTAGAACAAGTACCCGTTGCCAAGAATAGATGACTTGTTTGATCAGCTTCACGAAGTCAAGGTGTTCTCCCAAATGGATTTGGCAACAGGATTTCACCAATTGAGAGTGTCTAGGGATAGTGTGTCGAAGAGTGCTTTTAAGACATCATCCGGATTTTATGAGTAGCTGGTAATAGAATTTGGATTGACTAACGCGCCAGCATATTTTGTGGATTTTATGAATCGTGTTTTAAGGGATCAGTTGAATAAGTTCGTACTTGTGTTCGTAGACGGCATATTGGTTTACTCAAGGAATGAGGAAGAACACAAGACGAACTTGAGAATCATTTTGGAAATATTGCAAAAACATTAGTTGAGAGCTAAGTTTTTGAAGTGCCACTTTTGGAAGGAAGAAGTGATATTTTTGGGTCACATCGTGTCAGGACAAGGAATAGCTGTAGATCCCTATAAGGTAGCAGCAATCCAGGTTTGGAATCAGCACAAGAATGCAACAAATGTTAGGAGTTTCCTTGGTTTAGCTAGATATTATCAACGATTTATCAAGAATTTCTCTAAGACAGCTGCACATTAACCAAACTGACGAAGAAAAATCAAGTCTTCATGTGGGATGCGAATTGTGAGTAAGCCTTTGGAATCCTGAAAGAGAGACTGACGAGTGCTCCTATGTTGACTATTCCAAATGGAAGTGAAGAGATGGTAGTATATACCAATGCATGTGGCATTGGACTTGGAGAAGTGTTAATGCAGAAAGGTAAGGCTGTGGCTTATGCGAGTCGATACCTGAAGCCGCACGAAAGGAATTACCTGACTCATGAGTGGCGATGGTGTTTGCTATGAAGATTTGGAGACATTATTTGTGGGAGTTAGGTTCGAGTTGTTTACCGATCATATGTTACTGAAGTATCTTTTCTCCCAGAAGGATTTGAATCTTCGGCAGCAATGATGGTTAGAGTTTTTAGCATCGTATGATTTCGGAATAGCTTGTACTCTAGAAAAGGTAATGCGGTGGCCGATGCATTTAGTCGAAAACATGCGAGTTTGGGAGCTATGTTCACAGAATGGAGGCATGTCGAATATTTAGCCGGATTTTATTTTAGACCTCATTGTGAGTTAGAACCCAAGATGTTAGCAAGCTTGTCGATTAGGCCGACTCTCATTGAAAGGATTGGCGAAAGCTAGAAGCGAGACGATAAGTTTATGGGAATTGTTCGAAGATTAGAAATGAGAGTAGATCCAGAGGAGATTAAGGATTTCGAAGTCGATCGAGATAGTTGGCTTCATAAGAATGGAATATTGGTTGTTCCCGATTTGGATGGATTGACAGATGAGGCTCTGAGGGAATGTCATCACTCTAAATCTATGGTACACCCAGGGAGTAATAAGATATGTCGATGTATGAAGCGAGTTTACTATTGGGAAGGTATGAAACGGGATGCTGAGAAATTTAGCTCAAAATGTATGAACTGTCAGCTGGTTAAAGTTGAGCAAAAGAAGCCGAGTGGGTTGTTACAGCCATTAAAAGTTCCAACGTGGAAATAGGAGCAAGTATCGATGGATTTTATCGACGGATTATCTAGGACAAGGGTAGGAAATGATAGTATTTGGGTTGTCATGGATCATTTGACTAAAAGCGCAAGGTTTATTCTTGTCGGGTCGACTAGGACGGCATCGAAGTTGGTTGAATTATATCTTAAGTGGATAGTTCGATTCTGGAGTAAAGGCATGTCAAAGTCATCATGATAATGACATGCTGACCATCTCGACAACTAAATCAGACTGCAGTCGAAGCACATTCAGTGACCATGTGCCCACACATCAGGGTGCCAGTGATCAAGACAACGAAGGAAGTGAAGGTGTTTCCACCAATGATCAGAGAGAGGACCAAAATCAGAATCATACCAATACTAGTCATCACATGATCACTAGAGAAAAAAGTTGAATTTTCAAGCCTAAGATTTACACTACATCAATCAATAGCAAATAACCTGTTTCATACTAAGAAGCGACTAAAGACAGTAAATTGAAAGAAGGAATGGACACAGAGATGAATGCCCATATTAAAAATAGAACTTGGACCATTGTGAAAGCATTAAAACACAAGAATATAGTAGGATGCAGGTGGATATACAAGATCAAATGAAAAGCAGATGGCAGTATAGATAAATACAAGGCAAGGCTTGTTGCCAAGGGGTATTTTCAACAGTTTAGGTTCGGTTTTAATGAAACTTTCTCTCCTGTTGTTAAACCTACTATCATTCGAATTATACTTGCCATAGCAATGTACAAGCAATGGGAGATAAGACAACTTGATGTGAACAATGCATTCGTCAATGGAGAGTTACAAGAAGAAGTGTACATGCAACAACCAGAAGGTTACAGTTCATATTGTGTTGAACACATATGCAAATTACATAAGGCAATATATGGATTAAAATACGCATATAGGGTCTGGTATGAAAAAATTAAGTTCACTCTTACCAAACTAGGATTTAATGCAACCAAGTTAGATACATCACTGTACATTATGAGGGTTGAACATGATACTATATACATTTTAGTATATGTAGATGATATATTAATTATTGGAAGTAGTAATGAGGAGATTAACAAGGTTATAAACTATCTAGATTAGGCTTTTGCCATCAAAGATTTAGGTACAGTAGGTAATTTTCTAGGTATTCATGTAAAGAGGGTGTCACAAATGCAAGTTTTTCTATCACAAAAGCATTACATCGCAGAGATCCTATCTAGAGCCAAAATGGATCAAGCTAAATCTCTGCCTACTCTTATGACTAGCAACCTCAGATTATCAAAACAAACAATTTTACTAACTTTAAAACCTTATCAATTTAAGTTTACAAATCTTGCTTATGGAAATTATTGTTACATTTCCAATATCCAATTCCAAGTATAACCTCTTATTCCCATTTCCTGAAAATCAAAACCATTGAAAACAAAACCATATCTTATATCTTCCATAATAGGCGTATTTCTAAAATTCCCTTTTTATATTTCTTTACTATATTTCAAACCCATTTACACTTCCTTATTTTTGGAATATCGTTTTATATTCTTAAATCCTTTTGCATTTTCTTCAGTTTGAAATTATTATTTTCCCTAACTAAGTGGTATAAGTTCAATCTATATGGATTTAACGATGTCGTATGTCACATCATATATTATATAAGCCTTGAAATCTTTTAATTTCAAACTTCTCGGTTTAATACTACTGTTTATGAAAATATTAACTTCCAACATTCATTTTCGTTTAAATCACTATACTTCTTATTCCATCCACTACAACAAATATACCATATTAGAACGGTTTCAAAAAGTTGTAAAAAGTTTTTACAACGGTGGAGCCACTGTCGTGTATTAAGAAGTTGTAATATACTTGTATCTTTTACAACATTTCTGAACCATTGCAACACCGTTGTGAATGAGGGTATTTTACAACTTTTACTCACTGTTGTAATATTTTTTATTACAACTTTTATTCCCCGTTGTTGTATATTCTGTTGTAACGTCAAAGCATATGTATGACAACTGGTGATTACCGTTGTGACTTCCAGAATATTACAACTATTTAACACCGTTATAAAATGTTTTATTACAGGTTTTTTTTGCTGTTGTAAATTAGAAACACCTTACTAATATAAAGAATTCATATATATTAATAACAGTATGATTCATCTTTCAACGCAACAAATATAACTATACGAAATCATTCATATATATTAATTAACATAATATTTGATCAACGTACACATTACATCACCAACTAAACCTGTCACAAAAAAACATGACCGTTTCAAAATACATACACCAATCTAACACAAAAGATACATAAGAAAGATAGAAGTTTTTGTCCATAAAAAATACATAAGCATACCCTACGTGGCCAATGACCATCCATCCATAAATGAGCATATAGTTTTCCCTGAGTACCGAGTGAGAAAATTAGATTAGAAATATGATGAAAGAGATAGCCAAAAGAATCAACGTGGCCGACGACCATCCATCCATAAATAATTCCCCACTACTCGCAAGATTTCGATCCGGATCTCAATTCAGAAACGAGCCTCTCCATCAAACGTACGAAGCCTGCTAGCCTCCCATATTTGTGTAATGCTGCAAATTTAGGTTCATAAAATAATATAAACATTAAACTAATCATTTACAACACTAACAATAAAATTAAATGAAAATTGAAAAGCAAGGGCAAAAGGCTTTCTTACCACATGTAGATATGGGCTCAGAATCCACAACTCATGCATATCCATATTTATTACATTAACCAACAATAAGGCCGTTGATCATGGGAAAGCCAACGGAGAAATCTGATCCTCTATTTTTTTTTTTTTTTTTTTTTTTTTTTTTTTTTTGCACATTTTCAGTTTTCATATTCAACCTCGATTCATAAACATGAATGAGAAAGTTTCCATTTTTAGGGTCGCCAGAGTAATCTTTCGTACTCTTGAATATATTGGAGAACCATTGATATTTTTTATGTACAGTTTCCACCCAGGAATTATTGATTCAAGCGCTCTGCATCCTCTCATAGTATCCTTTAATTGAAGAATACATCGGTCATATTAAAACACAACAAGAGTGGCATTAATTTGTTACTGTAAGTTACCCCATCTATGGTTTTGAAGCAGTTGATAATGTGAAAAAGGCAACACGTTTCCACATCAAACCATTTGATTGAATCTGCATCACCATAGCATGACATCACACCTATTCTTGCATAACTATCTTTCTCGCACTTGAGCAGCTTATATGAAACAAGGTGGATAGCCTTCAAACCTGATACAATACTTACAGGCCTCCTTTAAGAAATCTGTTTAAATCAAATATAAGTGGCATGTGATCAAGAGTTATGTTGTATCTAAAACATGAAAATGTCTAAAATATCATTGTTGAAGTTTATCAGAGTGACCCGAGTTAGTATATATTTTTCGGTCCACATATAGAGCATTCAAATTATTTATGCATCAAAGTATGTTCTCACATCGATTTCATCTTGTCTTATAATAGAAATGGATAAGCTTCAGCATTAAGAGGAGGCACTGTGAAAAACAAATTTTGTAGTTAAACCTCTAACTAGCTTTTTTTTTCCTTTCTATGCCACAAGTATGCTAAATTAATTTAATTATGAAAAGATTCAAGTACATCGATACAACTACAGTATTATTTAAAATCTGTGTCATGTAGATTTGTTTTGTGATACCACTACTCTTATACATGATGTGTCTGTACAACCAGGTCACGTATCAAATATAAAATAAACATTCGAAAAGATAGCAACAAATTTCATTTTCTTATTTCTATACTATTTAATCTAAGGGAAATTTTTTTGCACCCTTCCTTTTATTTATCCTCTTAAGACATCCATTCATCATTGTGTCTAAAATTATCATAATGAAACAAATTTCCAACAAGATGTCTTTCTTCAAACGACCCATTTGATGGTCTTGAGATTGAAACTATTATAACAATTTTCCGAGTATAAGAAAAAAAAATACGATTGAATACTGGTCCAGAAACAGTGAAAATATTATGTAAAATAATGTTTTGAACATGTCTTGAATCACTTTTCACCAAGAAAAAGAATTATGACAAGCCTCTACGACATAATCAAAGAAACGTTCAAATCGCGACGAAAAATCAATCGAAGGTGTTTCTTGAAGCGTGACATGGTACATGTAATATGATATTTTGATAGTAAATGAAATCTTGAATAATTGCATTTAGAGAAGTGACAGGATTAATTTTCCCAATGGTACTAAAGTGGGAATTGAGGCTATCAAATTGAATACAACTGCGAAGAATGATTTTTGGAATTGTGTCGGTCCTCACACATATTGGGAAACTAGTGCTAAAATGATAACAGATAATATTAGGCAACAATAATAATATTGTTAACTGGCATAGCGGGATCTTGGGTAGTATCATCTACCCAAAATAAGCTATATATGCATTCTAATTTGCTCAATGACATACTTCAGTCAATCCATCTTGTGTCCTCTCTATTGACTTAGAAATCACCCAGTTATAGCAGCAGTTTAAGAGCAGGGTCACTGCAAAAAAAATGTTTTTCTACGTGCATTCAGAGTATTTGGCAAGAAAGAAACTCTATAATATTTAGCAACTTTAAACCTAAAACTGAACATGAAGTGTGTGATCAAGTGCTAACTATGATACAACTCACAGTTTTATGATCAAAGTATGCCAATTATTTGAACCACACCGATGTACACATTTGTAAAGAATGGCCATAAAAAATCTTCCTTGAGGTATTGTTTTGATCATAAATCTTGGGCATGGTCAACATTCCATCAGACTTCTAGTCAGGTATGGGTTCCTGGTCATCATTTCCTCTGTAACTGTTTTTATTTGCAGGTACAACTCTTCAAAGAAAAGCAATGATGGAAATTACATTGTGGGGTCGTGTCTTTTCCATCATTACATTCCTCAAAAATGGTCAATCTTTACTAGTATCAGTTTGTAGGGTCGTGTAGCTCTTCAGTTGTAGATGGTCGGTCCTCAGGTGATTTTTTATCAAAATACGGTTGCATCTTGATGTCATATAAACAATTACATTTAACTACCAATTATCAATCACCCAACTTATCCAAGCAAACTAAACAATTTAAACATTTAACATATTATCAAAAATCAGTGTCTCATCCTGACGAGCATGAAGTAAACCAAAAGGCAAATGCAATAAAAATTAACTCAAAAAAAATTAAACATTGAAATCATAGTATCATAAACAAACCTAGATCCAGTAGTAGCGTAGTACCTTCAACCTATTATTTCTGCATTCACTGTTTTCTGATTTCTATTATGTACTTGCTGTGTTTCCTAGTTTCTTTCATCTAGATGGAGTGTCAACCTTGCTGCTTGCGAAAACTGAGCTCGATTTCATGGAATTTGGTGCCTTAGATGAAAGAGCAATAATAGTGAATGAATTGGTACCTAAATGGAGAACTTCCCCTCCTACCTCTGCTTGTATGCCATCATCACTAGCGATTTGGAGATTTCCTCATCTACCGCGCAATGATTACTGATTGCTGCCCTAGAAATTTTAGGGCCCTAAGCAATCGCTTCTTCAGCTTTGGGAAGGACCGGGCCTGAGTGGGATGTACTCAGCGAGACTAGCGGTAGCTTCAAAAGGAGAGAAGGAGGTTGGATAGTAGGGGAGAAGCAATTGAAAGTGAGAGCGCCATAAGGCAGAAGCCCCGAAAATAAAATCAAGAAATTAGGATTTGGAGGCAGCGGAAGACTTCGAACATGGAAAACTAATAAAAACAGAGACTAAAGCTAGGAAAAATGGCGATGTGGGAAAGGTGGAAAAGAGGAAAAAATGGTGGACGGTAAGAAATGGGGGAGATGAATGATGAAGATGCAGAAGGAAGAAAGGAGACGGAAGGGACGTTGCCAATTTTAAGTTCTACATTTTGTTCAGAAGTTTTAGGATCGATTTTGATTTAGGAAACCGTGTGGAAGAAGACACCCATGAAATTAGAATGCTCGGAGGGAGAATTTCAGCGTTGGAGGCAAAATTTCGAGATGGAGGGAAAATCTGGAGGGTGAATTGAATTGTTTTAAAACTTATATAATAGCTAAAGACGGTTGTTTTGACACATACGAGGGGAAAAAATTGACACAAAAGGTAATGGATTGTTACTTCTATCAACCAATCAATGTTTTGAAAGTGATTCAACATGATAAATTAAATAATATATATTGTAATTGTTTGTCATTTTTTGAAAACTTATATTAAAATAATATATAAATTGCTTGAAAAGTTAATCAAATATTAGATATTACTTCATAATTATCAAAAATTACTTTTTAAATATTAATTATTAGTTACTACTTCATAATTCTTAATTATTAATTCTAAATTATTTATTAGCGGTAAATATTAATTATAATAATTAGTTATTATTGGTAATTATTAATTACTAATTATTTACTAATTAATCATTGTTAATGATTCATTTATTTATTACATATTTATTTATTAATGCTTTGCATATTTAATTATTAATTCTAAATTATTATTTGTTAATAAATTATTATTAAATATTTAAAATCTATATACTAATTTATAATTATATCATATTTCAAAAATAATAATACTTATGAGTTATTAATAGTATTATTTAAGGATATTTATAAATTAATAATTAATATTATTATCCTTTGCTGTTATACTTATCTATTAGTACCGGCCAAAAAGAAATGTTGTAATAGATATATATTACAACAGGCAAAATAGAAAAGTTGTTGAAAATAGGTTTATTACAACAGTCTTTAAAAAAAGTTGTAAAAAGCATTTATTACAACTGTCATTTTGTGACCGTTGTAAAACTACAGTTGTAATATGGTCTTTTCGTTGTAGTGATCCTTTCAAAATCTAGATCATTTACTTATTCATTAAATAAGTGTAATACAAAGAATACTATTACTATAATTTAGAAAATAGTACCATTTAATTACCCGAATAGTGTAAGTATGCTTATGCTTAATATAAAATCTGAACAATGTTATATAATACATTGTTTATTATAAAACCAAGTAGTCTTATTTTATTTTCTTAATCCTTGCAATAAAACTGAAATATTATTTCTCTTATGGAAATAAAAAAAAATCAACATCTTACCATTACAAACTAATACCATCCTTAGATAATACTGAAGTCGTTCAAGTTGGGGTATTTTATTTACCCCTCAAACCTTAATCGACAACATTCTTATCTTCGGATAGATAAAAACTTGCAACGAAAATCCATATTCACTTATAATACTAACCAAAACTCAATTTCTATTTTATTTAAAGTATGGTTTTATAAATCATATCCTCATTTTTGAAATCTCCGTTAATTATAACCAACATTACTAAATTCATTAATTGTTTACTTGTAACACCCCACATTTTAATCGCAATAAATACATAAAGAAGATAATAAAATGAATATTAATTAATGAAATATTCAGAATTAGGTAAAACAACCTTTACTGTTGTGCCATTACGAAATTTTGGTTCAGGTCGACTCTCAATTTTCGTAAATCGGATTAAGTATGAAGAATTTATGAACTAAAGAAGAATGAACTAAAATAGTATAATATATATATATATATATATATATATATATTTGAAAAGACTAAATGCAGAAAAACAACAGTCATTGGGCAACCCACAACACATGGGTCGACACCAGTGTTGACCCATGTTGAAGGTTAGTCGATCCACCTTCATGCAGGGCAGATTCCTACGCTTGAACCTGGACTGTTTTATTCAATATATATGTTTGATGACTCAACTTGAGGTGTTTGTTTTTATTTAATAACCTAATATCTAATGGCTTAGATTTATCCTAACTTATCTATAAATAGGCTAACAACCTCACCACTTTC
Organism: Allium sativum; assembly: GCA_030737875.1. Lineage (NCBI taxonomy): Eukaryota > Viridiplantae > Streptophyta > Magnoliopsida > Asparagales > Amaryllidaceae > Allium > Allium sativum. Next base: position 389,485,733 of record CM060912.1, on the reverse strand, counting down.
CTACACATAAACTTATCTTCATCTTCTTCCTCCTCCAAGCTATTTCTAAATAAAAATTAAGAAAATGTTGAGATGCTGCCAAAGCTTATATTAAAGGGATAAATCTTGCTTTTCTTCTACAACAACTATTTTCAAAGGATTTTCTGAATCACAAATCAATATGAGTTCTAGTTATTTTTAGATCTACCATCTAAAAAGAATTTTGACAGTAAGTAATTTGGATATAAAATTATACATTGTTTATAAGTTTATATGTTATTGTTTTACTGTGTATAATCTATTCAGTTTTCAGTTATTACCTGTTACATGTACATCCTTATCATCCCTTTTACTGTTTTAGATATATTTACAGTCTTATGCCTATTTATTCAGTTTATTTGTTTTTGAGTTGGATCTATCTTTCTCCTTTTCCTTTTTATTTTACGCCGATTTGGGCCATCGAGAGCCTAGGCCATTGTAATAATCCGGAATTTTGGAACCAATTTAAAATGTTTATTTTAGAAATTTTAATGGATTTTGAATATTTATAATAATCTATTTTAAAAATAATAAAAATTAAAAATTTATTTAAATCGAATTTAGAACAAATATATTTTTATTTAATTATAAAAGGAGTTAGAAATAGCACGGCAGTTTGAAAATTCAATTTCAAATTTCAATTGACTCTACAGGATTCAAAATAAATCGGATTTCAGTAAAACCAGAAATATTTAAATCTGTTTAGTCATATCTTTCTAACGAATGTGAAAAATCTTGATTTCAAAATATAGGTTTAAAGCTATGTCCTGTTTAAATTTAGAAAATTCACTGTAGAATTTATATATATTTTAATATAACATATAACCCTTAAAAATAACCATTTTGCAAACGACCACCATTTTCGATGAAACCACTTTTGTTGGATCCGGAATGTCATATTATTGCTAGATTCCAATTTTCATAATTTTTGGAATTAATATGTGAGCGTGGCAAAAGAAAATGTGTTTTGACCATTTTAGTCAAATTAGATCGACCAGAAAATGGCCATTTTTCAAACAGTCACCAAATTCGACGAAATTAGTTTTGTTAGAACCGAATCGTTGAAACTTAATTAGAAATAATTTTTCTATAATTTTTAGAGTAAGTATGTGGCCCAGGTAAATTAAAATGTATGTTTAAATTTAATATATGTTGATTTATATTTTAATCTAAAGAAAAATCGTAACAGACGAATTGGGTTACGAAACATATTCCATTGTGTCCGAGAAGGGGGTTATTGGCTGGGGGTGACACTCATTGGGTTTGATTTGCAGTTCGGAATGATATACGAGCTATATTGAAATTAAATGGAATAAAATAAATAAAATAAAAATATGTGTATAAATACACGATATATCCGTACGAAACCCTAATCCCATATCAATTGAAACCGCCGCTGAAACTAATTTGAACGGCCGATTTCATTCGATTTTCAATCCCTAAATCCTACCAAATCGTTCCTAATTAAAACCCAACTTCAACGTGAAAATCAAAGAGAATTTTGGGGGCTTTAAATCCGTATGAGTTTGATCAAATATCGTGGGAGAAGAGCTCAATTTCTGGGCTCAAACACGCTGACTTCGGCGGGGATTTCAAGGGATTAGGGGATCTCGAGCTGCGTGCTTTTCATGGCGTTGGGGAGAGGACGGACCGGGCTTCACGGTGGCGACGTCAGATTTGCGCCAAGTTGGACGGAGGCACGTGCGATGGTGGACTCGACGAACGACGGTTTGGGTTCGACTTTGGAAACGAAGATGGATTGCCTGATTTTAACAGTGAAACAATGTTGAACGGTCAAAGTGGACAAAGTCAAAGTAATTTAAATTATATTTTATGTTTATTTTTAAATTGTAATGGAATGATTAAAAGGCCGTAAAATTTTCAAACAGAAACGGAATCGAGAAATTCAAATTGCGTTGTGATCGTGAAATTGAGCACTACAACATGGAGCAGACCAGATCTGAAACAGAGACCATTTGGATTTTTGATAAAATTAAACATCGGTTTAATTTTATTAAAATAATCGTTATTCAACGATTTCAAAACCGACCACGGTGAGAACTCCTTTCATTCTATTTTTTTTTTACAGTTAAATTTATACTATGATGTAGATGGTGCTTAGCAGCACCCGACACCATTGATTATACAAATCAGTTGATTGTCTGTTTGGATTGTGAATTGGATTTTTAATGATTGATATGGTTGCATATATTAAAATTATTTATATAAACTGTACGTATAAAATTATCATGAAATTGAGAATGAAATATAGTAATAAAAATTACAATTTTATTGTACGAATGAATCATTAAAAAGATTCATTTTTATTGAATAAAATGTTAACATAATAAAAACTTCATTTTTGTTGTGTGAAATGGAACATAATAAAAACTTCGTTTTGTTATATAAAATGTTAGCATAACAAAATTGTCATTTTTGTTATATAAAATGTTAGCATAACAAAATTATCATTTTGTTACATAAAATGTTAACATAACAAAATTATCATTTTGTTATATAAAATGTTAGCAAAATAAAATTGTCATTTTTGTTATATAAGATGTTAGCAAAATAAAAAGACCATTTTCATTGTATAAAGAGTTATCATTATAAGAAGACCATTTTTATAATTATCATTTGTATGAAATGTAAACATTATAGAATTGTCATTTTATATGAAATGTTAACATAGTAACAGATTCATTAAAATCATTAAAAAGAATTATGTTAAATAAGAAGATTAGACAATAAAAATTATATTTTTATTGTATGTTTGATTTATTAAAGAGATTTTTCTAAATTTAAAATGTAAATCATTTATATGATAGTAAAGTAGAAAAATATTCATTGATTGTAATAGAAGAGTGAAACAATAAAAATTCACATTTTTATTGAATATAGAAATAATGAAAAATATTCATTGATTGAAATGAAAAGGTTTTTATAATAAAAATTTACATTTCCATTGTATATAAGCAATGCTGAAAAAGATTCAAGTTTGAATTAAAATATTTCAATATTAAAAGGTTAGATTTTTATCTAAGTATGATTCATTAAAATATTCATTGTTTGAATAGAAATGTTGTAGCATTAAAAATTTCATTTTAATGTATGAATGATTTATCAAAATATTCATTGTTTGGATAAGAATATTCAATCTTGATATATATTTGAAAAAGAAGTTGAAATCATTTTAAAATGAATTTATAAATAATTTATAAATATGATTTAAATGGAAATCGATGAAATATACATAATATATATATTATATATATATATATATATAATGGCCTGAATAGAACGCGCCGCGCAGCAACCGTTCGTTAATTTCGACTATTAACTTCAAATTGACATTACGGGAGATTCGATCGTCGAATTCTCCTAAAACCGGAACCATTGGTTTCATATCAAAAAGAGCTTTCCAATGAATGTAAGAGATTTGAAATCTAACTGTTAGATTTGGAGATATATCCAAATCAATTTCAGAAAAGGTCGCTATGGATGCAGTTCGGTGGCTGTTATTGGAAACCGACTGTACGGGCGATAATAAAATTATTAAAAATATGGAAAAATTATATAAAATCATAATAAATGATTTGGAATTGAAAGGAATTCGATTCAGTAATAATCGAGATGAGCTTCTGTGAAAGAAGGTTGTTTCTATATATGGAATTTAAAAGGCTTTGCCGTTATTCCATTTATATTATTAGTCTGCAACGGGAATTTATATCGATTATATACTATTATGATTTCCGTGTAGATTCAATTTTGATCGAAGATGATTTGGGGTTTATCGTGAACTGTGTTTTGAAAATGACATTGGTTCTTTATCCCAGATAAAGATAAGATTAATTTCTTAAATTCGAATAATCCTTAAGTAATGATTTTTGAGATTAAAAAGAATAAATTTAAAAGGATTTATCTTTGATAAAATTGATGGGAACCTTTCCCCTAAAATGTGAATATTTTATTAAAAGAATATTCTGAATTGGAATGAGGCGTTGGATGTGTGTTTATAGAACTTGATTATAAATTACGCGAGTTATTCGAAAAGACTAGGTTTAACCCATTCTAAATAATGAATACGACGAAAAACAGTCGAAGAGATTGAAGGTGGTGCAAGACCGACGATCTTTACATCGAATGGATGAGTTGCTACTGACGTTGTATTCCTTTTACGTTGTATTCGTTGATCTCTACTAATATATATTTGTTTGGTGGCGGAGAATTTATTCTCTTGCTTAACACCCTTCTCTGAGACGTATGAGCTCAGAGGTTATATATTGGCAGAAATCAATGGTATGGTATGGACTAACAATGTGGCATGCTAAGATGCACTGATCAAGGCTTTTGTTGAAAAGCAAAGCCTTGTGGAAGATGATCAGAGCACAATTTTTTAGCGTAGCTTTATGTAGCGTGACTTCGCGAGCCTCACACCCCGGTACGATGGTGAACTGATGGTCAGATCAGTATGCTTTCGATATTAGTTTGGATTCGGTCGACCGTGAGGAGGGATAGGGCATTTCCCCCGATTCCCATATAGGGATAGAGTAAGCGGTGTTTTCTCTCGTTGGGACGTAAGCCGCGATAATACTTGATTTCCCAAGATGTGCATTACGGTGTTTTCTCTAGCTGGGACGTAAGCCGTGGAGTATTGCACTACACGATAGATCTTTCGAATCAGGAGCCATCATGATGGAAATCCAACTTTCCAATACGAGCTTTGCGGTTTTGATGAATACCTATATCTGGCGACATAATGGGATGAGGCACTCATGCCGTCTATGATTGATACATTTACTTTCGAAATTGATTTCTACACTATGCACTTATAATAATAATAATAAAAGAGAATTTTCGCGTACCAAGCATATTTGGCTATTATAAGGTAAAACTCTATTCTTTGGCTTGTGTTGCATTGTGTGATGGGACCTGAGTCTTATAATAGCTTCATTTTTTTAAATTAGCATTGCGCTATTTATTTGTGCATTGGTATTCTTAGGGGTAAACCCGTTCCATGTTATATGGCGTGGTCCCTTGATTTACCTAACTTTGAAATCAAATTAATAACTGTTTTGAGTTCTCATACCAGCCCCATGACTGACCCGGAGTTTATAGTTCCTTCCTAAACTCCGGGTGACCATATTTTCCATACGTGTAGTCAGTTGTTTTGGTTTTGCAGATATCTATTTAACAGGATCCTGGATTTCAGCTGGAGATATATTCTGAAAGCTTGTCCGCTACGCATTATACTTATGTCTTATTTTCCAGTGCTATGTAAAATTTTAAATCTCTGATATTGCATTTCCAATGTGTAATATTTATTCATACTCTGGAATATTCTTGTACTCTGATGTAAATTGTTGTAATAACAAGGAAATGTTCTGCTGTTTTGTGTTCTGATGTGTCGTGTTCTCAACTCAATCCAGGCTTTCCCGAAAGCGGAAGCTTGGGTCGTTTCATTTGGTATCAGAGCCCTGGTTATCTCAAATCTTTGGGGTACAACTCGTAAGAACTGAACAAAAGTGTAACGACCCGGGTTTTTGCGATCCTGAGTAATCGACATATAACCCAATGTCGACTATCAAGCATCGGAACCGGATAGTCCATGAAAGAAATTAGGGGGTGAGAATAGATAAGATAAAGACTTAGAATAGAAGAAGAAGAAGAACATACAACATCAGAGTAACATGAATCTCACAGCGGAACGAACAATATATAACAGATACATAACCTAGAAATAAAACTAGTATATGTATACAGTAACATTTTCAGAGTACAACACTTACAACACAGTGGAAATAACAATAGCTATATAATCTTGAAGCCTCCTGCTCCAAGCTCTCCAAGTATATCTGTAAAATCCTAACTACTTGACTACCCGTACAAATTTGGGCACCCAAGTGTTTATGGAAATCAAAACAAAATAAACTCTGGGTCAGTCATGTGACTGGTGTGAGTAAAAAAGTTTAAAACAATTTGAGAAAATAAACGATATCTCATAAGACCACCCCGTATAATGAAACAGGGTTTTCCCTTATGAGAATCCAAAATAATCTTTATATCAAATTCTTTTGATATTATAATAGTGTCTATCAACCATAATATAATAATCATCTAGCAGAAACGCTTTCATCTCACGTTCTACATATATAGTATACAATCAAAATCGCGAGCACTTATTGGATAATGGATTTCCAACTATGACAAGGTATGGAACCACCTTCCGATAGTGTACCTCTAGAGAGGAATACACTAGGTTCAACAAGAACATCTTGCAACCCGGCGACACATGACCAACCACTCATTTCGCTTGAGTGTATCGAATGTATATTACCAACGATTGGGATCAGCAACCGTTTCCCGAATGGGACAACATCGAATAGATTAAATAATGAAATGAATATATCTAGATAGGTGATAATACACCCTAATGGAAGCAACCCACATAGCCATGTTGCGTACCCGATTTTTTTCATTTCCCGGTTGTGAGGCTAGATGCCACGCTTATCTCTGACAAATCACACAATTATTCACTTTGAATGTCACATCGTCATACCCGCCATATCACAAATTGATTTCCCCAAAAACACAACAGGTATACAGCTAAGAGAAACGAATTCCTCCGCTACCAAATGTAAGTACGTTTGAAGAGATCAACTTATATGATCTATTAAATATACTCTGTCAGACACTATCCCATACAGGTTGTCTTGGGACTGGACAAACCGAAGGCACTATTCTGTAAACAGGACCACCCTTGCATAACTCCGTCTTCAATTATCTTCATCATATTTGATTCGCAACGCTAATTCCATACAGAGCGGTTTTCAGATAATATATCTGATCCCGGTCTCTTCGTATTGACAACAAAAGAGTCAAAAACTTCAAAAGTTGGTGAGTTAACTATCAAAGAAAAACACGTGTGCAAGCAACGATATTATTTCCAGATGGAAATTCTATCGATCAATCATCATTTAACGTTTATCTCTTTAGTTCATTTATTTATTTATTTCCTGTTTCCATATATTCAGCATTTCTTATTTTCTGAATTTAGAAAATATACGTTATTAATCATTAGAAAACATTTTCATCTCTTTTTCACATATCACTATCATTCCAGTATTCTTTATCATCATCAAACATTTCATTTTCTATGATTAGAAAATATCTCTGATTATATTTGGAAAATGTTTCCATGACTCATTCATTGGATTTAAACAGATGTTTAAATAAAACATCGCTATGCCACTCAAACCATTACCCTGATTAACTAATTTCACTTAACCAATCTTCACTATTGAACCTTAACCATTCCTTAGTTAAAAACGAAGTCAATCAAGTTGGAAAATAACTACCTCTCAGACCTTAACTGAACAACATTTCTAACTTCGAAATAGACAAAGTCCATCTTCTAATCTTCAACAACCTCCTTACGTAACTCTCAGATTCTATTTGCGAATCCATTTCTTTATTGAAACATCTGATTATAACTATAGCGTATAATCTCTACTTCTGAAATATCTAACTTCAAACTATAAGTTTTATTCCTTAATTTAACTAAATAGACAACTTATAAATAAATAAATCTTGATTAAAAACGAAAAGTGAATAGTACTTTCCCAAAATCGATATAATCGAATTTCAATGTATAACTCTCCTTCGAATAATCTCTATTTGATAATTCCTTTCGAATAGACTATATTCGATTAACTCCTTTCGAATAAACTATATTCGATAACTCTACTTCGAATAACTCTATTCGATAACTCTACTTCGAATAACTTTATTTGATAACTCTACTTCGAATAACTCTATTTGACAACTCTACTTCGAATAACTCTATTTGACAACTCTTCTTCGAATAACTCTATCTAATAACTCTACTTCACATAACTCTATTCAATAACTCTACTCGATTTAATTCTAGTCGATTTAACTATAATCGATTAACTCTATTTGAATAACTCTAATTCGACTAACTCTAATCGATTAACTCTAATCGATTAACTCTATTTGAATAACTCTAATTCGATTAACTCTAATCTGTAACTCTATTTGAATAACTCTAATTTGATTAACTCTATTTGAATAACTCTAATTCGATTTAACTCTAATCGATTAACTCTATTCAATTTATTCTTTTGATTAACTCTTGTCAATTTACCCTATTTGATTAACTCCCTTTCGAATAAGTAATATTCGATTCACTCTTCGTCCATATTCAGTTTCAAATATCGATGTTGAAATGATTCTTACTTCTTTATATAAGTCTTGACTTATATATTCCATTTATCCAATGATAAATGTTTTATTTAATTTATAAAATATTATTTATAAATTAATCTTCTCAGACTATCGGTTAGAACAGATTCTATTTAAAATCCTTGCTTTTAATTCATATCATGTTATACCCGTGTGCGAAGCTCGGGTCTAAACCTTCCTAATGTAAAATTCTCCTTTTATTTCTCTATTTATTCTATAAATATTTCCATTTCTATCTGTTTCACAAATATTTCCTTTTTTTGTTTGTTTTACAAATATTTTCTTTTCTGTTTGTTTTACAAATTTTCTCTTTTATATTTGTTTTACCATTATTTTCTTTTATATTTGTTTTACAAATATTTTCCTTTTTAATCCTATTTATTTTCCAAATAAATATCCCATCTAAAAATCTAATTTATTTTCTAAATAAATATTCCTCTTATAATATCTTATTTATTTTCTAAATAAATATTCCTCTTATAATATCTTATTTATTTTCTAAATAAATATTCCTCTTATACTTCTATTTATTTTCTAAATAAATATTCCTCTTTATAAAATCCTTTGATTATTAAATATTTCCCTTTTATAAAATCCTTTGATTTTATAAATATTTCATTTTCAATATACACTTTGAAAATTCCCTTTTTATATTCTAGTATCACTTATGATATTTAAGATACCGAACAACAAGATCAGTGTCATTATAATTAATCATAGATTGTATATCACGTCATATATCACAATATATGAAAACAAACAGTAATAATATTGAGGAATCCAGTTGGATCCCTCCAACCTGTTTCCCTGCATCCACAGATGTTAAACACATAAATAACATTGATTTCATTATAATATGAAATATTCTGATCAACAAAATCAATATCTGATTAACGATATATGTATTTGTACATATATCACTAGATCTATAATTCCAACCAATCAATTAACAAATCATCCAAACCATCAACACACAGTAATCAACCATCATTTATCAGTTCTAGAAATACGTTATAAAAATATAACTGTTCAGAGTTAGTGAGTTTTACTCACATTGGACGATCATCGTTAAATAACGATAACTGTCCCTTGATTCAAACGGACAATTTATTTTGCTATAAATTGTAACAAGCTCGAATTCACTCCCACACAGTTCCATTGTGTAGCCACCGTCCATACGATCCCACCGGATCTTGTTTCGCTGAATTTCGTTAAAGTATGGTCAAGTTATGGTCATTTCAAGTTTCTATATATTCAAATAAAATAAAAACCTAAAATTTTAAATATTAATTGGGCTCACCAACTACCTCAAACCCAAACCCGTTTCCACTAACTCAGACCCGTTCTCCTTCTCCACTGTAACATTCCACGCAAGCTTTTCCATGGCCATTGTCGAATTAAATCTCCTCACCGTTCTTTCAACTCATCATGAATTCAAAATCAAATGCCACCATCTTACTTCTCTTCAACATCTCATCACAATCGCACCATTTAAATCGAACTCGATCACCACTCCTCATCGCGACATCACACAAAATCGACACTGCCTGGTAAAATCACCGAATCTTTTATGCCTTAAAACCCACGAAAATGCACACAATGTGCCATTCAATCCCAGGAACATCAATATAAACACCAAAGTATCAATCGGTGCTTTAATTACCTAAAACATTGAACCCTAAAACTTGCTGAAGCTCGCAATGTTTATTCCAGGAAGTTCAAACTCCATTAAAACCACATATAAGCGTAGAGGAACTCATCAGGAATCCGATTACACTCCTCTCCGGATTTATGGATTTTTATTTTCATTTCTTTTGATTTTAAAACCCACGATTTTATTTTCTGAGATGTAGCAAAGAAGAGCGGCGCGTTTTTTTTGACCACTGGAAAAATAGGTTTAGGGTTAGAAAATTTTAAGGATTATTTATGGGAGATTTTTAATACTTTTATATTCGAATATTTATTAATTTTTAACAAACCGCTATTTATATTTGTTGTTAAAAATCCCTATGATCACGTATGATATTCAAAAATCACGAAAATGGACACACAACTAGATTTTGACATTACGGACCCAACGAAACTGGTTTCGTCGAATTCCGACTCCATTCGCTCACACAGCATATTTCCAACCATCAAAATACTGACTGTTTTTCACATTAAAAATACGTATGGCCACACACTGCCTCCAAAAATCACGAAACTTGGAATCTAACAAAAATTTAAAATTATGTGTAACGACCCGCATTCTACGCATCATAGGATCGTAGAATATTTATTTCTGTCATATACGAAGTCGTATGGTCATGTAACTTTGGGAGACGACTATTGGGGTCATTTCCCATGTTCACGAATTTCACGATTTTTAGATGACCATTTTACCCCTGGTTGACACTGTTTTGGCCATAACTTTTGACTGAAAATGAATTTTTACCTGAAACCACTTCCATTGGCTTCGGATGATGGTTTCTCTTTCCGTAGAGTGGTCACATTAGCCAAACGGACTTACCGTTTGGGAGATATGGCTGAAACAAGTTTCAGATGGTGAAAAACAGCTTAATTGGGCTTAACCGGGTGATTAGCAGCTAGGCCCAGAGGGGAATTTCGGGTTTAGGAGTATATAGGGGCTGATTAGGGTTAGAAAACATTTCTTTAGACATTTTCCAGCCGCCACTTTCATTCCTCTTAACCTAGCCATGACCTCCACTCTCTAAATCTCTCTAAAACACCCAAAATCATTTCCTAATCAAGGATTAAGGCTTAGAGGCATCAAATCAAGGAGGATTAGCACAAGGACCGAGGTAGAGCTGCTGTTATATATTGGAATTCGTGCAAATCAGAGGTTCACTTCAGATTTGGAAGTTTTATTGTGGCAAAGGTGAGTGATTTGCATAGTTTTTGCACTAATTACGGTAATTAAGGGTAATTAGTGAAGATTAGCGAATTTATACACTAATAAATTTTGGAAAAATGTTTAGAAATTCTTAAATAATGTTTTATGCCTCTGGTTGAAATTTGGTTCGATTTGATTAAGTTTTGTTAACCCTATGATCAGTTTTACTTAAACATGTTTAAGGGAAAAATAAGGAGTTTTGGCCACTTTTGATCCATTTTGATTCATTTGAATGGTTGTTTGCTGTTGTGGTTGCTATTACATGTTGCTATGGCTCTATGGTGTGTTTTATGATTGATTAGAAGTGTTAGATTTGTCAAAAACGCCGTCGAATGGCGTAAACTGCTCGCTGGAAGAACTGCAGGAAATCATCCGAACCGGATCGGTGGGAGTGAGGGCGATCCGATCCGATGGCGCGACCCGATCCGCTGATGGTTGAAGACCCCGATCCGATGGTGCGATCCGATCTGATCCGTCTCTCGTGAGCATGAGCTACTCCGACCCGAACCGATCCACTTCAGAAGCTCACGATCCGAACCGATGTGCCTCCACGACTGAAGGGAAGCGCCACGAGCTATGGAGCACGACCCGAACCAGTGGGAGTGCCTCGACCCGATCCGACCTGGTGAAGGCGATACGATCCGCGAACCGATCCGAGGTGGAGCACGATCCGACGATGGCAACCCGACCTGGAGAGTGTGCCACGATCCGAGCTGGGGGAGGAGGTTATTCACGATCCGACGGTGATGACTGAAACCCGAGATGCAAAGGAAGCCCAAATGGGAAGTTAGAGCTCAAGATTCAGACGGGAATCAACGAGTTCGCTTCATGGCTGGGTTTTGCTGCGGGACGCGTGCCAAGGGGTTGTCGACGTCTATAGCTTTGGACCACTATGGTAGGAGGTACGAAGACGGATTCAGGGCCATTATGGCATCGGTAGAACCAAGGGCTACAACCAATGAAGTGGGTCATTGAAATGTTTGGTCATGACTCCATATGTTTAGCTTGGTCATAGCAGGGTTTCTACAAGTCGGGATTCGTCGTTACCTCAGTTTGTCTAGTGTTCCAAAGTGGTAGATGTCGTATGCTTTACGCACTGAGTGAGAGATGTGAGGATGGTTGCTATGGATGGTTTGTTTGCTATCATTATGACATACACACCCCACCCCCGTATTCTTTACACTATTCATTATGGCACCTTGGAGTATTGTACGGTATGTGGTACTAACTCTTTGGTTGCAGGTCCAGGTTCAGGTATGGTTTAGTATACCTGTTATCATTCTGTTTAGATGCTTATCGCTCACACCAGGCTTTATATCTGACCCAGAGTTTTATGTCTCTTCTTATTACTCTGGGTGCTCACACGAGCAGACTAGAGACAGGTTAGCTGGTGATGCACGGGTAGATGATCCGGAGACGAGCAGGAGGCTTCCACGTAATATATATAGTATTCTCCCTGTGTTGTTGAAGATCACTGCTTGGGCATTGGTGGTGCATCTTCTACTTTAGTTTTCTTTTGTTAGAGACAGTAAATTTGGAAAGTTGTAATAAGCTGTATTTGGATTTCCGCTGCTCTGATGTTGACATTGATTATTAGTTATCAGCTTATGCACTGTCTCGCCTGTTTTATGTCAAGTATGTTATTATTATATTTTATCCCATGCGCTGTGAGACATTCTACAGGTTCCTCGTTTAGTTCATTCTCTTCTTTCCTTTCTCCTGACGACCGTCCCGTGCTAGTTGGGCATGTGTACAGCGCACTTTCGGAGGAAATGCAGGCTGGTGCGGGGCGAGCCGTCACACTTGGTATCAGAGCTCTAGGTTGCGTAGTTAACCTAGGGAAGTTATCAGGGAGAGATATTATACGTATACGAGAGAGCGTATTTGTGATTACTTTGGTTTTTAAAAGCTATATATATATATACTATTACTAGTATAAGGATGAAGTCGTACTGCACTAGCACCACTATGGAGTCGTTAATCGTTTCCTTTTTCAGATTGACGATGAGCCGATATACTAGAGGTGCCGGTAGGGGAGCCAATAATGGGAATACTGCTGACATGAGGACGATGTTTACTGACCTCATGAGAGAGATGCTTAGAGATGTGCAGAGGGCAGCTCCCAATGGTGGAAATGGTGGTGGTCCAATAGTGCAGGCGCCAAGAGTCGACTTCGCCAAGCTGAATAAGGATTATACTAGCCTTGGTGGGAAGCCGTTCCACGGAACGGAGTCGGCCACGGATGTTCAGGATTGGTTGGATAGTTGCGAACGTATCTTCGAGGATTTGGGTATCGAGGATGCGATGAAGAGAAAGCTAGCGTCCCGTCAGCTGCAAGGGCGGGCAATGAATTGGTGGAATGCTATAAAGGCAGCTACTCCCGAAGATCAGATTACTTGGGAGCAGTTTAAAGCTCGCTTTAGCGAGAAGTTCATTCCAGCTGCTCAGAAGTCAGTGCTGTTTAAGAAATTCTTGGAGCTCAAGCAGAATGGCAGAGCTGTCTCGGAGTACATTGCTGAATTCGACACTTTATCAAAGTATGGGTTATCTCTTATTGATACTGCCGAGAAGAAGAATGAGAAATTCATAACTGGGTTAGATCAGTACTTAGGGGAAAGGCTTATTAACCACATCGATGAGACGTTTGAGTCGATTGTGGGGAAAGCATTAAGATCAGAGAGTCTCTACCCTAAGCCGAAGACTGAGGTTGCATCCGCAGATGAGCCAAATCCACAAGCAAGTAGTGGAGGCAAGGGTGGTTCCCAGAATAAGAGAAAGCAGAACCAAGCTAAGGATGGCCAAAAGAAAAAGAATAAGCAAGATGTTGAGTGCTTCAGCTGTGGTAAGAAGGGCCATTATGCTAGTAATTGTCGGGCCAAGCCAGCGGATAGGAAGTGCTTCAACTGTGGCCAAATGGGACATCACAAGGACAAGTGTCTACAGCCCCCTAAGGAAAAGCAAATGGTGAAAGCCTATGCTCTTAATGCTATTCCTTCTTCGTCGAATGCCCCAACAGCGGCGGAGAAGGGAAAGAATGTAGTCATTTAAGGCATGCTTTCTGTTTACGATGTTCCTGTTAGAGTTTTGTTTGATACCGGAGCTTCCAGTTCTTTCATATCTAGTGACCTGGTAGATAGGTTGGGATTGGAGCCCGATATTGTCGACAGACCTTTAGTAGTGACGAACCCGATTGGTGGTTCGACTAGCCTTAGCATGATTTGTCGTAATGTGGTCTTATCGAGTCATGGATGCATGTTTGTTTGTGATTGCTTTGTTTTGGGCTTTACTGGGTTTGGCATTATTTTGGGAGTAGATTGGCTCCAAAGATACCGGGTGGTGGTAGACTGTGAGGGCTTGTTGGTGACAGCTAGAGCGGATGATGGGCGGAGGATAGTGTTTGGTGGTCTACCCAGTAAGGGGGTATTGGCTAGTTTTCTAAACTCCCTCGACATTCCGCATAGTGAGTTGTCAGGTTTGCCCGTGGTTGGCCAGTATCCGGAGGTTTTCGAAGAAGTGACCGGACTTCCACCACACCGAGAGATTGAGTTTCGTATTGATTTGGTAAAGGATGCCAGGCCTATAGTGATGCCACTTCGTCGTATGGCACCAAGAGAGCAGCTAGAGCTCGAGGTGCAAGTCAGCGATCTTTTGAAGAAGGGATTTATCAGAAGGAGTGTTTCTGAATGGGGAGCACCAGTTGTGTTTGCTACCAAGGCGGATGGTTCCCTTCGTTTGTGTGTAGACTACCGCGAGTTGAATAAAGTGACAAGGAAGAACAAGTATCCTCTACCGCGGATAGATGATTTGTTCGATCAGTTGAGTGGCACGAGAGTATTTTCTCAGTTGGATCTCGCGACAGGTTTTCATCAGCTTAGAGTGGAAGCTGAGAGTATAGCTAAAACGGCATTTCGGACGCCGTCTGGATTTTATGAGTGGTTGGTCATGCCATTCGGGCTGACCAATGCCCCAGCATATTTTGTGGATCTGATGAATAGGGTATTCAGAGATCAGTTGAATAAGTTTGTCCTTGTGTTCGTTGATGATATTTTGGTCTATTCGAGGACAGAGGAAGAACACAAGGAACATTTAATAGTAGTGATGGAGGGGTTGAGAAAACACCAATTGAAAGCAAAGTTTTCTAAGTGTCACTTCTGGAAGAGGGAAGTGAGGTTCTTGGGCCATGTTGTACCAGAGAATGGTATTGCCGTGGACCCGGCAAAGGTGGCTACGGTACAGGATTGGCCTACGCCCAAGAATGCAACAGATGTAAGGAGTTTCTTGGGATTAGCGGGATATTATCGTAAGTTTATCCAAGGCTTCTCCAAGATAGCAGCACCGTTGACTCAGTTGACAAAGAAGAATCAAACTTTTGTCTGGGATGAAAGGTGCGAGAATGCATTCAAAAGTCTAAAGGACAAGTTGACAAGCGCACCAGTGTTAGTCATTCCTAAGGGGGATGAAGAGATGACGGTATACACGGACGCCTGTGGTACCGGACTGGGTGCTGTATTGATGCAAGGAGGTAGGGTTGTAGCTTATGCAAGTCGGCAATTGAAACCGCACGAGAGAAGATACCCTACCCATGATTTAGAATTGGCAGCGATCGTGTTCGCGTTAAAGATGTGGAGACACTATCTTTTGGGAGAAAGATTTGAGCTGTTTACAGATCATAAGTCGTTAAAGTATCTCTTCTCTCAGAAAGATCTGAATCTCCGTCAGCAGAGATGGTTAGAGTTCTTAGCTTCCTATGATTTTGACATCGCATACACACCGGGAAAGGGCAATGCGTTGGCTGATGCATTGAGTAGAAAACATGCCAGCTTAGGGGCTATGTTCCTTGAATGGAAGCAACTGGAGTTTATCGCGGGGTTTGATTTCAGACCAAAGTGCGAATTGTTCCAGAAATGTTGGCAAGTTTGACGATCAGACCCACTTTGATTGAACGGATCGGCTCTAGTCAGAGGGACGATCCCAACCTATTGGAAATCATCTCCAAGTTAGAGATGGGTATCGATGAGGAGATGAACAAGTATGGGCTTGATCGAGATGGATGGCTTAGAAAGAATGGAAAGCTTGTTGTGCCCAATGTCAATGGATTGAGGGATGAAGTGCTTAGAGAATGTCATCACTCAAAGCTGACTATACACCCCGGTGGTAACAAGATGTATCGAGACATGAAGCAGACTTACTACTGGGAAGGGATGAAAAGAGACGTTGGGAAGTTTATATCCAAATGCATGAATTGCCAGCTAGTTAAAGCCGAGCAAAAGAAGCCTAGTGGGTTGTTGCAACCATTAGAAATTCCCGAATGGAAATGGGAGCAAGTCTCGATGGATTTCATCGATGGTTTACCAAGGACTAGATCGGGACATGATAACATTTGGGTAATCGTGGATAGATTGACTAAGAGCGCAAGATTTATACCAGTCAAATCGACCAGAACGGCAGCCAAGTTGGCAGGATTGTATATGAAGTGGGTAGTGAGATTTCATGGAATACCCAAAAGCATTGTGAGCGACCGAGACCCGTTGTTCACTAGTGGGTTTTGGAAGAGCTTACAAGAGGCTCTAGGGTCAGAGTTACATCTCAGTACCGCATATCACCCTTAGACCGACGGTCAAACGGAGAGGGTGAACCGTATTTTGGAAGATCTCTTGAGAGCATGTATATTGGATTTTGGTGGATCATGGGATGACCATTTGCATCTAGTAGAGTTTGCATATAATAATAGTTACCAATCCAGTATCGGTATGGCCCCATATGAAGCTTTGTACGGAAGACCGTGCAACTCACCATCATGTTGGATAGAGACTGGCGAGAAGTTTGTGCTTGGACCAGATGTGGTGAGAGAAATGTTGGATAAGATCAAGATCATTCAACAATGAATGAAAGCTGCTCAAGATAGGCAGAAGAGTTATGCCGATAAGAGGAGAAGGGATTTGAAATTCTCCGTTGGTGACTTGGTGTTTGTCAAGATTTCTCCGTTGAAGAGCGTAATACGATTTGGCAGGAGAGGCAAGTTGGCACCAAGATTCATTGGCCCATTCCCTGTTCTCGAGCTAGTCGGGAATTTGGCATACAGAATTGACTTACCAGAGAAGATGACGGGAGTTCACAACGTATTTCATGTTTCCCAACTAAGGAAGTTCGTTCACGACCCGGATGTGATTGTTTCACCTGATCAGTTAGAGAACTTCGAAGTAGAACCCGAGGCGGTTGGGAACCGCAAGCCGGTCCGTATTGTCGAGCACGACATGAAGCAACTTCGAAGGAAGGTGGTGAAGTTGGTCAAAGTTCAGTGGAGCGAGGACGAGAGTGATTGTACTTGGGAGACAGAGGAGGACATTAGGAAGACACACCCAGAACTCTTTGCCTGGTAAGATTTTGACTTCGATTTAGTTTTCCGCATGCTAGGATAGGCTTGTTTGCTTGTTTTGCATGTTTGATTGTTGTATATGATTGTTAGGCATGCGGGATCCTTTGTATGTTTTGGATTAAGGAATTTCGGGGGCGAAATTTCTTAAGGGGGGGAGAGTGTAACGACCCGCATTCTACGCATCATAGGATCGTAGAATATTTATTTCTGTCATATACGAAGTCGTATGGTCATGTAACTTTGCGAGACGACTATTGGGGTCATTTCCCATGTTCACGATTTTTCCCGATTTTTAGATGACCATTTTACCCCTGGTTGACACTGTTTTGGCCATAACTTTTGACTGAAAATGAATTTTTACCTGAAACCACTTCCATTGGCTTCGGATGATGGTTTCTCTTTCCGTAGAGTGGTCACATTAGCCAAACGGACTTACCGTTTGGGAGATATGGCTGAAACAAGTTTCAGATGGTGAAAAACAGCTTAATTGGGCTTAACCGGGTGATTAGCAGCTAGGCCCAGAGGGGAATTTCGGGTTTAGGAGTATATAGGGGCTGATTAGGGTTAGAAAACATTTCTTTAGACATTTTCCAGCCGCCACTTTCATTCCTCTTAACCTAGCCATGGCCTCCACTCTCTAAATCTCTCTAAAACACCCAAAATCACTTCCTAATCAAGGATTAAGGCTTAGAGGCATCAAATCAAGGAGGATTAGCACAAGGACAGAGGTAGAGCTGCTGTTATATATTGGAATTCGTGCAAATCAGAGGTTCACTTCAGATTTGGAAGTTTTATTGTGGCAAAGGTGAGTGATTTGCATAGTTTTTGCACTAATTATGGTAATTAAGGGTAATTAGTGAAGATTAGCGAATTTATACACTAATAAATTTTGGAAAAATGTTTAGAAATTCTTAAATAATGTTTTATGCTCTGGTTGAAATTTGGTTCGATTTGATTAAGTTTTGTTAACCCTATGATCAGTTTTACTTAAACATGCTTAAGGGAAAAATAAGGAGTTTTGGCCACTTTTGATCCATTTTGATTCATTTGAATGGTTGTTTGCTGTTGTGGTTGCTATTACATGTTGCTATGGCTCTATGGTGTGTTTTATGATTGATTAGAAGTGTTAGATTTGTCAAAAACGCCGTCGAATGGCGTAAACTGCTCGCTGGAAGAACTGCAGGAAATCATCCGAACCGGATCGGTGGGAGTGAGGGCGATCCGATCCGATGGCGCGACCCGATCCGCTGATGGTTGAAGACCCCGATCCGATGGTGCGATCCGATCCGTCTCTCGTGAGCATGAGCTACTCCGACCCGAACCGATCCACTTCAGAAGCTCACGATCCGAACCGATGTGCCTCCACGACTGAAGGGAAGCGCCACGAGCTATGGAGCACGACCCGAACCAGTGGGAGTGCCTCGACCCGATCCGACCTGGTGAAGGCGATACGATCCGCGAACCGATCCGAGGTGGAGCACGATCCGACGATGGCAACCCGACCTGGAGAGTGCGCCACGATCCGAGCTGGGGGAGGAGGTTATTCACGATCCGACGGTGATGACTGAAACCCGAGATGCAAAGGAAGCCCAAATGGGAAGTTAGAGCTCAAGATTCAGACGGGAATCAACGAGTTCGCTTCATGGCTGGGTTTTGCTGCGGGACGCGTGCCAAGGGGTTGTCGACGTCTATAGCTTTGGACCACTATGGTAGGAGGTACAAAGACGGATTCAGGGCCATTATGGCATCGGTAGAACCAAGGGCTACAACCAATGAAGTGGGTCATTGAAATGTTTGGTCATGACTCCATATGTTTAGCTTGGTCATAGCAGGGTTTCTACAAGTCGGGATTCGTCGTTACCTCAGTTTGTCTAGTGTTCCAAAGTGGTAGATGTCGTATGCTTTACGCACTGAGTGAGAGATGTGAGGATGGTTGCTATGGATGGTTTGTTTGCTATCATTATGACATACACACCCCACCCCCGTATTCTTTACACTATTCATTATGGCACCTTGGAGTATTGTACGGTATGTGGTACTAACTCTTTGGTTGCAGGTCCAGGTTCAGGTATGGTTTAGTATACCTGTTATCATTCTGTTTAGATGCTTATCGCTCACACCAGGCTTTATGTCTGACCCAGAGTTTTATGTCTCTTCTTATTACTCTGGGTGCTCACACGAGCAGACTAGAGACAGGTTAGCTGGTGATGCACGGGTAGATGATCCGGAGACGAGAAGGAGGCTTCCACGTAATATATATAGTATTCTCCGTGTGTTGTTGAAGATCACTGCTTGGGCATTGGTGGTGCATCTTCTACTTTAGTTTTCTTTTGTTAGAGACAGTAAATTTGGAAAGTTGTAATAAGCTGTATTTGGATTTCCGCTGCTCTGATGTTGACATTGATTATTAGTTATCAGCTTATGCACTGTCTCGCCTGTTTTATGTCAAGTATGTTATTATTATATTTTATCCCATGCGCTGTGAGACATTCTACAGGTTCCTCGTTTAGTTCATTCTCTTCTTTCCTTTCTCCTGACGACCGTCCCGTGCTAGTTGGGCATGTGTACAGCGCACTTTCGGAGGAAATGCAGGCTGGTGCGGGGCGAGCCGTCACATTATGGATAGAATAAAATTAGTTTCGTCGAAAACGGAGGTCGTTTGCAAAAGTGGCTATTTTTAAAGCTCTAAATAACCCATTTAAATAAATAAATATATTTAAATATAATTAAATTAAATATTTAAAAATAAATATTTAAAAATAAATATTATCGTATATATTCACAATAGAATACCGTACAGCTCCAGAATAAATATATTTGGAGTTATAACTCGATATTTCAAATCCCCATTAAATCGATATTCGATTTATAATGAAACTCCTTTTATATATCGTTATAAATTATAAAGTAATTCCATAGCGACTATTTGGAAATTTGATTTGGACATAAATCAAAATCTACCCGACGAAATCCTGTTTTTTCTCTTCCTCTAGAAAAATATACTTCACCAGCTCCAGACGTTTCTTGTTTCACAGAAATCCGATTTAAAACGGACCCTGTATATTCAGTTGAAGTTCAAACCGCCAAATAACGAACTGCCGCGCCATTTCGAGCTCGAATTTTAATTATAATATAATTATACGCTCAACTATCATTAATTAATTATATTTATTATCGTAATTCAATTTTAAACTGAATTATATATTTTGAATTGCCCAATTCACACAATATTATGAAATCTACTATTTTAGAAATTAAATATATTATTCTATTATTCAATTTAATTAAATATTCCCTATTATTTAATTAAACAACCATATAAATCTCTAAATCACTATTTAAATAATTAAATAAATTAATTATAATTGGTAAAAATTACGGGACATTACATTCTTCCCCCCTTAAAATAATTTCGTCCTCGAAATTGCTAAGGTAGAAAACTAACCCTATTAACTGGGTTAAAAATTATAAGTTTACTTCTTAAATTTCAATTTAAACCCTATTATCAATTTCAATAAAAGTTCTGTTATAATGTTGGGAAATTGTTCTTCTCTTGGTGCCCCTATTGCCAAATGTCTAAATTGCAAGGTTGGTTCTTTCCCCATTACTTATCTTGGCATACCCCTTCGCCCTACCAAACTTCATAAATCAGATTGGATTCCTCTTATTTCAAAGATTGAATCTAGACTTTCATCTTGGAAGGCAAATTCCTTGTCCTCTGCTGGTCGCCTTGTGCTCCTCAAACATGTTCTCTCCTCAATACCAATGTACTGGATGTCGTTTCACAAATTACCCATCTGGGTTATCAACAAGATTGACTCTATTCGAAGTTCTTTCCTTTGGAATGGTGATAAGCTCAAGAGGCTAGTCAACTGGCATACAGTTTGTCTCCCTTATTCTCATGGGGGACTGAATGTCCCTCAGCTTGCCTCCTTCAACCAAGCTCTGTTGGCTAAATGGATTTGGCGTGCTCTTTCCCCTTCTCATTTCATATGGAAAGATTGGATCTTAAAGCGGCTTTACAATGCAAACCCAGCTTTCATCCTTCACTTCAGCCCTGCCTCTAACCCATCTCCGTTCTGGAGGGGTGTTTTATCCACCCTCGCGAGAATTAAACCGCTTTTCCAGGTTAAAGTAAATAATGGTGAAGCATGTTTGTTTTGGCAAGATATTTGGTTCGGAGAACTTCCTCTTTCCTCCTCCTTACCCAATCTTGGATCTATTTACATTCCTAACCCTCAGACAGTTGCTGAAGCCTTTAATTTGGGCCCATTGGGCTTGTTTCCCAGTTCCATATTTGGGCTGTCCAGTTTACAAGAGTTGGCTAAGATAGAAATACTCTTTAATTCTTTCCAACTCTCGCATGGGCCTGACTCTTTTTATTGGGCTTTGGGCTCTACCCGAAAATTCTCAGTCAAGTCTTGTTATGATTATTTGATCCATCCTGGTCGATGCTTCTCTTTCTCCAGAGTCTGGAGCTGTCATCTCCCCCCTCGAATCATTTTCTTTCAATGGCTCTTAATTCACAATCGCCTCAACTCAAAAGACAGACTCTGTCGATTTGGGATCGATGTCAACCCCATTTGCGTCCTTTGCAACCTGAGTAATGAATCCCTCACCCATCTTTTCTTTGAGTGCGACTTTTCTTTTGCGGTTTGGGCCGCGGTTTGCTCATTCATTCTCGGGTTTGTCCCTTCTTTCTGCTCTTTCTTCGACTACTGGCAGTACAATCCCCCTGATCCCTCGATTGACTCTCTGGTAGCGATCTTCTCCTGGTGTATCTGGCTAGAACGAAATGCATGCGTATTCGGAAGACCCAAAAAGTTATTCTGGGGAACTTGTTTTCGTATTCTACATCTCTTCGAATTATGGACAGGCTCGGCCAGGCATGCTCGGTTCAGACTCTCCCTCCCCCAGCCTCGCTCGCCTGGATCTGAAGAAAGCAGCTCGCTTTTTCCTCAGTGATCTGGTTGGAACGAAGTTTATGTATGTAGCTCTATTTTGGTAGTGTTCTTATCACTTAGCGGTGTTGTGGTTGCATTATGTACATCTTAATAGTACTCTTTAGACTGTACTTTATTTGACCTTCTTGGTCTGTTCTTAGACTGCTACTGGTTGGGCCTGTCAACCAGATATTACTACTTGCTCTTTTGTATCTACGCGTAACCGGCTGTGTAGTACCCGCTACACACCCGTTTTCCTCAAAAATTTCAATTTAAACCGAACAAATAAACTTCAATTAAAATATTTATTTATTCTAATTAACGAAAATTTTCAAAAATCCTGAAAATTTTCTAACACCCGAAATTTTCGAAAAACTTCGCCAGCACCTTCTTTGTACTGGTCAATAGCTCAAACTCCAACTCGCCTCTCTAGGCCTTCTCCAATTCAAAAGAAAATCAATCTGCCAAGCGGCTTGCCAATTCAGCTCATCAAAATCTCAAACCCATATATAATATAAACTGGTACCTTTTTGTCGGGCATATCAACATATCCTTTCCATGTGTTACCAATTCTGCATATAACAATGTCATTCCAATCATTCGGTTATACCCAAGCCAAATTCTGTTCTTAACTCAGAATCCATTTTTAATTTCAACTCTTAACTTACCAGTCAAAATCCATTTCGGATTATCGCTAATCCAATCTAATTCGATATTTTCTATCTCAATTCATTTTCCACTTAACTGGTTTCAATTCAATTTCTATTTCTATTTGCTTTTACAAATTCTAATTTAATTTGTTTTAATTCAAATAATCTGTTTCTGGGAATTTTAACAGTTTACCATATCGAAAATCAAACTTTCCTTTTCAGGATTTAAAACAACTTGCTTTTCTCAAATCAATTCAAAAATAAAAATCCTAGGTAGTAATCCGTCACTTAGCAACTCGAAAATGAACATTGATGATGCAGCTGTCATCATCGGAATCTACTTTCCAGTGATCGAAGTGAGTTCAATACTATATCACTTTTCAAAACTATATCTAAACATCTTCATTTCGAAATTATTTCAAAATATCCTTCTCAATGCTTGTAAACAAATTTAAAATCTCCCAGGATTA
The DNA here is from genome assembly GCA_030737875.1 of Allium sativum. Taxonomy (NCBI): domain Eukaryota; kingdom Viridiplantae; phylum Streptophyta; class Magnoliopsida; order Asparagales; family Amaryllidaceae; genus Allium; species Allium sativum. Next base: position 389,462,118 of record CM060912.1, on the reverse strand, counting down.
TAAAATTTCCATATATTTAATCCAAATCCATTTATAAACATTTTTTTTCCAATTTTTAGAAATTTTAAATTCCAATTCAGATTTAAATTTAGATTTAATTCATCTGATTCCATATATCACACTTATGTAAATTCTGACTGGTTATTTACATAACCATTTCACATTTTATACTCTTATTCGATTATAATAACATCCAACACATCCAATAACCAATAATAATTTCCAATATCGATATTTTCTTTATATCAAAATATAGTTTGGGTAAAATTATTTCATTTACCCTCTTGTCAAAATAAACTGTGTCGGTTCATCGTATTCAAGTGTTTAGAAACTCCTACCGATACAGTGGATCAAACTAATCGACCAGAACTTATAAACAACTCAACCAATAAATCTCCACAATATAAATCATTTTTATATCAAATAACAAATATGTTCACTTGTATAAATACAATCAAACTCAATCTAGGGTATTACTAACCCCATCTTTACTGAGTCGCGCAATAGAGCCAAGGTAATTACTTAACCTTAAGCTCTGATACCACTGTAATGACCTGGGTTTTCGTGATCCTGAATAATCGACATATAACCCAATGTCGACTATCAAGCATCGGAAATACCGGACAGTCCATGAAAGAATTAGAGGGTGAGAATAGATAAGATAGAAACTTAGAATAGAAGAAGAAGAAGAACATACAACATCAAAGTAACACAAATCTCACAGCGGAATGAACAATATATAATAGATACATAACTTTGAAATAAAATTAGTATATGTATACAGTAACATTTTCAGAGTACAACACTTACAACACAGCGGAAATAACAATAGCTATATAATCCTGAAGCCTCCTGCTCCAAGCTCTCCAAGTATATCTGTAAAATCCTGGCTACTTGACTGCCCATACAAATTTGAGCACCCAAGAGTTTAGGGAAAACAAAACAAAACAAACTCTGGGTCAGTCATGTGACTGGTGTGAGTAAAACAATTTAAAACAGTTTGAGAAAATAAACGACATCTCATAAGACCACGACGTATAAAGAAACAGGTTTTTCCCCTCTGAGAATCCAAAATAATCTTTATATCAATTTTTTTTTGATATTATAATAGTGTCTATCAACCACAATATAGTAATCATCTAGCGAAAACACTTTCATCGCACGTTCTACATATATAGTATACAATCAAAACCGTGAGCACTTATTAGATAATGGATTTCCAACTATGATAAAGTATGGAACCACCTTCCGATAGTGTACCTCTAGAGAGGAATACACTGGGTTCAACAATAACATCTTGCAACCCGGCCACCCAAGACCGACCACTCATTTCGGTTGAGTGTATCGAATGTATATCACCAACGGTTGGGATCAACAACCGTTTCTCGAATGGGACAACATCAAATAGATTAAAGAATGAAATGAATATCTCTAGATAGATGATAATATACGCTAATGGAAGCAACCCACATAGCCATGCTGCTTGCCCGATTTTTGTCATTTCTTGGTTGTGAGGCTAGAGGCCACGCTTATCTCTGAAAGATCACACAATTATTCACTTTGAATGTCACATCGTCATACCCGCCAAATCACAAATTGATTTCCCTAAAAACACAACAGGTATACAGCTAAGAGAAACGAATTCCTCTGCCACCAAACGTAAGTACGTTTGAAGAGATCAACTTACGCGATCTATTAAATATACTCTATCAGACACTCTCCTATACAGGTTGTCCTGGGACTGGACAAACCAAAGACACTATTCTGTAAATAGACAGCCCTTGCATAACTCTGTCTTTAATTATCTTCATCATATTTGATTCACAACGCTAATGCCATATGAAGTGGTTTTCGAATAATATATCTGATCCCGGTCTCTTTGAATTGACAACAGAAAGGGTCAAAAACTTCGATAGTCGGTGAGTTAACTATCAAAGAAAAACACGTATGCAAACAACGATATTATTTCCAGATGGAAATTCTATCGATCAATCATCATTTAACGTTTATCTCTTTAGTTCATTTATTTATTTCCTATTTCCATATATTCAACATTTCTTATTTTCTAAATTTAGAAAATATACATTATTAATCATTAGAAAACATTTCCATCCCTTTTTCACGTATCACTATCATTCTAGTATTCTTTATCATCAAACATTTCATTTTCTATGATTAGAAAATATCTCTGATTATATTTGTAAAATGTTTCCAAGACTCATTCATTGGATTTAAACAGATGTTTAAATAAAACATCGCTATGCCACTCAAACCATTACCCTGATTAACTAATTTCACTTAACCAACCTTCATTATCGAACCTGAACCATTCCTTAGTTAAAACGAAGCCAATCAAGTTGGGGTATAACTACCTCTTAGACCTTAACTGAACAACATTTCTAACTTCTAAATAGACAAAGTCCATCTTCTAATCTTCAACAACCTCCTTACATAACTCTCGGTTTCTATTTGCGAATCCACTTCTTTATTGAAACATCTGATTATAACTATAGCGTTATAATCCCTACTTCTGAAATATCTAACTTCAAAATATAAGTTTTATTCCTTAATTTAACTAAATAACTAAATAGACAACTTATAAATAAATAAATCTTGATTAAAAACGGAAAGTGAATAGTACTTTCCCGAAATCGATATAATCGAATTTCAACATATAACTCTCCTTCGAATAATCTCTATTCGATAATTCCTTACGAATAAACTATATTCGATTAACTCCTTTCGAATAAACTATATTCGATAACTCTACTTCGAATAACTTTATTTGATAACTCTATTCGATAACTCTACTTCGAATAACTTTGTTTGATAACTCTACTTCGAATAACTCTATTTGATAACTCTACTTCGAATAACTCTATTCGATAACTCTACTCGATTTAACTCTAATCGATTTAACTCTAATCGATTAAATCTATTTGAATAACTCTAATTTGATTAACTCTAATCGATTAACTCTATTTGAATAACTATAATTCAATTAACTCTAATTGATTAACTCTATTTGAATAACTCTAATTCAATTAACTCTAATCGATTAACTCTACTTGAATAACTCTAATTCGATTAATTCTAATCGATTAACTCTATTTGAATAGCTCTAATTCGATTTAACTCTAATCGATTAACTCTATTCAATTTACTCTATCGATCAACTCTTGTCAATTTACCCTATTTGATTAACTCCCTTTCGAATAAGTAATATTCGATTCACTCTTTGTCCATATTTAGTTTCAAATATCGATGTTGAAATGGATTCTTACTTCTCTATATAAGTCCTGACTTATATAAGTCCTGACTTATATAAGTCCTGACTTATATATTCCATATTCAGTTAGAACATATTCTATTTAAAATCTTTGCTTTAAATCCATGTCATGTTATACCCGTGTGCGAAGCACGGGTCTAAACCTTCCTAATGCAAAATTCTCCTTTTGTTTCTCTATTTATTCTATAAATATTTCCTTTTCTATTTGTTTCACAAATATTTCCTTTCTCTGATTGTTTTACAAATATTTTCTTTTCTGTTTGTTTTACAAATATTTTCTTTTATATTTGTTTTATAAATATTTCCCTTTTTAATCATGTTTATTTTCCAAATAAACATCCCATATAATATCTTATTTAGTTTCTAAATAAATAATCCTCTTATACTTCTATTTACTTTTTAAATAAATATTCCTCTAATAATATCTTATTTATTTTCTAAATAAATATTCCTATTATAATATCTTATTTATTTTCTAAATAAATATTCCTCTTATACTTCTATTTATTTTCTATATAAATATTCCTCTTTATAAAATCCTTTGATTTTATAAATATTTCCCTTTTATAAAATCCTTTGATTTTATAAATATTTTATTTTATACACTTTGAAAATTCCCTTTTTACATTCCAGTATCACTTATGATATTTAAAATACCCAATAACAAGATCAGTGTCATCATAATCAATCATAGATTACATATAACATCATATATCATAATACATGAAAACAAACAGTAATAATATTGAGGAATCCAGTTGGATCCCTCCAACATGTTTCCCAACATCCACAGGTTTTAAACACATAAATAACATCGATTTCATTTCAATATGAAATATTCTGATCAATAGAATCAATATCTGATTAACGATATATATATATATATATATATATATATATATATATATATATATATATATATATATATATATGTATACATATCACTAGATCTATAATTCCAACCAATCAATTAACAAATCATCCAAACCATCAATACACAGTAATCAACCATCATTTATCAGTTCTAGAAATACGTTATAAAAATATAACTGTTCAGAGTTAGTGAGTTTTACTCACATTGGACCATCATCGTTAAATAACGATAACTGTCGCTTGATTCAGACGGAAAATTTATTTCGCTATAAATCGTAACGAGCTCGAATTCACTCCCAGTCAGTTCCATTGTGTAGCCACCGTCCATACGATCCCATTAGATCTTGTTCGCTGAATTCCGTTAATGTATGAGCAAGTTATGGTCATTACAAGTTTCTATATATTTAAATAAAATAAAAACCTAAAATTTTAAATATTAATTGGGCTCACCAACTACCTCAAGCCCAAACCCGTTTCCACTAACTCAGACCCGTTCTCCTTCTCCTTTGTAACCTTCCACGTGAGCTTTTTCATGGCCATTGACGAATTAAATCTCCTCACCGCTCCTTCAACTCATCACGAATTTAAAATCAAATGCCACCATCTTACTTCTCTTCAACATCTCATCACAACCGCACCATTTAAATCGAACTCGATCACCACTCCTCATCGCGACATCACACAAAATCGACATTGCCTGGTAAAACCACTGAATCTTTTATGCCTCAAAACCCACGAAAAATGCACATAATGTGCCACTCGATCCCAGAAACATCAATATAAACACCAAAGTATCAATCGGTGCTTTAATCACCCAAACCATTGAACCCTAAAACTCGCTGAAGCATGCGATGTTCGAACTTCATGAAAACCACATACAAGCGAAGAGGAACTCATCTGGAATCCGATTACACTCCTCTCCGGATTTATGGATTTTTATTTTCATTTCTTTTGATTTTAAAACCCACGATTTTATTTTCTGAGATGTAGCAAAGAAGAGCTACGCGTTTTTTTGACCATTGGAAAAATAGGTTTATGGTTAGAAAATTTTAATGATTATTTATAGGAGATTTTTAATATTTTTATATTCGAATATTATATTAATTTTTAACCAACCGCTATTTATATTTGTTGTTAAAAATCCCTGTGATCACATATGATATTCATAAATCACGAAAATGGACACACAACCTGAGTTTGACATTATGGACCCAACGAAACCGGTTTCGTCGAATTCTGACTTCGTTCGCTCACACAGCGTATTTTTAACCGTCAAAATACTGACTGTTTTTCACGTTAAAAATCCATACGACCACATACTGATTCCAAAAATCACGAAACTTGGAATCTAACAAAAATTTAATATTACGAATCCAATAAAATTAGTTTCGTCTAAAACGGAGGTCGTTTGCAAAAGTGCCTATTTTTAAGCTCTAAATAAGCCATTTAAATATATAAATATATTTAAATATAATTAAATTAAATATTTAAAAATAAATATTATCGTATATATTTACAGTAGAATACCATACAGCTCTAGAATAAGTATATATATGAAATTATAACTCGATATATCAAATCCCGATTAAATCGATATTCGGTTTATAATGAAATTCCTTTTATATATCGTTATAAATTATAAAGGAATTCCATAGCGACTATTTGGAAATTTGATTTGGACATAAATCAAAATATAACCGACGAAATCCTGATTTTTCTCTTTCACTAGAAAAATATACTTCACCAGCTCCGGATGTTTCTCGTTTCACAGAAATCCGATTTAAAACGGACCCTGTATATTCAGTTGAAATTCAAATCGCCAAATAACGAACTACCGCGCCATTTCTAGCTCGAATTTTAATTATAATATAATTATACGCTCAACTGTTGTTAATTAATTGTATTCGTTATCGTAATTCAATTTTAAACTGAATTATATATTTTGAATTGCCCAATTCACACAATATTGTGAATTCTACTATTTCTGACTATTTCAGAAATTAAATATATTATTCTATTATTTAATTTAATTTAATATTCACTATTACTTAATTAAACAACCATATAAATCTCTAACTCACTATTTAAATAATTAAATAAATTAATTATAATCCGTAAAAATTACGGAACATTACAAAAAGACTCATCAGAGGTAGGATTAGTAATATCATATAAAGGAATACTCATTAGAGATAGGATCAGTAGCATCATAGAATGAGATACTCGTTAGAAATGGGGTTAGAAATGCCCTAGAATGAGTTGAGAGTAACAAATTTATAATTAACGTATTTGTGATTATATATATAATCCGATCTTAGAAAATATGATTTTTGAATATATAAAAGTTATATATATATATATATATATATAATCTAATCAACTAATTGATTGATAATTGTGTTGTGTGATTATTAGTTCAACTAATGAAAATTATTCGAAACCAATTAAAAGAATGAAAATTGAGTTGGTTAACTAAACAACTTTCATCTTCGCTCCTTTTCGAGGACGAAAATATTTTAAGTGGGGGAGATTGTAACAACCCGGAATTTTGGAACCAATTTAAAATTTTTATTTTAGATATTTTTATGGATTTTGAATATTTAAAATAATCTATTTTAAAAATAATAACGATTAAAAATTTATTTAAATCGAAGCTAGAACAAATATATTTTTATTTAATTATAAAAGGAGTTAGAAATAGCACCGTAGTTCGAAAATTCGATTTCAAATTTCAATTGACTGTACAGGATTCAAAATAAATCGGATTTCAGTAAAACTAGAAATATTTGAATCTGTTTAATTATATCTTTCTAACGAATGTGAAAAATCCAGATTTCATAATATAAGTTGAAAGTTATGTCTATTTTAAAATTTAGAAAAGTCGATGTAGAATATATATATATATATATTAATATAATATATAACCCTTAAAAATAGCCATTTTGTAAACGACCTCCATTTTCGATGAAACCACTTTTGTTGGATCGAATGTCAAATTATTGCTAGATTCCAATTTTCATAATTTTTGGACTTGATCTGTGAGCATGGCAAAAGAAAATGTGTTCTGACCATTTCAATCAAATTAGATCAACCAGAAAATGGCTATTTTTCAAACGGTCACTAAATTCGACAAAATTAGTTTTGTTAGAACCATATCGTTGAAACATAGCTAGAAATAATTTTTTCTGTAATTTTTAGAATCAATATGTGGCCCTGGTAAATTAAAATATAAAATTAAATTTAATATATATTGATTTATATTTTAATCTAAAGAAAAACATATCGTAACAGCCGAATTGGGTTACGAAACATATTCCATTGTGTCCAGGAAGGGGGTTATTAGCTAGGGGTGGCACTCATTGGGTTTGATTTGGAGTTCGGAACGATATACGAGCTATATTGAAATTAAATGGAATTAAATAAATAAAATAAAAATACGTGTATAAATACACAGTATGTCCGTACGAAACCCTAATCCCATATTAATTGAAGCCGCCGCTGAAACCAAATTGAACAACCGATTTCATTCGATTTTCAATCCCTAAATCCTACCAAATCGTTCCTAATTAAAACCCAACTTCAATGTGAAGATCGAAGAGAATTTTGGGGGCTTTAAATCCGTATGAGTTTGAACAAATATCGTTGGTGTAACACCCTGTGTATTCTATAACAGTGAAATTCACAAAATAAAGTATAACTAATTTCAAATCAAAGAATTAAGGGAAACGGGATAGGTCATTGCGCTCGTCTCGGAATTCTGCTTTGGATAGAGTCTGAGTTTGCGTAAAACGGACTCCGAATGAAGAAGATATGGCCTCCGGAAGTTTCAGAATTCAGTTTAAAATTCAAAACAGCTCAGAAAAACCAATTCAAAATTCAAAATCGGGCCGGATTGGCCAGGGCGGGAATTTTCCCGCCCAAGGCACCCAGGTCGACTGGGTAGTCGACCTGGGTCACCCGTGTCGACTGCCAAGTCGACACGGTGTCGACTGGCGTGTCGACCTGGCCCCTGAGCCAAGTCGAACCCAGTCCCCTGGCTGGCCTGGTCTGTGTTTGGTCAATTTTCTGAGCCTTGCCTTGTCACTAGGGCTAGGTGTCAGCTCCTGGTTGGTCTCTCCTTCAAACGAACGGCTATTATAAAACCAAGCTCCATCGACGGTCCTAATCAACTCACAAACTCTATAAAAAGGACCTAAGACTCACCCTAATTCACACAAACAAAAATGGAGATGAGACCATCATGCTGCTGAGGAAAGACTAGGAATAGCCGTCAGAAATTGAGAGACAATTCGAAAGCTTAAAGCAACGTCAATTAGATCAAAACAACGCCTACAACAAAGGATAGCATCTCCAAATTCAGAATTCAGATTCCTGAATTGAAGATTCGTCATACGTTGTAAGTAGAGTGCTATTCCGATGTGAATAAATAATTGTGTTGTGATTTGTGTAAAGTGAGAAATGGAATTTTGGCGATAATAATCTATATTTGTATGTTGCTTTGATTCTAAACGATTTGGAATTGTTGTGGTATAACGATTGGATATTTGCAAGTATGTGATTTATGTTGGAAGTTAACAACTACATGTTTGTAGTGGCTTAATTTAGATTCATGCAAGTATATGATTCATGTTAACAACCATATATTGTGGTAGTTTATTTGGGATTCATGCAAGTATATGATTCGCCATTATGCCAATATGATGTACATACTTTTATGATCACTTTTAGTGTGTAATTGGATTCAACTAAGTACTATGGTTTATTTATGTTGGAATTGGCATTGTGATTCAAGTGTAAAACCATACTTTTGTGTTAAAGGCAAAAGTAAGTATCTTTATGAACATGACTAAACTATGTTTGGTGTTATGCCTAGTTGAAAACATGTTTTATGCCTAAGTTGTTATCAAAATCATATGGTGACATATGTGACACATAATTAAGTTAGATTTACATTCCAATTGCAAGTTTACATGAATAGACTAAAAACCATGATTTCTTGTTTAGGTATGTTTATGCCATGATTATATGAATAGAGTGGTTCATGTTTAGGTATGTTTTTGCCATGATTATATGAATAGAATGATTCATGTTTAAGTATGTTTTTGCCATGATTATATGCTATTACAATGCAAGTTCACATATGCCTAATTCATGTTAATTGGATCGTTATGTTGCAAGTTCATGCGTTCACACTCCCCTTTTTATGTTACCTTATAAACACCATGTTATAAGCCTCCCCTTTTCATATGGCTAAGTTGGGTTTAAATGTTAAACCCAACATATCTTATATTGTAGCGAATGTGTAAAACGGGGGTAATGACGTTTGGGTTAAAATATAGAACATATGTGTTGGCATGTTTGACGCATGCCAACAACCTTGAAAAACAATTAAGTGGTATAAATTAATTTTACCCAATAAAGATGAATTTGAATAATGGGCCGCAAATATTTACATATAAAAAAGGAAAGAGACAAAATATGTAAATTTAGAAAATACGATGTGTTTAACCCGAGGTTGGATTGAATTGTGATGTAAACCTGCCTGGAACCGCCCGGCTGTCCAGTAGTCACAACAATACCTATCTAATATGGGTGGTTAAACACGGAGCCCAATAAAGACCCGAGGTTAGACTGAGTTGTGGCATAAGACTTCCCGGACCCAACCGGCAACAGGCAGCCACAACAATACCTGTCTAGTGTGAGAGGTCAAGGCTTTAATAAGACAATTAAGGCTGAGTCAGGATTGATAAGATTAAGTAAATTGAATTAATACTTAATCAAAATGGAACATGCTAAACTATACAGACTGATTGGGGGTTAGGTTTACAAAACACTTAACCAACTTAGCATGTTGGCTAGAAATAGAAAACCTAGTAGCGGGGGACCCTTTTCAGCCGTAACCCTACGAGGTGTATCAGGATACCCTGAACTAGGCAGGGTGGAGCACGATTACTGGGCTGACTGTAAGAGGTCAAATCGACGACGGTGGTGCAGCAGTGTAGGTTCTAACGGGGTGCGGGCGTGCACACACTCCGACGTAGAAAAATAAGGCACTGGGCACCAGTAGTATACCTGTGCATTCTAGAATTGTGTCGGGCCACCACCATGGGACTTGATACACCCCATGGTGGGACCAGCATAGGTAACTACAACAGCGGGGCTGTAAGACACATGTAACTATGCGAGTAGGAGCCGATCATCAGAAATGGATCACTTCACCCTAGTTATGGGGTGCCTGTTGGGAACTAGTTTATATGGGTACAGAGATTAATATGGGGTACGATAGTGTATTCGACCCTAGACAACTTAACTTAGTTTATGGTGCTTTCTCATTTCCAGTTTATACTTATCATACCCAGTTCTTTATTCATAGACTGAATAGTCCTAGACTTACTCAGGCTTTATGTCTGACTCTACTTTTCTTTCGTTCCCCCCCAGGTCCACAGGGAGGGAATACCGCAGCTTGACCAGCTTTCACATCCAGCTTGAAGAGAAAGAATGTATTGCTTGGTTCTTTTTCATTTTGGACTATGGCTTTGGACAGCAATTATGGGACTTATGTAGTTTATTTATGTTTTCTTTATGCTTCTTTAAATAATGTAATCAAGACAGTTATGAAGATGTTATGTTTTTGGAAGTATTGTAAAACAAATTATGACATGGTTTGTGTAGCACGTATTTTGTTGAAATAAAAGTTGTTGTTGTTTTCCGCTGTTCAAAAATATGTGTTCTTATATCTGTCTTGTATATCTGTGACTTATACTTATAAACCTCCACCAAAATTAGGGCATTCCCTTTGAGAGTGACCCTAACGGAGGTGGGGTGTTTCACTTGGTATCAGAGCATAGGTTTACCAGATAAGATAAAAGTTTTGAAAATTTATTTTCAAGGGAAAATTTAAAGAAGCATTTTTTAAAGATAAAATATTATATTTTAAAAAGGCAAAGTCCCCCAAAGCCATAGGTACTATCTTTTATCCTTCGTTTTGAATCTATCCTTTTTGTTTCAGCATGTCCGAAGAACTTAACTTGCCAGAGGGTATACCAATACCTGGTTGGTTTAGACGATTCTTAGAAGCAAGGGCCACTCAGCCAGGTCCTACCGTTCCTCCTCCTCCAGCTGCAGGAAATCATCCAGCTGCAGCAGCACCTCTTCCTCCACCTCCTCCGCAAGGAAATACTTTTGCTAAGATATGTAAAGATTTTAAAGCTATGGGAGGAAAGGACTTTCATGGAACCGAGTCCTTCGTAGTAGCCAGGAATTGGCTGAAAGAAATCGAGGACTTATTCGTCATCTTTGAGGTAGAAGATAGGCAGAAGGTACAACTGGCAGTATGGCTACTTAAAGGCAAGGCTTCCTACTGGTGGGAAGTCACCAATGCAGAAAGACCAGTGGAAACATGGGAGGACTTTAGGGCAAGGTTCGAGGCTAAATTTCTCTCAGAAGCTGAAAGGAGTCTTCAGTTGGAAAAATTCTTATTTCTTAAGTAAGGGAATATGACAGTCAAAGAGTATGTTAACCAGTTTGATCAGCTGGCTAGGTTCGGACTGGACCTAGTCAACACCCCGCACAAGAAGGCTCTCCGCTTTGTCAAGGGGTTGAATGATCCATTACACAGTTTGGCCATGACCCATATACCCATGGGAGCTACGTATGAAAGATTGGTACAGATGGCATTGCTGAACGAAGAGGATAAGGGCAAGAAGGAGACAAAGGCAGAAAACTCTCAAGGGAAGAAAGAGGGTTTGCAACCTAAGAAGACAGACTTTAAGAAGGGCGGGAAAGACAACAAAGAGAAGTGGAAGTGTAATTTCTGTGGTAAAGTGGGGCACTTAGTGAAAGATTGCCGGAAAAAGAAGGCCAAGATGAATGGCGGGTGCTTTTCTTGCGGTGAGACAGGCCACATGGCTAAGGATTGCCCGAAGAAACAAGGACAGGGGCAGAGGGCTGGATCCACCTCAGGGGCACAGGTTCATGTGCTAGAAGCGCCACCTCTACAACAGCGAGGTATAAATACTTCTGTAGAAAGTGTAGTTTATGTTTATGATCACCCCGTTCGCACTTTATTTGATTCTGGCGCATCACACTCCTTTATCTCGTCGGCTTTTGTAGAATCTCTACACCTAGAAACTAGTATGGTAGAGGACCCCTTAATTGTTTCAAACCCAATTGGGGGCCCAGCTCATTTGTCTATGATCTGTGTGGGATTGAAAATTTCTATTCTAAGCGTAGAATTTAGATGTAGTGCCTTTGTTTTGGGCTTCTCGGGATATGGTTTGATTTTGGGCATGGATTGGCTATCCAGTAATGGTGCCGTCCTTGATTGTGAGAGAAGGGTGGTTAGGCTTCTGACCCAACTCGGTAACACTCTGGAAATTACTTGTAATCCCTCGTATGCGCTTATGCTTAGTTATCTTGAATCGCTAGATGCCTCTGTTGAAAGTTTGCAATCGGTTAGAGTGGTCCGGGAATATCCGGATATCTTCGAAGAGGTGAAGGGCTTGCCTCCGAAGTGGGAGATAGACTTCCGCATATATCTTGTAGATAATGCAAAGCCCGTTGCGTTGCCCGTTAGACACATGGCTCCACGGGAAAGGAAAGAGCTCAGTAAAAAGATTAAAGAGCTTCTAGAGAAGGGGTTCATTAGAAGAAGCATTTCAGAATGGGGCGCTCCAGTGGTGTTCGCCACAAAGGCGGATGGTTCACTCCGTCTGTGTGTTGACTATAGGGAGCTCAACAAGCTAACGAAAAAGAATAGGCACCCTCTCCCCAGAATCGACGATCTGTTTGATCAACTCGTAGGAGCATCTGTTTTCTCCCAACTCGATTTGGCGACCGGTTTTCATTAGCTAAGGGTGGCTGAAGATAGTATCGATAAGACAACATTCAGAACCCCAGACGGCTTCTTTGAATGGCTTGTCATGCCTTTTGTCTTGACAAATGCACCCGCTTACTTCGTGGACTTGATGAGTAGGGTGTTCAGAGAATTCCTCAACAAGTTCGTAGTGGTCTTCGTAGACGATATCCTTATCTTCTCAAAGAGTGAAGAGGAACATGCTCAGCACTTAAGGGCAATCATGGAAACTCTGCGAGTCCATTAGCTAAAAGCTAAATTCTCCAAATGCCACTTTTGGAGAGGAAAGTGAGGTTCCTTGGGCACATAGTATCCAAAGAAGGGTTATCCGTGGACCCTGCTAAGGTAGTAGCGGTGCAGGATTTGAAGACACCAAAGAACGCAATAGAGGTCCGAAGCTTTCTCGGGCTAGCAGGCTTCTATCGGAAATTCATCAGAGACTTTGCAAAGATATCAGCTCCGCTCACAAAGTTGACCAAGAAGAATCTAGTGTTCAGTTGGGACTTGGATTGCGAGTTTGCTTTCCAACGACTGAAAATGGCTCTTACAACAGCCCCAGTTTTAACGTTGATAGATGGAAGCAAGATGTTCACAGTTTATACAGATGCATGTGGGACAGGGCTAGGCGCCGTCTTAATGCAAGAAGGAAGGGTAGTAGCTTATGGCGGAAGACAGTTGAAAGTGCATGAAAAGAACTACCCGACCCATGATCTTGAGTTAGCCGCCATCGTCTTTGCACTCAAGTCTTGGCGACACTATCTCCTAGGTGAGAAGTTCGAACTTTACACTGACCATAAATCGTTGAAATATCTTTTCTCGCAGAAAGATCTTAACTTGAGGCAACAGAGATGGATGGAGTTTCTTGCCTCGTACGATTTCGAGATCTCCTACACTCCGGGCAAAGGCAACGTAGTGGTAGACGCATTGAGCCGAAAGAAACTGACCCTAAGCCCGCTGTTTGTTGAAAGACAAAGACTAGAGTTTATAGTCAGTTTTGACTTTAGGCCCTCCTCCGATTTTGTACCAGGCTTGCTAGCATCTCTCGAGGTACGCCCGACTTTGGTGGACTCAATAGGGACAGCACAACACGAAGACCCTCAGCTTGTGGAGACGATTGATAGGCTAATTAGGGGTGAGACTTCAAGTCACCTCAGCAGATACTCCATCGACGACAAGGGTTGGCTAAGGCGAGACGGAAGACTATGCGTCCCACAGACAAGGGATTTAGTAAAGAAGGTTCTCAAGGAAACACATCACTCCAAGATGACGATACACCCAGGCGGGGATAAAATGTACAAGGACATAAAGAGGACTTTCTTTTGAAACGACATGAAGAAGGACGTGGCAGATTTCGTTTCTAAGTGTATGGTGTGCCAACAGGTTAAGGAGGAATAGAAAAAGCCTGGCGGTCTGCTCCATCCTCTAGAGGTCCCGCAGTGGAAGTGGGATAGCATCTCAATGGACTTCATTGATGGGCTGCCTAGGTCTAGGAGAGGCAACACTGGCATTTGGGTAATAGTGTATAGGCTTACTAAAAGCACCCACTTTTTACCTGTAAAAAGTAAAAGAACTGCCTCATCCCTAGCATCTCTTTACCTCAAGGAAATTGTTCGACTCCATGGAATACCATCCAGCATTGTTAGTGACCGAGACCCTATCTTCACAAGTGAGTTTTGGCGGAGTCTGCAAGAAGCGGTAGGCACACAGTTATGCTTGAGCACAGCCTATCATCCCCAAACCGACGGCCAAACAGAAAGAGTGAACAGAGTTTTGGAGGACCTTTTAAGACTGTGCGTCCTTGACTTCGGAGGGACGTGGGAAGACCATCTTCCTTTGGTGGAATTTGCCTACAACAACAGCTACCAAGCCACCATCGGAATGGCGCCCTTCGAAGCTTTATATGGAAGACCGTGCCGATCGCCCACTTGTTGGTGGGAGTCTACTGATAAGCTCATACTTGGACCAGATATGATCCGAGAGACTTTAGAAAAATTAGACTTAATACGAAGAAGAATGAAGACAACCCAAGACAGACAAAAATCCTACGCCGACAAGAGGAGGACCGACCTTGAATTTGAGGTTGGGGACAGAGTTTTTCTTAAGGTATCTCCGCTAAGGAACGTTGTTCGTTTTGGAACCACAGGAAAGCTAGCACCAAGGTTCGTAGGGCCATTTCCTATCATCAAGAAAATTGGGAAATTGGCCTATAGATTAGAGCTACCCGAAAAATTGGCCGGAGTTCACAACGTCTTTCATGTTTCGCATCTCCGAAAATGTCTACATGAATCTGCTGAAGTGGTAGAGCCAAGTATCCTAGAAGAAGCTGAAGTGGAACGTGAAGCGACCGTGAGGAAAGTTCCAACCCGCATATTAGGAACGGAAGTGAAAAAGCTACGCAACCGCGAAGTCAAGCTCGTCAAAGTTCAGTGGAGCGACGCCGAGGGAGACGCAACTTGGGAAACTGAAGCTAGAATACGCGCAGCCTACCCTTTTCTTTTCGAGGGTACATCTTTGATCTTTCTTTTTCCTTAAGTTGCGCTTTTATCTATCTTTCTAGGTATATCTCCTCGACCTTATCTTTTAGGAAGAAACCCTTTGGATGAAAACATGTAATTGAAACATGTTATGGATGATGGTTGCAAGTGGTTGCAAGTGATTGCTAGTGGTTGCTCGTGGTTGCATATACACACACAATCTAGGTTTTAGATCGGCTCAGTCACTTCATACTGCATATGCATATATGTATTTATATTCGTATATGTTTGAAGTTTAATGTGTTGTCATATGGATGTTGCATTTATATATGAATGATTGTGCACTCATGTAGAATCATGAATAGGAGAATTTGCATACATAATGGATTCATGGCACTTACATAATTTGCATTAAGGAGGTCAACTGAATCAGTAGACCGACTGATTTTGCATTAGATAAGTACATGTACACACACTTCGCATATGATCATGAAGCATTAGAAGTCTTTTAAGGACAATGGATGCTCGTGTTTGATGGATGAGTAGATGGATGTTTGGATGTTAAGACGTACATTCTTCCTGAACTTTAAGATTTCGGGGACGAAATCCTTTTAAGCGGGGGAGAATGTAACACCCTGTGTATTCTATAACAGTAAAATTCACAAAATAAAGTATAACTAATTTCAAATCAAAGAATTAAGGGAAACGGGATACGCCATTGCGTTCGTCTCGGAATTCTGCTTGGGATAGAGTCCGAGTTTGCGTAAAACGGACTCCGTATGAAGAAGATATGGCCTCCGGAAGTTTCAGAATTCAGTTTAAAATTCAAAACAGCTCAGAAAAACCAATTCAAAATTCAAAATCGGGCCGGATTGGCCAGGGCGGGAATTTTCCCGCCCAAGGGACCCAGGTCGACTTGGTAGTCGACCTGGGGCTACCCAGGTCGACTGGGTAGCCGACCTGGGTCACCCGTGTCGACCGCCAAGTCGACACGGTGTCGACTGGCGTGTCGATCTGGCCCCTAAGCCAGGTCGAACCCAGCCCCCTGGCTGGCCTGGTCTGTGTTTGGTCGATTTTCTGAGCCTTGCCTTGTCACTAGGGCTAGGTGTCAGCTCCTGGTCGGTCTCTCCTTCAAACGAACGGCTATTATAAAACCAAGCTCCATCGACGGTCCTAATCAACTCACAAACTCTATAAAAAGGACCTAAGACTCACCCTAATTCACACAAACAAAAATGGAGATGAGACCGTCATGCTGCTGAGGAAAGACTAGGAATAGCCATCAGAAATTGAGAGACAATTAGGAGATAATTCGAAAGCTTAAAGCAACGTCAATTAGATCAAAACAACGCCTAAAGGATAGCATCTCCAAATTCAGAATTCAGATTCCTGAATTGAAGATTCGTCATACGTTGTAAGTAGAGTGCTATTCCGATGTGAATAAATAATTGTGTTGTGATTTGTGTAAAGTGAGAAATGGAATTTTGGCGATAATAATCTATATTTGTATGTTGCTTTGATTCTAAACGATTTGGAATTGTTGTGGTATAACGATTGGATATTTGCAAGTATGTGATTTATGTTGGAAGTTAACAACTACATGTTTGTAGTGGCTTAATTTAGATTCATGCAAGTATATGATTCATGTTAACAACCATATATTGTGGTAGTTTATTTGGGATTCATGCAAGTATATGATTCGCCATTATGCCAATATGATGTACATACTTTTATGATCACTTTTAGTGTGTAATTGGATTCAACTAAGTACTATGGTTTATTTATGTTGGAATTGGCATTGTGATTCAAGTGTAAAACCATACTTTTGTGTTAAAGGCAAAAGTAAGTATCTTTATGAACATGACTAAACTATGTTTGGTGTTATGCCTAGTTGAAAACATGTTTTATGCCTAAGTTGTTATCAAAATCATATGGTGACATATGTGACACATAATTAAGTTAGATTTACATTCCAATTGCAAGTTTACATGAATAGACTAAAAACCATGATTTCTTGTTTAGGTATGTTTATGCCATGATTATATGAATAGAGTGGTTCATGTTTAGGTATGTTTTTGCCATGATTATATGAATAGAATGATTCATGTTTAAGTATGTTTTTGCCATGATTATATGCTATTACAATGCAAGTTCACATATGCCTAATTCATGTTAATTGGATCGTTATGTTGCAAGTTCATGCGTTCACACTCCCTTTTTTATGTTACCTTATAAACACCATGTTATAAGCCTCCCCTTTTCATATGGCTAAGTTGGGTTTAAATGTTAAACCCAACATATCTTATATTGTAGCGAATGTGTAAAACGGGGGTAATGACGTTTGGGTTAAAATATAGAACATATGTGTTGGCATGTTTGACGCATGCCAACAACCTTGAAAAACAATTAAGTGGTATAAATTAATTTTACCCAATAAAGATGAATTTGAATAATGGGCCGCAAATATTTACATATAAAAAAG
Source organism: Allium sativum (assembly GCA_030737875.1). NCBI lineage: Eukaryota > Viridiplantae > Streptophyta > Magnoliopsida > Asparagales > Amaryllidaceae > Allium > Allium sativum. The sequence goes on along the minus strand of CM060912.1, from coordinate 389,444,146 downwards.
GAAAGAGACAAAATATGTAAATTTAGAAAATACGATGTGTTTAACCCGAGGTTGGATTGAATTGTGATGTAAACCTGCCTGGAACCGCCCGGCTATCCAGTAGTCACAACAATACCTATCCAATATGGGTGGTTAAACACGGAGCCCAATAAAGACCCGAGGTTAGACTGAGTTGTGGCATAAGACTTCCCGGACCCAACCGGCAACAGGCAGCCACAACAATACCTGTCTAGTGTGAGAGGTCAAGGCTTTAATAAGACAATTAAGGCTGAGTCAGGATTGATAAGATTAAGTAAATTGAATTAATACTTAATCAAAATGGAACATGCTAAACTATACAGACTGATTGGGGGTTAGGTTTACAAAACACTTAACCAACTTAGCATGTTGGCTAGAAATAGAAAACCTAGTAGCGGGGGACCCTTTTCAGCCGTAACCCTACGAGGTGTATCAGGATACCCTGAACTAGGCAGGGTGGAGCACGATTACTGGGCTGACTGTAAGAGGTCAAATCGACGACGGTGGTGCAGCAGTGTAGGTTCTAACGGGGTGCGGGCGTGCACACACTCCGACGTAGAAAAATAAGGCACTGGGCACCAGTAGTATACCTGTGCATTCTAGAATTGTGTCGGGCCACCACCATGGGACTTGATACACCCCATGGTGGGACCAGCATAGGTAACTACAACAACGGGGCCGTAAGACACATGTAACTATGCGAGTAGGAGCCGATCATCAGAAATGGATCACTTCACCCTGATTATGGGGTGCCTGTTGGGAACTAGTTTATATGGGTACAGAGATTAATATGGGGTACGATAGTGTATTCGACCCTAGACAACTTAACTTAGTTTATGGTGCTTTCTCATTTCCAGTTTATACTTATCATACCCAGTTCTTTATTCATAGACTGAATAGTCCTAGACTTACTCAGGCTTTATGTCTGACTCTACTTTTCTTTCGCCTTCTTTTCTTTCGTCCCCCCCCCCCCAGGTCCACGGGGAGGGAATACCGCAGCTTGACCAGCTTTCACATCCAGCTTGTAGAGAAAGAATGTATTGCTTGGTTCTTTTTCATTTTGGACTATGGCTTTGGACAGCAATTATGGGACTTATGCAGTTTATTTATGTTTTCTTTATGCTTCTTTAAATAATGTAATCAAGACAGTTATGAAGATGTTATGTTTTTGGAAGTATTGTAAAACAAATTATGACATGGTTTGTGTAGCACGTATTTTGTTGAAATAAAAGTTGTTGTTGTTTTCCGCTGTTCAAAAATATGTGTTCTTGTATCTGTCTTGTATATCTGTGACTTATACTTATAAACCTCCACCAAAATTAGGGCATTCCCTTTGAGAGTGACCCTAACGGAGGTGGGGTGTTTCAGTTGGTAGAAGAGCTCAATTTCCAAGCTCAAACACGCTGACTTCAGAGCGGATTTCAAGGGCTTAGGGAATCTCTAGCCGCGTGCTTTTCATGGCGTTGGGGGGAGGATGGACCGGGATTCATGGTGGCGACGTCAGATTTGCGCCAAGTTGGACGGAGGCGCGTGCGATTGGGTACTCGATGAACGACGGTTTGGGTTCGACTGTGGAAACAAAGATGGACGACCTGATTTTATAATTAATGGTGAAGCAATATTGAATGGTCAAAGGGGACAAAGTCAAAGTAGTTTTAATTATATTTTATTTTTATTTTTAAATTGTAATGGAATGATTAAAAGGCCGTAAAATTTTCAAACAGAAACGTAATCGAGAAATTCAAATTGCGTTGTGATCGTGAAATTGAGCACTACTACATGGAGCAGACCAGATCTGAAACAGAGACCATTTAGTTTTTTGATAAAATTAAACACCGGTTTAATTTTATTAAAATAATCGATATTCAACGATTTCAAAACCGACCACGGTGAGAACTCCTTTCACTCTAATTTTTTCTTTTTTACAGTTAAATTTATACTATGATGTAGATGGTGCTTAGCAGCACCCAATACCATTGATTGTACAAATCAGTTGATTGTTTGTTTGGATTGTGATTTGGATTTTTAATGATTGATATGGTTGCATATATTAGAATTATTTATATAAACTATAGATATAAAATTATCATGAAATTGCGATCGAAATATTTGAAAATAAAAATTACATTTTTATTGTACGAATGAATCATTAAAAAGATTCATTTTTATTGAATAAAATGTTAACATGATAAAAACTTCATTTTTATTGTATGAAATGGAACATAATAAAAACTTCATTTTGTTATATAAAATGTTAGCATAACAAAATTGTCATTTTTGTTATATAAAATGTTAGCATAACAAAATTATCATTTTTGTTATATAAAATGTTAACATAACAAAATTATCATTTTGTTATATAAAATGTTAGCAAAATAAAATTGTCATTTTTATTATATAAAATGTTAGCAAAATAAAAAGACCATTTTCATTGTATAAAGAGTTATCATTATAAGAAGACCATTTTCATTGTATGAAATGTAAACATCATAGAATTATCATTTGTATGAAATGCAAACATCATAGAATTATTATTTGTATGAAATGTAAACATTATAGAATTGTCATTTTGTATGAAATGTTAACATAGTAACAGATTCATTTTTATTGTATAAAATTTTGATAAAATATGTTTAACATTAAAATTACATTTTAATGTATAGGATGAATCATTTAGAAGATTAAATGTTGATCAAAAATGTCCCTTTAACATATTAGTTTAGAATAAGATAATTATATGTTAATCATATGTTTTATCTAACAAAAATGTCACCTTTATAATATTAGTTTAGACTAAAAGAATTATTTATTAATATATGTTTTGTTGAGAAAATGTCATCTTTATCATGACAATGTAGAATAAAAGAATTACTTATTAATATGTATTTTGTTGATAAAATTTGTCATCTTTATCATGGTAGTAAAGAAAATAAAATATTTGTGTTCAGAAGACAAGGATTTTTACAATAAAAATCACACCTTTATTGTATGTTTAAATCATTAAAATATGTTAACAATAAAAATATACATTTTTAGTTTGTATGTAGGTTAGATTAAAAACATTGTCATACTCGCAATGTTTACTAAAATGTTCATGTTTAATAAAATATGTTTATGCAATAAAAAAATCATATTTTTATTGTATATGTGAGTCAATAAATATTCATTTACAAATCGGACGATTTGTTTATGTACACCCATTTATCTGATATGATTGGGACAGTAAATTTCACACATCGCCCAATTGCACAAATAATAAATTGTTGTTGTTGTTTGAAAATCCCACACGGGTATTGGGATGATATTTGACATACACTGATCCCAATATTTAGTTGTATGTCAATCGATTGATTGACAGTCTGTGATGAGCGTTATTTATTTGTTTTAATGCTCGCACAGTTGTAAATTGCACTCTAGATGTCATATGAATTTTCAATGATTGTTTATCACTATTGTTGTATACATGCGATGTATGAAATCCATATAAATAACATTATATGGTAACTGATTGGGCCTCATTCCAATTTGGAAAAAATAAAGAATATTTTAAAATAATATTCTGTAAAGGATATAAAATATTTATGCGTTGAATAGAATATTCATGTGTTGAAATGAAAATATTTAAATAATAAAAATATCGTTTTTATTGAATGTATGAACCAATAAAATATTCATTGTTTTGAAAAGAAAATGTCTTATACAATAAAAATCACATTTTATTGTATGTATGAATAAGCAAAATATTCATTGTTCGAAATAGAATATGTTAACAATAAAAATATACATTTTTATTGTGTATGTAAGAATGATTGAAAATATTCAATGTTTTAAAATAAAATGTTTATACAATGGAAATTACATTTTATTTGTATTATAAAATCATTAAAAAGAGGCATGTTAAAATAAAAATTTTAAACAATGAAAATTACATTTTGTTTGTATTATAAAATCATTAAAATGAATTATGTTAAATAAAAAGATTAGACAATAAAAATTATATTTTTATTGTGTGTTTGATTTATTAAAGAGGTTTTGCTAAATTAAAATTGTAAATCATTTACATGATAGTAAAGTAGCATATATTCATTGATTGTAATAGAAGAGTGAAACCATAAAAATTCACATTTTTATTGAGTATAGAAATAATGAAAAATATTCATTGATTGAAATGAAAAGGTTTTTACAATAAAAATTTACATTTTCATTGTACATAAGAAATGGTGAAAAAGATTCAAGTTTGAATAAAAATATTTCAAATTAAAAGGTTACATTTTTATGTAAGTATGTGTAACACTACGCATTTTTAAGCTTCGAAAATAAGATATATATATATATATATATATATATATATATATATATATATATATATATATAAATAAATAGGGATACGCGAGTGGGTTAATTAAAGAACTATGGTAATAAAAGATATTCTGTTTATATTCTAAGAATTAAGTTAAACGGATTTCACCTTTCCGTTCGTCTCGGAAAAATACGCGAAATAGAGTCCGAGTTTTCGAAAATCGGAGTCCGTATGACCAAGTTATGGCCCGTCGAAGTTTTCAGAAAATTCCAAGTTCAAAACAGTTTAAAACTAGAGCAGAATTCAAATTCAAACACACAGGGGGCAGGGCGGGAGAATTCTCGCCCAGGTCAAGTCGACAGGGGTGTCGATTGTGCAGTCGACAACCCCCCCATGTCGACTGCCCAGTCGACACGGGTGTCGACCGGCCTGGTCGAGCCCAGGCAACCTAGGTGCACCTGCTTGCTGTTTGGACTGATTTTGGGGGCTTGTGACGAATTCTGACGGTTCTGATCTATCCTAGGGTTAATCCTATGGCCTAAACTAACCTAAACTTCTATAAAAAGATCCCTAGACCTAGCTTAAACCCTCACAAATCACTCTTGCCACGAAGTGCTGCCCAAATCTCTCTTGATCATGGCCTCCATCTCCATCTTCAAAAGCTTATGCATACAAACTAGATTCAAGGCAAAGGAGCAAGCTTTCTACATCAAATCAAGGGTGTTGATCATCATCTCAACATGGATCCTACGACAAAATTCTAGCTCCTAATCCTTTAGCCTCGATTTGTAAGTTCTAGCTACTTGTAGATCTAAACGGTAGTTCTAATGTTGACATGGAATAAAATGAGATGAAGCATAAGTATGTTAGCCTATGTGAACCTAGTTTTGCCCCTTTCTTGATCCCATGACTTTGGGCTATGTTTTAGTGACTAAATCATGCTACTTATGTTGTGTTGGACTAAATTTATCATGCAAGTTTGGATCTTTACTTGGGGAATGATGGCATGAACCCTTAGAACCATTTTGACTTGTGAAACATTTTGGGTTTATGCATGTAAAGGAACCTAAAACCCCTCATGACACTCACATGCATAAGATGATGGACCTAGGATATGATATCATGCATGCTTGAGACCAATCCTCTTATGATATCATACATGTTTTGAGGCCGATATGCAATATGCTAGTTATGTGAACACCTTTTACCTAAAACGTCACCATGTTTAACTTGTGATTCACCTTTGCCATCTTATCCCCTCTTTTGGTCATATTTTTCCTACTATGTTGATTCTCTTTCATGTGCGTTGAGAATACGTTTTGGGTAGTCTAGGCAAAGCTTGAAATTTGCTATGAACTTGACATGAAATTACATGTAACATGTAATGGTAATAAACGTGGGGGTGACACTTAGAAAAATATGGAACATGTGAACTTGACATGAATTATACCAAGAAATGGGACAATGGGCATAAGTGAAAAACATGGACTTAATCAAGGCCTAAATTTGGCATGAACATGATATGTAGTAAAACATGAAAGTGGCCAACTCGAGGTTGGGTTGAGTTTGTAGCATAAATCTGCCCGGACCCGCCCGACAAATCCAGTAGCTACAAACAATAAGACCCAATGTGAGTAGTTGGTCATACCGTGCTTGAAACCCGAGGTTAGACGGGGTTGTGGTATAAATCTGCCCGGACCCGCCCGGCGTAACCAGTAACCACAACAACGTCTAATGTGAGAGGTTGAGAGTGCATTAATTTACTTAATGCCACATGATAAGGTTAAGCTAATTTGACTAATGACACTTAACCGATATAACGGGAATGAGTAGGTTAAGTGAAACCGGGCTTGACTACTTAATGACACTTGGCCATGTAACACGACTAGTGGATGGGGTTAAGTTAACCTACACTTAACCAATCTGACTCGATAACTCGATGGGGTTAAGGTAAACTACACTGAACCAATCTAACTTAATAATTTGATGAGGTTAAATTAACCAATACTTAACCAATCAACATGATAACTTGATAAGGCTAAGTCTTGAACCTGAACACTTAGCAAATTTTAACATGATCCGTAGGCGGGTTAAGTCATGAACTTGAGTGACACTTAACCCATTAGACAAAACCCAAGTTCAGGGAATTAAGTGGATAATCATAATCAACAAGGATAACGGGAAAGGGAACTGAGTGGTAAACCTTAGTTAAGAATAACTAAGTAATAATTCTTAGTCAAGAGAATTGAACCAGTTCATAAATAGATGAGTAACCCGATTACGGTAGGTCATCGCTTAAACAAACACACGAGGAGGAGCAAATGTTTATCTGACTTAGATAAAGGCTCCAGCGAACTGGGTAATGAAGCGGTAGCTTCGGGGGACGTGAGGGTACTCTTGGTATCCCTCTGTGAGGTTGCAGATGATCCGCCTGGGCTCACAGAGGTTAAGGTCTGCGGTAGAAGAACCAAGGGTACGCCTTGGTTGCTGTGCGAGCAGCCTAAAGACTGGGATGGATTAGCGTGGAGTCGGCGATATCTAGTTTAGCCCTGTGATAGCACGTCATCAACTACCTACCATCTTTAGTCAAGCGTGTACGTACGGAAAGGCAGAGAACTCCCAATAGACCATATACTCGCTATCTAGTTATGGGTGAGGTTGGCCAATAGGAAAGTAGGGCATAGGTGGCCGGAGTACAGTTCTCATGCATGATTTTTCTTGGATTGCCTTTCAGTAGTTGAGGGAGGGGTCACGTGGGACCATAACCACCGGCATAAAAATAGACCTTAATATCTGCATCAGCAGATAACTAAAAGCTCCCGACCGAGTCCCGTATTTCTTGATTATCCCTGTCACGGGACTCAGAATGGCACATTGAGATACATGTGCATCTAGACATGGAAATACGATTCACGATACATACGTGGGAAGAAGGGCGTGGTTGACGGGTAGCGTAATCCCTAGCGGTCCTAGGTGGCTTAAACCTAAACCGAGTTATGAAAACGTTCATTAGGTAGCATAATCCCTAATGGTCCTAGGTGGCATAAACCCTAGTTGAACACGCGATAGATCAGGATAAGAAAACATAGTTAGATAAAAGATGACAGTCCAAATGATTTCAAGGATAGAATGGTACTACGTTGAAGTAGCGAGAAAGCCCGCACGTGGTACGGCAAAGGACTGAACTTATACATGGAAAGGATCATACGACTTGGCGAAAAACCTACATATGCGATATATTAGGTTGACATACTTGTAAATGGACTATTTCATGACTTTTGGGCAAGGGATATTTCATAGTTAACACATGACACGGGTTGAGATACTAGTACGGGAGGTGCAGTGCAAATATACATGATAGATACCGTGGGATGTTATACTTGATAGATACCTTGGGATATTATACTTAAAACCTAACAACGTGATACCTCGATTTATCTTGACACCGTAGTTCATCATGATACCCTAGTTTATCTTGATACAGTAGTTCATCCTGTTATCTCGGTTTAGTTTATCTATCTTGTCATCATCCTTATGTTTACTTTCAGTTTATGCATGTCATGTTACCTTTCCCTGTTTTATGCTGGAAGTAGATAGGACTTACCAGTCTTTATGACTGACCCCGTTTTCCTTCGCCTCTTTGTCTTCCGTTTCCTCCCCCCCCACCCCGCAGGTTTTCAGGGAGGAAATACTGTTGTTTAGTTCGGACCTCATCTGCTGAAGGTCATCATGTATGGCTTGGACTTCTCTTGGCTATGGCTGCTTCACTGTTTTATTTTGGGGAATAATTTATGAAAAGGTTTTATGCTTCTTTACTATTGCAAGACAGGTTTTGGTGTATTCTGATGTAAAAGGCTTTAGACCTTATTTTATAAGGTAATGAAATTTGTTTTACTTCCGCTGTTTTATATATGTTCTGTCTTGTAATATTTCAGTGCATGTTTACCTCGATAATGCTTCACCAAACCTAGTGCATTCCCTTTGTGAGTGACCCTAGCGGAGGTGGGGTGTTACATTTGGTATCAGAGCAGAAGGTTACCAGACTGGGCAAAAGTTTATAAAACCTTCTGAAACCTATTTGAAAACCGTTTACAAAGAAGCATTTTTTCAAGAAAAGTTTTATTTTAAAAGGCTATTCTCCAAAGGCCATTGGCACTATCCTTGTTTCCTTGATTGGATCTCTTTTCCTTTCTTTCCACCATCTGCAGTCACAGTGGTTTTGACTGCGACTAGTCTTTTCTAGCTACGAAAGTGTTTTCCGTACGATGGAGGTAGTTCTCGAGAGACTTGTGGCCGCGTTATAAGAAAGGATAGTAAGACAAAGGATCGCTGTGCAGGAGATAAAAAAAGAAGAAGAGAAGAAGTGTTCTGCAGGGGGCAAGTCATTAAGGGTGTCGACTGCACAGTCGACACAGCCCCCCCCCCCCCCCCCCCCCCCCGGTGTCGACTGCCCTGTCGACACCAACCCCCTGTAGCAGAAAAAAATATAAAGGCACGAAGGCCGACGGCCTTCAGCTCCAAAGCACGATTTCGTGCATCTCCCTTCCAAAACCCAAGAAACCCAAAAAACCCTTCACTTCCTCCACCTCCCACCGCTTCGTTTCTCCGCTATTTTCTATAAAATCGGTCTCAAATCGAAGCAAAAGCCATCCTCTATCCAGATCTATAATTTCCCTCTCTCAATTTGTGCTCAAATCACCATGGAAAACCCACCTAACCTTCTTGAACTTTACCCTCAACTAACACCGCAAGAGATAGAATGGTGCGACGAGCGACAGGAGATGGTTGAGCAATACGCGAAGAGCACCAACATGAAGTTACTATTAGGCCGTCCGGTGAGATTTGCTGATTTTGCGGGGACTCCCGTGGAAAGTTTATTTGCGGAAGCGGGTTTTATTTCTATCTTAGACTCACGCACCGCCGAAAGAAAGGGCCTCAAGCGTTTGGTAAGGCTTTTTGACGCATTTTTAGAAATTGGTGTGGATGATGAGGGTTTAGTAACCTATAGTTCAAAGGTTAAGGGTACTCATATTTATGTTAATGAGGTCCAGTTTGGTGAAATGTTAAATATCCGCGGTACGGGAATGGATACAGCGGATCTTGAGATGAATGATAATACTATATGGCGTAGGATTTTCTTTAATGAGCTTGAAAGACAGTGGGATTATGATCATCTACGCCCACTAGCTAGATTTGTTATCAGGATATTGCAGTATAATCTTGCGGGGCAGAATGCTGGGTTCGATAGAATTCCACACGTCATTAAGATTGCTACCTATGCTATATTTGGGGGTATACAGATGAACTGGGCACGAACTATCTTACAGCAGTACTATACCACTAGGGAAGTAAGGATTTCCAATATTTGCTTTGGAAATTTATGGACTACGGTTTTTATACGGAGTGGCGTTGATCTACACGACGAGGACTTTGTAGTACTTTCTTCTCATCCCTCTAGTATTATTAGCGTGGCTGCACTGACGAGGATGGGTATACAATTGCAACAGCTGCCAGAGCCACAACCTATGGAACATGATGGAGAGAGTGAGGGTGACGAGGAGGAAGAACAAGAGGATGAGCCACATGATAGTCAGCTCGGATATTTCGAGGAACCCCAGCAGACACCACAGGATGAGAGTGAGCAAGCACAAGCAGAGCAGGCTTGGGGAGGAGCTTGGGCTTCCCAGACCCCGGCACAGGGGGCTGCAGATACGTCCGGGTGGGATCCATGGGTTACTAGAGATCCAGATTGGAGGACTGATTTGAGGTATGTTTCGGAGCAGCAAGCTCGTATAGTTAGGGGCCACCATGAAATACTGAGGACACAGCAGGAGATGCTACAGGTACAGGTAGGCCTAGCTCAGACTCAGCAGCAGATGCTACACGATATGGGTACCTCCTATGATCAGTTAGGAGTCGGACTTCAGGACTTACAGTTAGAGGTTAGGCAGGGGAATCGACGACAGGGAGAGAGGCTTGATAGCATAGAGGAGCTCATTCGTAGCTACTTCCGTTAGGCTTGGCCTCTATCAGTGTATCCGTAGGGTAGTATTTTATTATTATCTAGTTGTAACAATGTACTAAAATTATCTTAATGTAATCCGCACGTTGTTTGCTTAATGAAAACGGTTGTGCTTGAAATAACCCTGAAAATATTGCACGGTAATATATATAGACGAAGAAAAATGGGAAAGTAAATAAACGGGAAAAAGGTAAATTTTTCCGTTGTGTAAGATTTAGAAGATTAGATTTTTCTAAAATTAAAAATGGATGGTAGGATCTTGGATGCGCCAATTGGATGAACTTCACTCTTATTCTGTAAGGGTGTGGGAAAATTTGGATGAAAATGTTTTCGTAAATTTTTGCACTCATTTAGAACTGCAAGTATATTTAGGGTGAGAGCATCATGTTTTGGAAAAGAAATTTTCAAGGAAATTGCATCCATTAGGTGGTACCACAAGTTAGGCATACATATTTTACTACAATGTAATTCACTTTGCACATGTGCACATGGTTGCAACAATTGGTTGAACACTTTTGGGTGGTAATGAGGGGACATAAATCCTACTCTTATTGAATTTCGAGGACGAAATTCTTTAAGGGTGGGAGAATGTAACACTACGCATTTTTAAGCTTTGAAAATAAGAGATTTATATATATATATATATATATAAATAGGGATATGCGAGCGGGTTAATTAAAGAACTATGGTAATAAAAGATATTCTGTTTATATTCTAAGAATTAAGTTAAACGGATTTCACCATTCCGTTCGTCTCGGAAAAATACGCGAAATAGAGTCCGAGTTTTCGAAAATCGGAGTCCGTATGACCAAGTTATGGCCCGTCGAAGTTTTCAGAAAATTCCAAGTTCAAAACAGTTTAAAACTAGAGCAGAATTCAAATTCAAACACACAGGGGGCAGGGCGGGAGAATTCCCGCCCAGGTCAAGTCGACAGGGGTGTCGACTGTGCAGTCGACACCTCCCCCCCCCCCCCCCCCCGTGTCGACTGCCCAGTCGACACAGGTGTCGACCTGCCTGGTCGAGCCTAGGCAACCTGGGTGCACCTGCTTGCTGTTTGGACTGATTTTGGGGGCTTGTGACGAATTCTGACGGTTCTGATCTATCCTAGGGTTAATCCTATGGCCTAAACTAACCTAAACTTCTATAAAAAGACCCCTAGACCTATCTTAAACCCTCACAAATCACTCTTGCCACGAAGTGCTGCCCAAATCTCTCTTGATCATGGCCTCCATCTCCATCTTCAAAAGCTTATGCATACAAACTAGATTCAAGGCAAAGGAACAAGCTTTCTACATCAAATCAAGGGTGTTGATCATCATCTCAACATGGATCCTACGACAAAACTCTAGCTCCTAATCCTTTAGCCTCGATTTGTAAGTTCTAGCTACTTGTAGATCTAAACGGTAGTTCTAATGTTGACATGGAATAAAATGAGATGAAGCATAAGTATGTTAGCCTATGTGAACCTAGTTTTGCCCCTTTCTTGAACCCATGACTTTGGGCTATGTTTTAGTGACTAAATCATGCTACTTATGTTGTGTTGGACTAAATTTATCATGCAAGTTTGGATCTTTACTTGGGGAATGATGGCATGAACCCTTAGAACCATTTTGACTTGTGAAACATTTTGGGTTTATGCATGTAAAGGAACCTAAAACCCCTCATGACACTCACATGCATAAGATGATGGACCTAGGATATGATATCATGCATGCTTGAGACCAATCCTCTTATGATATCATACATGTTTTGAGGCCGATATGCAATATGCTAGTTATGTGAACACCTTTTACCTAAAACGTCACCATGTTTAACTTGTGATTCACCTTTGCCATCTTATACCCTCTTTTGGTCATATTTTTCCTACTATGTTGATTCGCTTTCATGTGCGTTGAGAATACGTTTTGGGTAGTCTAGGCAAAGCTTGAAATTTGCTATGAACTTGACATGAAATTACATGTAACATGTAATGGTAATAAACGCGGGGATGACACTTAGAAAAATATGGAACATGTGAACTTGACATGAATTATACCAAGAAATGGGACAATGGGCATAAGTGAAAAACATGGACTTAATCAAGGCCTAAATTTGGCATGAACATGATATGTAGTAAAACATGAAAGTGGCCAACTCGAGGTTGGGTTGAGTATATAGCATAAATCTGCCCGGACCCGCCCGGCAAATCCAGTAGCTACAAACAATAAGACCCAATGTGAGTAGTTGGTCATACCGTGCTAGAAACCCGAGGTTAGACGGGGTTGTGGTATAAATCTGCCCGGACCCGCCCGGCGTAACCAGTAACCACAACAACGTCTAATGTGAGAGGTTGAGAGTGCATTAATTTACTTAATGCCACATGATAAGGTTAAGCTAATTTGACTAATGACACTTAATCGATATAACGGGAATGAGTAGGTTAAGTGAAACCGGGCTTGACTACTTAATGACACTTGGCCATGTAACACGACTAGTGGATGGGGTTAAGTTAACCTACACTTAACCAATCCGACTCGATAACTCGATGGGGTTAAGGTAACCTACACTTAACCAATCTAACTTAATAATTTGATGAGGTTAAGTTAACCAATACTTAACCAATCAACATGATAACTTGATAAGGCTAAGTCTTGAACCTGAACACTTAGCAAATTTTAACATGATCCGTAGGCGGGTTAAGTCATGAACTTGAGTGACACTTAACCCATTAGACAAAACCCTAGTTCAGGGAATTAAGTGGATAATCATAATCAACAAGGATAACGGGAAAGGGAACTGAGTGGTAAACCTTAGTTAAGAATAACTAAGTAATAATTCTTAGTCAAGAGAATTGAACCAGTTCATAAATAGATGAGTAACCCGATTATGGTAGGTCATCGCTTAAACAAACACACGAGGAGGAGCAAATGTTTATCTGACTTAGTTAAAGGCTCCAGCGAACTGGGTAAAGAAGCAGTAGCTTCGGGGGACGTGAGGGTACTCTTGGTATCCCTCTGTGAGGTTGCAGATGATCCGCCTGGGCTCACAGAGGTTAAGGTCTGCGGTAGAAGAACCAAGGGTACGCCTTGGTTGCTGTGCGAGCAACCTAAAGACTGGGATGGATTAGAGTGGAGTCGGCGATATCTAGTTTAGCTCTGTGATAGCACGTCATCGACTACCTACCATCTTTAGTCAAGCGTGTACGTACGGAAAGGCAGAGAACTCCCAACAGACCATATACTCGCTATCTAGTCATGGGTGAGGTTGGCCAATAGGAAAGTAGGGCATAGGTGGCCGGAGTACAGTTCTCATGCATGATTTTTCTTGGATTGCCTTTCAGTAGTTCAGGGAGGGGTCACGTGGGACCATAACCACCGGCATAAAAACAGACCTTAATATCTGCATCAGTAGATAACCAAAAGCTCCCGACCGAGTCCCGTATTTCTTGATTAGCCCTGTCACGGGACTCGGAATGGCACATTGAGATACATGTGCATCTGGACATGGAAATACGATTCACGATACATATGTGGGAAGAAGGGTGTGGTTGACGGGTAGCGTAATCCCTAGCGGTCCTAGGTGGCTTAAACCCAAACCGAGTTACGAAAACGTTCATTAGGTAGCATAATCCCTAATGGTCCTAGGTGGCATAAACCCTAGTTGAACACGCGATAGATCAAGATAAGAAAACATAGTTAGATAAAAGATGACAATCCAAATGATTTCAAGGATAGAATGGTACTACATTGAAGTAGTGAGAAAGCCCGCACGAGGTACGGCAAAGGACTGAACTTATACATGGGAAGGATCATACGACTTGGCGAAAAACCTACATATGCGATATATTAGGTTGACATACTTGTAAATGGACTATTTCATGACTTTTGGGCAAGGGATATTTCATAGTTAACACATGACACGGGTTGAGATACTAGTACGGGAGGTGCAGTGCAAATATACATGACAGATACCGTGGGATGTTATACTTGATAGATACCTTGGGATATTATACTTAGAAACCTAACAACGTGATACCTCAATTTATCTTGACACCGTAGTTCATCATGATACCCTAGTTTATCTTGATACAGTAGTTCATCCTGTTATCTTGGTTTAGTTTATCTATCTTGTCATCATCCTTATGTTTACTTTCAGTTTATGCATGTCATGTTACCTTTCCCTGTTTTATGCTGGAAGTAGATAGGACGTACCAGTCTTTATGACTGACCCCGTTTTCCTTCGCCTCTTTTTCTTCTGTTCCCCCCCCCAGGTTTTCAGGGAGGAAATACTGTTGTTTAGTTCGGACCTCATCTGCTGAAGGTCATCATGTATGGCTTGGACTTCTCTTGGCTATGGCTGCTTCACTGTTTTATTTTGGGGAATAATTTATGAAAAGGTTTTATGCTTCTTTACTATTGCAAGACAGGTTTTGGTGTATTCTGATGTAAAAGGCTTTAGACCTTATTTTATAAGGTAATGAAATTTGTTTTACTTCCGTTGTTTTATATATGTTCTGTCTTGTAATTTTTCTGTGCATGTTTACCTCGATAATGCTTCACCAAACCTAGTGCATTCCCTTTGTGAGTGACCCTAGCGGAGGTGGGGTGTTACAGTATGACTCATTAAAATATTCATTGTTTGAATAGAAATGTTGTAACATTAAAATTTTCATTTTAATGTATGTATGATTTATCAAAATATTCATTGTTTGGATAAGAATATTCAATTTTAATACAAATTTGAAAAAAAGTTGAAATCATTTTAAAATGAATTTATAAATAATTTACAAATACGATTTAAATAGAAATAGACGATATACATACATACACACACACACACATATATATATATATATATATATATATATATATATATATAATGGCCTGAATAGAACTCGCCGCGCAGCGACCGTTCGCGAATTTCAACCATTAACTTCAAATTGATATTATGGGAGATCCAACCGTCGGATTCTCCTAAAACTGGAGCCATTGGGTTCGTATCGAAAAGAGCTTTCCCATGAATGTAAGAGATTTGAAATCTAACGGTGAGATTTGGAGATATGCCCAAATCAATTTCAGAAAAGGTCGCTATGGATGCAGTTCGATGGCCGTTATTGGAAACCGACTGTACGGGCGATAATAAAATTACTAAAAATACGGAAAAATTATATAAAATCATAATAAATGATTTGGAATGATTTTTGATGGAAAATTCCAGTTTTGAAAAGATAAAAATATAATTTTATCGAAATGAACTAGTTATTTACTAGTATAATAATTTAATTATTTTTAGAAATAAATAAATTAGATTTGAAAATGGTTTTAAAATAACTAGAATGTTCCAATATATATATAGATATATTGTGGAATGAATTTGAATGGAAATTTTCGTTGGAATATTTCGATATTGGATTCCGTGATTATACGGATATTGTTTTGGGAATTTGGAGGATATATATATATATATATATTCCCAATATAATATTTGTTGATTTCAGAATGTGATATTGAATACAAGCCGATATAATTTCTATTCAGAACCTTATATTTAATGTCAAATTGGATTTTGGGTTTGTCGTGAATGTTGTTTTTTTTATAAAAAAAACTGTCCCTAAACCCAGTCTAGAAAAGAATAAATCTTTTAATTAAGATTAAGGAAATTTTACCAATTAATTAATATTTGATTGGAATTGAATAGGAATTGGATTTTAGGGTTTATCGTGAACAATGTTTTAAATAACATTTGTTCTTTAACCTAATTAACAATGAAGAAATAATTTGGGATTTATAAATCTTTTATTAAGATTTAAATGGAAATTTTCCAAAGTAAAGTTTTCTAATTTAAAATATTAAATTGGAATTGAATGGAATTCGATTCAGTAATAATCGAGATGAGCTTCTGTGGAAGAAGGTTGTTTCTATATATGGAATTTAAAAGGCTTTGCCGTTATTCCATTTATATTATTAGTCTGATGCGGCAATTTATATAGATTATATACTGTTATGATTTCCGTGTAGATTCCATTTTGATGGAAGATGATTTTGGGTTTATCGTGAACTATGCTTTTAAAATGACATTGGTTCTTTAACCCAGATAAAGATAAGATTAATTTCTTAAATTCGAATAATCCTTAAGTAATGATTTTTGAGATTAATAATAATAAATTTAAAAGGATTTATCTTTTTGATGGGAACCTTTCCCCTAAAATGTGAATATTTTATTAAAAGAATATTCTGAATTGGAATGAGCCGTTGGATGTGTGTTTATAGAAGTTGATTATAAATTACGCGATTTATTCGAAAAGACTGGGTTTAACCCATTCTAAATAATGAATACGACGAATAACAGTCGAAGAGATTGAAGATGGTGCAAGACCGACGATCTTCACATCGAATGGATGAGTTTCTATTGATGCCCGTGATTGTAGCAGCTACCTTGAAGGGGGCTACAGTAGTGGCCGTCCGGACGTACTTGTTGATTGTTCGGATATGCGAGGGCCTCTCTCCCGTATTGGACATATGGGACGAGGAATAAGGTGCCTCCGGTTTCGTTCAGATCTAGAACGAATTTGTTAATGGATGGTATGTCTGACGTTGTATTCCTTTTACGCTGTATTCGTTGATCTCTGCTAACATATATCTGTTTGGTGGCGGAGAATCTATTCTCTTGCTTAACACCCTTCTCTGAGACATATGAGCTCAGAGGTTATATATTGGTAGAAATCAATGGTATGGTATGGATTGATAATGTGGCATACTAAGATGCATTGATCAAGGCTTTTGTTGAAAAGCAGAGCCTTGTGGAAGATGATCAAAGCACAACTTTATTTAGCATAGCTTTGTGTAGCGTGACTTCGCGAGCCTCACACCCCGGTATGATGGTGAACTGATGGTCAGATCAATATGCTTTCGATATTAGTTTGGATTCGGTCGACCGTGAGGAGGGATAGGGCATTTCCCCCGATTCCCATATAGGGATAGAGTAAGCGGTGTTTTCTCTCGTTGGGACGTAAGCTGCGATGATACTTGATTTCCCAAGATGTGCATTACGGTGTTTTCTCTAGCTGGTATGAGCGATAAGCAGCTAAACAGAATAATAACAGGCATACTAAACCATACCTGAACCTGGACCTGCAACCAAAGAGTTAGCATTGCATACTGTACAACACTATAAGGTGCCACTGAATAAATGGTGCAAAGATAATGGGGGTGGGGATGTGCATGTCATAGTGATGGCAAACAATCAAGCATAGCAACCATCCTCACATCTCTCACTTAGTGCGTAAAGCATACAATATCCACCACTTCGATCACCCTAATACTTCGCTATGATCACTCTGCCCCATGAAGTCACAACGGATTCATTGCACTGATCCATAGCCACTAATCCTTCACTATGTCCACTTTGCCCTATGGAGTCGTACACACCCCACTGCATTGGCTCATAGCCTTACTAATCCTTTACTATGTCCACTTTGCCCCATGGAGTCACAGTGGCTCCACTGCACTGGCTCATAGTCTTACTACGATCACTTTGCCTCTCGAGTCATGATGACTCTACTGCACTGATACGTTGTCCTTCGTTCCTTTTCAGTGGTGAATCAAAGCTATGAACGTCGACAACTCCTTAGCACACGTTCCTTAGCAAAGCCCAACCATGAAGTGAACTCATTGATTCCCAACTGGATCCTGAGCTCTAACTTCCATTTGGACTACCTTTGCATCTCGATTTATTGGTCATCACTTGATCGGTTCAGATCCTCAGTCCTTCTTCTTTGTCGGTTCGGATCGGCCTCCTTCCAAGTGCTCCAGGTCGGTTCGTGACCTCCAAGTCCCTTCGTAGTACATTGGTTCGGTTCGGGTGCCCTCTGGCGGGTCGGGTCGGGTAGATGCATCTTGGTTCAGTAGCTTTCCTCCTTTAGACGTTGGCCCCTTCGGTTGAGATGCTCCGATCCGATCCCAGTTTAGCCATAATGGCCTTCCTTTTTGCCAAACTTTCTCTTATGCCAAGCTCGGTTCGGTTCGGTGATCCCTTGCCCAGCCCATTATCCGGTCTGAGCCCATCCATCCGATCCGATCCGAAAACCTGCACCGTCTTCCTACAACTTTTCCAGCGAGTGTTATACGCCATTCTACAGCGTTTTCGACCATTCTAACCATTTTAATCAATCACAAAGCATACTATACTATCATAGCAACAAGTAGAAGTGACCTCAAACACCAAAACATCAATATGATAGGTTAAAATGGATCAAACATAGCCAAAACCCCATATTTTCCCTTAAGCATGTTTAAGCAAAACTAGTGGCATGATTAGTAAAACTTAATCAAATTAATCCAAATTTCTAACAGAGGTCTAAAACATTATTTAAGAATTTATAAATATTTTTCCAGAATTTATTAGTGTATAAATTCGCTAATCATCACTAATTACCCTTAATTACCATAATTAGTGAGGAACTATGCAAATCACTCACCTTAGCCACAAATAAACCTTAGATCTAAAATAAATCTTTGATATGGCGTGAATACCAATGCCAAACAGCAGCTCTAATCTTGATTTGGTGAAGATCTCCCTTAGTTTGATGTTGCTAAGCTTAATCCTTGATTTGAAAGTGATTTGGAGGTGATTTAGAGGTTGGAGGTCATTTTTAGGGTTTCTAAGAGGTAAGTGGAGGCTAGAAAACTGAAATGGAATGAAACCCTAACCCTTTTCAGCCTCCCCATAACCCTAATCCCGAAATGGGTTATGGGCCCATTCACTCATCACCCTATTTGGCCCGGTTAAACAGTTTTTCACCTTCCAAACCTTATTTCAGCCATATCTCCCAAACGGTAAGTCTGTTTGGCTATTATGACCACTCTACGAAAAGGTAAACTATCAAACGAATCTAATGGAAGTGGTTTCAGGTCAAAATTTCTTTCCAATCAAAAGTTATGGCCGAAACAAGATCAGCTAGGGGCAAAACGGTCATTTAAAAATCGGCAAAAATCATGAACATGGGAAATGACCCCAATGGTCGTTTCCCAAAGCCATATGACCATATGACTTCATAAAAGAAAGAAAGAAATATTCTACGATTCTCCGATGCGTAGAATGCGGGTTGTTACATTCTCCCCTCCTTAAGAAATTTCGCCCCCGAAATTCCCTAACCAAAACACACAAAAGGTCCCGTATGCCTATCATCCATAAGACAACAATCAAAATGCAAAACAAGCAAAACAAGTCTATCCTAGCATGCAGTATAACTAAATTGCAAAGTAAATCTTACCAGGCAAAGAGTTCTGGATACGTCTTCCTAATGTTCTCCTCTTTCTCCCAAGTACAACCATTCTCGTTCTCGCCCCACTGAACCTTGACTAGCTTCACCGCCTTCCTTCGAAGTTGCTTTGTATCGTGCTCGACAATACGAATCGGCTTGCGGTTCCCAACTGCCTCGGGTTCCACTTCGAAGTCCTCTAACTGATCAGGTGAAATAGTCATATCTGGGTCGTGCATGAACTTCCTTAGCTGGGAAACATGAAATACGTTGTGAACTCCCTCCATCTTCTCGGGTAAGTCAATTCTATACGCCAAATTCCCAACTTGTTCGAGAACTGGGAATGGGCCAACAAATCTTGGTGCCAACTTGCCTCTCCTGCCAAATCGTATCACGCTCTTTAACAGAGAAACCTTGACAAACACCAAGTCACCAACGGAGAATTTTAAGTTTCTTCTCCTCTTGTCAGCATAACTCTTCTGCCTATCCTGGGCAGCCTTCATCCATTGTTGAATGATCTTAATCTTACCTGAATTTTCCCTTACCACATCTGGTCCAAGCACAAACTTCTCACCGGTCTCTATCCAACATGATGGTGAGTTG
Source organism: Allium sativum (assembly GCA_030737875.1). Lineage (NCBI taxonomy): Eukaryota > Viridiplantae > Streptophyta > Magnoliopsida > Asparagales > Amaryllidaceae > Allium > Allium sativum. The sequence goes on along the minus strand of CM060912.1, from coordinate 389,423,964 downwards.
CACGGTCTTCCGTACAAAGCTTCATATGGAGCCATACCGATACTGGATTGGTAGCTATTATTATATGCAAACTCTACTAGATGCAAATGGTCATCCCATGATCCACCAAAATCCAATATACAAGCTCTCAAGAGATCTTCCAATATACGATTCACCCTCTCTGTCTGACCGTCGGTTTGAGGATGATACGCGGTACTGAGATATAATTCTGACCCTAGAGCCTCTTGTAAGCTCTTCCAAAACCCACTAGTAAACAACGGGTCTCGGTCATCCCATGTCCCGATTTAGTCCTTGGTAAACCACCAATGAAATCCATCAAGACTTGCTCCCATTTCCATTCGGGAATCTCTAATGGTTGCAACAAACCACTAGGCTTCTTTTGCTCGGCTTTAACTAGCTGGTAATTCATGCACTTGGATATAAACTTCCCAACGTCTCTTTTCATCCCTTCCCAGTAGTAAGTCTGCTTCATGTCTCGATACATCTTATCACCACCGGGGTGTATAGTCAGTTTTGATTGATGACATTCCCTAAGCACTTCATCTCTCAAACCATTCACGTTGGGTACAACTAGTCTTCCATTCTTTCGAAGCCATCTTTCTTGATCAAGCCCATACAAATTCATCTCCTTACCATCAATATTCATCTCTAACTTGGAGATGATTTCCAATAGATTAGGATCGTCCCTCTGACTGGAACCAATCCGCCCAATCAAAGTGGGTCTGATCGTCAAACTAGCCAACATCTCTGGATCCAATTCGCACTTTGGTCTGAAATCATACCCTGCGATATACTCCAGTTGCTTCCATTCAAGAAACATAGCCCCTAAACTGGCATGTCTCCTACTGAAGGCATCAGCTACCGCATTGCCTTTCCCAGGTGTATATGCGATATCAAAGTCATATGAAGCCAAGAACTCTAACCATCTTTGTTGTCGGAGATTTAGATCCTTTTGAGAGAAGAGATACTTTAACGATTTATGATCGGTAAACAACTCAAATCTCTCTCCCAAGAGATAATGTCTCCACATCTTCAACACGAACACGATCGCTGCTAGTTCCAAATCATGGGTAGGATACTTTTTCTCATGCGGCCTTAGTTGTCGACTAGCATAAGCTACAACCCTACCTCCTTGCATCAATACAGCACCTAGTCCGGTACTACAAGCATCCGTGTATATCGTCATCTCTTCATTCCCTTTAGGAATGACTAACACTGGCGCACGCGTCAACTTTTCTTTTAGACTCTTGAATGCATTCTCACACACTCCGTCCTAGATGAAGGCTTGATTCTTCTTAGTCAACTGAGTCAATGATGCTGCTATCTTGGAGAAGTCCTGGATAAATTTACGATAATATCCAGCTAACCCCAAGAAGCTTCTTATGTCTGTTGCATTCTTGGGCGTAGGCCAATCCTGTACCGTAGCCACCTTCGCAGGGTCCACGGCAATACCATTCTCTGAAACAACATGGCCCAAGAATCTCACTTCCCTCCTCCAGAAGTGACACTTAGAAAATTTCGCTTTCAGTTGGTGTTTTCTCAACACCTCCATCACTATCCTCAAATGTCCCTTGTGTTCTTCCTCTGTCCTCAAGTAAACAAGGATGTCATCTACGAACACAAGAACAAACTTATTCAGCTGATCTCTGAATACCTGATTCATAAGATCCACGAAGTATGCTAGTGCATTGGTCAACCCAAATGGCATGACCAACCACTCATAGAATCCAGACGGCGTCCTAAATGCCGTTTTCGGAACACTCTCAGCCGCTACTCAGAGCTGATGAAATCCTGTCGCGAGGTCCAACTAGGAGAACACTCTTGCTCCTTCCAGTTGATCAAACAAATCATCTATCCGCAGTAGAGGATACTTATTCTTCCTCGTCACCTTATTCAACTCGCGATAGTCCACACACAAACGAAGGGAACCATCTGCCTTAGTGGCAAACACAACTGGTGCTCCCCACTCGGAGACACTTCTTCTAATAAACCCCTTCTTCAAAAGATCGCTTACTTGCACCCCGAGTTCTCGCAGCTCCCTTGGTGCCATACAATGAAGTGACATCACTATAGGTCTAGCATCTTTCACTAAATCAGTACGGAACTCAATCTCTCGGTGTGGTGGAAGTCCGGTCACTTCCTCAAAGACGTCCGGATACTGGCCAACCACGGGCACATTTGACAACTCATCATGCGGGATGTTGAGGGAATTTATAAAACTAGCCATTACCCCATCACTAGGTAGACTACCAAACACTACCCTCCGCCCATCATCCGCTCTAACTTCACCAAAAAGCCCTCACAGTCTACCACCACCACGTATCTCTGGAGCCAATCGACTCCTAATCTAATGCCATACCCAGTAAAGCCCAAAACAAAGCAATCACAAACAAACATACATCCATGACTCGATAAGACCAAATTTCGGCAAATCATACTAAGGTTAGTCGAACCACCAATCGGGTTCGTCACAACCAACGGTCTATCGACTATCTCGAGTTCCAGTCCCAACCTATCTACCAGGTCACTAGATATGAATGAACGGGAAGCCCCTGTATCAAACAAAACTCGAATAGGTACATCATGAATAGAAAGCATACCTTGAATGACGACATTCTTTCCTTTCTCCGCCGCAGTTGGGGCATTCGACGAAGAAGGAATAGCACCGATAGCATATGCTTTCACAATCTTCTTCTCCTTAAGAGGTTGTGGTCATTTATCCTTATGATGTCCCACTTGGCCACAGTGGTAGCACTTCCTATCCGCTGGCTTGGCCCGACATTCTTTGGCATAATGGCCCTTCTTACCACAGCTGAAGCACTCAACATCTTTCTAGCTCTTTTTCTAGCCATCCTTAATTTGGTTCTGCTTCCTCTTGTTCTGAGTGTTATTCTTGCCTCCACCTCCTGCTTGCGGCTTCAGCCCTTCTACAGATGTAACCTCAGTCTTTGACTTAGGGTAAAGACTCTCTGATCTCAAAGCTTTCCCCACAATCGATTCAAAAGTCTCATCAATGTGGTTGATAAGCCTTTCCCCCAAGTATCCATCCAAACCAGTAATGAAATTCTCATTCTTCTTCTTAGGACTATCGATAAGGGATAACCCATACTTCGACAAAGTGTCGAACTCAGCAATATAGTCTGCGACTGCCCTACCATTCTGCTTAAGCTCCAAGAACTTCCTAAACAATTCCGACTTTTGAGCAGCTGGGATAAACTTTTCCCTAAATCGAGCCTTAAACTGATCCCAAGTAACCTGATCCTCTGGAGTTGGCTGTCTTAATAGCATTCCACCAATTCATCTCTCGCCCTTGCAGCTGACGAGACGCTAGCCTTCTCTTCATCGCATCCTCGATACCCAAGTCGTCGAAGATACGATCACAGCTATCCAACCAATCCTGAACATCCGTGGCCGACTCCGTTCTATGGAACATCTTCCCAACAAGGTTAGTGTAATTCTTGCACAGCTTGGCGAAATCGACCCTGGGCGCTGCACTACTGGACCACCACCATTACCGGCATTGGGAGCTGCCCCCCGCACATCCCTAAGCATTTCTCTCATGAGGTCAGTAAACATCGTCCTCATGTCAACATCATTCCCATTATTGGCTCCTCTACCAGCACCTCTTGCGTATCGGCTCATCGTTCAATCTGTAAAGAGAAAACGATAAACCATCTCCATAGTGGTGCTAGTACAGTGCAACTTCATCCATAGCTATACTAATAGTGTATATATATATATAGCTTTTGAAAACCAAAGTAATCACAAATACGCACTCTCATACACGTACTATCTCTCCCTAGTGCCTTTTCCTAGGTTAACTACGCAACCTAGAGCTCTGATACCAAATGTGACGGCCCGCCCTGCACCAACCGACAGTTACTCCAAAAGTGCGCTGTACACATGTCCAGTTAGCACGAAACGGTCGCCAGAAGAAAAGGAAGAAGACAAAGAATCAATAAAGAACCTGTAATATGTCTCACAGTGCATGGAATAAAATATAATAACAACATACTTGACATAAAACAGGTGAGACAGTGTATAAGCTGAAACAAACTATCATAGCCGCGGAATATCCAAATGCAGCTTATGTTCCACAACATCATTATTACAACTTTTAAAACTGTCTCTAAAAGCAAGACAGGGAAGGTACACTACTAATGCCCAAGTAGTGACTACCAACGACACAGGGAGAATATCTATATATGTATCATATGTGGAAGCCTCCTGCTCGCCTCCGGATCAACTACTCGTGCATCACCAGCTAACCTGTCTCTAGTATTAAACACCCAGAGTAATAAGAAGAGACATAAAACTCTGGGTCAGACAAAAGTCTGATATGAGTGATAAGCAGCTAAACAGAATAATAACAGGTATACTAAACCATACCTGAACCTGGACCTGCAACCAAAGAGTTAGCACTGCATACTGTACAACACTCTAAGGTGCCACTATATAAATGGTGTAAAGATAACGAGGGTGGGGGTGTGCATGTCATAGTGATGGCAAACAATCAAGCATAGCAACCATCCTCACATCTCTCACTCATTGCGTAAAGCATACGATATCCACCACTTCGATCACCCAATACTTTGCTATGATCACTCTGCCCCCATGAAGTCACAACGACTTCATTGCACTGATCCATAGCCACTAATCCTTCGCTATGTCCACTTTGCCCCATGGAGTCGTACACACCCCACTGCACTGGCTCATAGCCTTACTAATCCTTTACTATGTCCACTCTGCCCCATGGAGTAACAATGGCTCCTCTGCACTGGCTCATAGTCTTACTACGATCACTTTGCCCCTCGAGTCATGATGACTCTACTGCATAGATACGTGGTCCTTCATTCCTTTTCAGTGGTGAATCGAAGTTATGAACGTCGACAACCCCTTAGCACACGTTCCGCAGCAAAGCTCAACCATGAAGTGAACTCATTGGTTCCCAACTGGATCCTGAGCTCTAACTTCCATTTGGACTACCTTTGCATCTCGGGTTATTGGTCATCACTGGATCGGTTCGGATCCTCGGTTCTTCTTCTCTGTCGGTTCGGATCGACCTCCTTCCAAGTGCTCCGAGTCAGGTCGTGACCTCTAAGTCCCTTCGTAGTACATCAGTTCGGTTCGGGTGCCCTCTGGCGGGTCGGGTCGGGTAGATGCATCTTGGTTCAGTGGCTTTCCTCCTTTAGATGTTGGCCCCTTCGGTTGTGATGCTCCGATCCGATCCCAGTTTAGCCATAATGGCCTTCCTTTTTGCCAAACTTTCTCTTATGCCAAGCCTCGGCTTGGTTCGGTGATCCCTTGCTCAGCCCATTATCCGGTCCGAGTCCATCCATCTGATCCGATCCGAAAACCTGCACCGTCTTCCTGCAACTTTTCCAGCGAGTGTTATACGCCATTCGACGACGTTTTCGACCATTCTAACTATTCTAATCAATCACAAAGCATACTATACGGTCATAGAAACAAGTAGAAGTGACCTCGAACACCAAAACATCAATATGATAGGTTAAAATGGATCAAACATAGCCAAAACCCCATATTTTCCCTTAAGCATGTTTAAGCAAAACTAGTGGCACGATTAGTAAACCTTAATCAAATTAACCCAAATTTCTAACAGAGGTCTAAAACATTATTTAAGAATTTATAAATATTTTTCCAGAATTTATTAGTGTATAAATTCGCTAATCATCACTAATTACCCTTAATTAACCATAATTAGTGAGGAACTATGCAAATCACTCACCTTAGCCACAAATAAACCTTAGATCTGAAATAAATATCTGATATGGCGTGAATACCAATGCCAAACAGCAGCTCTAATCTTGATTTGGTGAAGATCTCCCTTAATTTGATGTTGCTAAGCTTAATCCTTAATTAGAAAGTGATTTGGAGGTGATTTAGAGGTTGGAGGCCATTTTTAGGGTTTCTAAGAGGTAAGTGGAGGCTAGAAAACTGAAATGGAATGAAACCCTAACCCTTTTCAGCCTCCCTATAACCCTAATCCCTAAATGAGTTATAGGCTCATTCACTAATCACCTTATTTGGCCCGGTTAAACAAATTTTCATCTTCCAAACCTTATTTCAGCCATATCTCTCAAACGGTAAGTCCGTTTGGCTATTATGACCACTCTACGGAAAGGTAAACCATCAAACGAATCTAATGGAAGTGGTTTCAGGTCAAAATTCCTTTCCAATCAAAAGTTATGGCCAAAACAAGATCAGCTAGGGGCAAAACGGTCATTTAAAAATCGGCAAAAATCATGAACATGGGAAATGACCCCAATGGTCGTTTCACAAAGCCACATGACCATACGACTTCATATAAGAAAGAAATAAATATTCTATGATTCTCCAAAGCGTAGAATGCGGGTTGTTACGGTTCTGTTGTTTTGTGTTCGGATGTGTCGTGTTCTCAACTCAATCCGGGCTTTCCCGAAAGGGGAAGTTTGGGTAGTTTCAGCCATTTTCGTTAGAATATGTAAATTGGAATAGCTTGTAATAACAGTAAAAATGAGAATTAGGCATGTTGAAATATTAGAACCATTGACTGTATGATTGGGATAATATGCAAAACATGTTAATCGAATAAGTTAAACTTAATTCTATATTAACTAAACATGAAGGGATATGTAAATCATATGTAATTAAGTAAAACATGTAACTTAATTTATATACCTCTAAGCAGATGCATGTCTATTTTGGGGAAGGGGTTGTACATAGAAAACATTTAATAGGAAATGTCATTTACAATCATGCTTATTAATGAAATTAAACCTGCTAAGTTAAACCTGTTAATTAATAAGCTAAGAGGTCCCACATCTGTTGTTACATCTGATTTTGGGACTCTTAAATTCCTAGTTACTTAGGGGGACTAAGCCTGGTGGGTAGCTTGCGTCAATTTTGCTGTTGTTTGGAACCCGTATAGTTAGTATCCTTACAGGTATCATATCGAGGCCTCGAACTAGGTAGGGGCCAGGGAACGCTTAACTAATTTAGATTTTAAGAGGCTCAAAGTCTTGGAGGTGGGTACGGGCGCATTTCGGTGGAGTCATGAGGGTCCGATGGGGGAAACTAAGACGTTGTAACACCGGCGAATAGGGCTTCAGACGAGCCGTCGGTGGCTAATTTGCGACGGCTTCAGACGGGCCGTCGGAAGCCATCGGAAATTATCGTGATAAACATCCACCTGAACTCTTTCTTCCCCATTTCTTTTGCTCCTCTTATTTTTCCAGCATACGGGTTTTAAACCCTATTACCCCCAAATTCGATTTTTTGCCTCCAAACATTGATTTCTTCGTGTAGAAACCTCCTCGACTTCAATTCAGACCTCTAGAGCAAGTAATTTGAGGTATATTCTCTTTTTTTTCATAAAAATTATGTTTTTACCTAAACCTATATTTGCCTAAATTAGAAAATTAGGGTTATCTATTGAATGCAATTGGTTCTAATAGCGTTGTAGTGAGTTATAACATCCTATTATGTGCGCATTTTTTCTATATTTTATTCACTTCTTTGAAATAAATTTTTATTTGGTCATTGAGTATATAATTATGGGAATAAGTTAGTATAAATTGTGGTCATGTCTATAAAACAATCTGGTTGTCTAATTCTCCATGTTTTACTTATTTTGAAGTTCATTTTTTTAAGTGTTGAAGTCTGTCTTGCGGCCTCATGATGCTTTTAACAAAAGTCATAGCTCTATATAGCCATTAAGATGTGATGAATGTACCTATTATACAAGGTAAAGTGGAGAAAAAAACTTTGGAGATGTTTGATACAAACAATAATGTAGTATGTACGCATCTTTGCTTTATAAAGATTCCCATCACCCTTTATTTTTAATTATTTTGCAGGTCTAATATGTTTCCTTACATGCATGGAAATTCATGATGTGCTGTGTCCGTGTTGAATCTATAAGTTTGAAACTCATATTTCGATTGCATGAACTGATGATTAGGTATAATTGTATATATAACTGATTAGGCGATGTATACAAAATGTAGGCCATTGCACTTACTGAAGAGCTCTTAGCTACCGTAAAACAATGTTTAGGTTGGGATGGTGGCGCAGTCACATAAGAAACACAATAGTTTGGCACCACCTGACACTATAAGCTTTTCTTATTGAAATATGAATTCGCTTGTAGCATGTTAATTTTGTCGAAGAATTTATACCGAAAATATGCTTTTATTTAATTTTCTAATGCCCTCATATAAGAATGATATGTTGCATCATAGTTTTCTAACATACATGTCCAACCTGAACGTGTAGGTATGATGCAACCATTGAGGCAATCACTCCAAATGGAATACTGTGTCAGCTATATAGGTGGGGAAACAAGGAAGAGGTAAATTTGTAAAGCCACATACATTTTATTTTATTTTATTTTTAGTATTGGGCGCTGAATGTTATATCTATACCAAGGAAGAGGTAAATTTGTCACACAAATTCTATTTATTTTACAAGTTTGAATATCTATACCTAGGCACATCAAGATGGTAAATACAATCCCGTCCCTACAGTTTATCTTTCATTGCCATGACATGTGCACAATTCTCAAATGAGCTCAGATGAGTTTGACCACAGTGTTTGATGGTTTGATATTTTAATTTCGTTCTAATCTATATTATTTTCGTCTAGTTGTTGCATTGATCAATTCAAATAGAATAAATTTGATTCTTAAATCAATGCAGTGGATGATGTTTAGTTGCTATTTTGAGATAGTGGCTTATATGAGAAGTGTAGTTGGAAGGCTAAATAGCAGCTGAAACACACAAAAAAAAAATGCAGTATTTCTGACGGCTTCCGACGACTAACACATGCACGAATCTGCGACGGTTTCCGACTGCTGCGTCGGTAGCCGTCGGAAATGCGAACGACGGGCTGCGTCGATAGCCCTCGAAAACTTTGATTTTCGACGCCGTTATTAGCGACGGCTATTTCCGACGGCAGCCGACGGTTTTCAGCCGTCAGAAATAGCTTGTTTTCTTGTAGTGTATCCCCTACTGTCGTAGCTGGCGTATGTTATTCGTGTCTGTAGGGAGTCGATCGCATGGGTAGTAATTAGGGTAAAAGCTAATCCTGTTATTCTGATAGTTGGTGCAGAAACTTGTTCTTGGGATATGAATGAGAGCTTACTTGATCCTACCTTATCTCGTTTATATCGTACTTGTAGACTTTACTGTATTTTCATGTTCAACATGATTGATCTATCTTGGTACTTTCTATCTTATGCTTATGCTGAAAATCACTGGAACTAGCCAGACTTTATGTTTGACCTATTTTTTCCCTTCTCTCTCTTCCTTTCCCCCTTCCCTAGTTCTCAGGATAGTGGACAGTAGCAGTTACCGTGATTTATTCATCTTGGACTTGGATTACTCCTCTTTATATGTACTTCTTCAGTTTCTTTTTCTTTGTTTTATTATGATGGCATATGAGGGATATTATTTTGTGGTTTTGTACTTTGATGTTTTATGAGACAGATATTTATGGTTATGACATTGATGGTTTATTTTGTAAAATGTAAAATAATTGATTTGAAGAAAAAAGTAGAAAAGTTTTTCCGTTGTATTTTATATTCCGTTTTGTTAAAATTAGTCTTTGTATTATTATTGCGCTTCACATAACCTACTGCATCCTCATATGGGTGATATTATGGGACGTGGGGTGTCACATTACCAAAATGCCAACTTCGGTTAAAACCTCGTATACAATTCCATTTACAACTTGGATTATATTATAATAATCCATTTATCATATTCTTTTTCCTAAAGCCATTTAATATTCATTATAAACTTAATTTGGATTTAAAATCCAATTACATTCTTTCGTTTAATCACAAGGTTTACTTAATTAAATTCTTAAGCGATGTTGAATTTTAAAATCGTCGCCTTATCTTAAAAATCTCATTTGCAACTTGATTTATAAACTTGGTTTAATATCTCGATTCTTTTACTCAACTTAAATACTAAGTAACTTTTATTTTTAACTATTGTGCTGACTTAAAATCTCTGTTATAAACTTTGTTTGTACAATTCGGATTATAAAATCCATTTAAGAACTCCTTTCAAATTCAATTAGATTCCATTACAAACTCGATATCTTTTTAAAATGAATTCCAACTAAAAAGCAATCATTAATTAATATAATTATTAACTTCATCGTTGACTTAAATAAAAGTATTTAACTTCATTACAATAGCCATCTTCTAAAAGATTATTAGAATAATAGTTAATTTTACTAATAATATCTTATCGACAATTATCTCAAATACGGTTAATTAAAAGATTAACTAATCTCTAAGAAAATTCATTAAGTTAACGATTATTCGTAAAAACTATTACTATAAGATTAATTGAAAAATGATTCAATCCAATAATTAATTTCAAATAAAATTGTTGACTTAGTCAACTAGTAACATTAGTTAACTTATTAACTAATTTCCATCAATCCTTTCTATTAAATTAATTGCTTAATTAATTTAATAATACCACTTAATTGTTTTCTCAAAATAATTATTCCAAACCATTAACCGTTAGGTTAATTCTGGCTTCATTGCCCATAGAACTTATTAAAAGGTCAAAACAGATCATTTATATTTATAAACTGTTAATTTATACATAAACTTTTATTTTGTAAAAATATAATTTAAAACCTTTCTTCAATTCTAAAAATAAATTATATAATTTCAATTGCATCAATTTTCCTAATGATAATCGACGTCTTTCCATTTGCTGCCAACCACTTAATCAATACTGTCTATTGATTAAAACGCAACGATCGTTGAATTTCAATTCAATGATCAATATCTAACCAACAATCAGCATCCAATCAGGATATAACGTTATTTGGGGTAAACAATTCATATATAAATAATGTGAAAAACAATTAATATACAATTTGTTTGAGGAATCCAGTTGGATCCATCCAGTCTGTTCTCCCCTACATCATAGTTCATAGCATCATATTACAATAACATATGAAATATTTTTTTAAACTAAATCATCCAATACGACGTTAATATAAACGTCGACAACCATTATACAACCAATAAGCATCCAAGGTACCCAATCATTCAATTTAAACTACTAACTATGAATTATAGTTATATGAATTTATCACATCATAGAATTCCAGAAAGCATGAAAATTAAATCACCATTTTATTTCCGATTCGATGATGTCACGTTGTTTCGTTTATTTTTAAACAGGCGTTTAAAATTAAACGAAATCCCGATTACTTCCGATTCCAACGAAACCAGCTTAACTGCGTAGCCTTCGTCTCTGTGATTCCAATGCCCATTGTTTGGTTGGATTCTGATATCGTATGAACAAGTTATCACATTTTATAAGATTGTATATAGATTATAAACTAAACTATTATTAACAAATAAATTAATTATAAATTAATCTCTTAACCACCTGATTAGCGATTAATCATTCTCCTAAATCACACGTTTTTCCCTTTCAAACCATCTGAAACCCGATACCCCTCTTCGTTCTCCCCGTTTCATTCGAACCCAACCATCGTCACCTTCACAACCCTCCAACGTCGCCTATATGCCACCAGACCATGCCCCACTTCGCCAGAACAACGACCGTGCTGAGGTGTCCTACCGCCCGCTGGTCCCAACCCCAAATCGCCATGGTTCACCAGTAAATTTCCCATGAACAAAAAACAAAAATGCCTCAAACTCTAACCATCGGCAATGATAGGCGATCACACCTCCTCCATTCTGACCGCTGCGCTCCAAAATCCATCATCTCCGATCATCTCACTATATCTGTCACCTCCTCCATTCTTAACAACTTTCTGGTTGGAAGATTCAATCAATTCGGGACGAAATGGGAGATATAAATTAAAACATGAATTGGACTCATTTGTAATATATTTCGTTGGTGAATTAAGGATTTTGGGTTTGGGCTGATTCAGGGGTATTTATAGAATAGGTTTATAATATTTTATCTTGAAGTGACTGATGATATTTTATTGAAAGCAACTATCGATATTTATTTCATGCCTATCGCCATTTCCGATCGATGTTTATTGATTCATATAGTCACATACAAACTCCATTCGCGATGAAAATGGACGCCATGCTATAGTTCGACATTCCGGACCCAATGAAACTTGTTTCGTCGAAATCCGAGTATGTTTGCTCAAACGACGTTGGTTCACATCCAAATGGTCGATTTATTTATATTTAATTTTCGTATGCTGAAAAATAACTTTGATTGGCGCGAAACCCGAAATCTAGCAATAATTATCTATTATAGATTTAATAAAATTTGTTCCATTGAAACCCGAGGTCGTTTGGATAATGCCTCTTTTTAAAGGTCCAAATTAAATCAATATAAATCAATTTAAAAATACCTCAATATAATAATAAAAAATTATTATTATCAAACATATTCAGATTGAGCCTTATATAATTTCAAAATAAATTACTTCGAGTTGAGTTTCATGTTAAATCGATATTAAAAATCCTCTTATTTTTATTAATAAATCGTTATAGTTTATAAACAATTCCATAGCAACCTTTTGAGATTTTGATTTGGACATAACTACAAATCTACAACATGAGAACTCGATATTTCTCTTCCATAAGAAAAATATTATCCAATAGATTCAGATGTTTCTTGTTTTAAAGAATTCTAACTTAAATTGGAACCTGTACATTCATTTAAAGTTCAAAACATAAAACTGCGAACTACTGTGACGTTGCGGGTTCGTTCATAATATAAATATAAATTATAAGTTCAAACATCGTTTAATAAACGAATTCGTTGATATAATTTAATTCTAAACTGAATTATACTCTTTTATATGGCAAATTCATTTTATACTGCAAATCCAGCTAATTCCGACCATTTCAGAATTAAATTATTATCTTATTATTTATATTAATAAAATGTTCAAAATAATTAAATTTAAGTTATTTATATTCCAAAACAACATTTAAAACAATTTTAAATGTTTAATGAAACGACTAAAAATCTGGGCCGTTACAGGTATGGGACGCACAATTACCATTGCTGATTACCAAATGTGAGTCCATAACACAAATTGTTATTTGTTGTTTAGCCATTACTGGCTTCAGGGGAAGCTAGACTCCGTACGAGCCCTTCAGTTGACCGGGGGAGGAGGTTGCACTCGACCCGGAGGGTGGTCATAGTGATAGGCACCTTAATTGAACACATATATAGTACTTGACTAAGCCAAGGGGAGCTATATTATGTGGTGGGTGCACGTGCATAAATTCTATGATGTGGGATCCACTTTGTTGTTTTTTGGAGATTTTGTTCGTTATGATCATACATTGTTGATTTGTTGGAAATGAATTCCATATCCATATATCTTGTTGATTTGGTATTTTTGTTGTTAATGATCATCTTGGTGCTATTTAAACTCTTATGAGTTTATATATGAGGATTTGTTTTATTTGATGCATGATTTTTTGATGTTTTGGTGTTTGTTGCTTATACATGGCTTATAGTCCAGTACGTGAACTTGATGGAACTTCCCCTGTTGCCACAATAACTTATATTGTTGCCATATCCTTATAATTATCTTATTAACTCTTATAGATGGAGAGTTATTTTACATGCCATATTTCATCTCATTATGCTATTACTCACTGTTAACTAGACTGATCGGTGTGTGTTACTGCTCAGGTCAGACTGAGCTTTTTTAGGTACTTTTGTAGTTGTACTTTTGGGTTCACTTCTATTATAATCTTTGTGTTACCTTTGGGATACCGCTGTAGTGTCATTTTGTTGTATATATTTGGGATGGGGCCTTTCCTCTAATATGTATCTAATTGTAATGAATCGAGAATTCGACGCTCGACTTTTGACACTAATACTTCTATTTGTATTCACTTGCCCAAACTCAAGTATCAAAAACCCAGAAAGTTAAAAGAAGGGAGTTCGAGGGTGAGGATAAGAAAGAAACGTAAGAATAGAAGAAGAAGGACACCAACACTATAGAATCAAAGAAGAATAAAATCTCGTAGCAGAATGAATGAAATATAATGTTTCAATACTCTTTGCACAAAGAGAAAACTGTATATACATGATTACAAAATCAGAGTACACAACTAGATCAACCTATACAATATGTTTGCACAATGCTAATAAATACAATACACACAGCATAAATAAATTTTTATGAGAAAATACGGGAATACGTTTTGACTCCAACTCCTCTCCTTAAGCTCCAAGCAAAACCCAACGAATCCTGAAAAATATACCCGGTTTGAACCGAGCACATTTTGAGGAAAGCAAAATCATCCAGATTAGACTGGAAACTTTCAGTGAGAAAACTCACATCACAAACAACTTGCTTAATTTTTTTTAAATCCTTTTAAAGAATGAAATTATCGTAAGATACAGCCAAACATAAACATGGCACGTGTTTTTCCCTTATGATTACCAAATCACTTTTATTATAAATTCAATGATATTATAATATTGTTTAAAATCCACAAATAAAATAGGAATATAACCGAAAATCTTGCATCTCACCTTTCGACATAGTTGGTTTACATCTAAAACTGTACGGCTCGTATTGGGGTTTGGATTTCCATACATGACTAGGTAAGGAACTACGTCCCAAATAGTGTTCCACTAGAGATAAAAACACTGGGTTCAACAAGAATATCTTGCAATCCGGCCACACAGAACAGACCACTCATTCGACTTGAGTGTACTGAATATATCACCACCACGATTCATTCCAAAGCATACAAAAAGGACAACTGATTTCTCTAGATCAAGTGGTCATATATCCTAATGGGAATAACCCACATAGCTCTACTGTCTGCCCGATTTCATTCATTTTCCAGTTGATGAGGCTTGAGGCAACGATTACCTTTTTTAAGACATCACATTCAACTTTGAATGCCACATTTGTCAAATCCATTAATCACTAATTGATTTTCATAAAAATATTCTAGGTGTTAACCTAAAATAAGTTGCCTTCTCTGCCACCAAACATATATACATTTATTAAAATCAAGGTACGTGGTATAAGAAATACAATGTCTGACATCCATATATACAAATTGTCTAGGATTAGGACAAACCAAAGGTACTCTTTTACTACATCCTATCGGGATAACCCCTTGTATTAATAACAAGAAATTCTCGCATCATGAAGAACCCACAACGTAGTGACCACTGCTACAAGTATAACCCTGGTAGTTAACCAGAGACACCGATGAGAACACCTTTCTGCTTCGAAGAACTATGCCTTCAAATCATCTTAATACGCACAAGCATACGTGCGAATTCAGTTTTCGAACATAAAGTCGGTTCGAAGTTGTTTTGGATCCAGTTCCGATCCCGGTTCCTCGAGCTAACACGTTATCAGTTAAAAAAGATATATATTAATAGTCAGTTCTTTAACTTTGACTGTACAGTTAAGTACACCAGCAGCACATGCCCTTTTAAATCTAACCTCTATTAAAATCATTTCATTGATTCTTATAAAAATCGATTTCATATACTTATCTTAACTGGATAAGAACATTCACAAATCTCTTGTTTCATTACTTTGAAAACGATGGCCATACACTTATCTCTTTGAAATACGCTTATTCACAAAACCATATTATTTACACTACTTAGAAAATAGCGCTATGTACATAACCAAATGATATAAGTATAGTCACACATCATAAGTAGCCAAATAATGTCATATAGTACATTGTTTATTATAAAACTCTAACAGTTTAATTTAACTTATAAACTTTGTAAATTAAAGTTTATAACATCACTTGTGGAAATAGTAAATTAATTTCCTATACCACTTCCATTTCAAAACTAGTACCATCCCTCGGATATCAATGAAGTTATTTAAGTTGGGATATTTTTATTTACCTCTCGGACTTTGACTCGACAACATTCTTAATTTTTAAGGTAGGTAAAAGTCTGTAACCCAAAACCTGATATCAGGTATATATCACAAGTCCTATTTACTATTCAATTTAAATGTGCTTTTATAAATCATTCCTCGCATTTGAAAAATATCCTTTCAATTATAACCACTTTTACTTAATTTCTTTTTTAAGTAAACCTTTACTAAAACACAAACCATTAGGTTTAAACCTCTTTAATACAATTCGTTAACAACTTGGATTTATTACAAAAATCCATTTACCAAATCCTTTACACAAATCCATTAAGCATCCTTCCTCTACATTTTTGAAAATCTCCTTTCAATTACAATCACTTTTACTTAATTCAGTTATTTTAAAACCATCGCAATAGCTCTTTTATAAACCTTGTTTATAAAACTTGGATTTATTATAAAATCCCTTCATAAAATCCTTTACATAATTTAATTAAAAACTCATTTCGAACTTGATAAATTTCCTAAAATGAATTCCATTTCTAAAAGGTAAACACTTTAATTATTAATAATTAAATAATAATTAACTTCAACATTAATTAAAATAAAATTAGTTCACTTTGTTATTAACTAAAATAAAATAGTTAATCCCTTTTTAAAACACTACACCAAATAGCTCATTTTGTCACACTTTTCCGCTTTTCAATTGTAATGGTTATAATCATTAGAAAATTGTCATGTTTATTTTCATTATAAGCATTTAACATGTTTATAACGGTTACAATATTCGGTCACTCTTAACAAATTTACCGTGGTTAGGGTATGTTTGTATTTTTATTGCTTGTACACTTAAAATATTATCACGCTTGCTCGGTCCTTTTCAGTTTTCACGCCTGTTTCCCAAAACAACTTGAGTTTCGCTGATTTCTTTCTTCCTACCTTTCTCCTCCTCGCTAATTATCGTTGGTGCCATTCTTCACCTCAATCAGGGTGTCGTACTTTGCTTCTATCAATATCAGGTTTCGCTGTCTGCCTTTGCGTTTGAATTTTAAGGATTTTAGGGTCTTATCTCACTTCGATTTAGTTTTTTTCTGGTTTGTTTCATATCTAGCATTAGAAAACCGACCGTCGATTTGGTATAGACCGTCGGTTTTGTGTTTTTTCTTCTAATTTGTTGATATTTACAGTACTTGAAATATCTATAAAATGTAGTAGTTTGGCATATTGGCCCTTGGGTGAGGCATCCTGAGAGGAGGAGAGAGGATATTAAGAAGGAGAAAACTACTGAATTTCATGTCTGTAATACAGGAAACATAGTGAATTTAGACCAACCTGATATTGAGGATGCATGACATATGAAAATCCTGATGCAGAAGCTGTAGCAATGATTAAGTCTCTAACAAAGAAGCACGTATAACTCTTACATTCAAAAATTCTTTTCTCATTCAGGAGAAAAAATAGCGACTTCATCCCTTCGTAATTCATTAGCTTCAAATTCCCGGATAGAGAAAATTTTTAATTCTGCTTCCGACTTTAGATTGGCTATTCCGCCTGATATCAGATCTCTTAAGCAACATGCAGATGGTTTTATTTCTTCATCAAACGACAAGATTTTTCCTCCAGATCTGGTCTCTATTCAGGATTTTCCAGAGTTAAATTCGAGATCTCAGACTAGTGACGCTAAGGTAAACCATCTACAGTCTAGATCTTGGCTTGAAACTATTAAAAATAATAACTTGCATCAAAACGCAGTTAAACTTGATTTTTATGAAACAATGGTGCAAGATAATCTTAAAATTGCAGTAATCAGTGAAGATCTACTTAGAACCGTTAGGGGAAAATGGTTGAACTCTATTGTGTTTTACGTTTATGGAAGAAGACCTTATTATAAATATCTAAAAGAATACATCGATAGGAACTCGGGTCTGAAGGGTAATTATAAACTATATACCAGAGAAAATGGTTTTTTCATACTAAAATGTGATTTAGTTGAAGATTGTGATCGTCTACTTGCTGCTGGACCATATTACTATGGTAAAAGACTGGTCTTCATGAAAAAATATGAATCTGAAATTAAGTTAAATAGAGAGTGTTATGATTTTTGTGCGCAGCGAAGCTTGACAAAGTGCCAAGAAAAATTGGATCTTTATCACCCAATCACTTGAAGATGAATTTGATTGAAAAACAAAAAAAAAACAATTAAAAATATTGGAAATATGAGCACATAATATTCCACCCAACCACCCTCTTTATTGATTCACTAATAAAAATTGTTTACAAACGACCTCAACTATCGTTACAAACAATTACAACTTGAACCAATAACCTTATTAAGAAATAGGTAGAGAATATCTAATGGCTAAAAATTTGAGGAGAAAGACAATGAAGAATAATGATAAATTTTCCACACCTAATGAAGAGATTAGCTAGCCCTTTTTATAGTGAGAATTGCTTCATGCCCAAGAAAAACTTGGCTTCATGCCCAAGAAAACTTGGCTCCCAAATATCTTCATATATGTTATAAAACTATTTGGTTAAGTACCAAATATCCTTGCAATAAATGTCCACAAATATAGCAATCAATATCTCTCCATAAAATCTAGCACCAAATCTCTTCATCAAATCTAACAACAAATCTCTCCACAAAATATGTAAGATTATTTGTTGCCCAAAATTGTGATTTGCGTATCACCAATTTCAACACTCCACCATGATACCAAATCACATCTCCTCCACTCAAACAATAGCCCCTTAGCTCTCACTTTCAACCTTTCTTTCTCAATTAACACCATTACAAACCTCCACCATTTCCCACTAATGATGCACCTCCCTTATCCGTGCACCATGCCACTAGCGATCTTCAAAAGCATTTGTGATACCACAAAGACCTCCATCTCTTCTTTGTGGATTTCACAACTCGACATCCGTCTTCTGCTTGACATGATCTCTTCATCTCCGGGATCCCTCGAGCATCATCAACATCTAGACCCTTGTCGATACCATGATCCTCTACCTTAGGACCATCAGCGATGACCATATTAACCTCTCCACCTTGTTGTGGACTAGGTTCTTCAACCTTCACCCGCCTTTCATTATTGACCACCGAACTGACCAAACTATATAGGTTTCCCTCCTCCAAAACTCCTCTCATCATCACACGACCACCCTTCTTCACTCTCAAAACTCCACCTCGAGTCTCATAAGTGCAACCGTAACGATCTAACTGACCGAGAGATATGAGGTTATGCGAACAAGTGGGTATGTGCCTCACACTGGCCACTTCTCTCACCACTCCATCATGCATCCGAAACCTAACAGCTCCAACTCCACAAATTGGTAGCTCTACTCCATTGGCCGTCTTTATCATGCGGCCACTCTTCTCATATGAAGAAAAACTTTTCACATCACGACATATGTGAAAACTGGCTCCTGAATCCATCTTTCAAGGCTCCACAACACTAAATAGGACATCACATGAAGAATCGCTTTCGGTACCTTCAGCAAAACCTGCTTGTGCCAAATCATTATTATTATCACCTTGCGCCTTCTTCTTATCCCTCTGATAAGCATAACAATCATTGCGCTTGTGGCCTTTCTTACCACAATAATAACAAGCACCTTTACCACTAGCCTCTTTCTTCTTCCTTCTTGTATCTTTCCCCGCGCCCCTACTACCATCGCCTCAGTTTGAACCGATTTCAACTCCGACCCTTTTCTCCTTAGCTCCTCATTCAAAAGACTGCTTCGAACCGTTTCTAAAGAGATAGTTCCATTAGCATTGGAATTACTCAATGAAGCAACCAAAGTCTCCCAACTTTCCGAAAGAGAACTCATCAACAAAAGAGCCTGCAACTCATCGTCAAAATTGGCCTTCATATTTGCCAATTGATTGATGACATCCTGAAACTCGTTCAAATGCTCTACAATAGACTTCTCCTCATCCAATCGAAGTTGCACCAACTTTCGAACCAGAAAAGCCTTATTTGTAACACTCCTCGACTCATACAAAGATACTAATTTGTCCCACAATGCCTTCGCGGATTCACAACTAGCCACATGGTGGAATACATAATCATCCAAATATTGGCGAATCAACGCAATCACCTTTTTGTCCATTTTCTTCCACTTTCCCTCATCCATATTCGAGGGCTTCACCCCATCTCCATCAATGGGATCATGCAAATCATTGAGATATAGAATGTCCTCCATCTTCGGCTTCCATATACCCCAATTCTTCCCATTTAAAATAGCCATATTTGAAAACGTCATCATCTCCAACATCTCCAATTTTCAATCCAACAAAGACTCCAAGCTATGCGATGATCTGGCTCTGATACCAAACTGTTATGATTTTTGTGCGCAGCGGAAGCTTGACAAAATGCCAAGAAAAATTGGATCTTTATCACCCAATCACTTGAAGATGAATTTGATTGAAAAACAAGAAAAAACCATAAAAAAATATCGGAAATATGAGCACACGATATTCCACCCAACCACCCTCTTTATTGATTCACTAATAAAAATTGTTTACAAACGACCTCAACTATCGTTACAAACAATTACAACTTGAACCAATAACCTTATTGAGAAATATGTAGAGAATATCTAATGGCTAAAAATTTGAGGAGAAAGACAATGAAGAATAATGGCAAATTTTCCACACCTAATAAAGAGATTAGCTAGCACTTTTTATAGTGATAATTGCTTCATGCCCAAGAAAAACTTGGTTTCATGCCTAAGAAAACTTGGCTCCCAAATATCTTCATATATGTTATAAAACTATTTGGTTAAACACCAAATATCCTTGCAATAAATGTCCACAAATATAGCAATCAATATCTCTCCATAAAATCTAGCACCAAATCTCTTCATCAAATCTAACAACAAATCTCTCCATAAAATATGTAAGATTATTTGTTGCCCAAAATTGTGATTTGCGTTTCACCAATTTCAACAGAGAGTTCCTTAATTCAATACCGATATGGATCAAATTACCCAATCTTGATTTATATTTCTGGTCTACTGAAGCAATTAGTAGGATTGTTTCAACTTTAGGTCATCCTCTAAGATTAGATACAGTTACTGAGGATTTGGCTCGAATCTCTTATGCTATAGTGTTGGTCGAACTTGATATAGATTTTAAATTCCCCGAAATAGTTCATATTCAATACTTTAATGGCGAGTTAGTTTGGCAAAAAATTCAATATGAATGGACTCCTGCATGTTCTTGTTGCGAAGTTTTTGGACATTCTAATGTGACTTGTAAATCAAATAAAGTATGGATTCCAAAAGATTGTGAGAAACCTGATGTAAAAATGGATATTGATGAAGCTAATGAAAGCCAGGTTAAACAAAACAGAGTGAATCAGGTAACTTCAATGACATGAATGAAGAAGGTAACAAGGTGAAGCCTTTTAAGCAGTGTATATCTTCAGGAAATGGTAATGTTGATGAAAATCCGACTGTTGAGGAAAATATGGAGAAATGGAATGAGAAAGATATTCTGCCTGTGAAGTAGATATTGTTGAAAAGTGGAATAAAGGTGAGAATAATGTCAGAAAGGAATATGTTCGTAATAGCGTAGATATACCTCTCTTCACTACTACAAAGGAAATGGAAAATGGCATGTCTTCTACCTGTGATGAGAAACAAGAAGTTAATGATATATTACAAGATAGTATAATGGATGAATTGGATTGCTCTTCAATTAGTAGTAGTATTAAAAGAAGAAAAAGAATAATTTCAAGGGGAATAAGTTTGAAGGGGACAGTGTGATTATTGGAGATGAAGAGTTGAAAAATTAGTGACCGCCGAGCTTTAATATTGTTTGTTAGAAGTCTTTAACTCAACTCATTTACACATTTACACTCTAGCTTCTGAGATCTGATAATTTAAGCCATGTCATTTGGTTATACATGCTTGCATGCTTGCTTCTAGCTGCCATTTCAAATTCAAAAATGCTAGAAAGCCCGAAACAAGTGTTTCTAGCAAAATTGCGGGCGACGTGGAAAGAAGTGGCTGAAAACTGGAGGAAAGAGATAAGATGGGTAAGAAATGACAAATATACCCCCTCCTCCGAATTCAACGTGGGGGCATATTCCGGACCTATTTTGGTTTGGGCTCTCTAGCACAGTTCTTTCAAATTTCCTAATTTCATTCTCAAAAACCCAATCAGTATCAAATTCAAACCTTCGCTTATCTTATCTGTTCAGCTTTCGCTTCTCTTCGGCCTCGAGATCTACTCTTTATATTAAGTAATGGATTATGACGAAGAAGAAGTGGACTCATCGCCACCGTCAACCCAGCAACAAATCTCTGAACCCTACCTTCTAGGATTCATCATCTCTAACATAGTTGGTCTCAAATACTATTCCGGCTGCATAAATAACCGCGAACTAATCTGCCTCGTCTGCGAATCTTTAAACCAGTACAACCCAAACGCCATCAAGGTTCTCAACACTCGCTCTGTCCAAGTAGGCCACATCGAACGCTTTGTAGCCGCCGTACTCGTGCCTCTCTTGGTCGGGAATCATCATTCTCGAATGCATCGTACCAAAACCACCAAAAAACCGTAGCCCTTTTCGACTTCCATGCCAAATCCATGTATTTACTTCACAAGAATCATTCTTTCTTGTTGGTACTGCTATTGAGGAGGCAGGGTTGAGTCTGGTTACGGGGATTGATCACGAGTTTTCAATGCCCGAGAGTGTTGCTGTTAAGGAAAGTGGAAATCAGAGTAAAATTAATGTGGCCGATATATTTTAGAATATTTTCAACAATGGTCTTCAAGAACTGGTGAGGGTCGATCCAAATAAAGTTGTGATATTAAAGGAGTTGTTTGAGCATCAAAAAGAAGGATTGGGTTGGTTGATAACACGTGAGAGCGCGAAGGATTTGCCTCCGTTTTGGGAGGAAAAAGATGGTTTATTTTTGAATTTGTTGACTAACCATGAGACAAACGAACATCCTGTGCCTATCAGAGGTGAAATTTTTGCAGATGATATGAGTTTGGGTAAGACTTTAACTTTACGCTCTTTGATTGCTACTAATAGAAATACAGCTAGTGGTAGTACTAGTTTAGGAGCATGTAAGGGTAAGAAGAAGTCAAATGTCATCCAAAAGGTCGCGAATCCAAGAAAGAAACAAAAGGTTACTGATGATAGGTTAAATATAAGTGAAAAGATCGTAGGCCCAAAAGCAACTTTGATTGTATGTCCAGCATCCGTTTTATTGACATGGGTGGATCAGTCAGAACAATATACTAGACGCGATAGTTTGAAGGTTTATCTGTATCATGGAACAAGGAGTAAAGATGTTGAAGAGTTAAAGAGCCATGACATTGTTTTGACAACCTTTTAATACATTGGGTTCTGAGTTTGGTAGTGATATAGTTCTCCTTTAGTTAAGACTGAGTGGTTCAGGGTTACTATAGACAAGGCACATATGATTAAGAATTTTGCGGCTGGACAAACAAAAGCATTCATTGCTTTGAAGGCAGAAAGATGGTGGGCAGTGACTGGGACTCCTATTCAGAACAATCCATCTGATTTGTTCTCACTTATGGCCTTTCTAAGGTTTCAGCCCTTTTCTATTAAGAGTTGTTGGATGAATCTGGTGCAACGGCCATTGGATCAAGGGAACATGAATGGACTATCCCGTCTTCAGGCTTTGGTTGGAAGCATATCTTTGCGGAGGATGAAAGAAATGCCAGATGGTAGCCAGAGCTTGCTTGGCTTGCCACCTAAAACGTCAGAGACGTGTTATATTGAACTTTCAAGTGAAGAACGAGAGCAATATGATTAGATGGAATCCAAAGCACAAAATACTATGTTAAGTCATTTCTTTCATCCAGCACAATCGAAGATGTTTCAAAGAGTCCAGACTTGCTTAAAAAGCTAGCATCTATGCTGGAAGACGGAGATGATTTCGACTTCTCAGTGTGCCTCTCTCCACCAAACAAAATCATAATAACGCACTGCACCCACATATTTTGCCAGACATGCATACTCAAAATCCTCAAAAAGATGAAATCGTGCTGCCCTATATGCCGCTCCCCTTTAACCCATCCGACCTCTACTTCTTCCTCCGCCAAAATCATCCGACCGCGAAATTCATTCCGACAGCAATAGACCTATATCTTCCAAAGTTTCAAAGCTGATTTAACTTCTTCAGGCATCCATAAAGGAAAACACCTCCACAAAATCCGTTGTTTTCTCACACTTTAGGAAAATGCTGATATTGCTCGAAGAGCCATTGAAGGCAGCAGGATTCAGAGTGTTGAGGCTGGATGGATCGATGGTACTGAAGAAGAGAAGCAAAGTAATGAATGAATTTGGGGGCGGTTGGGGATGGTGCACCGCAGATACTGCTTGCTAGTTTGAAAGCGGCGGGGACTGGTATAAATTTGACGGTTGCATCGAGGGTGTACTTTATGGACCCATGATGGAACCCTGCGGTGGAGGGCCAGGCCATAGATCGGGTGCATAGGATAGGGCAGAAGGAGGAAGTGAGGCTGATTGTGAAGGGGACGGTATAGAGGAGAGGATCCCGGAGATGCAAGAGAAAAAGAAGAAGTTGGCGGGGGGAGCGTTTGGGAGGAAGACAGACAAGGAACAGAGGCAGATGCGGGTCCAGGACATTAGGACTTAGGGCTGTCAACGGATACTTTCGGATACGGATAGTGCCATATCCGTATCCGCATCCGAAACCATTTTCGGATATCGGATATCCGTATCCGCGGATACGGACGGATATCGGATAATTATCCGCTCCGCCAACAATCGATAAATCAATGAATATAAATGAATTTTTTTAGCTTAATATTATTCTTTTTCAACCTAATTGATTACTAAATTGCTAAAAACAAATAAATATGATGATAATATATAATTTTGAGCAATTAACATGCATTTAGTAGACTTTTAATTTTGCAAATTAATAAATTAGCATATTTAATTATGTTAAAATACACATAATTTAAGCTATAATCGGAAAAAAAAGCGGACGGATAATTTTCGGATACGGATATGCCTATATCCGCATCCGCTTCCGCTTCCCCGGATATCGGATATTTATCTGCTTTTCGGATACGGATGCGGACGGATTTCAGATATTTCGGATATCCATTGACAGCCCTATTAGGACTATGATGCGCCTTTGAATCTGTGTTTCCGGTGCTTTTGTGCTTTTGGTAGGTCAGGTTTTAGTGTTTTTGTAAATGTTTGTAGGATCTTTTCTTGGTAGTATAACTTCTGGGTTGTAACTGATTAGGGTAGAAATTTCTTTGCTTTAATTGTTTCCCTGTGGCAGTAGATTGGTGTTAATCATTTTGTGTTGCATGTATGGAACATATGCTCTATGTACTAAAAAAAAAGAACCTTTTATCAAGTGTAAAGGATGTCAGCATAATTCATCCATTTACTATATTTTTCAGTCTAGTTTATTACTAAAACCAACCTTAGTTCTAGTTTTATTTGTAAATTAGATCATTGCAATATTCCATCTGCTTATCATGTCATGTTTATATACTTTTTCCTTTGTTATCAATATTATTTTCCTTAGGTTACTTTATTACTTTTAATGCCGTCTGCTTTTGATTATACATGATAAAGCAGAACTATAGTATGCATTTGTTGTTGATCTTACTGGATTTTAGTTCTTTAGTTGCATACCGAGGCATAATGATGACATTTCTTGTTTGATGAATGTCCTCTAATCATACCAGATGATGAGCTATAAAATGATTCTTGGAGTGTGGATTGCTCTCCGGACCTCCGTTTTTGAGAGTATGGTCAAGATACATCAGTTTTGATTATACGTGAACTCTTTTTTTCTTAATATTGTATGAGCCGTGACGTTCTATTCTTAACATTAGCTATAGTGCTTTATAGGTTTTCTTATGGGAAGCTTGCAAAGATCTAACACTTATCATTCTTATGGTAGCTGCTGTTGTTTCCCTGATATTAGGAATAAGAACAGAGGTGAGCATTACCCTTTATCAGTCATTTTATTTTATTTCAATTTTATATTTATTTTTTGCTAATAGTCAAAATTTGTTTTCTGATTCAAATCATTATAGTTGTACACACACAGACAATGTATAATCTTTTAGTGAATGCTGAACTGTCTGATCACATAATGCAATGCAATATAAGCACAAATTAGCAACTCAGGTCACACAAGAACACCGTTTTATTCATTTACAGGTTTGAATTTTTAAACAGTTGTCATCACAACATTTCCTCCAAATTAAGCTGTAAAATATATGCCGAAAGTGTTTCTATTTTTGCCTGTCATCTTTTGCTTCTATGCTAAAATTTGAATCCAAAGTCTTGCTCATGAATTTATTATTTTTAAGCAAGTCTTGTCAAAAAGATTGTCTTTATAATATTTTGTTGGTTGCTACTGTTATAGGAGGCGTATATTTCTGTTAAGCAGTCAGCCAATGCATGTAATAGAAGTATGGTGGCAGCCATATAAAAAGTGCATATAGTGATTTCCAATATAAAAGGTGCATTATGTAATAAATTTCATTTAGGGTGCGTTCGTAACCTTTATTTGCCACGCTCAGGATTTTTGTGGCGTCCGACGCGTCGGACGCAAGCACCCTTTACCACTCCCAAATAGAACGTTCGTTGAAAGTTGGAAATCAAGCCGTTCGCGTCGGACGCCAACGGCTTGATTTGCAACTTCCCTTTCTCTCTATAAATCACCCACTCTATCCTTAACACCTTTCACAATACTACTTCAACAATTTCTTCAACTCTTTCTGCTTATTCGATTAATGTCCAACTCCGATTCATCCTCTGATTACGACGATTTGATGGAGCTCTACGGGGTTTATCTGGTTCAGAATGAAAGGAGAAATCATATGACGTAGATTAATGCTTTGGAGTTCACTGGCTTATCTTGGATCAACGAAATTTTGAACGGTCATCAAAGCCGTTGTCAAAATAATTTTCGAATGAAAAGACTGTTTCCACGCGTTATGTGAAAAACTGCAACATCATGGTCTCGCTTCCAGACCAGAAATATGTATCGTCGAAATGGTGGGAATTTTCATTTATACAATGGCTACTGGGCTTTCAAATAGACAACTTCAAGAAAGATTTCAACGATCAGGTAGCATAATTTCCGTTTGTTTTCACGATGTCCTAAAAGCTTTTCAATTACTCGCTGCGGATGTAATAAAGCCAGGAGAACAACCATTTCGAAATATATACAATGGCTATTCGGGTTATCCACTTCAGACTGGATATTTACCGCCATATCGAAATATGATGTACCATATTCCGCATTTCCGTGATACCATGAATCAACCAAAGTCGGCCAATGAAGTGTTTAATTACTACCATTCGAGTTTACGTATGACCGTCGAAAGAACATTTGGCATTTGGAATTTTTTTTTTACCATTCTCAACAAGATGCCTACATTTCGGTTCAACACTCAAGTGGAAGTTGTCGTATCTACAATGACCTTACACAATTTCATACGCAAATATAATTGCGGTGACCCTGATTTTATGGCTTTTGATGCTTTTGATGATGATCCTGAACTAATCCCCGATCAGTACGTGGCGAAATATTATAGTATGAGAAATACGACGAATAGAGGCACTGAACGTGTACACCCAGGTGGATACCAAGAAATGTCATTAGTTCGAGATAACATTAGAGATGAGTTGGTTGCTGTCGGTCTGCACTAATTTGTCTTTGTATCTGTAACTGTATTTGTACTTATATCTGTATTAGAAACTGTATCTGTATTTGTATTTGTATTCGTATTTGCCAAATCATATCTATTTATATGTTATTTTAAAAATACCACGCTCAGATACCACGCTCAAATACTCCATTCGCAGCTAAAAACACATTCCCCGTTCGCTACAGTACCACGCTCAAATACCCCGCTCGCGTTGGTTAAGAACGCACCCTTATTGTTTTTACTCATCAGTTAGTGCAAAGTACAACAGAATATAGAATACTTCTTGAAACATCTGTTTTTATCAGTCATTTTTTTGGAGAATTGGTTTTCATGGGTATTTGGAATTCTCAGATAAGATTGTTTAGTGCATACTTCTGTTACAAATAAAACAGTTGATGATTGCTCGTTCTACAACTGGTAGGGTACTATAAACGAACAAGTTTTTTATGCCTTTTTTGGTGGGAAAAGATGCTATGACGAGGATAGTTAATCTTTAATATTGAAGTTTGGCGATAACAAGCTTGTAGTTTACCGTCCTTGGCCCTTAGATTTTGGTTATTTTATTTCAAAATTGAGTGGATTTTATTTTGAATTTGCTAAACTGGGATTAACATTTTTAATTTGATTTAAATGGAACTAAATGTAAACCCGAAATTGTCTGTGTTCTCTCGTTGTGGCTTGGAATAAGAACCCGTTTGTTTGTAGCTTATTATATTTCTACTTGTGAGTTGCTTTTGTAAGCTTTTGTAAAGGCAGCTCCGAGCTTTTGTAGTAACTATCCTAATGTAGTAACAATTTGCTTAAACAGGCACTGTAGCTGCATGCATCGTTAGCTGGTTGCCAATGTAGTAAGATCCAGTAACATATGAGTTATTGTTGATTTCTAATGTTTTATCGTGGCCTTTTACATGTACAATTAAAGCTGTGCAGCAGGTTGAAACTTTCTGGACTCGTGGTGAGATTGAAGTTAATTTGGTAGATGATATGTATGTTAAGACCGAATTTAGAAAAAATATGTTGAATCTTGTTTTGAAACTTATGATGTATGTTAATGACGGTGTATAACTCTCAGTATTTTAAACTAGTATTGAATTTAGTATGTTCTACATGATGTTTGCTATTCTAATGCTATTACTGTGTATGTAGCCAACGCTAGTACTGAATATATATTTATGTATATTTGATATGAAATATATGTGTTTTATGTATTTAACGTACTATGTGTTTTCTCACAGTTATTAGTGAGGTAAATTGTAACGACACGGATTTCGCCCGGACCTAATCGATCGCTAAATCGATCAATACCATTCGAATCCCGCATACGCTAACTCTGGGATTACAACACATCATAACAGATAACAGAATACTTTTATAATCATCATAATAATGTAACATCAGAGTACAGAATATATCAGAGTACATCGAAAAATAATAATACAACAGAAATTAATTTACAATAAACTTAATACACTGCAACGGAAGACTATCATTGCTCTGGACACAGCTTTAAGCTTCGATCCAGAATCCTGCTTAATAAATAAATATCTGCAAAACAAGCCACTCGACTGCCCGTGTGGAAAATAGGGGCACCCGAATTTGCAAGTGAAACAAACTATGGGTTAGTCATGGGACTGGTATGAGAAATCTTACTTAATTTATTTAATGATAATAAGGCTAATCACATGACCACGCCGCCAACGCGGAACGGGTTTATGTAACGACCCAGAAAATCTGAACCAATTTAAAAATTTTAAATTGGCTAAAATAATGGATTTTAAATATTTAGAATAAATATTTTAAATAACAGCAATGAAAACTGAGTTTGAATCGATGTTTGAAAACAAATATAATTAATTCTAATTATAAACAAGGCCTGAAATGGCGCTGCAGTTTCTAAAATGGAATTCAAACTTTGTCGGACTGTACCAGGTGCAAAACAAAACGGATTTGAGTGAAACCAAAAATATTCAAATCTGTTAGTGAATACCTTTCTAACGAATAAAAAAAATCAAAGTTTCATAGCGGAAAACAAAAGTTATGGCCAAATGAATTTTCAGAAAGGTCGCTATGGAATTTATATAGCCCGTGAAATTGGCCATTTTGCAAACGACCTCGGAATTCGACGAAACCACTTTTGTTGGATCCGAGATGAGAAGTTATTGCTAGGTTTCAAATTTCATAATTTTTGAAGCTAGTATGTGAGCGTGGCAAAGGAAAACGTGTTTTGGTCAATTATAGTTAAATTGGATCGGCCAGAAATGAGCCTTTTTGCAAACGGTCTCAGAATTCGACGAAACTAGTTTTGTTGGGACCGTATCGTCAAAACATAGCCAGATTTATTTTTCTGGAATTTTTCGAATCAGTTTATGGCCCTGGCAAATTGAAATGTACGTTCAAATCGAATATTGAATGTTATATATTTTAATTTGAAGGAAAACTGACTGAAACAGGCGAATGGGCCTACGGAACATATCCCATTGTGTTCGGAATGGGGGCAAAATGCTAGGGACGACAGTCGTTGGGTTTAGATTGGTGGTCGCGTCAGAAAACCCCTTTAAAACCCACCGGCCAATCATATTTTTTTAAATAAAAAAAAGAAAAATCCTTTTTTCTCTCTCCCCGATCGAAGGCGGAAACCGCTCGAGATCTTCCCATTCATTTTCCGATCAATCCACGCAAATTTAGCCCCTCCTCCAGTTGAAGATTTTGTAGAGCTCCTCACGATATTCACATTCATATAAAGATTGGATTTTTTCGTGGCCTGTAGCGCCTGGATCGACGCCTGGAAGTTGGCGACTTCAAACCGCCGCCGCACCCTCCTCCGGCCGTCGAACTGGCCAACTCCCCCCGGCGCCTGAGCGCCTCTCCTCCCCCTTCGACACTGCGTAGCCCGATCGAGCTATCGATTCATGGATTTCACGAAATCGCGTGACCTAGTTTTGAACATTTCAGAAAGGTATACGGCTATTTTTATTTTAACTATATTATAGCAGTTTAAAGCGCTACAGTTTTTGATTTCACTGTAAAAATCATATCTTTTTCGTTTCTTGACGAAATTCAGTGAAACAAGAGACAGTGGACTCGTGTGGACGTCTTCTACATTCTAGAAGAGACTGCATATTTTTCTGAGCCTTCTGTTATTTTTGGTGGAGTGGAACCCAATGTGAGATTTCTAATTTATAAACGATGTGAAAAACAACGATGTATAAATTATATAGTCGATGTATGGGTTATATAAGCGTTGTACACCTCATGTATAAGCGTTGTATAAGTTGTACGTTCGATGTATAAGTTATATATGCGTTGTAAAAATTATATATGTGTTGAAATAGAAGTGAATTGCTATATTTATATATTTATATATATATATTCGTGCGAACTTTATTGGTTGTGATTGGTGTGAAAATTGATTGATAGCAAATGGTTGATTGGGATTGTTTGTGGTTGATATTGATTGATTGTGGTTGAAAAATACCCGTTTGTGGTTGAGAAATATTTGGTTGAAACCACATAGGATTAGTTTGTGGAAATGAAATAAATATACATGCCGCCTGCGTGCGAACTAGATGCATGATTCCCCATTGTCAAAAATCGTGAGGTTTTAAGGTAGAGCGAGGAGCCGTACTAGGGACGGTCCCGGTTTTAACTACCCTGCCGTTATGCTGCCGAAATTTTGAATTAATTTCATTTGTTGAAACTATATTTATTCGTTGAATAGAAAACCTTCATGTGTTGAATCGATATTCATTCGTTGAATTGAAATTCATGTGTTGAATGGTATTCGTGTTTTAAATATAAAAATCACATTTTTATCTATATATAGAAACTAGAGGTAATTAGGGAGAAGGACAAACTTTGCTGAAAAATTAGGCTGAAGGACACCAAGTTTTATTTTTAGTCTAAAGGACAAACTTTAAACCAAAATTAAGCTAAAGGAAAATGCTAAATGTAATTAGCATTATATACAGTTTTTTACACTGCACGAAAATGCTAGTTTCACCTAGCATTATTCAGTTTTACACTGCAGAAAATGCTAAAAATATTTAGCATTGTCCTTCAACCTAATTTTTTTTCAAAGTTTGTCTTTCCGCCTAAAAATAAAACTTGATGTCCTTCAGACTAATTTTTTTCCGAAGTTTGTCCTTATGCCTACTTTCCACTAGAAACTATATAAAACCTTCATGTGTTGAATCGATATTCATTCGTTGGATAGAAATTCATGTGTTGAATGATATTCGTGTTTTAAATATAAAAATCACATTTTTATCTATATATAAAAACTATAGAAAACCTTCATGTGTTGAATCGATATTCATTCGTTGAATTGAAATTCATGTGTTGAATGGTATTTGTGTTTTAAATATAAAAATCACATTTTTATCTATATATATAAACTATAGAAAATCTTCATGTGTTGAATCGATATTCATTCGTTGAATTGAAATTCATGTGTTGAATGGTATTCATATTTTGAAATAAATTGTTTTATAATAAAAATCACATTTTTATCATCTATATGAACTGTATAAATTAATCTTGTTTTGAAAGAAATTGTTTTAAAATAAAAATCCTATTTTTATTACCTATATAAACTATATAAAATAATAGTGTTTTGAAATGAACTGTTTTACAATAAAAATCACATTTTTATTATATACATGAATTGTTAAATATAGTGAAGTGTTGAAATAGAAGACAGTTAGATAAAAATATCATTTTTATCAAATGTATGAAAAGAATATAGCTTTGAAATCGAAGAATCGATATATATATATAGAAATAGAATTGAAATATATCGAATAACGACGCTGCAGTTCGTATTTTGAAATCGTGATTTCAAACGATTGGTACGGGAGATCCGACCATCGGATTTTCCTGAAATCGCAACCGTTGGGTTCGCTTTGGAAAAATCTTTTCAACGGCACCAACTTTGTAAAAATCCAACGGTTGGATTGTCTGGAATGTTTAATTCAAATCTGAAGAAAAACAGCGCCAGAATCGATTATATATATATATAATTATATTTAATCGAATAACGACGTTGCAGTTCGTAATTTAAAATCGAAACTTCAAACGATTATACCGGGAGATCCGACCGTCGAAATTTCCCGAAACTGGAACCATTGGATTCGTTTTGAAATGATCTTTCTAATGATGTAAATTTTGTGAATATCCAACGGTTAGATTTTCAGATATGTGTAAATCAAATCTGAAGAAAAACAGCGCCACGGTCGCGTTATGGCCCGAAGCGTCGTTTTGAATAAATTGGCTATTTTAAAATAAATAAAAATAGCGATAAATCGTTATAAAATATTATAAACGATATGGATGTGATTTAGAAATTAACTGAAGGTTAGCTAAGTCGAGTGGTTGCCTGGGTGTTGATCTGATGTTGGTTTCGGCCTTCGAGGTTAATATTTGGGAAATCGTTCTCTTACTGATTGACGGTTAGTGACTAATGAATTGAAGTGATGCGTGTATATGTTAGTGTTGCACTTGTTTATTATATACGCGGGTTGCTCAGAAAGACCGGGTTTATCCCATTCTGAATAACTGAATCGACGATAAGAATCGAAGATGAAGACGGTGGTCGAAGACCGGAGATCTTCATCTCGTTTGGATGGTAACCGAGGTCCTGATTGGGAGGCATCCCGAAATATGGATAATGAGTGGTGATCGTCCAGACGTACGTGGTGATCGATGGGTTTGCGAGGTATTTAGTGCCTCCAGTTTCATTCAGACCCAGAACGGACTTGCAAATGGACAGTGTGCCTGACATTGGAATTTATTCTGTGTGATTGATAGCCATCAGTTGCACGGTGTGAATTGCCTGTGTGGCATGCTAAGATGCAGTGATCAGGGCTTCTGTTGAAAAGCAAAGTCTTGTGGTGATGATCAAAGCACCGCCTGTGTGGCGTAGCTTTGTGTATAACGTGAAATCGTGAGCCTCACACCCCGGTATGAACCAGAAATGGGAGAGGACATCAGAGGGGACGTGTGTTTTCTTTCTAGCTAGAAGTGGCGTCAGTGGTTTTACACGCCCTGACGAGTTTGACTTATGTGGTTGTTACTGTTGCGAGGCGCCTCGGTTAGATCGGACGATCCGGGTCCGATGGAGTCATTCGTTGGCTCATTTACGCCCCAAAGGGCGGAGAGACGCATTGTTCAGGCATTATAATCCACTTCGTGTGGACCGGCCCTGACGATCCAAGGTACGGTTGCGGCTGTGCCTGAGACTCGGGCTAGATAGTCTCGAATTCGGTAAGGACTATCTTTTGCCTTGGTTCAGGACGGAAATCCCATTTCCAAATACGACATCGTGCAGTTTTGATTGTATACCTATATATGGCGACATAGTGGTATGGGGCATTAATGCCGTCTATGATTGATAGTTATGATTTGAAATTGTTTTCAAAACATATAAACACTAGTAATAATATCAAATGCCTTTATTTTATTCGTATCAAGCATATTTTGGCCGTTATAAGGTAAAAACTCTGTCCTCCGGTTTGCGTTGCATTGTGTGATGGGAACTGAGTCTTATAATGGCCTCATTTTTATAAAAAGCATTGCGATGTTTAAAAGAATGATTTGTTTTAAAGCACTGGCAATCCAATGGAGCAAACCCGTTCCACGAAAGTGGCGTGTTCTTGTGATTAGCCATATATTAAATGTGTTGAGTAGATTTCTCATACCAGTCCCATGACTGACTCGTAGTTTGTTTCACTTTCAAACTCGGGTGCCCCTTTTTCTACACGAGCAGCCTTGTATTCAGGTTTAGCAGGCTTTATCCGGATAGCTGGAGCTGAAGATGGATTCTATTATTTATCTCTTTTTATGCTGTTCAGCTCCTATTGTACATTATGTTTGTTTTCCGTTGTAGACATATATGTATAGTTGAACTGTATTTGTACTAAGTATGATCCTGTATACTGTGTAACTCTGATGATTACGTTTATCCAGTATATTCTATTGTTCATTATCTAGTGTATTTATTTTATTCTGTTCTGCTATTATCTGTTTTTGTGTTATATTCCAAGGATTACCCTTGCCACCGTCAGTACGGGGTTCGGGGTCGTCTCATTTTGGTATCAGAGTTTTGGTTAAGCTTAGTTCTAGAATATAACATATTAACGAACTCGTCAGAAATAGAACCAGTAGTGTTCTAGGACAAGTAACTCAGTACAAATAGGATCAACAATATCCTAGTAAGAGTACAACAGAATCAGAACAACTCGTTAGAGATAGGGTCAGAAGTGCCCTAGAACGAGGCGAGAGTTATATGTTTTTAAATAACGTATTTATGATGATATATATGGCCTGGTTTTAGAAATATGATTTTTGATTATATAAAAGATATATATTTGAAAAGTTAAAAAGTTAAAAATAATTGATTGTTGTTTGTGTTGTGTGATAGTAGAGTTGATTAATTAAATTATTAAAATGATAGTTAATTTAATCCATAATAGAATGAATGGTAGAATTTATTCGATTATATCACACATTGAACTGATTTAAAAATAAATAGAAATATATACATGTGTATTATATATGTTTGAACAGGTAAATGGATTAGCTGTTGAGTAAAGATTTTATTTGCGTGCCCGACAAATAGGTAAACCTTAATGAGTTGGATGCGAAATATTATTATATCAACTCCTGTGAATGCCATTGGCTGCGGAGTGCTGGTTATTCTGTGTGTAAAAATAAATGTCACCATAGGATAGTAACAATTAATTTTGAACTACATTACATGGCATACTTCTGAAGATAGGCATACTTCACCATATACCACATAAGCATTTGGAGCTTGTGTGACAAGGTGGAACATCTACCATACGAGCGAGAGGCTTGTATGGCGATGACTATATTTTACAGGTTGAACTGATGACTGATATGGACTATTTAAATTGTAACGATAAAATTGCCAGATTAATAAAAAACCCACACGGGTCTGAAGTTGACAATAATCACGTCTCTCTAGTTATTAGATACGACACATGGACTATTTATTTCCCACACGGGACGAGGTGACGAGGATTTATCCTCTGGAGCATTTAAAATACACACTCCCTCAGGCTTTGACGGGGTGACGAGAATTTATTCTCTGGAGTTATTATCAATACACGCTCCCCTGTAAACACCAGAATATATCACTATAAATATGTGTATGCTTATTAGGATTTATTGGGTACTTAATAGGCCCAATAAATTTCCAAACCTCTCCCCATACAAAGGAGGTTATGGCGAAATTTTTCGAAAATTCCGGGTGTTAGCCAAATTTTTGAAGAATTTGAAAATTCTCAGAAATTGAAAAGTTGGAGAATGGAAGCCAGATCGAACGTAAAATTGAATAATCAAACCACTTTCGACTTTGTTCCTTTTCGGGGACGAAAAGTTTTAAGTGGGGGAGATTGTAACGACCCAGAAAATCTGAACCAATTAAAATTTTTTAAATTGGCTAAAATAATGGATTTTAAATATTTAGAATAAATATTTTAAATAATAGCAATGAAAACTGAGTTTGAATCGACGTTTGAAAACAAATATAATTAATTCTAATTATAAACAAGGCCTGAAATGGCGCTGCAGTTTCAAAAATGGAATTCAAACTTTGTCGGACTGTACCAGGTGCAAAACAAAACGGATTTGAGTGAAACCAAAAATATTCAAATCTGTTAGTGAATACCTTTCTAACGAATCAAAAAAATCAAAGTTTCATAGCGGAAAGCAAAAGTTATGGCCAAATGGATTTTCAGAAAGGTCGCTATGGAATTTATATAGCCCGTGAAATTGGCCATTTTGCAAACGACCTCGGAATTTGACGAAACCCCTTTTGTTGGATCCGGGATGAGAAGTTATTGCTAGGTTTCAAATTTCATAATTTTTGAAGCTAGTATGTGAGCGTGGCAAAGGAAAACGTGTTTTGGTCAATTATAGTTAAATTGGATCGGCCAGAAATGGGCCTTTTTGCAAACGGTCTCAGAATTCGACGAAACTAGTTTTGTTGGGACCGTATCGTCAAAACTTAGCCAGATTTATTTTCTGGAATTTTTCGAATCAGTTTGTGGCCCTAGCAAATTGAAATGTACGTTCAAATCAAATATTGAATGTTATATATTTTAATTTGAAGGAAAACTGACTGAAATAGTCGAATGGGCCTAGGAAACATATCCCATTGTGTTCGGAATGGGGGCAAAACACTAGGAACGACAGTCGTTGGGTTTAGATTGGTGGTCGCGTCAGAAAACCCCTTCAAAACCCACCGGCCAATCATTTTTTTTTAAAAAAGAAAAGAAAAATCCTTTTTTCTCTCTCCCCGATCGAAGGCGGAAACCGCTCGAGATCTTCCCATTCATTTTCCGATCAATCCACGCAAATTTAGCCCCTCCTCCAGTTGAAGATTTTGTAGAGCTCCTCACGATCATCACATCCATATAAAGATTGGATTTTTTCGTGGCCTGTAGCGCCTGGATCGACGCCTGGAAGTTGGCGACTTCAAACCGCCGCCGCACCCTCCTCCGGCCGTCGAACTGGCCAACTCCCCCCGGCGCTTGAGCGCCTCTCCTCCCCCTTCGACACTGCGTAGCCCGATCGAGCTATCGATTCACGGATTTCATGAAATCGCGTGACCTAGTTTTGAACATTTCAGAAAGGTATACGGCTATTTTTATTTTAACTATATTATAGCAGTTTAAAGCGCTACAGTTTTTGATTTCACTGTAAAAATCATATCTTTTTCGTTTCTTGACGAAATTCAGTGAAACAAGAGACAGTGGACTCTTGTAGACGTCTTCTACATTCTAGAAGAGACCGCATATTTTTCTGAGCCTTCTGCTATTTTTGGTGGAGTGGAACCCAATGTGAGATTTCTAATTTATAAACGATATGAAAAACGACGATGTATAAATTATATAATCGATGTATGAGTTATATAAGCGTTGTACACCTCTTGTATAAGCGTTGTATAAGTTGTACGTTCGATGTATAAGTTATATATGCGTTGTAAAAATTATATATGTGTTGAAATAGAAGTGAATTGCTATATATATATATATACGCACCTCGTCCACAAACCATGGACGATATTTATTGGTTGTGATAGGTGTGAAAATTAATTGATATCGAATGGTTGATTGGGATTGTTTGTGGTTGATATTGATTGATTGTGGTTGAAAAATACCCGTTTGTGGTTGAGAAATATTTGGTTGAAACCACATAGGATTAGTTTGTGGAAATGAAATAAATATACATGCCGCCTGCGTGCGAACTAGATGCATGATTCCCCATTGTCAAAAACCGCGAGGTTTTAAGGTAGAGCGAGGAGCCGTACTAGGGACGGTCCCGGTTTTAACTACTCTGCCGTTATGCTGCCGAAATTTTGAATAATATTCATGTGTTT
Source organism: Allium sativum (assembly GCA_030737875.1). NCBI lineage: Eukaryota > Viridiplantae > Streptophyta > Magnoliopsida > Asparagales > Amaryllidaceae > Allium > Allium sativum. The sequence goes on along the minus strand of CM060912.1, from coordinate 389,386,000 downwards.
GAATTATTTTCATTTATTGAAACTATATTTATTCGTTGAATAGAAAACCTTCATGTGTTGAATCGATATTCATTCTTTGAATTGAAATTCATATGTTGAATGGTATTCGTGTTTTAAATATAAAAATCACATTTTTATCTATATATAAAAACTATAGAAAACCTTCATGTGTTGAATCGATATTCATTCATTGGATAGAAATTCATATGTTGAATGGTATTCGTGTTTTAAATATAAAAATCACATTTTTATCTATATATATAAACTATATAAAACCTTCATGTGTTGAATCGATATTCATTCGTTGAATTGAAATTCATGTGTTGAATGGTATTCGTGTTTTAAATATAAAAATCACATTTTTATCTATATATATAAACTATAGAAAATCTTCATGTGTTGAATCGATATTCATTCGTTGAACTGAAATTCATGTGTTGAATGGTATTCATATTTTGAAATAAATTGTTTTATAATAAAAATCACATTTTTATCATCTATATGAACTGTATAAAATAATCTTGTTTTGAAAGAAATCGTTTTAAAATAAAAATCCTATTTTTATTACCTATATGAACTATATAAAATAATAGTGTTTTGAAATGAACTATTTTACACTAAAAATCACATTTTTATTATATACATGAATTGTTAAATATAGTGAAGTGTTGAAATAGAAGACAGTAGGATAAAAATGTCGTTTTTATCAAATGTATGAAAAGAATATAGCTTTGAAATCGAAGAATCAATATATATATATATATATATATATATATATATATATATATATATATAGAAATAGAATTGAAATATATCGAATAACGACGCTGCAGTTCGTATTTTGAAGTCGTGATTTCAAACGATTGGTACGGGAGATCCGACCATCGGATTTTCCTGAAATCGCAACCGTTGGGTTCGCTTTGGAAAAATCTTTCCAACGGCACCAACTTTGTAAAAATCTAACGGTTGGATTGTCTGGAATGTTTAATTCAAATCTGAAGAAAAACAACGCCAGAATCGATTTTATATATATATATATAATTATATTTAATCGAATAACGACGCTGCAGTTCGTAATTTGAAATCGAAACTTCAAACGATTATACCGGGAGATCCGACCGTCGGAATTTCCCGAAACTGGAACCGTTGGATTCGTTTTGAAAAGATCTTTCTAATGATGTAATTTTTTTGAAGATCCCATGGTTAGATTTTCATATATGTGTAAATCAAATCTGAAGAAAAAACAGTGCCACGGTCGCGTTATGACCCGAAGCGTCGTTTTGAATAAATTGGCTATTTTAAAATAAATAAAAATAGCGATAAATTGTTATAAAATATTATAAACGATATGGATGTGATTTAGAAATTAACTGAAGGTTAGCTAAGTCGAATGGTTGCCTGGGTGTTGATCTGATGCTGGTTTCGGCCTTCGGGGTTAATATTTGGGAAATCGTTCTCTTACTGATTGACGATTAGTGACTAATGAATTGAAGTGATGCGTGTATATGTTAGTGTTGCACTTGTTTATTATATACGCGGGTTGCTCAGAAAGACCGGGTTTATCCCATTCTGAATAACTGAATCGACGATAAGAATCGAAGATGAAGACGGTGGTCGAAGACCGGAGATCTTCACCTCGTTTGGATGGTAACCGAGGTCCTGATTGGGAGGCATCCCGAAATATGGATAATGAGTGGTGATCGTCCAGACGTACGTGGTGATCGATGGGTTTGCGAGGTATTTAGTGCCTCCGGTTTCGTTCAGACCCAGAACGGACTTGCAAATGGACAGTGTGCCTGACATTGGAATTTATTCTGTGTGATTGATAGCCAGCAGTTGCACGGTGTGAATTGCCTGTGTGGCATGCTAAGATGCAGTGATCAGGGCTTCTGTTGAAAAGCAAAGTCTTGTGGTGATGATCAAAGCACCGCCTGTGTGGCGTAGCTTTGTGTATAACGTGAAATCGCGAGCCTCACACTTCGGTATGAACCAAAAACATGAGAGGACATCAGGGGGGACGTGCGTTTTCTTTCTAGCTAGAAGTGACATCAGTGGTTTTACACGCCCTGACGAGTTTGACTTATGTGGTTGTTACTGTTGCGAGGCGCCTCAGTTAGATCGGACGATCCGGGTCCGATGGAGTCATTCGTTGGCTCATTTACGCCCCAAAGGGCGAAGAGACGCATTGTTCAGGCATTATAATCCACTTCGTGTGGACCGGCCCTGACGATCCAAGGTACGATTGCGACTGTGCCTGAGACTCGGGCTAGACAGTCTCGAATTCGGTAAGGACTATCTTTTGCCTTCTTTCAAGACGGAAATCCCATTTCCAAATACGACATCGTGCGGTTTTGATTGTATACCTATATATGGCGACATAGTGGTATGGGGCATTAATGCCGTTTATGATTGATAGTTATGATTTGAAATTGTTTTCAAAACATATAAACACTAGTAATAATATCAAATGCCTTTGTTTTATTCGTATCAAGCATATTTTGGCCGTTATAAGGTAAAAACTCTATCCTCCGGTTTGCGTTGCATTGTGTGATGGGAACTGAGTCTTATAATGGCCTCATTTTTATAAAAAGCATTGTGATGTTTAAAAGAAGGATTTGTTTTAAAGCACTGGCAATCCAATGGAGTAAACCCATTCCACGAAAGTGGCGTGGTCCTATGATTAGCCATATATTAAATGTGTTGAGTAGATTTCTCATACCAGTCCCATGACTGACTTGTAGTTTGTTTCACTTTCAAACTCGGGTGCCCCTTTTTCTACACGGGAAGCCTTGTATTTAGGTTTAGCAGGTTTTATCCGGATAACTGGAGCTGAAGATGGATTCTATTATTTATCTCTTTTTATGCCGTTCAGCTCCTATTGTACATTATGTTTGTTTTCTGCTGTAGACATATATGTATAGTTGAACTGTATTTGTACTAAGTATGATCCTGTATACTGTGTAACTCTGATGATTACGTTTATCCAGTATATTCTATTGTTCATTATCTGGTGTATTTATTTTATTCTGTTCTGCTATTATCTGTTTCTGTGTTATATTCCAAGGATTACCCTTGCCACCGTCAGTACGGGGTTTGGGGTCGTCTCAGTTTACTCCATTGGATTGAAAGTGCATAAACAACAACTATAAATAAACTTATGGATCTATAATGCATCATACAACATGCATTTTTTTTTCAATCTACCCATTTAGGCTTAATCCCTAAACATAGATTTCAAAATCTAATTCTCTTTACGGAAATTATTCCTTTGGACTTTATTTTCCGATTTCTTATTTCAGATCATTTGAAATGCATATCTATCTTTTATATCGAAGTAGATTTCACTTTGGGATCTTAAAATCAAAACCTTTGGAAATATGAATTCCAAAACTAATGCATAAAAATAAATATGCAACCAAATATCGGGCTACCCTTAGACAAGACTACAGGACTCACCTCGCCAACTCGATATATATATGTGCACCCCCCATCTAAGAGCAGGCTACACTGACGATGCACCATCCCACACTATCGGGCGCCCCCATCCACCACCATCCCCTGTGTTTTAGTCGTCCGGGTCACCCGCATCTTTAGCCACATACTAAATCATTTCATATCCCAAGTAGAGAAAATCATTTCACAACATAATAATCACAAGTACTTTCAAATCCATATAGATTTCCAATTCCAAATCATTTCGAAATCATTGGGTATAGCCCTCGAAATCCTTTCTGTTTTATAAAACATTTTATAAAATGTTCCCTGTCCAAAATCGGGAATACCATTCTTTTGACTTAAGAAATCTCATTTCAAAATCATTTATTAAATTTTGAAATAAACAACATCGCTAAACACCTTATAGCCAAATCGTGAAGTGTTTCACAAGGTGTTAGCACATAGATATTTTTACCCAACACAATGCTAAATATAAAAGCATATTTTGCCTGTAAACTGGTCGAGCACAATCCAAACAGTCAAGCCATCACAATCAATATTAACAACCAAGTGTATTTGGTTCAATCACATTTCATGTTACAATAAAAGAGTATTTTATTGTCTACACATTTTCTACATTTCATATGCATACAATAAAAAGAATATTTTATTGTCTATACATTTTTACATTTCATATGCACACAATAAAAAGAATATTTTATTGTCTATACATTTTTACATTTCATATGCATACAATAAAAAGAATAATTTATTGTTTTACACAAATTCTACATTTATTTGTGTATACAATAAAAAAAGGTTTTATTGTTTTCAATTCCTATGTTCATATGACAAATAAAAAGAAATTTTATTTGTGTAACATTTTCTATGTTTTTTAATGATAAATAAAAAGAGTATTTTATTTGTTCACACAATTCTATCTTTCAAATGACAAATAAAAAGAGTGTTTTATTTGCATACATGTTTCTACTTTTCTAATGACAAATAAAAAGAGTTTTTTTATTTATATGCATGTTTTCTATATTTCTAATGACAAACAAAAAGAGTATTTTATTTGTATATATATTTTCTACATTTCTAATGACAAATAAAAAGAGTATTTTATTTGTATACATGTTTTCTACATTTCTAATGACAAATAAAAAGAGTATTTTATTTGTCATAACATTGTTTTACATTTCTAATGACAAAATAAAAAGAGAATTTATTTGTCATAACATGTTTTATGTCTCTGATGTCAAATAAAAGAAGAATTTAATTTACATGTCATTTTCTATGTCGCTAATGACAAATAAAAGAAAATTTTTATTTACATGTCATTTCCTATGTCGCTAATGACAAATAAAAGAAGAATTTTATTTACATGTCATTTTCTATGTCGCTAATGACAAATAAAAGAAGAATTTTATTTACATGTCATTTTCTATGTCACTAATGGCAGATAAAAGAAGAATTTTATTTACATAACAACTTCTATATTTAGTATGACAAATAAAAGGGGATATTTTTATTTGCATACAATTCCAAACTTCAACATGACAAATAAAAAGAAATATTTTTTTATTTGTATCCAATTCTATTTTCAACATGAGAAATAAAAATGATGTTTTTATGTGTACACAAATTTAATTTTAACATAACAAATAAAAATGATATTTTTATTTGTACACAAATCTATTTTTAACATAACAAATAAAAACGATATTTTTATTTGTACACAAATCTATAAAAATGATATTTTTATTTGTACAAAAATCTACTTTTAACATAACAAATAAAAACGATATTTTTATTTGTACACAAAATTCAACAATTCCATTAAATTCAATTAAATCAAACCGATCACCGTCAACAGCATCAACCAATTCAAATCAGATCGCTTACAACAACAAACTGAATTTAATAGCGTATATGTAGGAATTTCTAAACACGATAATAATTAATTAATTTTAATTATTTAAAAAAAGAAATCTCACCTTGATCTGTTTCAGAATTCGATAAAATGATTATTTTAATCAAATTAACCAGGACGTTTAATTTAATCAAAAATATCAACTAGCTCCAAAATCCTTCTGGTCAGTTCCATGTTGTAGACATCGTCAACGCGAGCCCAACGCAATTCGTATCGCTGCATTCTGTTTTGATATGACGAAGTTATGGTACTTTAAACATTCGAATACATTAATTAGTAAATAAATAAATAATTAGTTTATTTAATTTTTCCTATTAACCTTTCTTCCACGATTACACTTCAGGCCATTGTTTACTGAAACGAAGAAACCCATACATCGATTTGAGTCTCCCCTACGCACCGTGATTCGTGCCTTCTGAAGCCGATCGGAACCCACGACGTTGAAGCCCATCGCGTCGCCGACCTTGGTTGACCACCACCGCCAGCTCGGTGGTGCCTTCCTCCCTCGAATTGCATGCAAACACCGAGCGTTTGAGCTCGAAAATAAGCCATCTCACCCCGAAACAAATGATCTTAGCCATACCATTTTGTAGATCTCATATTGTTCTTTCATTTCGTTTTATTATCTTGGTGTGAATTGAATAATTTAATAGATTTAAATCATTCCAGAATTTAATTATAATAACGAATATAATATAGAAACGACAGTTGAACGTATTAATATTTATATAAATTATACTCGAGCTTGAAATGTCGCGACAGTTCGTAATATTACGATTTGAACTTCAACTAAGTATACATGATCCGTTATAAGTCCGATTTCTTCAAAACAAGAAACTTTGAATCCGTTGAGCTATAATTTTTCTAATGGAAGAGAAAAATGGAGATTTCGTATTATATATTGTAATTTATGTCCAAATCAATTTTCAAATAGTAGCTATGGAATCGTTTATAAACCATAACGATATATTTAATTATAATTAAATATTGGCTTCGAATTTAGATACGATCTTTGAGACGTAGGTATAATTTAATTTTTAAATTTTTTCTGTAATTTTTATTTTTAAAAATAAGCACTTTTTACTTTGAAGTATTTTACATCCTAAATCAGTATTTTGGGACTTCACAGAATAAGCTAACTTGTCTATATTATTATACTTTTGAGATCGTGACACACTGATCGTCACGACCGTATTTTTGTTTTTGTTGGTAGCAGTCCGTAAGTGAACAGAGCTGTACGTAACAGGGTACACCCAATGTAACAACCCGGAAAATGTGAACCAATTAAAAAATTTCAAATTGGTTATTTCAAAGAAATTTAAACAATTGAAATAGAATATTTCAATAAAATAATGAATTAGAAGTAGTGTGGCAGTTTGAAAATTTGAATTCAAACTTTGACTGACTGTACCGGGTGCAAAATATAACAGATTTTAGTGAAACCAAAAATATTTAAATCTGTTTATGAATATCTTTCTAACGAATCTGAAAAATCTAAGTTTCATAGCGGGTTTCAAAAGTTATGGCCAAATGAATTTTCAGAAAGGTCGCTATAGAGAATATATAGCCCTTGAAAATAGACATTTTGCAAACGACCTCGGAATTCGATAAAACCACTTTTGTTGGATCCGGGATGTCAAATTATTGCTAGGTTTCAAATTTCATAATTTTTGAAGCTAGTATGTGAACGTGGCAAAAGAAAACGTGTTTGGTCAATTTCTATTAAATTGGATCGACCAGAAAATGGCCATCTTTCAAACGACCTCAGAATTCGACGAAACTAGTTTTGTTGGGATGATAGCATCAAAACATAGCTAGATTTATTTTTCTGGAATTTTTCGAATCAGTTTGTGGCCCTGGCAAATTGAAATGTACGTTCAAATCGAATATTGAATATTTTATATTTTAAATTGAAGAATAACTGACTGTAACAGTCGAATTGGCCTACGAAAATATCCCATTGTGTCCGGGATGGGGGTATTTAGCTAGGGGCGACAGTCGTTGGGTTTGAATTGGTGTCCGTGTGGAGAAACACTATTTTAAAATTTAATAAAATCATCGACCAATAGAATTTCTCCATTCACAATTAAAAAAAAAAACAGAAAACCCCTCCCCCCCGACATCGACGGAAACCCTTTTCTCCCCTTCCCAGGCGATTTCTGATTGCCACAGCCCGAATCAGCCCCACCCCCAGTTGAACTTTTTGAAGAGCATCCTCCACTCTTCAAATCAAGACAAGCCGCTCCCTCCCTCGTCACGTATTTCGAGAGAACCACCGCCCTGAAGTTTGGAACTTCTAAGCGCCGCCGCCGCCTCCTCGGTGATCCGAGCTGGACCCCACCACGTCGCGCCGACGCGTCTCTCCGCCCCCTTCAACCTCGCACCAGCCGATCGACGAACTACTTCACGGATTTGTTTAAAAATCCAAACCTAGTTTCGAAGAAACAAGGAAGGTAACGACTTGGGGTTTCTGAACTGAAAATAACACTTTTAAGTGTTGCAAACTTTGAAAAATCATATCTTTATCGTGTGTTAACGAAATTCGATGAAACAGGAAACATCGTGACCGCAAGGACGCTCTCTACAATCTAGAAGAGACCGCGGATTTTTCTGAGCTAGCTACGATTTTTAGCGTCTCGAAAACCAATGTGAGATTTCTAAAGTGAAATGTGAATGGAAATGTGATGTATAAATTTTATAAGCGAAATATAAACTATACACGTGGTGTATACCTCATGTACATGCGTTGTGTAAGTTATATGAGCAAAGTATGAATTATACATGCATGGTATAAATGATATGTGTGTTGGAATGGAAATAATTTATATATATATATATATATATATATATATATACACACACACTCCCCTCGTCCACAAACCATGGACGATATTTATTGATTGTGAATTGGTGTGAAAAATTTGGTGAATAATGCGAATGGTTGATAGAATTGTTAGTGGTTGATATTGTTTGGTTGTGGTTGAAAAATACCCATTTGAGATTGAAATAAATTGTGGAAAAGAAAAATCATACTCGCCTGCGTGCGAATTAGATGTATGAAATCTCCATTGTAAAAAACCGCGAGGTTTTAAGGTAGAGCGAGGAGCCGTACTTGGGACGGTGCCGGTTTTAACTACCCTGCCGTTATGTTGTCGAAATTTTGAATAATATTCATGTGTTAGAATTATTTTCATATGTTGAAATTATTTTCATGTGTTGAAACAAAAGTCATGTGTTGAAACTATATCCATGTGTGGAAATGCTCATGTGTTGAGAAGTTCATGTGTTGAAAAATAATTCATGTGTTGAATAAATAAATAGTTTTAACAATAAAAACCACATTTTTATTATATATATGAAGTATGTAAAATATTCGTATTTTAAATAAATTATTTCAATAATAAAAATAACTTCTTTCTTATATGAACAAACTATATGAAACCATATCCATGTGTGGAAATGCTCATGTGTTGAGAAGTTGAAGTGTTAAAACATTCATGTGTTGAATAAATATTTTTGATGATAAAAATATCATTTTTATCATGTGTGTGAATGGATAAAAATATACAATGTTGAACTTAATATTTGTTTGCTATGAATATTATTTTTAACATGTATAGGAACTAAATAAAATAGTCATGTGTTGGAATATATTTTAGTTCGACAAAATTATCATTTTTAAGTGAAACGTGAAGTGTTAAAAATAACCATAAGTGGAGATAAACCTTTGTTCGCTAGAAAGATAATTTTTAGCTTAGTTTTGCACATATATATACATGTGTTGAACAGGAAATGGATTAGCTGTTGAGTAAAGAATTTATTTGCATGCCCGACAAATAGGTAAACCTTAATGAGTTGGATGTGAAAATTTTATTATTATATCAACTCCTGTTAATGCCATTGGATGCGGAGTGCTAGTTGTTCTGTGTGTAATAATAAACATCACCATTATATAGTAACAATTAATTTTGAACTATACTACATGGCATACTTCTTGACGATAGGCATACTTCATCATATACCACATAAGCGTTTGGAGCTTGTGTGATGAGGTTGAAGATTTACCATACGAGCGAGAGGCTTGAATGGCGATGACTATATATTACAGGTTGAATTGGTGACTGATCTGGACTATATAAATTGTAACGGTAAATTGCAAGATTAATAAAAACCCCACACGGGTCTGGAGATGATAATAAACACGTCTTTATGATCATTTAGGCACAAAAACCATTTATAGGGTGACGAGAATTTATTCTCTGGAGTTATGATCTATACACACTCCCCTATGGACACCGGAATATATCACTATAAATATGTGTGTGCTTATTAAGATTTATTGGGTACCTAATACGGCCCAATAAATTTCCAAACCCCTTCCCGTACAAAGGAGGTTATGGCGAAATTTTTCGAAATATAAAGGTGTTAGTGAAATATTTGAAGTGAAAATGATATTGAAATCGTCGAATGAATTATATTTATACATACATACATACATACATACATACATACATACATACATACATACATACATACATACATATATATATATATATATAAATTAAAACGAATCGAGGTCGTGCAGTTCGCGTTTTGAAATCGTAACTTCAAACGATTATACCGAAAGATCCGACCATCGGATTTTCACGAAACTGGAATCGTTGGGTTCGCTTTGGGAATATCTTCCCAATGATATAAACTTTGTTGAAATCCAACGGTTAGATTTTCAGATATGTGTAAAACAAATTTTGGGAAAAAAAGCGCCAGTGCCTCGGCACGACCTGAAACGTCGTTTAATTAAATAGGGCGGTTTTTAAATAAATAAAAATGGCGATATATCGTTATAAAATATTATAGACGATATAGAGTGGAAATAAACCGATTCTGCTTGGTTTGCTTGATTTTTGATGGTTGAATGTGTTTGACATGAAAACTATACTAAAGAACTGAATTGTGAATGTCGAATGATTTAACCATTTGAAGAATTGATTTGAAAATCTAAATATACGTGGATTATTTGAAAAGGCCGAGTTCATTCTCATTTCAAATAATCGATCGACGGTTAGAAGTCGAAGAGATGAAGACGGTTCAAGACCGACGATCTTTACATTGGATGGATGGGCGCTACTGATGCTCGTGATTGGAGTAGCTACCTTGAAGGAGCTGAAGTCGTAGCCGTCCAGACGTAATGTTGATTGTGCGGATATGCGAGGAATTTGATGCCTCCGGCTTCGTTCATACCCAGAACGAACTTGTAAATGGACTGTGTGTCTGACATTGGATTTTTTTTCTATGCTGATTGATCTTTATTAAATATATATCTGTTTGGCGGCGGATAATTTGTTCTCTTGCTTAACGCCCTTCTCTGAGACGTACGAGCTCAGAGGTTATATATCGAGAGAAATCAGTAGCATGGAGTGGATTGCCTGTGTGGCACGCCTAAGTGACATGTGATCAAGGCTTCTGTTGCAAAGCAAAGTCTAGTGGTTGATCATCAAAGCATGGTCTGTGTGGCATAACTTTGTGTATAGCGTGGATTCGCGAGCCTCACACCTCGGTATGAGTCAAAAACGGGATAGTGACTGCAGGGAGAACACGACGTTTCTTTCTAGCTATGGTGGTGTCAGTAACTTAATAGCCCTGACATATACATATACTTTTCACCTGTGTGGTTGTTGGAATGCGAGGCGCCTCGGTTATAGGTCTGTAAAGACCGGGAAACGTGTGTTCAGGAATTGCCAATCCTCAAAAGTAAGAGAGGACCAGCCCTGACGATCCAAGGAATGCTGTGTGTGGTCCTGGACATTTGCTAGAGTGTCTCGAACGGAGAGGAGATTGCCCTTGCCTTGACTCATGATGGAATCCAATTTCCAATACGAAATTACGGATGTGATTGTATTACTAGTATGGCGACATGATATATGGTACCCATGCTGTCTATGATTGATATTTATGATTGAATTTGCTTTTGGAACATATATGCACTAGTAATAATATCAAACACTTTTGTTTTATACGTATCAAGCATTTCTTGGCCATTATAAGGTAAAACTCTATCCTCCGGCTTGCGTTGCATTGTATGATGGAACCTTAGTCTTATAATGGCTTCATCTTTATAAAAAGCATTGCGATGATTTAATAATTTACTTTATTTCATGCACTAGCACCCATTGGAGTAAACCCGTTCCGCGAAAGTGGCATGGTCCTTTGATTTGCCTTATAATTGTGATTTAATAAGTTAAGTAGATTTCTCATACCAGTCCCATGACTGACTCGTAGTTTGTTTCACCTTGCAAACTCGGGTGCCCTTATTTTCACACGGGCAGCCTAGTTACAGATAACTGACATATTTTGGCTTGGCACCGAAGTAGAGGTTCACTTTTGGCTCATGGCGAGGCTTGACTACATGTTGATGACTACGATTTTTCCGCCATTATTGTATATGTATATGATTCCGCCACAGGCGATGTAGACTGATATTTCGTTTATGTACTCCCTATATATGTGATTTCGCCACAGGTGATGTAGAGTGATTATGTATTATTATGCACTAAGTTGTATCCTGCACAGTGCTCTCTGATGTGGTGATATGTATATGATTCCGCTGTCATATTTGTGTAAATTATTCTATTTCCTGTTTTTGCTATTTTCCGTACTATGCTATTTGATGATTAATGTGTTATATTCCAAAGATTATCCTTAACACCGTAGCACGGGGTTTTGAGATCGTCACAGGTGGTATCATAGCTTTGGTTAACCTTAGTTCTGGAATTTAACACATTAAACACTTCGTCAGAATAGAATCCGTAGTTTTCTAAGGCGAGTAGCTCATTAGAGATAGGGCTAGTAATGTCCTAGAATGAGCTAAGCAGAATAGCTAAAATAATTGATCAGTACATCATTGTCTTTCCTTAAGTTCTTCTGCTTTACCATACAATAAAAATTTTCATTTCTCTAGGCTGACTCTTTTCTTGCTTATACAGAACTTGAACAATGGCTACCCGAGCAACCGCAGGTAGAGGAGGCCAAGCTGGTCGTGGCAGAGGACGAGGAGAAGTCCCAGCTGAAGATGGACCCTTAATACAACCCCCGGCCGCTCAACCATTCGAGCTCGAGCGCGTGGCTAAAAGGTACAAGAATCTAGGAGGCAAAACCTTTTCTGGAACGGGCACTGTGATTGAGGCATTGGCATGGCTGAAAACATGTGAGAAGATATTAGGAGGCCTGAGGCTGGGTGATCAAGACAAAGCTTTCATGGGTGCTTGGCTTCTACAAGAGGAAGCCAAATTATGGTGGGAAGCTCTTACCACAGGGAACAAAGATGCTGGTAGGAGATGGGATGAATTCAAAGATTTATTCAAAGAAAAGTACATCCCAGAGCAAGCCGTTGAGCGCATGCACGACGAATTCGCAAACCTCCAGCAAGGAGATCTCTCTGTGCAAGACTATCTGAACAAGTTTACACAGTTATCCCGCTATGCTCCCGAGCTCATCGCCACCGCTAAGTCAAGAACAAGAGGTTCATCCTCGGGCTAAAGCGGAAGTACCAAGACATGGAAATGGCCCACATCAAGCTGACCTTTAATGAATTAGTGGAGATGGCATGCAATTATGAGGACCTGGATCAAAGGAACCTCGATCTGGACCGTGCTAAAAGCCAGGCGGGAAATAAATGCAAGCCCTCTACAAACCAGCCAGAATCAAGCAACGCGGCGTCCACGAATCAGCAGACTAGCAGGCCGCCAAAGGGAAGCTGCTACAATTGTGGCAAGGTAGGGCACTACTCAAACGTTTGCACAACCCCTAAAAGGCAGAAGACCGATTCTCAAGGTTCAAGCCAGGGCTTGCAGAATCCTCGTTCATGCTTTAACTACCGCAGGACAGGACATCTTGTTAGAGACTGTCCTTGCTTAAGAAGGCCGAGGTTGCTCACGTATACGACGGGAGGAACCCGCCGGCTTCTTACGATGGAGCAGGTAAACCCGATGTTTTGGGAGGTACCCTTACAATTAAAAATATTCCTGTTTCTGTATTATTTGACACGGGTGCATCACGTAGTTTTATTGCAAGTAACACAGTTCACAAATTAAAGTTAACACAAAGAAAGCTTAAAGAATCGGTTAAAGTTCATAATCCGATAGGAGGATCTCTTATTCTCAGTTCATATTGTAGAGTGCCAGTCTCTTATTCGTCCTATAAGTTTTCTTTTGATTTGATTACCATGGATTTTCCCGAATTCGATATCATTCTTGGGCTAGATTGGTTAACGAAATACGAAGCCAAGGTAAATTGTGCGGAAAGAATAGTAAACATTAAAACGAAGCTTGGATATATTACAGTACCATGCCATGGTTCAAATCCAGATAGAAAAGAATTTTGGTCTGCGATAGAAATTATCCCCGCTTCCTTAGAAAAGATTCCTGTCGTTAGAAACTATGTGGATGTGTTTGAAGAAGTTGGAAACTTACCTCCGCAAAGAGAAATAGAATTCAGAATCGATCTAATTCCCAATGCCAGACCAGTAGTACATCCAATTCGCAGAATGACTCCAAAAGAAAAGGAAGAATTAGGCGATCAAACTCGTCAACTGCTATGGAAGGGTCTGATCAGGCCTAGCTTTTCTAGTTGGGGTGCAGCTGTAGTGTTTGTCCCAAAGTCAGACGGTAGTCCCCGATTGTGTGTTGATTACCGGGACCTCAACAAATAGACGCTCAAAAAGAAATACCCGTTACCTCGTATTGATGATTTGTTAGACCAATTAAATGGGACGAGAGTATTTTCCAGAATGGACCTAGCTACAGGTTTTCATCAATTGAGAATTGCCAAAGAGTGTGTTCCTTTGATAGCTTTCGGAGGTCCAGACATATTTTATGAATGGTTAGTAATGTCGTTCGGCCTATGCAACGCTCCAGCATACTTCGTCGATCTAATGAATAGAGTGTTCAGGGGAGTTCTGAATAAATTTGTCCTCGTATTCATCGATGATATTTTAATCTACTCCAAATCAAAACCTAAGCATGAAAAACATTTAGAACAAGTATTGGAGATTCTGAGAAAGAACGTCTTCAAATCCAAATTCTCTAAATGTGTCTTCTGGCAAGAAGAGGTGAAGTTCCTTGGCCATGTCGTGTCAAAGGAAGGAATTTCTGTAGATCCGAGCAAAATTACAGAAATTCATGACTGGAAACAGCCTACTACTCCCACAGAGGTCAGAAGTTTTATGGGGTTGACTAGTTATTATCGAAAATTCATTAAGGATTTCTCGAAGATATCCGGCCCATTAACAAAGCTTACGAAGAAGCACGAGAAATTTAAGTGGACTTCCGACTGTGAGGAATCTTTCCAGGAATTAAAATCGAAATTGACAACCGCTTCAGTATTAACCATTATCGATGGCAATCAGGATTTGACGGTTTGGACAGATGCTTCTATTAGAGGTCTTGGTGCAGTATTAATGCAAGGGGCCAAGTAGTCGCTTATGCTAGCCGCCAGCTGAAACCGCATGAGAAGAATTATGTAACTCATGATCTTGAGTTGCTAGCCATCGTTTTTGCTTTGAAAATCTGGAGGTATTACTTACTGGGTGAGAAATTCGAACTATTTACAGATCATCAATCATTGAAGTATTTGTTCACCCAGAAAGATCTGAATTTGAGGCAGCAGCGTTGGCTAGAATTTCTTGCAGCATATGATCTAGATATCATGTATACGCCGGGAAAGGCTAACGTTGTAGCTGATGCGCTTAGTAGAAAAACCGCAATCATTGCTAATCTTATAATTACGCCTAGATTGATTGATAAAATATCTGCTCTCCAGAAGAATGATCACTTCATTCAAAGGATCAGAGGGAGAATACAGAAGGGCGAGCCCTCAAGTTATCAAGTAGACAAAGAAGAAGTTCTGAGACTGAAAGGGAGAATTTGTGTTCCCAACATCCCAGAGCTCAAAAGAGAGGGGCTTGATGAATGCCATAAATCCAAGCTTTGCATTCATCCTGGAGTAAGTAAAATGTACAACGATATCAAACACACTTTTTGGTGGAAGGCGATGAAGAGGGACATTTTTTTGTATGTTAGCAGGTGCCCTACTTGCCAGTTAGTCAAGAGCGATCAACGAAAGCTGGCCGGATTGTTGCAACCGTTGGAAGTCCCAGGTTGGAAGTGGGAACAGATTTCCATGGATTTCATAGGTGGTTTTCCCCGAACCAAGAAAGGTAATGACAGTATTTGGGTGATCGTAGATCGCTTCACGAAGACCGCCCATTTCATACCTGTCAGATCCAATAGAACCGCTCAAAGTCTAGCACAGATATATTTCAAAGAAATTGTTAAGCTGCATGGAGTTCCCATCAGCATAGTCAGTGATAGAGTCCCAATATTTACTAGCAAATTCTGGGAAGCATTCCAGATAGAATTGGGAACAAAACTGAACATGAGCACCGCTTATCATCTTCAGACAGATGGCCAAACTGAGAGAGTGAATAGAATTCTAGAAGATTTACTACGGGCTTGTATTATTGATTTTGGTGGGTCATGGGAAGATCACTTGCATTTGGCAGAATTCTCATATAACAACAGCCATCAAGCAAGTTATAAAATGTCGCCATTTGAAGCATTATATGGTAGACCGTGTAGATCTCCCGCATGTTGGGTAGAACCTGGCAACAGACTTGTGTTGGGACCCGATATGATTAGAGAAGCATCAGATAAAGTCGATTTCATCAAGAAACGATTGAAAACTGCGCAAAGCCGACAGAAAAGTTATGCAGATTCTAGAAGAAGAGTTTTGGCATTCACCATTGGTGATTATTTCATTTGAAAGTTTCTCCGATGAGAGGAGTGATCTGATTCGGTAAAACTGGGAAGTTGGCACCCAAATTTATTGGTCCCTTTCCTGTACTTGAACGGATTGGAACTCTTGCTTATAGGGTTCAATTACTTGATTGTTTGCTTGGAGTGCATAATGTATTTCACGTATCTCAACTTAGAAGACATGTGCATGATCCCGATCTTGTTGTAGAAGAAGCAGCGCAATAGGACTTGGAAATTACTCCAGAATTAGCTGTCAGAAGAGAGCCGTTAAAAATTGTTGGCAAAGAAACTAAAGAGCTAAAGAGCAAGAAGGTTCATTTAGTAAAAGTGCAGTGGAGTAGTAATCCTAGAGACTGTACTTGGGAGACTGAGGAGAGCATTAAGAAAGCTTACCCCAAATGCAGAATGGACCTCTCTGACTAACTCCGGTGCAAGGTACCTTCACAATACTTTGCATTTACATTTTTGTTTCCTACTGTACTGTTGTTTCCTTTTTGGGGACGAAAAGTTTTAAGTGGGGGAGATTGTAACAACCCAAAAAATGTGAACAAATTTAAAAATTTTAAATTGGTTATTTCAAATAAATTTAAACAATTGAAATAGAACATTTCAATAAAATAATGAATTAGAAGTAGTGTGGCAGTTTGAAAATTTGAATTCAAACTTTGACTGACTGTACCGGGTGCAAAATATAACGGATTTTAGTGAAACCAAAAAATATTTGAATCTGTTTTTGAGTATCTTTCTAATGAATCTGAAAAATCGAAGTTTCATAGCGGGAATCAAAAGTTATGGCTAAATGAATTTTCAAAAAGGCCGCTATAAAGAATATATAGCCCTTGAAAATTGACATTTTGCAAACGACCTCGGAATTCGACGAAACCACTTTTGTTGGATCCGGGATGTCAAATTATTGCTAGGTTTCAAATTTCATAATTTTTGAAGCTAGTATGTGAACGTGGCAAAAGAAAACGTGTTTGGCCAATTTCTATTAAATTGGATCGACCAGAAAATGGCCATTTTTCAAATGACCTCAAAATTCGACAAAACTAGTTTTGTTGGGACCATAACATCAAAACATAGCTAGATTTATTTTTCTGGAATTTTTCGATTCAGTTTGTAGCCCTGACAAATTGAAATGTACGTTCAAATCGAATATTGAATGTTTTATATTTTAAATTGAAGAATAACTAACCGTAACAGTTGAATTAGCCTATGAAACATATCCCATTGTGTCCGGGATGGGGGTATTTATCTAGGGGCGACAGTCGTTGGGTTTGAATTGGTGTCCGTGTGGAGAAACACTATTTTAAAATTTTATAAAACCATCGACCAATAGAATTTCTCCATTTATTATTAAAATAAAAAAAAATCAGAAAAGCCCGCCCCCTCCCCCCCTGACATCGACGGAAACCCTTTTCTCCCCTTCCCAGGCGATTTCCGATCGCCACATCCTGAATCAGCCCCACCCCCAGTTGAACTTTTTGAAGAGCATCCTCCACTCTTCAAATCAAGACAAGCCGCTCCCTCCCTCGTCACGTATTTTGAGAGAACCACCGCCCTGAAGTTTGGAACTTCTAAGCGCCGTCGCCGCCTCCCTATTGAACCGAGCTGGACCCCACCACGTTGCGTCGACGCGTCTCTCCGCCCCCTTCAACCTCGCACCAGCCGATCGACGAACTACTTCACGAATTTGCCTAAAAATCCAAACCTAGTTTCGAAGAAACAAGGCAGGTAACGGCTTGGGTTTTCTGAACTGAAAATAACACTTTTAAGTGTTGCAAACTTTGAAAAATCATATCTTTATCGTGTGTTAACGAAATTTGATGAAACAGGAAACATCATGACCGCAAGGACGCTCTCTACAATCTAGAAGAGACCGCGGATTATTCTGAGCTAGCTACGATTTTTAGCATCTCGAAAACCAATATGAGATTTCTAAACTGAAATGTAAATGTAAATGTGATGTATAAATTATATAAGCGAAATATAAATTATACACGTGTCGTATACCTCATGTACATGCGTTGTGTAAGTTATATGAGCGAAGTATGAATTATACGTGCATGGTATAAATGATATGTGTGTTGGAATGGAAATAATATATATGTATATACACACACACTCCCCTCGTCCACAAACCATGGACGATATTTATTGATTGTGAATTGGTGTAAAAAAATTGATGAATAATGCGAATGGTTGATAGAATTGTTTGTGGTTGAAATTGTTTGGTTGTGGTTGAAAAATACCCATTTGTGATTGAAATTAATTGTGGAAAAGAAAAATCATACTCGCCTACGTGCGAATTAGATGTATGAAATCCCCATTGTCAAAAACCGCGAGGTTTTAAGGTAGTGCGAGGAGCCATACTCGGGACGGTGCTGGTTTTAACTACCCTGCCGTTATGCTGCCGAAATTTTGAATAATATTCATGTGTTAGAATTATTTTCATATGTTGAAATTATTTTCATGTGTTGAAACAAAAGTCATGTGTTGAAACTATATCCATGTGTGGAAATGCTCATGTGTTGAGAAGTTCGTGTGTTGAAAAATAATTCATGTGTTGAATAAATAAATAGTTTTAGCAATAAAAACCACATTTTTATTATATATATGAAGTATGTAAAATATTCGTATTTTAAATAAATTATTTCAACAATAAAAATAACATCTTTCTTATATGCACAAACTATATGAAACCATATTCATGTGTGGAAATGCTCATGTGTTAAGAAGTTGAAGTGTTAAAACATTCATGTGTTGAATAAATATTTTTGATGATAAAAATATCATTTTTATCATGTGTGTGAATGGATAAAAATATACAATGTTGAAATAAATATTTGTTTGCTACGAATATTATTTTTAACATGTATAGGAACTAAATAAAATAGTCATGTGTTGGAATATATTTTAGTTCGACAAAATATCATTTTTAAGTGAAACGTGAAGTGTTAAAAATAACCATAAGTGGAGATAAACCTTTGTTTGCTAGAAATATATTTTTTAGCTTAGTTTTGCACATATATATACATGCGTTGAACAGGAAATGGATTAGCTGTTGAGTAAAGAATTTATTTGCTTGCCTGACAAATAGGTAAACCTTAATGAGTTGGATGTGCAAATTTTATTATTATATCAACTCCTGTGAATGCCATTGGATGCAGAGTGCTAATTGTTCTGTGTGTAATAATAAACATCGCCATAGGATAGTAACAATTAATTTTGAACTACACTACCTGGCATACTTCTTGACGATAGGCATACTTCATCATATACCACATAAGCATTTGGAGCTTGTGTGATGAGGTTGAAGATTTACCATACGAGCGACAGACTTGTATGGCGATGACTATATATTACAGGTTGAACTGATGACTGATCTGGACTATATAAATTGTAACGGTAAATTGCAAGATTAATAAAACCCACACGGGTCTGGAGATGACAATAAACACGTCTCTCTGGTCATTAAGGCACAAAAACCATTTATAGGGTGACGAGAATTTATTCTCTGGAGTTATGATCTATACACACTCCCTTGTGGACACCGGAATATATCACTATAAATATGTGTGTGCTTATTAAGATTTATTGGGTACCTAATACGGCCCAATAAATTTCCAAACCCCTTCCCGTACAAAGGAGGTTTTGGCGAAAATTTTCGAAATATAAAGGTGTTAGTGAAATATTTGAAGTGAAAACGATATTGAAATCGTCGAATGAATTATATTTATATACATATATAAATATAAATTAAATTAAAACGAATCGAGACCGTGTAGTTTGCGTTTTGAAATCGTAACTTCAAACGATTATACCAAAAGATCCAACCATCGGATTTTCACGAAACTAGAATCGTTGGGTTCGCTTTGGGAATATCTTCCCAATGATATAAACTTCGTTGAAATCCAACAGTTAGATTTTCAGATATGTGTAAAACAAATTTTGGGAAAAACAGCGCCAGTGCCTCGGCACTGCCTGATACGTCGTTTAATTAAATAGGGCCGTTTTTAAATAAATTAAAATGGCGATATATTGTTATAAAATATTATAGACGATATAGATTGAAAATAAAACGATTCTGCTTGGTTTGCTTGATTTTTGATGGTTGAATGTCTTTGACATGAAAACTATACTAAAGAACTGAAATGTGAATGTCGAATGGTTTAACCATGTGAAGAATTGATTTGAAAATCTAAATATACGTGGATTAATTGAAAAGGCCGAGTTCATTATCATTTCAAATAATTGATCGACGGTTAGAAGTCGAAGAGATGAAGACGGTTCAAGACCAACGATCTTCACATTGGATGGATGGGCGCTACTGATGCTCGTGATTGGAGAAGCTACCTTAAAGGAGCTGAAGTAGTTGCCATCCAGACGTAATGTTGATTGTGCGGATATGCGAGGAATTTGGTGCCACCGTCTTCTTTCATACCCAGAACGAATTTGTAAATGGACTGTGTGTCTGACATTGGATTTTGTTCTGTGCTGATTGATCTCTATTAAATATATATCTGTTTGGCAGTGGAGAATTTATTCTCTTGCTTAACGCCCTTCTCTAAGACGTACGAGCTCAGAGGTTATATATCGATAGAAATTAGTCGCATGGAGTGGATTGCCTGTGTGGCACACGTAAGTGGCATGTGATCAAGGCTTCTGTTGCAAAGCAAAGTCTTATGGTTGATGATCATAGCATGATCTATGTGGCGTAGCTTTGTGTATAGCGTGGATTCGCGAGCCTCACACCTCGGTATGAGTCAAAAACGGGATAGTGACTGCAGGGAGAACGTAACACCCCACTTCCGCCAGGGTCACTCTTGCAAGTACACTGGCTTTGGAGGGGTGTTGGACAAGGTAAACATGCATGAAGATATCACAAGACAGAACATATGAGTAAAACAGAGTAAATAAAGCAGCGGATAAAATTACTATTTCAAAACCATAGTCAAGTTACATCAAAGTACTTAGTCATTATTTTCCAACTACTACAAGTCTAGAAACATAAACTGAAAACTGGAAATAACATAAAGTAAACTATCCCCAAAGTAGGCGTGGTAAAGCCATAGCGAGCTCAAGTCCAAACCGTACATGTGCTATCCAGAAAGCAAGCTAAAGATCCAAGCTAGGTGCTAGTGTTCCCACCTTGAGAACCTGGGGGGGGGGGGGGGGGAACGGAAGAAAAGAGGCGAAAGGAAAACAAGTCAGTAAAAAAGACTGGTAAGTCCTACCTACTATTAGTATAAAAACTAATAAAGTTAACTGGACATGTAAAACAGAGATGAAACATAGGATGATAACTGGCATGGTGAAAAGTTAACAAGAGTGGCATCACATATACAAGGTTAAGTTGCACCAAGTGTACTTGTATTCTAATCCATGTCAAGTATAAACAAGAAATGTTCCCTTGGCCCAAAATTGGCCCAACATCATGAGATGACCTAAATCAAGGTCCAACTACACGGTCTAGTCGATCGACTCCCTATAAGCCTAACTCGTCAAGTGTCGGTGTCATACGGCCCAACCGCGAGATGTAGTCGACTGTGCAAGGTCCACCCTAGGGTGTATCCGGGCCCTAGGGTGCCAACCACTGACACAAAACAAGCACGCACAGTCCAAGCCTACTGGTGCCCATGTCTGCCTTTCATCCCCGAACTATGTGCACGACCATAGTCCACCGGAATCTACAATGGTACACCTACCTAGCCGTCCCTTTTGGTCACTTACAATCAGCCCAGTAATCGTGCCCCACCCCTAGCCTAGTCCCTAGGGTATCCCGATACTCCCTGGTGGGTTACTGCTGAAAAGGGCCCCGCATACTAGGGTTTCTAATGGGTTAAGTGTGGTTAACCCTATCCAAACCATGTATCAAGTTGGTTAAGTATACCCAAGTGGTTCATGACTTAACCCCAACAATCCATCGTGTTTAATTGGTTAAGTATTCAAGTGGTCCATGACTTAACCCTACCATGTGGCATTAATTAACTTAATACACCCCAACCTCTCACATTAGACTTTGTTGTGGTTACTAGTTAAGCCGGGCGGGTCCGGGTAGCTTTACACCACAACCTAGTCTAACCTTGGGTTTTAAGTGCGATATGACCAACTACTCACATTGGGTCCTATTGTTTGTAGCCACTAGTTAAGCCGGTCGGATCCGGGTAGATTTATGCTACAAACTCAACCCAACCTCGAGTTGGCCACTTTCATGTTTTCTACATGTCATGTCCACGTTCATGTTTTCAAGCATAATCACATGTCATATTTTCAAGTCATGTTTCATGTCATTTAAGTTTACCCATAACGTAACCCCATCGCACGTAAGTTCGCATCAACACAAATAGATCAAAAGGGGGAACATAAGAATATGACAAGGTGGGCATAAGATGGCAAAGTCTATCACAAGTTAAACCTGGTGATATTTGAGGCAAAAGGGGTTCAACATACTAGCATATGGCCTCAACATGTATGATAGCATAAAAGGTGACTTGGCCTCGAACATGACAATAACATAAAGGTGATTTGGCCTCAAACATGTCAAATAGCATAAGGGTGATTTGGCCTCAAAACATGTATGACTTCAAACTTAGCAAATAAACTTGTGGGTAGAATGTAGTTCAACATCATATGCAAGTTAGCATCAAGGTTATGAGAGGTTCTATGTTGCATTATGCATAACTACCAAGTTCTATGTTGCATTATGCATAACCACCAAATAAAGCTCATAGCTTTCTACCTAAAAATCAAGGTAAATGATACTAGGTTCATGATAGTGCCACAATCATAGATCAAAAGAGTCATAAATGGATCTATGCATACAAATATAGACCCCAAGACAAGTATTATACCCAAAAGTCTCATTTCAACTTGCTACATGATCATATTAACTTCATAGTTTAAATCTAAGAGTAGAGTGGTGCTTATAAAGCGTGGCTATGAGAACTAGAACACAATAGAACAAGATAGAGACGTTGTAGAAGCTCTAGGAATGATGTAGCAACGCAAATAGCCTTGTGAATAAGTAGCTCCTTTAATAGAAAGAAGAAAGCTTGCTCCTTTTTGCCTTAGAAGCTCTCAAGATGAAGATGGAGGCCATGATTAGCGAGCATTTTGGCAGAATTTAGTTGTTAGGTTGATTTGTGATGATTTAGGCTAGGTATTAGGCTGTTTTTATAGGTGTAGAGACTAGTTTAGGCCATAGGATTAACCCAAATTCAGATCTGAGCCATCAAATCACATCACAAGCCAACAAAACAAGACCCAGGAGCCAAAACAAGTGCACCAGGCCAAACTGGCCCGACCACCCAGGTCGACAGGGGTGTCGACTAGGCAGTCGACACCAGCTGGGGCAAGTCGACTCCCCAGTCAACTTGGGATTGGGCGGGGAATTTTCCCGCCCAGTCTGTTTGGCTCCAGATTTGATTTTCGATCTGTTTTTTAAACTCTGGATTTTCTGAAAACTTCGACGGGCCATAACTGGGTCATACGGACTCCGATTTTCGAAAACTCGGACTCTATTTCGCGTATTTTTCCGAGACGAACGCAATGGCATAGCCTATTTCCCTTGATTCTGATTTTAACATTTAATTCTGCCTTGATTAATGTTATAACATGTTATTCAAAATACGGGTTGTTACATTCTCCCCTCCTTAAAGGATTTCGTCCCCGAAATCTTCAAGTTAGGAAGAACGTATCCTACCATCCATCATCCATCTACTCAAAACATCATCCACGAGCAGTCATTGTCCTTAAAAGATTCTAAATGTTGTATGATCATATGCGAAAGGTGTGTGTATATGTACTTATCTAATGCGAAAATCAGGCAGTTACTGATTCAGTAAACCTCCTTAATGCAAAGTATGTTAGTTAAATGAGTCCATATGTATGCAAATTCCTAACATAATCCATAATCTCTACATGAGTGCACATAACATTCATCCATATGCAACATCCACGTGATAACATAACAAGTTTCAGCCATGAATAAGTATAAGCACTCATGCATTTTCAATATGAAAGTGTGTGAGCCGATCTTAGTGCCTAATGTGTATCATGCATCCACGAGTATCCACTTGCAAACACTTGCAACCACTTGCAAACATCAAGCATAACATGTTTCAAATACATGTTTCATCCAAAGGGTTTCTACCTAAGGTTCTCATGACAAGGTTAACGAGATAACACGATAAACATGGATAGCAAAAGAAAGATATGCTAACTAGGAAAAGAGATTGAGAATGTATCCTCAAAAAGGAATGGATAAAGCCCACGCATCTTCTCCTCGGTTTCCCAAGTTGAATCTTCATCGGCTTCACTCCACCGAACCTTTACTAACTTGACTTCTCGATTCCTCAGCTTCTTGATCTCCGTTCCCAAGATACGAATCGGAGCTCGCCTCAAAGTTGCCTCTTTTTCCACCTCCACGTCTTCAAGAATGCTAGGCTCAACTACCTCGTCTGACTCATGTAGGCACTTTCGGAGATGCGAGACATAAAAATCATTATGCACTCCCGCCAGCTTCTCGGGCAATTCCACCTTATAAGCCATCTTCCCAATCCTCTCTATGATAGGGAAGGGTCCTACGAACCTTGGTGCCAGCTTCCCAACTGCTCCAAAACGAACCACATTTCGCAAAGGAGAAACCTTCACAAAGACCATATCTCCAAATTCAAACTCTAAGTCTGTCCTTCGCTTGTCTGCATAGGATTTCTGTCTGTTTTGGGTCGTTTTCATCCGCCTTCGAATCAACTCAACCTTCTCGGATGTGTCCCTTATCATGTCGGGCCCAAGTATAAGCTTATCCGTCGTCTCCCACCAACATGTTGGTGACTTGCACAACCTCCCATATAAAGCTTCGAATGGTGCCATCCCTATGCTTGCTTGGTAGCTGTTATTATAAGCAAACTCTACGAGAGGAAGGTGGTCTTCCCAAGTGCCACCAAAGTCAAGAATGCATAGCCTCAACAGATCTTCTAGTACCCTATTCACCCTTTCGGTCTGGCCATCCGTCTGTGGGTGATAGGCCGTACTTAGATTCAATCGCGTACCCATCGCTTCTTGCAAACTATTCCAGAACTGGCTAGTGAAGATTGGGTCACGATCGCTAACTATGCTAGAAGGAACTCCATGCAATCGCACTATCTCTCGAAGATAAACAGATGCTAGCCATGATGCGGTCCTGTTGCTCTTCACCGGAATAAAATGGGCGCTCTTCGTGAGTCTATCCACTATGACCCATATGCTAGTATTCCCCTTCCTTGATCTCGGCAATCCATCCACAAAATCCATAGAGATACTTTCCCACTTCCATAGAGGGACCTCCAATGGATGCAGTAGCCCACCGGGCTTCTTCGACTCGGCCTTTACTTTCTGACAAACAATGCATCTAGAAACAAACTCTGCCACATCCTTTTTCATCCCATACCAAAAGAAAATGCGCTTCATATCCCGGTACATCTTATCCCCTCCGGGATGTATGGTCATCCTCGAGTGATGCACCTCCTCAAGAACTTTATTTACTAAGTCTCCCACTCGTGAGACACATAGTCTTCCATCATGCCTTATCCATCCCTTGTCATCAATAGTATATCTAGTGAGGTGACTTGACGTCTCACCCCGAATCAACTTGTCCATGATCTCGACTTTCTGTGGGTCTTCCCTCTGTGAAGCCCCAACTTGATCAAGAAGTGTAGGTCTAAGCTCGAGGGATGCTAACGAACCAGTCATCAACCCAACAACAGGCGCAAAATCAAAGGTTGCCAAGAACTCTAAGCTCTTCATCTCAACAAACAAGGGACTCAAAGTCAACCTTCTTCTGCTTAGCGCATCCGCCACAACATTACCCTTGCCAGGGGTATAAGCTATCTCGAAGTCATATGATGCCAAGAATTCCATCCACCTTTGCTGCCTTAGATTCAAATCTTTCTGCGAGAAGAGGTACTTGAGCGACTTGTGATCAGTATATAACTCAAACCTTTCGCCTAGAAGATAGTGGCGCCAGGATTTGAGTGCAAAGACGATCGCCGCCAACTCCAAATCATGAGTGGGATAGTTCTTCTCATGAACTTTGAGTTGCCTACCCCCAAAGCATATCACTCTCCCTTCTTGCATCAGGACAGCGCCTAATCCCGTGCCACATGCATCGGTGTACATGGTAAACAACTTGCCTCCATCGGGTAATGCTAGAACTGGAGCTGAGGTGAGGGCTTTCTTGAGCCTTTGAAAAGCAAGCTCACTCTAAGTCCCATGCAAAGACTAAGTTCTTCTTCGTTAATTTAGTAAGAGGGGCTGAAATCCTAGCGAATTCCTTAATGAACTTCCTATAAAATCCTGCCAGACTGAGAAAGCTTCTCACTTCAGTTGCATCCTTCGGAACTTTCCAGTCTTGTACCGCCACCACTTTAGCGGGATCCACAGCTATGCCTTGCTTAGAAACTATATGCCCAAGGAACCAAACTTCCTTTCTCCAGAAATGGCATTTAGAGAACTTGGCTTTCAACTGATGAGCTCTAAGCGTATCTATAACCTCCTTGAGGTGTGTAGCATGCTCTTCCTCATCCTTAGAGAAGACCAGAATATCATCCACGAAGACAACCACAAACTTGTTAAGGAACTATTGAACACCCTACTCATCAAATCAACAAAGTATGCGGGTGCATTAGTCAAACCGAACGGCATGACTAGCCATTCAAAGAATCCATCTGGAGTCCTAAACGCAGTCTTATCAATACTATCCTCAGCCACTCTAAGCTGATGGAATCCGGTGGCTAGATCGAGTTGAGAGAAAACATAAGCACCAACAAGTTGGTCAAAGAGATCATCAATCCTCGGTAATCGGTGTCTATTCTTCTTTGTCAGCTTATTCAACTCACGATAATCAACACATAGACGAAGCGAACCATCCGCCTTAGTAGCGAATACCACCGGAGCACCCCATTCTGAAATGCTTCGCCTAATGAAATTTTTCTCAAGCAACTCCTTGATTTGCTTGCTAAGCTCTCTTCTTTCTCGCGGGGCCATGTGCCTAACAGGCAATGAAACTGGCTTGGCATTATCAACCAGACAAATACGGAAGTCTATCTCGCATTTAGGGGGTAACCCCTTCACCTCATCAAAAACATCAGGATATTCTCGGACCACCCTCACAGATTGAAGATTGTCAATAGACGAGTCGAGGGATTCAAGATAACATAACATGGCGGGATCCAGAGGGTTACAAGAAATCTCTAGGGTATTGCCAAGGCGAGTCATAAGCCTCACTACCCTATGCTCACAATCGAGAATGGCTCCATAACTGGACAACCAATCCATGCCCAAAATCAATCCGTATCCCATGAACCCGAGAACATAAGCATTACATGTGAATTCTACGGTCAAGATAGAAATCCTCAAATCCATACAAATCATAGATAGATGGGCGGAACCCCCAATTGGATTTGAAACACTAACGGGATCCTCAACTAGACTAGTACTTAGGTGCAAACTTTCAACAATGTCGGAAGAAATAAAGGTATGCGATGCGCCAGAATCAAATAAAGTTCGAACAGGAAAACCGGAAATATAAACAAGGCTTTGTACAGAAATACTACCTCGGTCCGGAGCTGGAGTAGTGTTGAGAGCATGCATCTGCCCTCCATAAGGTCCTGCTCGCTGAGTCTGTCCTTGCCCCTGCCCTTGCTTCTTTGGGCAATCCTTGCTGAAGTGTCCAGGCTCTCCGCAATGAAAGCATTCTCCCAACTTCCTCTTCTTCTTCCTGCAATATTTGGCTATGTGTCCAGTGATCCCACAGAAGTTGCACTTCCTTGTCTCCTTTGCCTTGTTGTTGTTGGCCTTGTTATCCTTGTTGTTCTTGTTGCTCTTGTTGTTCTGATTACTCTGGTTGCTCTGATTTCCTCCCCACTTGGAGTCCGCCTTCTTGGTTTGAGTCTCATTAGGCTTGACTTCTTTCTTGCCATTCTTATCATCTCCCTGAAGCAAGGTCGTATCCACAAAGCTCTCAAAAGTGGCCCCCATGTGTATATGAGACATGGCTAAACCTTGTAATGGCTCATTCAATCCTCGTGCAAAGCGTAGAGCCTTCTTCTAAGGTGTGTTAACCATGTCTAAGCCGAATCGAGCAAGCTGGTTAAACTTATTCACATACTCCCTCACTGTCATGTCCCTTTGCTTCAAAGATATAAACTTCTCCATTTGCATATTCTCCTCAGCAGATGATAGAAACTTAAGCCCAAACCTCATCCTAAAGTCAGCCCAAGTCTCTATAGGCCTAGTAGCGTTGGTAACCTCCCACCAATAATCATCTTCCTCTTTCAATAGCCATACTGCCAACAGAATTTTCCTACGATCATCCACATCAAAGATAGCAAAAAGGTCTTCAGTTTCCTTTAACCAGTTTCTTGCCTCCACATAAGTCTCTGTCCCAACAAAATTCTTGCAACCCATCGCCTTAAAGTCTTTGCAAATCTTTGCGAAATCCGCTTGTGGACGCTGAGGAGGAGGAGGAGGAATGTCAGGTACGGGAGGAGGAATGGGAGTGTTTGCTGGGCCCGCATCGTTGGCCCTAGCTTCCAAGTACCTTCGGAACCATCCGGGTATGGGTACTCCCTCGGGAAGGTTAAGATCGACCATGCTGAAAAAGGAAAAGATAGATTTAGAACGAGGAAACAAAGGATAGTGCTAATGGCTTTTGGGGAATAGCCTTTTAAAATAAACTAGACTTTTCTTGGAAAATACTTCTTTATAATCGATTTTAAAAATAGTTTTTCAAAAGTTAAGTTTTAAAAACCTTTTACTCAAATCTTGTAAACCTTATGCTCCGATACCAAATGTAATACCCCACTTCCGCCAGGGTCACTCTTGCAAGTACACTGGCTTTGGAGGGGTGTTGGACAAGGTAAACATGCATGAAGATATCACAAGACAGAACATATGAGTAAAACAGAGTAAATAAAGCAGCGGATAAAATTACTATTTCAAAACCATAGTCAAGTTACATCAAAGTACTTAGTCATTATTTTCCAACTACTACAAGTCTAGAAACATAAACTGAAAACTGGAAATAACATAAAGTAAACTATCCCCAAAGTAGGCGTGGTAAAGCCATAGCGAACTCAAGTCCAAACCGTACATGAGCTATCCAGAAAGCAAGCTAAAGATCCAAGCTAGGTGCTAGTGTTCCCACCCTGAGAACCTGGGGGGGGGGGGGAACAGAAGAAAAGAGGCGAAAGGAAAACAGGTCAGTAAAAAAGACTGGTAAGTCCTACCTACTATTAGTATAAAAAATAATAAAGTTAACTGGACATGTAAAACAGAAATGAAACATAGGATGATAACTGGCATGGTGAAAAGTTAACAAGAGTGGCATCGCATATACAAGGTTAAGTTGCACCAAGTGTACTAGTATTCTAATCCATGTCAAGTATAAACAAGAAATGATCCCTTGGCCCAAAATTGGCCCAACATCATGAGATGACCTAAATCAAGGTCCAACTACACGGTCTAGTCGATCGGCTCCCTATAAGCCTAACTCGTCAAGTGTCGGTGTCATACGACCCAACCGCGAGATGTAGTCGACTGTGCAAGGTCCACCCTAGGGTGTATCCGGGCCCTAGGGTGCCAACCACTAACACTAAACAAGCACGCACAGTCCAAGCCTACTGGTGCCCATGTCTGTCTTTCATCCCCGGACTATGTGCACGACCATAGTCCGCCGGAATCTACAATGGCGCACCTACCTAGCCGTCCCTTTTGGTCACTTACAATCAGCCCAGTAATCGTGCCCTACCCCTAGCCTAGTCCCTAGGGTATCCCGATACTCCCTTGTGGGTTACTACTGAAAAGGGCCCCGCAAACTAGGGTTTCTAATGGGTTAAGTGTGGTTAACCCTATCCCAACCATGTATCAAGTTGGTTAAGTATACCCAAGTGGTTCATGACTTAACCCCAACAATCCATCGTGTTTAATTGGTTAAGTATTCAAGTGGTCCATGACTTAACCGTACCATGTGGCATTAATTAACTTAATGCACCCCAACCTCTCATATTAGACTTTGTTGTGGTTACTAGTTAAGCCGGGCGGGTCCGGGTAGCTTTACACCACAACCTAGTCTAACCTCGGGTTTTAAGTGCGATATGACCAACTACTCACATTGGGTCCTATTGTTTGTAGCCACTAGTTAAGCCGGTCGGTTCCAGGTAGATTTATGCTACAAACTCAACCCAACCTCGAGTTGGCCACTTTCATGTTTTCTACATGTCATGTCCACGTTCATGTTTTCAAGCATAATCACATGTTATATTTTCAAGTCATGTTTCATGTCATTTAAGTTTACGCATAACGTAACCCCATCGCACGTAAGTTCGCATCAACACAAATAGATTAAAAGGGGGAACATAAGAATATGACAAGGAGGGCATAAGATGGCAAAGTCTATCACAAGTTAAACCTGGTGATATTTGAGGCAAAAGGGATTCAACATACTAGCATATGGCCTCAACATGTATGATAGCATAAAAGGCAACTTGGCCTCAAACATGACAATAACATAAAGGTGATTTGGCCTCAAACATGTCAAATAGCATAAGGGTGATTTGGCCTCAAAACATGTATGACTTCAAACTTAGCAAATAAACTTGTGGGTAGCATGTAGTTCAACATCATATGCAAGTTAGCATCAATGTTATGAGAGGTTCTATGTTGCATTATGCATAACTACCAAGTTCTATGTTGCGTTATGCATAACCCCCAAATAAAGCTCATAGCTTTCTACCCAAAAATCAAGGTAAATGATACTAGGTTCATGATAGTGCCATAATCATAGATCAAAAGAGTCATAAATGGATCTATGCATACAAATATAGCCCCAAGACAAGTATTATACCCAAAAGTCTCATTTCAACTTGCTACATGATCATATTAACTTCATAGTTTAAATCTAAGAGTAGAGTGGGGCTTACAAAGCATGGCTATAAGAACTAGAACACAATAGAACAAGATAGAGACGTTGTAGAAGCTATAAGAATGATGTAGCAACGCAAATAGCCATGAGAATAAGTAGCTCCTTTAATAGAAAGAAGAAAGCTTGCTCCTTTTTGCCTTAGAAGCTCTCAAGATGAAGATGGAGGCCATGATTATGGAGCATTTTGGCAGAATTTAGTTGTTAGGTTGATTTGATGATTTAGGCTAGGTATTAGGGTGTTTTTATAGGTGTAGAGACTAGTTTAGGCCATAGGATTAACCCTAATTCAGATATGAGCCATCAAATCAAGTCACAAGCCAACAAAACAAGACCCAGGAGCCAAAACAGGTGCACCAGGCCAAACTGGCCCGACCACCCAGGTCGACAGGGGTGTCGACTGGGTAGTCGACAACAACTGGGGCAAGTCGACTTGGGGCTAGGCGGGAAATTTTCCCGCCCAGTCTGTTTGGCTCCAGATTTGATTTTCGAACTGTTTTTTTAAACTCTGGATTTTCTGAAAACTTCGACGGGCCATAACTAGGTCATACAGACTCCGATTTTCGAAAACTCAGACTCTATTTCGCGTATTTTTCCGAGACGAACGCAATGGCATAGCCCGTTTCCCTTGATTCAGATTTTAACATTTAATTCTGCCTTGATTAATGTTATAACATGTTATTCAAAATACGGGTTGTTACAGAGAACACGACGTTTCTTTCTAGTTGGGTATCAGTGACTTACCAACCCTGACATATGCATATACTTTTCACCTATGTGGTTGTTGAAATGCGAGGCGTCTCGGTTATAGGTCTGCAAGGACCTGGAAACGTGTGTTCAGGAATTGCCAATCCTCAAAAGTAAGAGAGGACCAACCCTGAAGATCCATGGAGCTGTGTGCGGTCCTGGGACATTTGCTAGAGTGTCTCGAACGGAGAGGAGTTTGCCTCTTGCCTCGACTCATGATGGAATCCAATTTCCAATACGAAATTATGGATGTGATTGTATTACTAGTATGGCGACATAATATACGGTACCATGCTGTCTATGATTGATATTTATGATTGAATTTGCTTTTGAAACATATATGCACTAGTAATAATATCAAACACTTTTGTTTTATACGTATCAAGCATTTTTTGACCATTATAAGGGAAAACTCTATTCCTCCGGCTTGCGTTGCATTGTGTGATGGGACCTGAGTCTTATAATGGCTTCATTTTTATAAAAAGCATTTCGATGATTTAATAATTTACTTTATTTCATGCACTAGAACTCATTGGAGTAAACCCATTCCGCGAAAGTGGCGTGGTCCTTTGATTTGCCTTATAATTGTGATTTAATAAATTAAGTAGATTTCTCATACCAGTCCCATGACTGACTCGTAGTTTGTTTCACCTTGCAAACTCGGGTGCCCTTATTTTCACACGGGCATCCTAGTTACTAGTAGCTGACATATTTTGGCTTAGCACCGAAGTAGAGGTGCACTTTTGGCTCATGGCGAGGCTTGACTATATGTTGATGACTACGATTTTTCAGCTATTGTTGTATATGTATATGATTCTGCCATAGGCGATGTAGACTGATGTTTCATTTATGTACTCTATATATATATGATTCTGCCACAGGCGATGTAGACTGATTATGTATTATTATGCACTAAGTTGTATCCTGCACTGTGCTCTCTGATGTGGTGATATGTATATGATTCCGCTGTCATATTTGCGTAAATTATTCTATTTCCTGTTTATGCTATTTTCCGTACTCTGCTATTTGATGATTAATGTGTTATATTCCAAAGATTATCCTTAACACCATAGCATGGGGTTTTGAGATCGTCACAAGCAACCTTTAAAACATAAATAACACACATTTTTTGCTTCTAAGTTTACTTAGAATTGAAGTTTACTTAGCCTATAAGTACTCCACTAAAAATATATCTGACTAGCGCTCAGGTCTTATCGTCTGTGTACATTGCTTAATTGGAAAGGTAATATGCTTCCTTACGCTACAAGGAAGGCTCCCCTGTTTATATATAAGTATGCTTCCTCATAACCATTCCCGTTTCCTGGAAACAAACCACTCGTAATTTCCTCTTTAGCAACTTAAAAACAAAGCCTCTCATGCATTTAAAAATCAAAATGGACACTCGAATTCACGTGAGGTCAAAACTAAATCAAAGTAAATAAAGTGACGGGTAAGTCACTTAGGTAACTGCGCAAAATGTGAATACACTTGAGGGAAGGGGGGTAATGCCTGCGAGTGAGGAGATGATGGATGAAATGCCGTCATGAGATTTTGAAGTTTGGTACATGTTTTACATAGGGGAGGGGAATGAGTACCTTGGGCAGCAGAGTACATGAAGGTGTCCCTTTGTAAACGTCATCAGAAGCTGTCCACTTCATCATTTTGGATTTGTCCCATTTGTATGAGCTAAGAGAAAATGTAAATGGATTGTAGAATAGTGGGTTCAGTGAAGAAACGAAGTGGCATGGTGTTTGACAAGGAAGATAAAAGAGATTAGTGAAGCATG
This sequence comes from Allium sativum, assembly GCA_030737875.1. NCBI lineage: Eukaryota > Viridiplantae > Streptophyta > Magnoliopsida > Asparagales > Amaryllidaceae > Allium > Allium sativum. The sequence goes on along the minus strand of CM060912.1, from coordinate 389,352,329 downwards.
GAGTAGATGGTACTGTAAATGGCATGAAGAAGATGTACTGTACATTATATACAGGAAGTGGTCTGTTGCATGAGAAATAAGGTGGATGGCGCAAGACTAATGGGAGACCAAGGTGCAAGTTCTAGCCAACTGTGGGGAATTTTCATGGTGATCAAGTTCGGTGCCTACTGTGCCGAAGTTTGGAGCTGAATGACGCACTTTGAAAGGTGAAGAGTAGTTTGGGCCATGGCGTGTAAAACGAGGAACAACGCATTGGAGTTATTATTGGAGAAGAAGACTGGGTGATACGCGGATCCATATTTGGATTGGACATTTGGGCCGACATAAAACAACGAGGCCTAGTTTTTGTTTTTAAGGAGAAAAAAAATGTAAAAAGTATAGAAAGAAGGCAATACGTGCAAGGGGGAAAGGGGAACAAGTTGTCAAGGTGATGGCTGAAATGATGGACATGATGGTGCAGCCTGGATGGGGAAATACAACTGGATCTAGATTTTGACAAAATAGAAGTTGGACCGAACAATGGTAAAGCCCAATAGCTTAAATTAATTCAAGTTTAGTTTTAAATTAAAAGAAAACAACATATTGTAAAATTCATAATCTTTCCATTCGATATCAGAATTTCGAACGGATGGATCCATTGGAATCGTAGCTATGAGAGCTGCACTGTGGAACTATTTCCGCTGAGAACGGAGCTGATGATATTTCATGATAAAATCAGACACCTGTTTGATTTTAAATGGAATAAAAGTAGAATACTCGACTGCGAACCAATTTGAGTAAATGTCACTAACTCTGTATAGTTTATATTTTTCTAAATATAATCTAATATTGATAAATGATGGTTGATTGTTGTGTGTTGATTGTTTGGTTGAATTGCTGATTTATTTGTTGAAACTATAGATAACGATATATATATAAATTGTTAATCAAATATTGATTCTGTTTATCAGAATATTTCATATTGAAATGAAATCGATGTTATTTATATTGTTTAACATATGTGGATGCAGGGAAACAGGTTGGAGGGATCCAAATGGATTCCTTAATATTTATAATACTGTTTGTTTTCATATATTGTGATATATGATGTGATATAAAAGCTGTGATTTGATTATGATGACGCTGGTCTGTTTAATTGATATTTAAAATATTATAAGAAATAATGGAATGTAAAAAGGTAATTTTCAAAGTGTATTTTGAAATTAAAATATTTATAGGAATTATAAATGAAATATTTATAGGAAATAAATAGGATATTATACATGAAATATTTATAGGAAAATATATAGAATTTTAAAAAGGAATATTTATTTGGAAAATAAACATAATTATAAAAGGACTATTTATTTGGAAAGTAAATAGAATTATAAAAGGGAATAAGATTTGTATGAATAATTCTGCAAATAAAAATATAAATTGAATTTGTGTTTGAGATATTATTTTTAAATACAAAATCAAACTGTTTTGATTATATAAAGAAACATTATTCACATTCTATGTGAAAAATTAGATTAAAGTAAATATTTTGCAAATAAAATATTATAAAGGAATTTGGGGTTTTGAATTATGAATTTAAATGGAATTACTGAAATTAGAAATTGACTGAAAATTAGCTGAGTTGAATGGCTTACTGGATATCGATCCGATGTTGGTTTCGGCCTTCAAGGTTTATACTTGGGAAGTTGTTCTCCTACTAATTTATAGTTAGAGACTGATAGAAGTGGGAAGATATTGATGCGTGAATCAGAAATGGAAACGTTTTCCAAAGTGAATAACGTATATTTGCTAATTTTAGAAAATAAGGAATTTATGAATGTATGGAATCGATAAATGAGAAATTGGGAAATGAAATGATGATTGATCGGTAATAATTCCATTTAGGAATACGACCGTTGTTTGTACACATGTTTTCCTTTGATAGTTAAATAACCGACTATCAAAGTTTTGACCATTTCTGTTGTCAATACGGAGAGACCAGGATCAGATATATTATCTGAAAACCTCTCCATATGGCGTCAGCGTTGCGAATCAAATATGACGAAGATAGTTGAAGACGGAGTTATGCAAGGGTTGTTTAGTAAATCATAGGTAGAAATTGCCTAAGATGGATTTATAGAATAGTGCCTTCGGGTTGTCCAGTCCCAGGACAACTTGAATGGACGAATGTCTGACAGAGTATATCTGGTAAACTTCGTAAGTTGATCATTTCAAACGTATTTACGTTAGTGGCAGAGGAATTCGTTTCTCTTAGCTTATACCCATGGTATTTTTAGGAAAATCAATTTGTGATTTGATGGGTATGACGATGTGGCATTCAAAGTAAATGAAGGAGTGATCTGTTAAAAGATACGTTATGACCTCAAGCCTCATCAACTAGGAAATGACAGAAATCTGGCAGGCAGCATGGCTGAGTGGGTCGCACCCAAGTAGAGTATATTGTCACCATCTAGAGAATATTCATATTTGGTACTTCTTTCAATTCTGTATCTCCCAGGAATGGTTATGTTGGTATACCAACCGTAAGGTGATAATATATTCGGAACATTCAAGTGAAATGAATGGCCGGTCATGTGTGGCCGAGTTACAAGATGTTCTTGTTGAACTCTAGTGTATCGCTTCTAGAGTACACTGATCGGAAAGTGGTTCCATACCTTGTCATAGTTGGGAATTCATTATCCAATAAGAGCTCGCGGTTTTTGATTGTATATTATATATGTAGAGCGAGATGAAAGCATTCTACTAGATTGCTATCTACTTGATTTAGACATTATTATAATATCAGAAAATATCGATCTTAAGAAATATTTTGGGTTATCGTAAGGTAAAAACCATCCGTATTTATGTGTGGATCGATCTTATGATTATCATTGATTTTGAAAAGGATTTAAAAAAGTTAAACAAATGATTGGAGTTTACTCACACCAGTCACTTGACTGACCCAGAGTTTATTTTGTTTTGTTTTCCCTAAACTCTTGGGTGCCCAATTTCGTACGGGCAGTCAAGTAGTTGGGATTTTACAGATATAATTGGAAAGCTAGAACAGGAGGCTTCAGGATTATATATCTGTTGTTATTTCCGTTGTGTGTAAGTGCTATACTTTGATAATGATATGTAAATTCAAGTACAGATTTGTATTTCAAAGTTATGTTTTGTAGTATATTTTATTCGTTCCACTGTGAGGTTCGTGTTTACTCTGATGTTGTAGTTCTTCTTCTTCTTCTTCTTCTTCTCCTATTCTAATTTTCTATCTTATCTATTCTCACCCTCTAACCTCTTTCTATTAATGATCTTGTATTTCCGATGTTCGAATAGCCGACATTTTGTTTTATGTCGATTTTCAAAGTCGAAATCCCTTGGTCGTTATAGTGGTATCTGAGCTGAAGGATAAGTGATTACCTTAGCTCTGTGGCGTAACTTAATAGAGATAGGCTTAGTAATACCCCAGACTGAGTTTGAATGTATATATATGAGTGAACGTATTTGTAGATTTTTTAAAAATCATTTTATATTGTGAAGATTTATATGTTGAGTGGCTTATTAATTATGGTCGATGGCGGGGCACTGCAATGTCGATAGGGATTTTTAAACCCTTAAATACGATAAACCGACACAATACAATTTGACAAAGATAAATGAAATATTTTTACCTGAAATATATTTTGATATAAAAGAAGTATTTATATTGGAATTAATATATATTGGATATGTTGGTTGTAATTATAATCGAATAAGATTATAAATTGAAATGGTTGTGAATAACCAATCAGAATTAATATAAATGTAATGTATAAACGCAGATGGACAAATTCTGAACTAAAACAAGAAATTGAATTTTAAATTTTGGAATGTGGAAAAGTGTGTGTAAATGGATTTTGGATTTAAAATATGGAAACTTTAAGATCCTTGGTGATTTGAAAATGTTTTTCAAATATTGTAAAGGATAATTTGAAAGTGATTTCAAAATGGAAGTATTGAAAACAATTTGAAAGTGATATAGTATTGAACTCACTTCGATTCCTGGGAAATAATCCTGATGATGACGGCCGCATCATCAGCGTCATTTTCGAGTTTCAAAGTAACGGATTACTATCAAAGATTTGTTTTGAATAGTTTTTGAGGAAATAAGTTGTTTGGAAATTCAAATGTTTTGAATTGTTATTATTATATATGATTTCAAACTAATTTGAAATGAAACCCAAGGGTTTGAAATTCTGAAATTAAAATATAACTCATAAGAGTTAAATAGAGAGAACTGGTAAGGGTAAATAAATAAATTGGAATTTAACATAAACTAAGTTAAAAAAGGGGTGGATTGGATTAAGGGAAAGCTGGAAAGGAATTGGATTGTTGAGTAAGAATTTGGAATCAAGGATGGAACTCGAGTTTGAAATGGAAATTGGCTTTGTTATAAGCAAATGGTTTGGTTCGAGAATAAATTGAGTGGAGATCAATTGAGAATACATTTGTTTATGATGAATTGATAGAAAATGGAAGAGATAGAGTTGAACGCTCGACAAAAAGGTACAAGTTATATTTAAATTGGATTTGAGATTTTTTTTATGAGCTTGTTTAGCAAGTTGCTTTGCTGTTTGATTTTCTTTTGTATTGGAGAAGGCCTAGAGAGGCAAGTTGTAGTTGTACCAATTGAGCAGTGCAAAGGAGACGCTAGTGAAATTTTCTGGAAATTTAAAGTGTTAGAAATTTTTCAGAATTTTTGAAAATTTTCGTTTATAGGAATGAGTTAATATTTTTATTGAAATTAATTAGTTTAATTGAAACTAGAGTTGAGAAGTAAAGCAAGTAAATTTTAATCTAGTTAATAAGGCTGGTAGCATTTTTCCTGTCTTAGTAATTTCGGGGACGAAATTTTTTTAGGGGGGAAAGATTGCAACGTCCCATAATTTATAGTGATTTATAATCAATTAATTTAATTATTGTATATATATATATATATTGGTTTGGTAATTCAGAATGGTTTGAATTCAAATATTTGAATATTTAAATTAATATATATATAATAAATGTGATAATAGATTTAATTTCCGAAATGTTCGAAAATGGTTAAAATGCAGTATTGTGTGAATTGAATAATTTAATAGATTTAATTCATTCCAGAACGAATATGTAACAATCCGGAATTTTGGGGCCAATTTAAAATTTTTATTTTAGAAATGACGTCAGAATTTAGAAGGAGGAGGAAAAAAAAAGAGATTCATTGTATAATAAATTGTGTTCACATTAGGAACTGGATTTTTAATGTAAAGGATGAATCGTTATAAAGGGATTCATAGTTTGATAAAACATTTTATCATAATAATAAAAAAAGAAAAGATGTTTTAACAGTAGAAAAAGTCTGTTCGTTTAATATTAAACATTTACATGTTAGAAGTTTGTTAAGTATTAACATTTACATGCAAACATTCATTTCTAAAAATAATATTTAATCCTGTAGTGTTAGTTTTAATTTCTTACAATTAGCATTAACCATGCATTCATTATCTTTCCTCCCTTTTGTTTTTCCTTGTTATTTTTTTTCTTCTTCTTTCTCTTCACAAACTAATCACCTATATATATATATTTCTCTTCTATTTATTCTTTCCAACCCATTGAATATGTTACTTAAATTATGATATTTAATGTTATGTGTTTTGAAATTTAAAAGGACACACAACTTTCTAACAATCAACATCAGACAATAAATCATACATTCATTCCTTTCTATTTATTCTCTCTCCCTCTTTGTAATTTACTTTCGAAATTTGAATAAAAATATATATAATAATAAATAGCGTGGTCCCATCACGCTTAGTCAGCTAATTAAATCCTTGGTAACCTACTATGTTGTAATAGACACATTAGGGGAATGAAACTAAAGAAAGAAAAAAAAGAGTATTATAATATATATACTAATGGTATACATATAGAACATTGCTTACAAAAAATATATATATACTATATATTTAGCAAATGCTACATATATGAATGATAGAATTGAAGTATAATTAATTGACTACATGCTATATATACTAATGGTATGCATTTAGAACATTGCCATGAAAAGAGGAATTAATTGCCATGAAGAGATTAATAGACTGCATTAAATCGGGCTTTAACTATAAAAAAAATAGAGAATTAATTAATATTTTATTTTAAGAATTGTATTTGTAAATTAAAGATCAATAAATGGGAATTGAAGTCTTAATTGATTAATGCAAATAACGTGTGTAATTAATAGGTAGATTTGAAATTGAAATTTTTAATGAATAAGGACAAATGGATTTATGGGAATGAATATAAATGAATTAATTGCTAATTGCAAATCAGTGACTTATCATTAAATGCCATAATATATGCCTATTAGTTATTGTAGATAAATGTGCCATCATATGTAACATACAACATATATGGATAAACTTTTTTTTTGAAATAAAAGAAGTAATAAATTAAATAAGATTATAAATATTTATATAAAATGCCATTTGTAACCTAACCCTAATTCTAAATGATACAGCCGCCACTTCTGTGAGCAATGGCTATTGTCTTCCGATCTTCCATTATCTTTTTCTCTTAAATTATTCAATGATTTTTCAAAATTATAAATACAAAATCGAAATACTCTTAAAGGCCTTTCATATCAACGATAAGGATCATTTGTGGCGACGATGGCGGCAAGTTCTACAGGCGGCGGCGATGGGTTTTGCTAATGGATGGATGGGTTTCAGCAATTCTGTAATACGTCGTTCATATGGAAGAAGGGTTCAAACTCCTTAATGATGTAATTAAGAAAATTAATTATTATTTAATTATTTTAATTTTGTAATCAATGTATAAATGACCATAACTCCTTCATACGAGGACGTGATGATGAACGGTCAGTGGCGTTGGATTCACAACGGAAAAAAAACTCTTCGCAATGGAATCAAATTGGACTGAAACGGAGCGATCTAAGATTTTGAAGAATTCTAAACTCAAGGTGAGAAATCTAGTTATTCCTGTCTTTTATAATTAGCAAAAATTTCTGAAATTATTGTTATAGATTTGTAGTTAATTCATACTGTTATTATTCTGTGTTAATGGTAAATACACATCTGTTTGTTTGATTTTGATTGTGGCGATGAAACTGTAAAAAGTTAGATTTCTGTTGATTAGAATTAGATTGAACAAATTTACTATTTTGTTCATTTTATTGTTAAAATTAACTTTTCTGTTAATTTGAATTAGACTAAACAAAATTATCATTTTGTTTGTTGTACTATCGAAATTGAAACATTCCTGTGAATTAGAAAAGGGTTTAAACAAAAATACACTATTTTTATTTATATAAAAAGAATCAAATGTGTCTTAAACCAAATGTTGGAAATATGTTGAATTAGAGTTTTCAACATTTATGAAACACAGAATTTGGTTAACTTGTTAAATCAACAATTTTTGACATTAAAATGAAATCAAACTTTTATTCATTTGTGTCGAGTCAAATTTTGCAATAAAACATGAATAGACATTTTGTTTCATTTTGTTGAACTAAATTTTCAACAAAATAGAATACACATTTTGATGCAGTATTGTCTACATAAAAAGAATAGTTTTTAAAGATGCAATTTTATTGTCACATTGGAAACAATAAAAAGAGCCGGTTTCAAAGTTACAATTTTTTTCTTATATATAATTTTGTTTGCATTAAAAAGATTGCATTTTTAATATGGTTATGTTTTTATATAAAGACTGAAAATAGAAATCATCGTTATCATTTTTGTTAAAATAGATATAAATAACATTTGTAATAAAAATGTTATCTTTGTAATAAAAGTACATTTTTATTTTAGAAATGTAACATTAGTATAAGAAGACTGTTTTGTTAGCAAATATGATATTAGAGTAAAACATGTCATTTTTAGTCAAATAATAAAAATGTCATTTTGGTTACAATTTGGAATGTCATATTTCACGTCATTCTAGAATCATTAAAAAGATTGAATTAGAAAGGTGTTATTCAAATCAAAAATTAACATTTTTGATTAGAAGTTGGTTAGGAAAATATAAAAATCAAGTTTGTTCTTTTATTTTCATTACTCTATGCAAATATATATATATTGAAAACAAAAACTTATTCTTTTATTTGCATTCTCAAATGCAAGTACACATTGAAATTTAAGTTTGTTCTTTTATTTACATTCACTAATGCAAATATGCATTAAAAACACAAAAATTATTCTTTTATTTGCATTCAATAATGCAAATATAACATAGGAAGATAAGTTAACCTTTTATTGTATTCTACAATACAGATAAAAATAGAAAATAAAAGTTCGCTTTTCATTTGCATTTTTTCAAGTCAAATATAACATGACATAAAAGTCCACTTTTTATTTGCATCTCACAATGTAAATACAACTTGAAAATAAAAAGTACATTTTTATTTGTGACCCACAACACAAACAAAACTAGAAAATAAGATATGCATTGAAAATAAAAGTATCCTTTTATTTACGTTCTCTAATACTAATTTATATTTAAATAAAAAGGGTTCTTTAATTTGCATTTTCCAATGCGAATAAACATTGAAATAAAAATGTTCTTTTATTGGCCTCCTCCTTTGCAAATAAACATTTAAATGAATTAGTACATTTTTGTTTGCAATTTTAGATGCAAACAAAAACATTAGAATGAACTTTATATTTTATTTTGTATGAAATAAATGAATGGACCTAAAAGTTTATTTTCTTTGTTAATAAAAAGGATTGAACAAAACCTTCATTTTTGTCAATTTACAGTTGTTAAACCAAATTATTCATTTTGTCATTTTACACTAGTTAAAAACAAAAAAAACAGTTTTATAAATCTATGCTAGTTGAAAGAAAAATATGATTTAAAGAGTTACATTTTTTTTGCAATTTTAGATGCAAACAAATATTACATTTTATTTTGTATTTTAGTTAGAAATAGAAATATACATTTTTGTTTGTAACTTTAGTTGCAAACAAAACAATTAATATTGATTATATTTTTATTTGCATATTTAGTTGCAAATGAACATCGTTGTTAAAGGATTATATTTTCATTTGCAAATTTAGAGGCAAATAAACACCGTAGGAAAGGATGCATTTTGTTTACAACTTTAGATGTAAACAAAACATTAAAACTTAAAAGTTATATTTTTATTTGCATTCCTTGTTGCAAATAAAACTAGAAATAAAAAGTTACAATTTTTATTTACATTCCTCGATGTATTAAACATGAATTAAAAAGTTGAATCTTTATTTGCATTCTCTATTGCAAATAAAGCAGGAGATAAAAAGTTATATTTTATTTGCATTCTCTGTTGCAAATAAAACATGAAATCAAAAAGTACATTTTTATTCACACTTTGGTTGTTATAAAAATGATAGAATTAAAGAATTACATTTTTTTTTGTAATATAAAGATTACATTTTTTTTACAATGTAAAAAGAATATCTTTTTTTTTGGTAATATCTTTTTACAATGTAAAAAGATTTATGGTTTTTGATAAATTATGATAACATGAGAGCTTATATTTTTATTATATATGAAATGATTCCTCATTATATATGTTTATGATGCTGAGATGTTACACTTCCATTTACAAGTTATCCGACTTTTTTATGTGATTGGGACGATAATTTTTCACACATCGCCCAAGTGCACAAATAATTTAATATTTGATTGTTGGATGAAACCCCACACGGGTGTTGGGATGATATTTGATCTACACTAGTCCCAATATTTAGTGTAGAATCCACTCTGGTTGTTATTGAATGTTTGATAATTATTTATCATGATGGTTGATTTCATGCAATATATGTTTGTTGATTGAGTCACATTCCAATAAAGGATATTCTAGAAAAGGAATATTTTAGAAAATATATTTTAGGAAAAGAATATTTTAGAAAAAGGATATATTTTAGAAAAAAATATGTTTATTGAAATGAACTAGTCATTAACTAAAGTAAATCATTAAATTTAGATTTAATGAAATTTTCCAATTTGTTAATATTTAATTTAAAATTAAATCGAATAAATTGGATTTTGGGTTTGTCCTGAATAGTGTCTTAAATAACACTGTTCTTAAACCCCATATGAAAAGGAAAATCTTTAGTTTAAGATTATTAAAAGTTTTCAATTATATTTAGTAATTGGAATAAGATGAAATGTGAGTTGGGTTTATTGTGAACTGTGTTTTTAATCGACATTTGTTCTTTAACCCAACTGACAGTGAAATTATGATTTGGAATTTATAAATCTGTTATTAAGATTTAAATGGGAATTTTCCAAATGCAAAGTTTTCCAATTTAATATATTAAATTGGAATTGAATGGAATTCGAATTAATTAATAACCGAGGTAAGCTTATGTAGAAGAAGACCGATACTGCATATGGAATTTAAGAGGCTCTGCCGTTATTCCATTTATATTATTGCTCGGATACAGAATTTTATAACGATTATATATTGATTTGATTTCTGTGAAGATTCCGTATTCAATGGAAGATGATTTTGGGTTTACCGTGAACTATGTTTTAAATGGCATTAGTTCTTTAACCCAGTTAAAGTTAAGATTAATTTCTTAAATTTAATTAATCATTGAATAATGATTTGTGAGATTTAAAACCAAATTGGGTTTTTAATAAATCTTTAAAAGAAAAGGTTTAAGGATAAGTTAAAGAATTTATCTTTGATAAAATATTGCGAATATTTTATTTAAAGAATATTCTGAATTTGAATGAGGCGTTTGATGTGTTTTTAATAGCACTTGATTTTTAATTATAAAATACGTGAATTATTCGGAAAGACCGGGTTTAACTCATTCCGAATAATTACTACGACGATGAAGAGTCGAAGATGAAGACGGTGGTTGAAGACCGACGATCTTCATATTGAATGGATGTGTTGCTACAAAAAATTTCAATTTCAAATCTACCTTTTAATTACACACATTATTTGCATTAATCAATTAAGACTTCAATTCCCATTTATTGATCTTTAATTTACAAATACAATTCTTAAAATAAAATATTAATTAATTCTCTAATTTTTTTATTTTATAGTTAAAGCCCGATTTAATGCAGTCTATTAATCTCTTCATGGCAATTAATTACTCTTTTCATGGCAATGTTCTAAATGCATACCATTAGTATATATAGCATGTAGTCAATTAATTATACTTCAATTCTACCATTCATATATGTAGCATTTGCTAAATATATATTATATATATTTTTTGTAAGCAATGTTCTGTATGCATACCATTAGTATATATATTATAATACTTTTCTTTCTTTAGTTTCATTCCCCTAATGTGTCTATTACAACATAGTAGGTTACCAAGGATTTAATTAGCTGACTAGGCGTGATGGGACCACACTATTTATTATTATATATATTTTTATTCAAATTTTGAAAGTAAATTACAAAGCGGGAGAGAGAATAAATAGAAAGGAATGAATGTATGATTTATTGTCTGACGCTGATTGTTAGAAAGTTGTGTGTCCTTTTAAATTTCAAAACACATAACATTAAATATCATAATTTAAGTAACATATTCAATGGGTTGGAAAGAATAAATAGAAGATATATATATAGGTGATTAGTTTGTGAAGAAAAAGAAGAAGAAAAAAAAATAAGGAAAAACAAAAGGGAGGAAAGATAATGAATGCATGATTAATGCTAATTGCTAGAAATTAAAACTAACACTACAGGATTAAATATTAGTTTTAGAAATGAATGTTTGCACGTAAATGTTAATACTTAACAAACTTCTAACATGTAAATGTTTAATATTAAACGAACAGACTTTTTCTACTGTTAAAACATCTTTTCTTTTATTATTATTATGATAAAACGTTTTATCAAACTATGAATCCCTTTTTAATGATTCATCCTTTACATTAAAAATCCAGTTCCTAATGTGAACACAATTTATTATACAATGAATTTTTTTCCTCCTCCATCTAAATTCTGACGTAATTTCTAAAATAAAAATTTTAAATTGGCCCCAAAATTCCGGGTTGTTGCAGAATATAATATAGAAATGACAGTTGAACGTATTAATAATTAGATAAATTATAATCGAGCTCGAAATGTCGTGACATTTCGTAATATTATGATTTGAACTTCAACTGAGTAAACATGATCCGTTATAAGTCCGATTTCTTCGAAAACTAGAAACGTTGGAATCCGTTGAGCTATATTTTTTCTACTGGAAGAGAAAAATGGACATTTCGTATTACAGATTGTAATTTGTGTCCAAATCAAATTTTCAAATACTCGCTATGGAATCGTTTATAAAACATAACTATATATTTAATTATAATTAAATATTGGCTTCGAATTTAGATAGGATCTTTAAGACATAGGTATAATTTAATTTTTAGAATTTTTCTGTAATTTTTATTTTGGAAAATTAGCACTTTTTACTTTGAAGTATTTTACGCCCTAAATCAATATTTTGGGACTTCACAGAATAAGCCAACTTGTCTATATTATTATACTTTTGAGATCGTGGCACATTGATCGTCACGACCGTATTTTTATTTTTGTCGATAGCAGTCCGTTAATGAACTAAGTTGGACGTAACAGGGTACACCCAACCTTTAAAACATAAATAACACAAATTTTTGCTTTTAAGTTTAAATAGGGGAGGGGAATGAGTACCTTGGGCAGCAGAGCACATGAAGGTGTCCCTTTGTAAACGTCATCAGAAGTTGTCCACTTCATCATTTCAGATTGGTCCCATTTGTATGAGCTAAGAGAAATGTAAATGGATTGTAGAATAGTGGGTTCAGTGAAGAAACGAAGTGGCATGGTGTTTGACAAGGAAGATAAAAGAGATTGGTGAAGCATGGAGTAGATGGTACTGTAAATGGCATGAAGAAGATGTACTGTATATTATATACAGGGAGTGGTCTATTGAGTGAGAAATAAGGTGGATGGTGCAAGACTTATGGGAGATCAAGGTGCAAGTTCTAGCCAACTGTGGGGTATTTTCATGGTGATCAAGTTCGGTACCTACTGTGCCGAAGTTTGGGGCTGAATGACGCACTTCGAAAGGTGAAGAGAAGTTTGGGCTACGGCGTGTAAAACGAGGAGTAGCGCGTTGGAGTTATTATTGGAGAAGAAGACTGGGTGATATGCGGATCCGTATTTGGATTGAACAATTGGGCCGACATAAAACAGTGAGGCCCAATTTTTGTTTTTAAAGAGGAAAAAAAATGTAAAAAGTATAGAAAGAAGGGAATACGTGCAAAGGGGAAAGGAGCACAAGTTGTCAAGGTAATGGCTGAAATGGTGGACAGGATAGTGCAGCCTGGAAGGGGAAGTACAACTGGATCTGGGTTTTGACAAAATAGAAGTTGGGCTGAACAATGGTAAAGCCCAATTGCTTAAATTAATTCAAGTTTAGTTTTAAATTAAAAGAAAACAACGTATTGTAAAATTCATAACCTTTCCATTCGATATCAGAATTTCAAATGGATGGATCCATTGGAATCGTAGCTATGAGAGCTACACTGTGGAACTATTTCCGCTGATAACGGAGCTAATGATATTTCATGATAAAATCAGACACCTATTTGATTTTAAATGGAATAAAAGCAGAGTAGTCGACTACGAACCAATGTGAGTAAATCTCACTAACTCTGTACAGTTTATATTTTTATAAATATAATCTAGTATTAATAAATGATGATTAATTGTTGTGTGTTGATTGTTTGGTTGAATTGCTGATTTATTAGTTGAAATTATAGATAATGATATATTTATATATATATAAATCGTTAATCAAATATTGATTCTATTTATCAGAATATTTCATATTGAAATGAAATCGATGTTATTTATATTGTTTAACATCTGTGAATGCACGGAAACAGGTTGGAGGGATCCAAATGGATTCCTCAATATTTATAATACTGTTTTATTTTCATATATTGTGATATAAAACCTGTGATTTGATTATGATGACGCTGGTCTGTTTAGTTGGTATTTTAAATATTATAAAAAATACTGGAATGTAAAAAGGGAATTTTCAAAGTGTATTTTGAAATTGAAATATTTATAGGAAATAAATATGATATTATAAATGAAATATTTATAGGAAATAAATAGGATATTATACATGAAATATTTATAGGAAAATAAATAGAATTATAAAAAGGAATATTTAATTGGAAAATAAATAAAATTATAAAAGGAATATTTATTTGGAAAGTAAATAGAATTATAAAAGGAAATAAGATTTGTATGAATAATTTTGCAAATAAAAATATAAATAGAATTTGGGTTTGACATATTGTTTTTAAATACGAAATCAAACTGTTTTGATTATATAAAGAAAAATTATTCACATTCTATGTGAAAAATTAGATCAAATTAAATATTTTGCAAATAAAATATTATAAAGGAATTTGGGGTTTTGAATTAGGAATTTAAATGGAATTACTGAAATTAGAAACTGATTGAAAATTAGCTGAGTTGAATGGCTTTCTGGGTATCGATCTGATGTTGTTTTCGGCCTTCAGGGTTTATACTTGGGAAGTTGTTCTCCTACTAGTTTACAGTTAGAGACTGATAGAGGTGGGAAGATATTGATGCGTGAATCAGAAATGGAAACGTTTTCCATAGTGAATAACATATATTTTCTAATTTTAGAAAATAAGGAATTTATGAATATATGGGAAAGATAAATGAGAAATTGGGAAATGAAATTATGATTAATCGGTAAGATTTCCATTTAGGAATACGACCGTTGTTTGTACACATGTTTTCCTTTGATAGTTAAATAACGACTATCAAAGTTTTGACCATTTCCGTTGTCAATACGGAGAGACCGGGATCAGATATATTATCTGAAAACCACTCTGTATGGCATCAGCATTGTGAATCAAATATGATGAGGATAATTGAAGACGGAGTTATGCAAGGGTTATTTAGTAAATCCTAGGTAGAAATTGTGTAACAACCCGTAAAATCTGGGCCAGTTTAAAATTTTTATTTTGGCAATTTTAGCGAATTTTGGTTATTTAAAATGGATTATTTTAAATAATAATCGACGAGAAATTTATTTTGAATATAATTCGAACGTTTATATTATATACGTCGTCGTTAGAATATAAATATTTATTTATATTTATAAAAGGAATTGAAAATGGCGCGGTAGTTCGAAAATTCGATTTCTAATTTCAAATGAATATACAGAATTCAATATAAGTCAGAATTGAACGAAACAAGAAATATTTGAATCTGTATAACTATATCTTTGTAACGAAGTTAACAAACTGAGATTTCATCTTAGAAATGATAAGATATGTCCAGTTGAAAATTAGAAATAGTCGCTGTGGAATTTATATATATTTTTATATATATAAGGCCCTTAAAAATAGCAATTTTGCAAACGACCTCGGATTTCGACGAAACCACTTTTGTTGGGTCCGTGATGTTAAGTTATTGCTAGATTCCAAATTTCATAATTTTTCAAATCAATATGTGAGCGTGGCAAAGGAAAACGCGTTTGACCAGTTTCAGTTAATTTTAATCGACTGGAAAATGGTCATTTTTCCAACGGTCTCAGAATTCAACGAAACTAGTTTTGTTAGGACCGTATCGTCAATACGAAGCTAGAAAATATTTTTCTGGAATTTTTCTAGTTAGTATGTGACCCCGGTAATTTGAAATGTACGTTTAAAATTGAATATACTGATTTATATTGTAATTTTGAGAAAAACTGTTCGAGACGATTGGATTGGCTTACGAAAGATATCCCGTTGTGTTCATAATGGGGGTATTTAGCTAGGGGCGACTGTCGTTGGGTC
This sequence comes from Allium sativum, assembly GCA_030737875.1. Lineage (NCBI taxonomy): Eukaryota > Viridiplantae > Streptophyta > Magnoliopsida > Asparagales > Amaryllidaceae > Allium > Allium sativum. The sequence continues at coordinate 389,336,507 of CM060912.1, read as the reverse complement.
TCGTTTGGAGTTTGTATGGAGAGGAGGGTATTTTTAGAATTAAATAAAATTATATATATATAAAAACCTAATTTTCTAAAACCCTATTGGTCAAATTTTCAGTTCGCGGTCAACCTTCTTCTTTCCGCCTCCACCCTAACAAGCGATCCAGAAGCTCCAGCTTTCCTCACCACCGATCTTCCACTCCAAGCCCTATCCACGAAACTTCAATTGTGAAAAACCTTCGGCTCCTCGAGTTCTAGCAATCCAACGGGCAAGATCAAAAAACCACCTCGTTAATCGATTGAAATCCTGGCTCGAAGTCGCCAGCTTCGCACGCACCTCCAGGTCGGAGGAAACCACCGAAGTGGACGCCAGTCATGGCGGAGGCAGTAGGTGCGAAGGCGCACCTCATGGTGGCCGGCGATCGACTCCAGGGCGCCTCGTTTGGCGTGCGTCAGGGGAGGAGGGTCTGGACGAAGTGGGTGCTCTGATTTTCAATGAGGCCTGAAGCAATATGGAGGAGTGGTTCGAGCAGTCCAGGAAGAAAAACAGTAAGCTCTCTTGTTTGTTTTTTTTTTATTTTCAAATGCATAGTTTAAAATTCAGTTTAAAATTATAAATGCATTGTTTGAAAATCAGTTTTCAAAAATGTAAGACACTGAATTTTATTTTCATATTTGATAATAATAGCATTATTTTAAAATGTAATATATATATATATATATATATTAGTAATAAAAATGTAATTTTTAATAAAAATATAAAATTAGCTTTATATATGAAATGAAAATAAATATCATTGTTTTGGAAATGAAAATCGTATAAAGTTTTGTTTTTAAATATATTGAACTTCGACAGGAAAATGGGATTTTTATATATTGAACTTCGACAGGAAAATGGGATTTTTATATATTGAACTTCGACAGGAAAATGGGATTTTTATATATTGAACTTCGACAGGAAAATGGGATTTTTATATATTGAACTTCGACAGGAAAATAGGATTTTTATATATTGAACTTCGAAATAAAAATTCGATTTTTATATATTGAATAGCGAAGTAAAAATTCGATTTTTATATATTGAATAACATAGTAAAAATTCGATTTTTACATATGTAGTGGCTACGGGCAACGAAGATGACGAAGATGTGATAGCGATGAAGATTTCTATCAAAGAAGTGCCGAGGAGCTAGGATAGCTATCTGTGAGAATTTCTCACCTTTCAATTTCTTTTCTAATTATATATATATACTAGGATGCAGACGGTGCTTAGTAGCACCCGACACAATCGTCCACAGACCATGGACTTGTTTGTTTGGTTGCATAGATTAGTTGAATTATTTGTTTGAAATGAATTGAATTGTTTGGTGAGATGGAATTGATTTGATTGATGTGTGAATGGCGTGGGCCTTCACTAGACCGGGGATAAGGCTAGGCCTTGTCCCGTTTCTAGTATCGTGCCGTTATGCCGCCGAAATTTTCTAAAATATATTAGAAAAATAAAAATATCATTTTATTGTGTAAATGAATTGAATAGAAATTCATAGGTTGAAATAAAATGTTTTATCGTTAAAATATAAATTTTTAACGTGAAGTGAATAAAATAAAATATTCATTTACAAACCAGACGGTTTGTTTATGTACACTTATTTGAATGACATTGATTGGGACGATAAATTTTACACATCGCCCAACAGCACAAATAAAATATGTGTTTGATTGTTTGAAACCCCACACGGGTGTTGGGATGAAATTTGAAGTTCACTCATCCTGATTGATTAAATATGTCGATCGATAGATTGACAGGCTGTTATAAGCGTTAAATATCTATATTTGATGCTTTTACAGTGTAGTGCACTTTGGTTGATGGTTGATTATTTTCAATGTTATTATATACATGTGTTGTATGAAAATCCATATAATTAACTTTATATGGTAATTGATTGGGCCTCATTCCAATTTGAAAAACAAAGAATATTATAAAATAAAAGTTCATGTGTTGACAGTACTCATCCGTTGAGATTGGTCATGTGTTGAACGAAATATTTTAGTAATAAAATTTACATCTTTATCAATATAAAATAAAAGTTCATGTGTTGACAGTACTCATCCGTTGAGATTGGTCATGTGTTGAACGAAATATTTTAGTAATAAAATTTACATCTTTATCAATATAAAATAAAAGTTCATGTGTTGACAGTACTCATCCATTGAGATTGGTCATGTGTTGAACGAAATATTTTGATAATAACAACTATTTTGAAAAAGAAATATTTGAAATAGAATATTTGAAAATAGAAATTTATGGAGCCATGTTGATTAGATTGACGCCATTTTGACGTGAACGATATTTATATCGATTTTATTCATTTTAAAATGAATATTGAAGAGTGATTTCGAAATCGAATATTTTGAAATGAATTGAATTGAAAACGATTTCGAAATGAATTGAATTGAAAACGATTTCGAAATAAATTGAATTGAAAACGATTTCGAAATGAATTGAATATATAACGATTTCGAAATGAATTGAATATATAACGATTTCGAAATGAATTGAATATATAACGATTTCGAAATGAATTGAATATATAACGATTTCGAAATGAATTGAATATATAACGATTTCGAAATGAATTGAATATATAACGATTTCGAAATGAATTGAATATATAACGATTTCGAAATGAATTAAATATATAACGATTTCGAAATGAATTGAATATATAAACGATTTCGAAATGAATTGAATTGAAAACGATTTCGAAATAAATTGAATTGAAAACGATTTCGAAATGAATTGAATATATAACGATTTCGAAATGAATTGAATATATAACGATTTCGAAATGAATTGAATATATAACGATTTCGAAATGAATTGAATATATAACGATTTCGAAATGAATTGAATATATAACGATTTCGAAATGAATTGAATATATAACGATTTCGAAATGAAATGAATTGAAAACGATTTCGAAATGAATTGAATGGAAAACGATTTCGAAATGAATTGAATTGAAAACGAATTCAAATTGAATTGAAAGCGAATTGAAATGGATTCAAATTGAATTGAAATTGGAATTGAATAGAAATGAATTTTAAAACGAATTTATAAAGAAGAATTCAATTTTGATTTGAATTGAAAAGGAAGTTGAAATTTCTTTTGAAACGAATTCATTATATAATTCGGTTTAAATAGAAATCGACGAAATATATATTATATATATTATATATATAATATAATGGCCTGAATAGAACGCGCTGCGCCGCGGCAGTTCGTGAATTTCGACCATTTATTTCAAACGGGCATTACGGGAGATCCGACCGTCGGATTCTCCTAAAACCGGAACCGTTGGGTTCGTATCGAAAAGAGCTTTCTAATGAATATTAGAAATTTGAAATCTAACGGTTGGATTTGGAGATACGTCCAAATCAAATTCGAAAAAGGTCGCTGTAAGTGCAGTTCGATGGCCATTGATGGAAATCGACTGTACGGGCCTTGATAAAATTATTAAAAATAGTAATAATTTGTGTAAAATCATAAGAAATGATTTAGAAAGAATTGGGATGAAAAACTCCATATTTGAAAAGATAAAAATAGATTTTTATCGAAATGAACTAGTTTTGAACTAGAATTATAATTCTATTTATTTTTAAATAAATAAATTGAATTTGAAAAGGGTTTTGAAAATAACCAGAATATCCAATGATTGCATTGGAGTGGATTTGAATCGAAATTGTCCTCGGAATATTTCGATGTTGGAATTCGTGATTATACAGGTGTTGTTATGGAAATTTGAAAGATATATATTTATATCGTTATTTCCAATACGACATTTGTTAGTCGTAGAATTCGATATTGAATATAAGCCGATATATTTTCTATTCAGAGCCTTGTATTGAATATCGAATGTGATTTGGGTTTGTCGTGAATGGTGTCTTTACTAACACTATTCTTGAACCCAGTTGAGAAAAGATTAAATCTTTTTATTTAGATTTAATGAAGTGTACCAATTAAATAACATTTAATTGGAATTGAATCGATATTGATTTTTGGGTTTATCGTGAACAGTGTTTTAAATAACACTCGTTCTTTAACCCGATGATTAATGAATGTGATTTTGGGTTTATCGTGAACCGTGTTTTTAAATGACACTGATTCTTTAACCCAGTCAAAGATTAAAACTAAGTGGAGTTTTAATGAATCTTTAATTAGATTGAATTGATCGAAAATAGAGTATCACCAGCTTTGCTCCAGGCGATAGTTAAATCTTTAATTAGATTTGAACGTGAAATGGTAATTGAATTTACCGATAACACTGTGGTGTTAGATATGAAGTATTACCAGTTTTACTTCATGGGATGAATAGGTTGGGATTGGGGAATTAAAACAAATGATTACTTCGATAAGTTTCTTAATCCCGACTAGTTGAATCGAAATTCAAAGGATGATAAAAGAATAAATTCAGGAAATTACCTTGGATAAAATTAATGGGAACCTTTCCCTATGAATGTGAAAATTAGAAACTAACTGTCGGTTAGCTAAGCAGAATGGTTTTCTGAATATTGATCTGATGTTGGTTTCGGCCTTCGGGGTTAATGTTTGGGGAATTATTCTCTTGATTAATTTACGGTTAGTGACTGATGAATTGGAATGAGGCGTATGTTGTGTTTGTGTAACACTTATTTAAAATATACGCGAGTTATTCGGAAAGTCCGGGTTTATCCCATTCTGAATAACTGATACGACGATAAGTCGAAGATGAAGACGATGGTCGAAGACCGGAGGTCTTCACGTCGTTTGGGTAATTACTGATGATCTTGATTGGGTTGTACACCCAAGAAGATGGAAACAGTTAGTGATCGTCCAGACGTACTTGGAGATCGATGGATATGCGGGGTACTAGGTGCCTCCGGTTTCGTTCAGACCTGGAACGGACTTGTAAATGGATGGTGTGTCTGACATTGTATTCCTTTATATTGTATTTGTTGATCTCTGCTAAATATATATCTGTTTGGCGGCGGAGAATTTATTCTCTTGCTTAACGCCCTTCTCTGAGACATATGAGCTCAGAGGTTATATATTGGCAGAAATCAGTGGTACGATATGGATTGACAGTGTGGCATACTGAGATGCAGTGATCCAAACTTTTGTTGAAAAGCAAAGGTTGGTGGTTGATGATCAAAGCGCAGCTGATATAGCATGGCTTTGTGTATAGCGTTGATCCGCGAGCCTCACAGCCCGGGATGGTGGTAAACTGATGGTTTGATCAGTATACATTTTTTTTAGTGTAGTGGATTCGGTCGACCGATATTGAGCTTCGTGCTCGGAGGGATAGAGTAAGCGGTGTTTTCTCTTGCTGGGACGTAAGCCGCGGTGATACTTGAGTCCCCAAAAGTGCGGATGTGCATAGCGGTGTTTTCTCTCGCTGAGACGTAAGCCGCGGTGATTTGTACTACGCGAGCGATCTTTCGAATCAGGAGCCACCATGATGGAAATCCAATTTCCGATACGTGTATTTCGGCTTTATTTGTAGAGCCTAGTATGGCGACATAGTGGGATGGGGCACTCATGTCGTCTATGATTTATATTTATGATTGAAGTTGTTTTGACACTATACACTTATTATAGTATCAAATGATTTGTTTTAAACGTATCAAGCATGTTTGGCTGTTATAAGGGAAAACCCTATCCTCGGCTGCGTTGCATTGTGTGATGGGACCTGGGTCTTATAACAGCTTCATTTTTCTTTATTTAGCATTGCGCTGCTGGTTTTATGCACTGGTATTTTTGGGAGGAAACCCATTCTGTGTTATACGGCGTGGTCCCTTGATTTACCTAGCTTTAAAAATAAAGATTAATAACTGTTTTAGTTCTCACACCAGTCACATGACTGACCTGGAGTTTATTGTTTTAACCTAAACTCTGGGTGCCCTTATTTTCGACACGGGCAGCTAGTAGTTTTGGTTTTGCAGATTTATATTCACAGGATCCTGGTTTACAGCTGGAACGATATCCGGAAAGCTTTGTATCCGTATATCTCATTCTAGTTGTGTATTGTATTATTTTCCGCTGCTATGTATTTAAATGTAATTTAAATCTCTGATATTTCTGTGTAATATTGATTTATACTCTGTATATTCTTGTAATCTGATGCATTGTTGTAATATACAATGAAATGTTCTTCTGTATGCGTTCTGCTGTGGTTTGTTCTCGAACTATCCGACGCTTTCCCTTACGGGGAGGTTGCGGGTCTTTACATGTGGTATCAGAGCTTTGGTTTACAAAGCTCAGAGAACAAGGCACATTAGAACCATACGAAAGAATTCATCAGATATTGGGTTAGTAAAATCCAATGGGAATGACTCGTTAGAGATGAGATCAGTAGTATCCTAGAACGAGTGTGAAGAGTATATTTTTCAAATGAAAACATTCTTTGTTTTGAAAATCTAAATCAACTATTCGTATTTGATTATTTGTTTATATTGATTTTGGACAATTCAGTATATAAAGAATTTGCATATACGCCTTGCAAACGTATATTCAAAGTTTTAATATATTGGATAGATATAGCATCACACTCTAGTCGCCCGGAGATGATTCTACTAATGACTATATAGCATCAGTAGTGTGTGTTCGAGTTTCGAAGGTATGATTTTCTATATATTTCCTATTGACTGGTGTGAGAACCAAAATTAGATAGGGCCTATTGTTGTGATTTGGCATCAAAACAAGATTTTCAGTATATGTATCAAAATTATGAATTTGAAACGTTAAATTCACTAATTGATTGATGTTTGTGTTGTTTGTTCATTTGTTTTCTAATTTTGAACCATTATGCCTATTTGAACCAAATATTGGATTATATTGAAAATTGGTTGCATTTGCTTGCATATACATATATATCTTTGAACAGGTCATAGCAAGGAGGCTAGAGCAGAGAATAAAATTTGTTTGCCCGACAAATAGGTACATGTTTACTACATAATTTCCTGTTTTGTTTGGGTGATGATGATTTTGTGAGCCTATTGGCTAGCCGCTTGGCTTTTTCTTTTTCTTTTTGAGATCTGAAGGACCGGGGAAGCTATTTGAAATTCCCCGATGCTCCCATTGCAGGGGAGGTTATGGCGAAATTTTTCGAAAATTTAGGGTGTTAGCCAAATTTTTGAAATTTTAGAAATTCTCAGAAACTGAAAAGTTGGAGAACGGAAGCCTGACCGATCGTAGAGCTGAATAATCAAACCACTTTCGACTTTGTTCCTTTTCGGGGACGAAAAGTTTTAAGTGGGGGAGATTGTAACAACCCGTAAAATCTGGGCCAGTTTAAAATTTTTATTTTGGCAATTTTAGCGAATTTTGGTTATTTAAAATGGATTATTTTAAATAATAATCGACGAGAAATTTATTTTGAATATAATTCGAACGTTTATATTATATACGTCGTCGTTAGAATATAAATATTTATTTATATTTATAAAAGGAATTGAAAATGGCGCGGTAGTTCGAAAATTCGATTTCTAATTTCAAATGAATATACAGAATTCAATATAAGTCAGAATTGAACGAAACAAGAAATATTTGAATCTGTATAACTATATCTTTGTAACGAAGTTAACAAACTGAGATTTCATCTTAGAAATGATAAGATATGTCCAGTTGAAAATTAGAAATAGTCGCTGTGGAATTTATATATATTTTTATATATATAAGGCCCTTAAAAATAGCAATTTTGCAAACGACCTCGGATTTCGACGAAACCACTTTTGTTGGGTCCGTGATGTTAAGTTATTGCTAGATTCCAAATTTCATAATTTTTCAAATCAATATGTGAGCGTGGCAAAGGAAAACGCGTTTGACCAGTTTCAGTTAATTTTAATCGACTGGAAAATGGTCATTTTTCCAACGGTCTCAGAATTCAACGAAACTAGTTTTGTTAGGACCGTATCGTCAATACGAAGCTAGAAAATATTTTTCTGGAATTTTTCTAGTTAGTATGTGACCCCGGTAATTTGAAATGTACGTTTAAAATTGAATATACTGATTTATATTGTAATTTTGAGAAAAACTGTTCGAGACGATTGGATTGGCTTACGAAAGATATCCCGTTGTGTTCATAATGGGGGTATTTAGCTAGGGGCGACTGTCGTTGGGTCTCGTTTGGAGTTTGTATGGAGAGGAGGGTATTTTTAGAATTAAATAAAATTATATATATATAAAAACCTAATTTTCTAAAACCCTATTGGTCAAATTTTCAGTTCGCGGTCAACCTTCTTCTTTCCGCCTCCACCCTAACAAGCGATCCAGAAGCTCCAGCTTTCCTCACCACCGATCTTCCACTCCAAGCCCTATCCACGAAACTTCAATTGTGAAAAACCTTCGGCTCCTCGAGTTCTAGCAATCCAACGGGCAAGATCAAAAAACCACCTCGTTAATCGATTGAAATCCTGGCTCGAAGTCGCCAGCTTCGCACGCACCTCCAGGTCGGAGGAAACCACCGAAGTGGACGCCAGTCATGGCGGAGGCAGTAGGTGCGAAGGCGCACCTCATGGTGGCCGGCGATCGACTCCAGGGCGCCTCGTTTGGCGTGCGTCAGGGGAGGAGGGTCTGGACGAAGTGGGTGCTCTGATTTTCAATGAGGCCTGAAGCAATATGGAGGAGTGGTTCGAGCAGTCCAGGAAGAAAAACAGTAAGCTCTCTTGTTTGTTTTTTTTTTATTTTCAAATGCATAGTTTAAAATTCAGTTTAAAATTATAAATGCATTGTTTGAAAATCAGTTTTCAAAAATGTAAGACACTGAATTTTATTTTCATATTTGATAATAATAGCATTATTTTAAAATGTAATATATATATATATATATATATTAGTAATAAAAATGTAATTTTTAATAAAAATATAAAATTAGCTTTATATATGAAATGAAAATAAATATCATTGTTTTGGAAATGAAAATCGTATAAAGTTTTGTTTTTAAATATATTGAACTTCGACAGGAAAATGGGATTTTTATATATTGAACTTCGACAGGAAAATGGGATTTTTATATATTGAACTTCGACAGGAAAATGGGATTTTTATATATTGAACTTCGACAGGAAAATGGGATTTTTATATATTGAACTTCGACAGGAAAATAGGATTTTTATATATTGAACTTCGAAATAAAAATTCGATTTTTATATATTGAATAGCGAAGTAAAAATTCGATTTTTATATATTGAATAACATAGTAAAAATTCGATTTTTACATATGTAGTGGCTACGGGCAACGAAGATGACGAAGATGTGATAGCGATGAAGATTTCTATCAAAGAAGTGCCGAGGAGCTAGGATAGCTATCTGTGAGAATTTCTCACCTTTCAATTTCTTTTCTAATTATATATATATACTAGGATGCAGACGGTGCTTAGTAGCACCCGACACAATCGTCCACAGACCATGGACTTGTTTGTTTGGTTGCATAGATTAGTTGAATTATTTGTTTGAAATGAATTGAATTGTTTGGTGAGATGGAATTGATTTGATTGATGTGTGAATGGCGTGGGCCTTCACTAGACCGGGGATAAGGCTAGGCCTTGTCCCGTTTCTAGTATCGTGCCGTTATGCCGCCGAAATTTTCTAAAATATATTAGAAAAATAAAAATATCATTTTATTGTGTAAATGAATTGAATAGAAATTCATAGGTTGAAATAAAATGTTTTATCGTTAAAATATAAATTTTTAACGTGAAGTGAATAAAATAAAATATTCATTTACAAACCAGACGGTTTGTTTATGTACACTTATTTGAATGACATTGATTGGGACGATAAATTTTACACATCGCCCAACAGCACAAATAAAATATGTGTTTGATTGTTTGAAACCCCACACGGGTGTTGGGATGAAATTTGAAGTTCACTCATCCTGATTGATTAAATATGTCGATCGATAGATTGACAGGCTGTTATAAGCGTTAAATATCTATATTTGATGCTTTTACAGTGTAGTGCACTTTGGTTGATGGTTGATTATTTTCAATGTTATTATATACATGTGTTGTATGAAAATCCATATAATTAACTTTATATGGTAATTGATTGGGCCTCATTCCAATTTGAAAAACAAAGAATATTATAAAATAAAAGTTCATGTGTTGACAGTACTCATCCGTTGAGATTGGTCATGTGTTGAACGAAATATTTTAGTAATAAAATTTACATCTTTATCAATATAAAATAAAAGTTCATGTGTTGACAGTACTCATCCGTTGAGATTGGTCATGTGTTGAACGAAATATTTTAGTAATAAAATTTACATCTTTATCAATATAAAATAAAAGTTCATGTGTTGACAGTACTCATCCATTGAGATTGGTCATGTGTTGAACGAAATATTTTGATAATAACAACTATTTTGAAAAAGAAATATTTGAAATAGAATATTTGAAAATAGAAATTTATGGAGCCATGTTGATTAGATTGACGCCATTTTGACGTGAACGATATTTATATCGATTTTATTCATTTTAAAATGAATATTGAAGAGTGATTTCGAAATCGAATATTTTGAAATGAATTGAATTGAAAACGATTTCGAAATGAATTGAATTGAAAACGATTTCGAAATAAATTGAATTGAAAACGATTTCGAAATGAATTGAATATATAACGATTTCGAAATGAATTGAATATATAACGATTTCGAAATGAATTGAATATATAACGATTTCGAAATGAATTGAATATATAACGATTTCGAAATGAATTGAATATATAACGATTTCGAAATGAATTGAATATATAACGATTTCGAAATGAATTGAATATATAACGATTTCGAAATGAATTAAATATATAACGATTTCGAAATGAATTGAATATATAAACGATTTCGAAATGAATTGAATTGAAAACGATTTCGAAATAAATTGAATTGAAAACGATTTCGAAATGAATTGAATATATAACGATTTCGAAATGAATTGAATATATAACGATTTCGAAATGAATTGAATATATAACGATTTCGAAATGAATTGAATATATAACGATTTCGAAATGAATTGAATATATAACGATTTCGAAATGAATTGAATATATAACGATTTCGAAATGAAATGAATTGAAAACGATTTCGAAATGAATTGAATGGAAAACGATTTCGAAATGAATTGAATTGAAAACGAATTCAAATTGAATTGAAAGCGAATTGAAATGGATTCAAATTGAATTGAAATTGGAATTGAATAGAAATGAATTTTAAAACGAATTTATAAAGAAGAATTCAATTTTGATTTGAATTGAAAAGGAAGTTGAAATTTCTTTTGAAACGAATTCATTATATAATTCGGTTTAAATAGAAATCGACGAAATATATATTATATATATTATATATATAATATAATGGCCTGAATAGAACGCGCTGCGCCGCGGCAGTTCGTGAATTTCGACCATTTATTTCAAACGGGCATTACGGGAGATCCGACCGTCGGATTCTCCTAAAACCGGAACCGTTGGGTTCGTATCGAAAAGAGCTTTCTAATGAATATTAGAAATTTGAAATCTAACGGTTGGATTTGGAGATACGTCCAAATCAAATTCGAAAAAGGTCGCTGTAAGTGCAGTTCGATGGCCATTGATGGAAATCGACTGTACGGGCCTTGATAAAATTATTAAAAATAGTAATAATTTGTGTAAAATCATAAGAAATGATTTAGAAAGAATTGGGATGAAAAACTCCATATTTGAAAAGATAAAAATAGATTTTTATCGAAATGAACTAGTTTTGAACTAGAATTATAATTCTATTTATTTTTAAATAAATAAATTGAATTTGAAAAGGGTTTTGAAAATAACCAGAATATCCAATGATTGCATTGGAGTGGATTTGAATCGAAATTGTCCTCGGAATATTTCGATGTTGGAATTCGTGATTATACAGGTGTTGTTATGGAAATTTGAAAGATATATATTTATATCGTTATTTCCAATACGACATTTGTTAGTCGTAGAATTCGATATTGAATATAAGCCGATATATTTTCTATTCAGAGCCTTGTATTGAATATCGAATGTGATTTGGGTTTGTCGTGAATGGTGTCTTTACTAACACTATTCTTGAACCCAGTTGAGAAAAGATTAAATCTTTTTATTTAGATTTAATGAAGTGTACCAATTAAATAACATTTAATTGGAATTGAATCGATATTGATTTTTGGGTTTATCGTGAACAGTGTTTTAAATAACACTCGTTCTTTAACCCGATGATTAATGAATGTGATTTTGGGTTTATCGTGAACCGTGTTTTTAAATGACACTGATTCTTTAACCCAGTCAAAGATTAAAACTAAGTGGAGTTTTAATGAATCTTTAATTAGATTGAATTGATCGAAAATAGAGTATCACCAGCTTTGCTCCAGGCGATAGTTAAATCTTTAATTAGATTTGAACGTGAAATGGTAATTGAATTTACCGATAACACTGTGGTGTTAGATATGAAGTATTACCAGTTTTACTTCATGGGATGAATAGGTTGGGATTGGGGAATTAAAACAAATGATTACTTCGATAAGTTTCTTAATCCCGACTAGTTGAATCGAAATTCAAAGGATGATAAAAGAATAAATTCAGGAAATTACCTTGGATAAAATTAATGGGAACCTTTCCCTATGAATGTGAAAATTAGAAACTAACTGTCGGTTAGCTAAGCAGAATGGTTTTCTGAATATTGATCTGATGTTGGTTTCGGCCTTCGGGGTTAATGTTTGGGGAATTATTCTCTTGATTAATTTACGGTTAGTGACTGATGAATTGGAATGAGGCGTATGTTGTGTTTGTGTAACACTTATTTAAAATATACGCGAGTTATTCGGAAAGTCCGGGTTTATCCCATTCTGAATAACTGATACGACGATAAGTCGAAGATGAAGACGATGGTCGAAGACCGGAGGTCTTCACGTCGTTTGGGTAATTACTGATGATCTTGATTGGGTTGTACACCCAAGAAGATGGAAACAGTTAGTGATCGTCCAGACGTACTTGGAGATCGATGGATATGCGGGGTACTAGGTGCCTCCGGTTTCGTTCAGACCTGGAACGGACTTGTAAATGGATGGTGTGTCTGACATTGTATTCCTTTATATTGTATTTGTTGATCTCTGCTAAATATATATCTGTTTGGCGGCGGAGAATTTATTCTCTTGCTTAACGCCCTTCTCTGAGACATATGAGCTCAGAGGTTATATATTGGCAGAAATCAGTGGTACGATATGGATTGACAGTGTGGCATACTGAGATGCAGTGATCCAAACTTTTGTTGAAAAGCAAAGGTTGGTGGTTGATGATCAAAGCGCAGCTGATATAGCATGGCTTTGTGTATAGCGTTGATCCGCGAGCCTCACAGCCCGGGATGGTGGTAAACTGATGGTTTGATCAGTATACATTTTTTTTAGTGTAGTGGATTCGGTCGACCGATATTGAGCTTCGTGCTCGGAGGGATAGAGTAAGCGGTGTTTTCTCTTGCTGGGACGTAAGCCGCGGTGATACTTGAGTCCCCAAAAGTGCGGATGTGCATAGCGGTGTTTTCTCTCGCTGAGACGTAAGCCGCGGTGATTTGTACTACGCGAGCGATCTTTCGAATCAGGAGCCACCATGATGGAAATCCAATTTCCGATACGTGTATTTCGGCTTTATTTGTAGAGCCTAGTATGGCGACATAGTGGGATGGGGCACTCATGTCGTCTATGATTTATATTTATGATTGAAGTTGTTTTGACACTATACACTTATTATAGTATCAAATGATTTGTTTTAAACGTATCAAGCATGTTTGGCTGTTATAAGGGAAAACCCTATCCTCGGCTGCGTTGCATTGTGTGATGGGACCTGGGTCTTATAACAGCTTCATTTTTCTTTATTTAGCATTGCGCTGCTGGTTTTATGCACTGGTATTTTTGGGAGGAAACCCATTCTGTGTTATACGGCGTGGTCCCTTGATTTACCTAGCTTTAAAAATAAAGATTAATAACTGTTTTAGTTCTCACACCAGTCACATGACTGACCTGGAGTTTATTGTTTTAACCTAAACTCTGGGTGCCCTTATTTTCGACACGGGCAGCTAGTAGTTTTGGTTTTGCAGATTTATATTCACAGGATCCTGGTTTACAGCTGGAACGATATCCGGAAAGCTTTGTATCCGTATATCTCATTCTAGTTGTGTATTGTATTATTTTCCGCTGCTATGTATTTAAATGTAATTTAAATCTCTGATATTTCTGTGTAATATTGATTTATACTCTGTATATTCTTGTAATCTGATGCATTGTTGTAATATACAATGAAATGTTCTTCTGTATGCGTTCTGCTGTGGTTTGTTCTCGAACTATCCGACGCTTTCCCTTACGGGGAGGTTGCGGGTCTTTACAAATTGTCTAAGATGGATTTACATAATAGTGCCTTCGGGTTGTCTAGTCCCAGGACAACTTGAATGGACGAATGTCTGACAAAGTATATATGGTAGACATCGTAAGTTGATCGTTTCAAACGCATTTACGTTGGTAGAGGAGGAATTTGTTTCTCTAAACTCATACTCGTGGTATTTTTGGGAAAATAAATTTGTGATTTGATGGGTATGACGATGTGACATTCAAAGTAAATGAAGGAGTGATCTGTTAAAAGATACGTTATGAACTCAAGCCTCATCAACTAGGAAATGACAGTAATCGGGCAGGCAGCATGGCTAAGTGGGTCGCGCCCAAGTAGGGTATACTATCACCATCTAGATAATATTCATATTTGTTACTTCTTTTAATTCTGTATCCCCCGGGAACGGTTATGTTGGTATACCAACCGTAAGGTGACAACATATTCGGAACATTCAAACGAAATGAATGGCCGGTCATGTGTGGCCGAGTTACAAGATGTTCTTGTTAAACTCCAGTGTATCGCTTCTAGAGTACACTGATCGGAAGGTGGTTCCATACCTTGTCATAGTTGGGAATTCATTATCCAATAAGAGCCCCCAGTTTTTGATTGTATATTATATATGTAGGCGTGAGATGAAAGCGTTCTACTAGATTGCTATCTATTTGATTTAGACATTATTATAATATCAGAAAATATTGATCTTAAGAAATATTTTGGGTTATCGTAAGGTAAAAACCATTCGTATTTATGTGCGGATCGGTCTTACGATTATCATTTCTTTTGAAAAGGATTTGGAAAAGTTAAAAAAATGATTGGAGTTTACTCACACCAGTCACATGACTGACCTGGAGTTTATTTTGTTTTGTTTTGTTTTCCCTAATTTCCTTGGTGCCTAATTTTTTTCGGGCAGTCATGTAGTCGAGATTTTATGGATATAATTGGAAAGCTAGAACATGAGGCTTCAGGATTATATATCTATTGTTATTTCCGCTGTGTGTAAGTGTTGTACTTTGATAATGATATGTATATTCAAGTACATATTTGTATTTCAAAGTTATGTTATGTTGTATATTTTATTCGTTCCGCTGTGAGGTTCATGTTTACTCTGATGTTGTAGTTCTTCTTCTTCTTCTATTATAATATTCTATCTTATCTATTCTCACCCTCTAACTTATTTCTAATAATGATCTTGTATTTCCGATGTTCGAATAGTCGACATGGTGTTTTATGTCGATTTTCGGAGTCGAAAATCCCTATGTCGTTACAATTGACCTCGAGGAGAGTCTTGCGAAGCCAAGAAAGAAGTCGATAGTCTACATTATAAACGAGTGATCGCTTATGTAACAACATGTATTTCATTATCAAGTATTCGTAAAATAATTTTATTTGATTCATTTGAGATTGTATGACTCTAATATTTTGGGATATAATTCTTAGGAATGCATTACACGTCCATGATTTCCATAAATTTCTACGTGACCATTTTACCCATGAAAATAGTATTTTGGCTATAACTGTTGATATAAGCCGAATTATATGCTCTAACATGTTTTAATGATTTGAGATTGTGATTTCGTATTCCATGTAGTGCTCACGTAAGAAAACTAGATTAGTGGATAGAAATTTATACTAGTTTAAAGTTTTAAAAACCGCTGGTCAAAATTAGGAGAAAATTAGTGAGCTGAAGTAACAAGCTCATTAATCCAATTAGGTTTGGCTATCTATCTATCTAGGACAATGCTAGAACGACCAGTAAAAAAGCTGTGAAATTCACCGCATTTTAAAATGTGCAACAGGAAATGTCCGTAATTCATGGACGAATGAGAATCAGACCGCTCAGATTGCTGCCACATTTTCTAACTTAGGCATTCCCAATTGATTAAGTTTTATCAATCTATCTATTACTTATATTGGAAAGAAAAAACCATATATTTGTATGAATGACACGTGTGTCAACGGTGCGCCAAACGAAGATGGCATCCCCGTCATGTTTTTATCACGCATCCTCAGTTTCACAACCACTTTCTTTTCCAAATTCACTATCCTTTCTTTCCCTAATCGCATTTGCTAACGCTTCTTTTTCCCACAAATCAATTCTGCCTCGACTTCCTTCTGCATCTAACTATTCAGATCCATTACAGAGTTGGTTTCTCCATTCTTACTTTATGATTGGATGTTATGCAAAAATTGCACGAATGCGGAAGCGCAATAAGCAGGATCTAGATTTTCCAATTGAACATCAATCTAATCTAATAGAAATTATTCTATTACATCAAGCAAATAGTAAATAATTATAACAGAGAAACAAAGAGACACAATATTTATACTGGTTTCACTATCCTCCATAACATAGTGTACGTCCAGTCCAAAAGAGAGATTTTATTCCATATGAGAGAATTACAAGAGATTACAAAATAAGTGTTTACATATCCAAACCTCAAATAGGCTTAACAAGAAGAGACACTCCATTTGGGGATCGTTTGCTCCATGCCAGGATAGGTTTACACTAAAATCTACACCTCAATATATAGCCAGTGCAAATCCATGCGAGTCATCAATTACATTACCAACCAACATATGGTAATAATATAATGGAGGAAAATTACCATAGCAACAAATGTGCAAAGGTAGAAAGTAAATCAATCCGTTTCTTTTGCAAAGATGGAAGAAATTACTCCCTTCATTTATTTCTCTACCATCTCATCAAATGCAATCAATGCATTCCCATTATAAAAATATTTACTTTCCATTTTTGGTAAATTTGTTCCAATCAATTTGTGATTTTATATCACCTAAATTTAACACTTCACCTTGATGCAAAATCACATATCTATAATACCCCATCTCAAATCAAATTCTCTTCACATCATAAAACTCTTCAACAGAACTCCACCTTCAATCAAAATCTCACAATGAGATAGAAACCAAAAATGAATATTTGCCTAATGGGTTCCAGCAAAGCTACCCCCATCACACCATGTTAACGAGCTAAGACTACGTCCCCACCCGCCAACAAAATGCTGCAAATATCCAAAATAAAAAAGAAGGTAGACACCAAAGTAATCTCAACACCGCCAAGGCCAAAAATAATTCTCTCAATTGCCAATTCAAATACAGAGCCAAAATATAAATCTCTGTACGCACAAAAATTCTCTCTCCTACCACTTAGTTATTACAAACTTCACCCACCACCTGCAAAAGATGCATATACCACCACGAGCTGTACCACGCATAAACCAATGGCCTAAAAGGGCTTGCAATAACATCGAAACTCGTCTAACACTTGACCTGAGATCCTTACTCGATCATCCCGGATCCCTCGAGCATCATCATCGTGAAGACCCCTGTCTAAACCACAATGATCTCTGTCTCGACACCCATCTATCACTTGACCTGAGCTCCTTTCCTGATCATTGTGGTTCCCTCGAGCATCATCAATATGAAGACCCCTGTCTAAAACATGATCAAAAGTTCCCAAATCCAATGGTCCCTTCAACGTAGTAAACTACATATCACATCAAAGTTCCCAGATTAGAACATTCTTCTCTCTCAAAATAATCTCCTCCACCAAAGTCTTCCTTTTCTTCCAAAATAGTAATAACATAATCACCACTGAATCTACCAACCTTTGTAGAAATAATTGATGCATAATTTAAAACAAATCGTCTCGCTCTGATACCAATCTGTTATGCGAGAATTGCGCGAATGCGGAAGCACAATAAGCAGGATCTAGATTTGCCAACTGAACATCAATCTAATCTATTAAATATTCTATTACATCAAGCAAATAGTAAATAACTATAACAGAGAAACAAAGAGACATAATATTTATACTGGTTCCACTATCCTCCATAAGATAGTGTACATCCAGTCCAAAAGAGAGAGACTTTATTCCAAATGAGAGAATTACAAGAGATTACAAAATAAGAGTTTACATATCCAAACCTCAAATAGGCTTAACTAAAAGAGACACTCCATTTGGGGATCGTTGGCTCCATGCCAGATGGGTTTACACTAAAGTCTACCCCTCAATATATAGCCAGTGCAAATCCATGTGAGTCATCAATTACATTACTGAAACACCCCACCCTCCATTAAGGTCACTCACAAGGGACTGCCTTAACTTTGGTGGAGGTTTGTAAGTAAAAGTCACAGATAAAACACAAGGCAGATATAAACACACACACACAGACACACACACACACACACACACACACACATATATATATATATATATATAAGCAACGGAAAACATCAGACTTTAATTTCATAAAATACTTGTTCATACAACACATTTCCATAATTGTCTCATAACAACTTCCAAAACATTACAACATCATTTATGTCTTGGTTTTTAAATAAAGAAGCATAAAACGTGATTAAAACTGCATAAATCCCCATAGAGTGTGACCAACAGCCATAGCCAAGGTGCAACGACCCGCAAATCCGAGCTATCTGAGTTGACTAAATACAACACACGTCCAACCCAAATAACACAGAAATCCGAACCATTAATAGAAAGAAGTTAGAGGGTGAGGATAGATGAGACAGAAACTTAGAATAGAAGAAGAAGAAGAACATAGACACGACACAGAACCTCACATCGCAGCAGAATAAAATATAATATATAGAATAGCTTCTGAAATACAAAATTTTGACTGTATATACATACATCATTATCAGAGTACACACTTACAATACAACGGAAATAACACTAGATAACTAACGCTGAAGCCTCCTGCTCCAAGCTCCTCCAAATGAATCTGTGAAATCCCGACTACTTGACTGCCCGTACAAATTTGGGCACCCAAGAGTTTAGGGAAAACAAAACAAAATAAACTCTGGGTCAGTCATGGGACTGGTGTGAGTAAACTCCAACCACTTGTTTAACTTCCAAAACCCTTTTCGAAAGAAAAGATAATAGTAAGACCAGCCCACACATAAACATGGACGGTTTTTACCTTACTATAACCCAAAACACTTTGATACGAAAATCCAGTGATATTATAATAATGTCTACATCAAGTAAATAACCAAATAGCAGAACGCTTGCATCTCACGCTCTACATATATAGTATGAAATCAAAAACCGCATGGCGCTTATTGGAGATTGGATTTCTAACATGACAAGGTATGGAACCACCTTCCGCTAGTGTATCTCTAGCGAGGAATACACTGGGTTCAACAAGAACATCTTGTAACCCGGCCCACACATGACCGACCACTCATTTCGCTTGAGTGTATCGAATGTATAACACCAACGGTTGGGATCAGCAACCGTCTCCCGACTGGGACAGCATCGAATAGAATAAGAAATTAAATGAACCTCTAGATAGGTGATTATACATCCTAATGGGTGCGACCCACATAGCCATGCCGCCTGCCTGATTTTTGTCCTTTCCCGGTTGTTGAGGCCTGAGGCTACGAATACTTACTATTCATTGATAGCACAATCACTTTGAATGCCACATTGTCAGATCCGTTAATCACTAGTTGAGTTTGCACGAATATTCTGGATGTTATGCTAAGGGAATAAATCCGTTGCAACCATATATATTTATACAGACCAACCCATTTAATCATTGGAAATACTCTGTCAGACATTCGTCCATTTACGTTCGTTCTGGGATTGAACGAAACCGAAGGCACTATTTCTATAAATAGAAAAGCCCTTGCACTTTACTCCGTCTTCAATATATTCAGCATACTTGGTACGCAACGCTTATGCCGATACGGAGTGGTTCTTCGGATAATGATCCAACCGGTCTCTCCATATTGACAACGATGGCCAAAACTTCGATAGTCTGTGATTTAACTATCGAATAAAAACAAGTGTTCATCCAAACATATCAAACAAATCACTGGGCTCTTTAATTAATATTTCATTAATTAAATCTCTTCTCCATTTCCTTATCAATATTTGTTATCCAAATATTTCAATAACCATATTGGCCCTTTACGCTATTTTTGATTTCGTTTCCTTATCGAATTCTATATATATCGATATATAGATTTCTAATTGTCAAATTTCTTAAAAATATTCTAACTCCTTAAATTCCCGGATAAATTCGCCATAACCTCCCCTGTATCGGGAGCATCGGGAAATTTTAAATAGCTTCCCGGTACCTTCTCATTTCAAAAAGAAAAAGAAAAAGCCAAACGGCTTGCCAATACGGCGCATAAAATCTCATATATGAATTAAAACGTACCTTTTTGTTGGGCACATCATTTATAAACTTCATATACTTTATCCCAAACTTGCTTAACACATATTCACCTGTTTCTATTTTATCCCAACTCAATCTGGTAATTTTAAACGCAATTTGCTTTTTTTTTCCTCTTATTAGGTTCTTTGGCATATTTTCCTTTACATTTGAAAATAGCATATTCAAATATCCTTTCTCTTGCTTATAAATTATTTCAATTCTGTTTCCAACTCAAATTCCATATTCGAATTCGAATATATATATTCACCAGTTCAATTTACTTAACCAAAACCCAAATTCAATTCACTTCTCATTTGACTAAATATACTCCAGATTAGTTGGTTCTATTCAGCAGTTAAAAATCTGATTTTTTTTTTGTTTTCAAAAATCATCTCACTTACTTCACTGGAATTCATATTTACTTTATATCTCCAGTCTGTATTTTTCTAATAGAAATTTGGATTTTTATTTATAAAAATCCCTTTAATTTATTATTATTATTTAAATAAACCGTTGCGGGTTTAAAGTGGTTTTGGCGCTGTTTTTCTGAACATTTGATTTTGACATAACTCAAAATCTATACGACGAAATTCAAATTTTTCTCTTCCATTAGAAAACTATTATCTAGTCGGTCCTGACGTTTCTTGTTTCAAAGAATTCTGACTTCAATTGAGTTCTATATACTCGATTGAAGTTCGAGTCGCCAATTTACGAACTACCGCGCCGTGGCGAGTTCGCTATATATATATATATATATATATATATATATATATATATATATATATATATATATATATACTTTTAACTCCGTTTAAAATAACTTCAACCCCGTTTCCCTTCAAATTGAATTTCCTATATTCAATTTCCATTTGCATTTCTAATTGAATTTCATATGTTCACACTCCGTTTGAAATTTCTATTTGAATTTCTATCTAAATCCCTTTATTCAAATTCCACTTGAATTTCTTTATTCAAATTCTCTTTTAATTTCTACCTGAATTCTATTTAATCCAACTTCCCTTTTAGTTCTATTTTCAACTCCAATTGAATTCCTATATTCAAAGACTACTTCAAATCCTATTTTGAAATGTCATTTCAAATTCTATTTACAAGCTCCATTTAAATTTCTAGATTCACTTTCTAGTTGAATTTCTCTTTATTCAAATTCTAATTTGAATTCTCTTTGAATTCAAGCCCCACATTTAAACTCGCTTTGAATTCTAATTCCATATTTAAATTCATTTTTAACACCATTTGAATTCTAATATTCAAATTCATTTTGGATTCTATTTGAATCCTATATTTAAACTCCATTTGCATTTCTATGTTCAAATCTATTTCCAACTCCATTTGAATTAAAATATTCCAATTTTCTTGAATTCCAATACCTTATTTTATTCCTTTGAATTAAATTCCACTTTAAATTCTATAATCAAATCCTTTTGAATGGTTATATTTGAAAATCATATTTGAATTTAAATATTTAAACTCCATTTAAATTTCTATTTGAAATCTTGTATTTAAATCCTCTTTATTTAAAACCCATTATTTAAATCCCATTTGAATTTCTCCATTCAAATCCATTTGAATTCCCTTGAATTCAAATTCCATTTCAAAACCATTTGGATTTCCTATTTTGAAATCCTATTTGAAATTCTATGAAAAATCCTATTTTCAAAGTTTATTTCAAATTCTATTTTGAAATTCTACATTCAAATCTCTATTTGAATTTCTTTATTCAAATTTTACATCAAAGCCTCTATTTGAATTTTCTTTATTTGGATTCCTTTGAATTCAAATTTTATTCTAATTCCTTTGAATTCAAATATTCAAATTTCATTCTAATTTCGTCTATTCAAATTCTATTTGAACTTCTATTTGAATTTCTAATATTCAATCTCTTTTTTCTTTTATTTAAATTTCAAATATTTAAACTTCTTTTAAAATTCAAATGTTATACTCAAATTTCATTTGAGTTATATATTTAAAAATTTCATTTCACATCCTATTTTGAAATTTCATTTCAAATCCCAATTTCACGCTTGTATTTCTATTTCTGAATTATCAAATGATAATTCTTTTCACTTCATTTATAACTTCGTTATAAAAGAACTATTTATAAACTTCGTTTAAAAAGAAACTACTTGTTTTATTTTTCGAAAACAAGTTTATATTTTTATTTCCATTTAAAATTCAAATTCTATTTAAAAATAGAATTTTTTTCCTTTTTAAATCTCAAATATCCTTACATGATATTTTTAATAAATTAACACTTGGCCCAGTGATATTTAAAAGAAATCAAATCACCCAATTTTCAATCATTTGATTTTTAACACATCATATATGAAAATTATATATGTAATCAACAAACAACAAACAAACAGATAATATATTTTTGAGGAATCCAGTTGGATCCCTCCAACCTGTTTTCCTGCATCCACAGATGTTAGCACATAAATAATACCAATTCTGCTTCGTGGCAGAATATCGCGGTATAGAAGGTCATCCACTAATCATAGCGTGGGGCGTATAGGGTAATCATCCGCTATGAAACTGCGGGCATCCGCTAATGAGACTGCGGGAATCCAACCAATCAATCAACCCAATATATATATATAGCCTAAATAACTAATATATATAAAGCAAGCAGAAAAATCCAAACGAGCAACAATAATTATTTTTAACGAAATAAAAATAATTATAAATAAAAGGTGAGTGAGATTTACTCACCTCGATTTCTATTTTCTGAATATCCTGTTTAATTCCATATCATTGCGTTATAAATCTACTCGAATCGTCCTGAATGGATTTATTTGTTCCTTCATTGTCTTGCCAACTCGACCACTATGAAGCATATTTTCGCAAATCATCAATCATTCTACTAAAACAGTCCCAAATTTCTGTATATCCTCCTTTGGCATTTCATCGAGCGACTCACTGACAACCTACAATTCCTTTGTTACCCCTTACACCATCTGCCCCATCACTGTAATGTTTAAACCCACCAGCGCATCACCAACCGAACTCACCACTGCAAAGCCTCAAACCCCTCAGCTCCTCAAAAATCCATTCACCATTCAACAGACCAATTTGCAAAACAAACAGCAACTTCAAACTTTCCAACGGCCTTCCCTTCACCATCTTCGAACAGTCCTCGGCTCACGAAGACTGTCGAACTCATACTTCCATCAACTTCCTTCAGTAACCCCACTGTCGCAACCTTCCAGGATCGCACCCCCTTTACGCTCCAAATCCCACGCCTGAATCCATTCGAGTAGAACCCCTCCTAATCGTGAGCTCCTCCTTGAATGGACTGCTACTTTGAAACCCCCAAAAGCCATAAACCTAGCATGCCTCAGCGAAGTTGAACATCGAGTCTTGGCATCGCACTTAAAACAGACAGTAGGAGAGTGAACGCTAGCTCCATACGAGCTTCAACAAATCGATTTTGTGAAGTTCCGAATTGTGCTTTGATTATTATTTTAATATACAGTGGAAAATTGATTTTGACTGGGAGGAAAAGAATCGAAGTATAAAAACATGAGAGGGTTTTCGGATTTAAGAATGAAAGCAACGGGGACAATGTATTTATACAGAAGTGAAAGAGAGACAGAAGTACGAGGCCATTAAGATTATGTCTGCTTGGTAGTGAAGCTTGGAGACAAAGCTGTTGGCTTGAGGAAGCTATAGTCCTGCGAAACGAAATGCTTAGGGTGGCTGTGGTACTTTGGTTGGCTTGATATCCAACACTTAGCTGGCCTAAATTTTTATTTTTATTTAATCAAAATATTTTAGGGTCCGTAATTCGCAACCCCGAACCCATATTTTAACTTAACGACCGACACTTCCAAGTTGATACGATACTCTGAACTTAACAGAACGTATTCTCATATTTAATTGATAGTATATAATAGATAACAGTTTAAATTGATCATTTATATTAAATTCAATAAAATCCATTTATAATTCTAATAAATTTAAATATTAACTGGCTAAAAATCCGGGATGTTACATTCCTTCCCCCTTAAAAGAATTTCGTCCCCGAAATTACTAAGGCAGAAGAAATGTTACAGACCCGTTAATTTTTCAAAAGCCCACTTTGTTATAACTCAGTATCCCATACTCTACAACTCAAGTCTGATATAGCTTGAAGTTTCCATGGGAAAATTCAATTTCAGTTCATTTAACTGGTTTCCATCATTTCGATTTATTTAACTTGCTTAAGTTAAATTTTGATCCCAGAATTCAAATTCCCGGGATTTTATTTTCAAATTCTTTTGAAATCCCATAAATATATACATATATTTATTTTCATTTCAAATTCAAAACATTTGAATATTCAAACCAATTTGTTTTCTTTCAAAACAAATTCCCATTAAAACTTTTCTATGGTAGCAATTCATCACCTAGAACTCGAAAATGAATACTGATGATGTTGCAATCATCATCAGAATTATTTCCCAGCCACTGAAGTGAGTTCAGTGCTTTATTATTTCAAAATCCATGATTTCTTTCAAATCCTTTAAAACAAAGCTATATTGTTCTAATATATTTCCAAAAATATCTCAAACTTCCCAGGATTTTAAATTTCAAATTCTGGTTTGAATCTGATTCAATTACATCTCATTTGTATACACAAATTTTATTTGGTTATCCATAACCATTTAAATTCTTATAATCACATTTGATGATAATAATAACAACCAACTCATCCATATATAAATAATTCTAGAAAATTATTTATCTTTTATATCAAAATATCCTTTTGGGTAAAATTATTTCATTTACCCACTTCAAAACAATATTATGTCAATTCCTCTATTCAAGTGTTTATAAACTCTTATCGACGTCGTGGCGTCCCACGATTTGACCAGAATTCATAAACTACTCAACAGACAAGCCAACACAATATAAAACAACTTTTATATCAATTTACAAATACGCTCTCTCATATATATATATATACTCAACTCATTTTAGGGTACTACTGACCCTATCTCTAATGAGTAAATCCCCACCAAAGCCTAGGTGTTCGCTAAACCTAAGCTCTGATACCACCTGCAACGACCCGCAAATCCGAGCTATCTGAGTTGACTAAATACAACACACGTCCAACCCAAATAACACAGAAATCCGAACCATTAATAGAAAGAAGTTAGAGGGTGAGGATAGATGAGATAGAAACTTAGAATAGAAGAAGAAGAAGAACATAGACACGACACAGAACCTCACATCGCAGCAGAATAAAATATAATATATAGAATAGCTTCTGAAATACAAAATTTTGACTGTATATACATACATCATTATCAGAGTACACACTTACAATACAGCGGAAATAACACTAGATAACTAACGCTGAAGCCTCCTGCTCCAAGCTCCTCCAGATGAATCTGTGAAATCCCGACTACTTGACTGCCCGTACAAATTTGGGCACCCAAGAGTTTAGGGAAAACAAAACAAAATAAACTCTGAGTCAGTCATGGGACTGGTGTGAGTAAACTCCAACCACTTGTTTAACTTCCAAAACCCTTTTCGAAAGAAAAGATAATAGTAAGACCAGCCCACACATAAACATGGACGGTTTTTACCTTACTATAACCCAAAACACTTTGATACGAAAATCCAGTGATATTATAATAATGTCTACATCAAGCAAATAACCAAATAGCAGAACGCTTGCATCTCACGCTCTACATATATAGTATGAAATCAAAAACCGCATGGCGCTTATTGGAGATTGGATTTCTAACATGACAAGGTATGGAACCACCTTCCGCTAGTGTATCTCTAGCGAGGAGTACACTGGGTTCAACAAGAACATCTTGTAACCCGGCCCACACATGACCGACCACTCATTTCGCTTGAGTGTATCGAATGTATATCACCAACGGTTGGGATCAGCAACCGTCTCCCGACTGGGACAACATCGAATAGAATAAGAAATTAAATGAACCTCTAGATAGGTGATTATACATCCTAATGGGTGCGACCCACATAGCCATGCTGCCTGCCCGATTTTTGTCCTTTCCCGGTTGTTGAGGCCTGAGGCTACGAATACTTACTATTCATTGATAGCACAATCACTTTGAATGCCACATTGTCAGATCCGTTAATCACTAGTTGAGTTTGCACGAATATTCTGGATGTTATGCTAAGGGAATAAATCCGTTGCAACCATATATATTTATACAGACCAACCCATTTAATCATTGGAAATACTCTGTCAGACATTCGTCCATTTACGTTCGTTCTGGGATTGAACGAAACCGAAGGCACTATTTCTATAAATAGAAAAGCCCTTGCACTTTACTCCGTCTTCAATATATTCAGCATACTTGGTACGCAACGCTTATGCCGATACGGATTGGTTCTTCGGATAATGATCCAACCGGTCTCTCCATATTGACAACGATGGCCAAAACTTCGATAGTCTGTGATTTAACTATCGAATAAAAACAAGTGTTCATCCAAACATATCAAACAAATCACTGGGCTCTTTAATTAATATTTCATTAATTAAATCTCTTCTCCATTTCCTTATCAATATTTGTTATCAATAACCATATTGGCCCTTTACGCTATTTTTGATTTCGTTTCCTTATCGAATTCTATATATATCGATATATAGATTTCTAATTGTCAAATTTCTTAAAAATATTCTAACTCCTTAAATTCCCGGAAAAATTCGCCATAACCTCCCCTGTATCGGGAGCATCGGGAAATTTTAAATAGCTTCCCGGTACCTTCTCATTTCAAAAAGAAAAAGAAAAAGCCAAACGGCTTGCCAAACGGCTTGCCAAACGGCTTGCCAATACGGCGCATAAAATCTCATATATGAATTAAAACGTACCTTTTTGTTGGGCACAGCATTTATAAACTTCATATACTTTATCCCAAACCTGCTTAACACATATTCACCTGTTTCTATTTTATCCCAACTCAATCTGGTAATTTTAAACGCAATTTGCTTTTTTTTTCCTCTTATTAGGTTCTTTGGCATATTTTCCTTTACATTTGAAAATAGCATATTCAAATATCCATTCTCTTGCTTATAAATTATTTCAATTCTGTTTCCAACTCAAATTCCATATTCGAATTCGAATATATATATTCACCAGTTCAATTTACTTAACCAAAACCCAAATTCAATTCACTTCTCATTTGACTAAATATACTCCAGATTAGTTGGTTCTATTCAGCAGTTAAAAATCTGATTTTTTTTGTTTTCAAAAATCATCTCACTTACTTCACTGGAATTCATATTTACTTTATATCTCCAGTCTGTATTTTTCTAATAGAAATTTGGATTTTTATTTATAAAAATCCCTTTTATTTATTATTATTATTTAAATAAACCGTTGCGGGTTTAAAGTGGTTTTGGCGCTGTTTTTCTGAACATTTGATTTTGACATAACTCAAAATCTATACGACGAAATTCAGATTTTTCTCTTCCATTAGAAAACTATTATCTAGTCGGTCCTGACGTTTCTTGTTTCAAAGAATTCTGACTTCAATTGAGTTCTATATACTCGATTGAAGTTCGAGTCGCCAATTTACGAACTACCGCGCCGTGGCGAGTTCGCTATATATATATATATATATATATATATATATATATATATATACTTTTAACTCCGTTTAAAATAACTTCAACCCCGTTTCCCTTCAAATTGACTTTCCTATATTCAATTTCCATTTGCATTTCTAATTGAATTTCATATGTTCACACTCCGTTTGAAATTTCTATTTGAATTTCTATCTAAATCCCTTTATTCAAGTTCCACTTGAATTTCTTTATTCAAATTCTCTTTTAATTTCTACCTGAATTCTATTTAATCCAACTTCCCTTTTAGTTCTATTTTCAACTCCAATTGAATTCCTATATTCAAAGACTACTTCAAATCCTATTTTGAAATGTCATTTCAAATTCTATTTACAAGCTCCATTTAAATTTCTAGATTCACTTTCTAGTTGAATTTCTCTTTATTCAAATTCTAATTTGAATTCTCTTTGAATTCAAGCCCCACATTTAAACTCGCTTTGAATTCTAATTCCATATTTAAATTCATTTTTAACACCATTTGAATTCTAATATTCAAATTCATTTTGGATTCTATTTGAATCCTATATTTAAACTCCATTTGCATTTCTATGTTCAAATCTATTTCCAACTCCATTTGAATTAAAATATTCCAATTTTCTTGAATTCCAATACCTTATTTTATTCCTTTGAATTAAATTCCACTTTAAATTCTATAATCAAATCCTTTTGAATGGTTATATTTGAAAATCATATTTGAATTTAAATATTTAAACTCCATTTAAATTTCTATTTGAAATCTTGTATTTAAATCCTCTTTATTTAAAACCCATTATTTAAATCCCATTTGAATTTCTCCATTCAAATCCATTTGAATTCCCTTGAATTCAAATTCCATTTCAAAACCATTTGGATTTCCTATTTTGAAATCCTATTTGAAATTCTATGAAAAATCCTATTTTCAAAGTTTATTTCAAATTCTATTTTGAAATTCTACATTCAAATCTCTATTTGAATTTCTTTATTCAAATTTTACATCAAAGCCTCTATTTGAATTTTCTTTATTTGGATTCCTTTGAATTCAAATTTTATTCTAATTCCTTTGAATTCAAATATTCAAATTTCATTCTAATTTCGTCTATTCAAATTCTATTTGAATTTCTATTTGAATTTCTAATATTCAATCTCTTTTTTCTTTTATTTAAATTTCAAATATTTAAACTTCTTTTAAAATTCAAATGTTATACTCAAATTTCATTTGAGTTATATATTTAAAAATTTCATTTCACATCCTATTTTGAAATTTCATTTCAAATCCCAATTTCACGCTTGTATTTCTATTTCTGAATTATCAAATGATTATTCTTTTCACTTCATTTATAACTTCGTTATAAAAGAACTATTTATAAACTTCGTTTAAAAAGAAACTACTTGTTTTATTTTTCGAAAACAAGTTTATATTTTTATTTCCATTTAAAATTCAAATTCTATTTAAAAATAGAATTTTTTTCCTTTTTAAATCTCAAATATCCTTACATGATATTTTTAATAAATTAACACTTGGCCCAGTGATATTTAAAAGAAATCAAATCACCCAATTTTCAATCATTTGATTTTTAACACATCATATATGAAAATTATATATGTAATCAACAAACAACAAACAAACAGATAATATATTTTTGAGGAATCCAGTTGGATCCCTCCAACCTGTTTTCCTGCATCCACAGATGTTAGCACATAAATAATACCAATTCTGCTTCATGGTAGAATATCGCGGTATAGAAGGTCATCCACTAATCATAGCGTGGGGCGTATAGGGTAATCATCCGCTATGAAACTGCGGGCATCCGCTAATGAGACTGCGGGAATCCAACCAATCAATCAACCCAATATATATATATATAGCCTAAATAACTAATATATATAAAGCAAGCAGAAAAATCCAAACGAGCAACAATAATTATTTTTAACGAAATAAAAATAATTATAAATAAAAGGTGAGTGAGATTTACTCACCTCGATTTCTATTTTCTGAATATCCTGTTTAATTCCATATCATTGCGTTATAAATCTACTCGAATCGTCCTGAATGGATTTATTTGTTCCTTTATTGTCTTGCCAACTCGACCACTATGAAGCATATCTTCGCAAATCATCAATCATTCTACTAAAACAGTCCCAAATTTCTGTATATCCTCCTTTGGTATTTCATCGAGCGACTCACTGACAACCTACAATTCCTTTGTTACCCCTTACACCATCTGCCCCATCACTGTAATGTTTAAACCCACCAGCGCATCACCAACCGAACTCACCACTGCAAAGCCTCAAACCCCTCAGCTCCTCAAAAATCCATTCACCATTCAACAGACCAATTTGCAAAACAAACAGCAGCTTCAAACTTTCCAACGGCCTTCCCTTCACCATCTTCGAACAGTCCTCGGCTCACGAAGACTGTCGAACTCATACTTCCATCAACTTCCTTCAGTAACCCCACTGTCGCAACCTTCCAGGATCGCACCCCCTTTACGCTCCAAATCCCACGCCTGAATCCATTCGAGTAGAACCCCTCCTAATCGTGAGCTCCTCCTTGAATGGACTGCTACTTTGAAACCCCCAAAAGCCATAAACCTAGCATGCCTCAGCGAAGTTGAACATCGAGTCTTGGCATCGCACTTAAAACAGACAGTAGGAGAGTGAACGCTAGCTCCATACGAGCTTCAACAAATCGATTTTGTGAAGTTCCGAATTGTGCTTTGATTATTATTTTAATATACAGTGGAAAATTGATTTTGACTGGGAGGAAAAGAATCGAAGTATAAAAACATGAGAGGGTTTTCGGATTTAAGAATGAAAGCAACGGGGACAATGTATTTATACAGAAGTGAAAGAGAGACAGAAGTACGAGGCCGTTAAGATTATGTCTGCTTGGTAGTGAAGCTTGGAGACAAAGCTGTTGGCTTGAGGAAGCTATAGTCCTGCGAAACGAAACGCTTAGGGTGGCTGTGGTACTTTGGTTGGCTTGATATCCAACACTTAGCTGGCCTAAATTTTTATTTTTATTTAATCAAAATATTTTAGGGTCCGTAATTCGCAACCCCGAACCCATATTTTAACTTAACGACCGACACTTCCAAGTTGATACGATACTCTGAACTTAACAGAACGTATTCTCATATTTAATTGATAGTATATAATAGATAACAGTTTAAATTGATCATTTATATTAAATTCAATAAAATCCATTTATAATTCTAATAAATTTAAATATTAACTGGCTAAAAATCCGGGATGTTACACAAGGAAAGAGACTCCAAACCGTACATCAACTATCTTGAAGCTTTTAAAGAATCTGACTAAGCTGAGTTGTTTCCTCCCTGTGGACCTGGGGGGGGGGGGGGACGGAAGAAAAGAGGACGAAAGAAAATAGGGTCAGACATAAAGCCTGGTAAGTCTAGTGACTCTTTAGTATGAGAATGAGAATAAAGGCATGATAGGTATAAACTGGAAACAGGAAAGTATCATAAACTAAGATAAAGTAGTTTTGAAACGAATATACTATCGCACCCCACACTATATCTCTGCACCAACATGCATTAATTCTAAACTGGCACCCCATGTTGAGGGTGAAGTGATCCCCTTATTTTAAAGATCGGCTCCTACTTGCATAATTACATGTGTCTTACGGCCCCCAAATATTGTAGATACCTATGCTGGCCCCACCATGGGGTGTATCAAGTCTCATGGTGGCGACCCGACACAATACTAGAATGCATAGGTTATACTACTGGTGCCCCCAGTGCCCTATTTGTCTGCTCCGAAGTGTGTGCACGTCCGCACCCCATTAGAACCCACACGGTTGCACCCACCGCTGTCGCTTTTGACCGCTTACAATCATCCCAGTAATCGTGCCCCACCCTGCCTAGTTTCAGGGTACCATGAAACCTAATTGGATTACTGCTGAAACGGGTCCCCGTTACTAGGGTTTTCTAGTCAAACATGCTAAGTGGTTAAATTTCTGTATTTACCTAACCCCACCCATCAATTTCATTAACATGTTGAATTGGTTAAGTGTTATAGTTAACTTAACCCTACCATCCTGACTCGTCTGTCCTTAGCCTTTTAAAGCATCGACCACTCACATTAGACATATATTGTTACAGTTACTGGATGTGCCAGTCGGTTCCGGACAGATTTACACTGTAAATCAGTCTAACCTCGGGTCCTTAATTGGGCTCAATGCTTAACCACCCACATTGGATAGGTATTGTTGTGACTACTGGACAGCCGGGCGTGTCCGGGAAGATTTACATCACAACTCAATCCAACCTCGTGTTAAGCATATTCGTATTTTCTAAATTTACATATTTGTCTTTATTACTGAATATATGTAAATTTGTCAACAATTAAATGTTATGGCCCACATTCCAAGTCTAACATTTTTTTATAAGAATTTATACCGTTTAAATGCCACCAATTTTGGCATGTGACAAACATGCCAATTTCATATATTTTTATGTCAAGTTTTACCAATATACCCAACGTTACCCCGTTTAAACATTAGGCTAACAATCTTAGCCTAATTTTCGTTCGCATAGTCTTAACATATAATATTAGGCTAAAAACTTAGCCTAATTTAGCGCACACAAATAAGCATAAGGGAATTCATAAACATAACATAGGTGTAAACTTGGCATTTTTGGCATAGTTAATATGAACATCATAGGTGTGAACTTGCAAAATAGCCAACATGAATGTCATAGATGTGAACTTGCAAAATAGTCAATATACATATATGTGAATTTGCAACATAGCCTAAATCAATTTACATATATTGTGAATTTGAATTGAAATAAGGGTCTAACCAAATAGGTGTCACATGAATTAGCATATGATTTAGACAACATAAATCTAAACTTGTTTTTGGATCTAGGCATAACATTGAACATCACTAGCACATGACAAGAATATGACATTTTCATAAATATGTATAACTTTATGACAAGGGTGTGAACTAGATCCAATCGCATATCTAATTACAACATGAAACATGTACTAAAGTGGATCTTGACATGGATCCAATTAGGAACTTGCAACTTTTGTATAAACATTATATGAACATAACCATTTAGGCATAAAGGTTCTTGCATAAAGTATATACATGGGGTTCTAATCACATAAACATGAACTATACAACTTGCTTGTGATGTTGTTGTCATTCTAAAAGTACAATAGGATCAACATCAATCTTAATTATACCACAAACATCCCAATTTCATCCGCCACACAATCATTTCAATACATAGATATGAATTAACATCGTCGTTACATAATAGCACAATTCCACTTCCAATTTACATCGAATCAAGTCTTAGTTTTATTCTCATCGGAAAAATCACTATACTTACAAAGAACGACGAACTTGGATTCTGGATTCTGAATTTGATATGCTTTCCTTTGGGTAGACTAACGTTGTTTTGATTCGCGTTTTACTTTAGTATTGGCTTGTCTCTAAGCTTTCTAACTGACGACCACTCCTAGTTTCTTTCCAGAAGCATGACGGCTTTAGTATTATATTATTGTTGTGAATTTAGGGTTAGACTTGAGTTGTATTTATAAAATTTTAATCCGATTAGAGCCGTCGATGAAGCTAGAGTTAATCCAGACCATCCATCTCATGAGAAGCCAATCAGAAAGTGACATGTAAGCCCTAGTGACTCAACCAAGCCTCAGAAATCGACCAGAACCTGACCAGGCCAGCCGGGGCCTAACCAACAGGTCTTTCTGGCCTGGGCGCACCTGGCAAGTGCGCCAGTGCTAAAATTGTACTGGCGCGCTTCCCAAGTGTGCCAGTGCAATTTTGTTCTGGCACACTTCCCAAGTACGCCAGTGCATTCTGACCCGTTTCTGATTTTTCTGCCAACTTCGTTCGTCCATATCTTCTTCATACGGTATCCGTTTTATGCAAACTTGGTCTCTATCTCAAGCAGAATTTTGAGACGAACGCAATGGCGTAACTCATTTCCCTTGATTTCATCATTTAGAATTAATTATAATTTGTTAAGTTACAGTTGACAGAAAATTCGGGGTGTTACATTCTCCCCTCCTTAAAGGATTTCATCCCCGAAATCTTCAAGTCTAGGAGAACGTAAGTCCTAACATACAATCGTCCATCTACTCAACCAACAAACACATGCGTTCATTGTCCTTAAAAGACTTTTAATGCTTTATGATTATATGCACAATGTGTGTATATGTCTTTAACTAATGCAAAATTAGGCGGTCTACTGATCCAATTGACCTCCTGAATGCAAATCATGTAAGTGTCATGAATCCATTATGCATGCAAATTTGTCCTTACTCATAATTCTACATGAGTGCGCAACCATCAGTACAAATGCGACATCCATATGAAAACATATAAAGTTTCAACCACATACAAATATGAATACATATATGCATATGCAGTATGAAGTGACTGAGCCGATCTAAAACCTAGGTTGTGTGTGTATATGCATCCACGAGCAACCACTAACAACCACTTGCAGCCATCAACCATAACATGTTTCAAATACATGTTTACATCCAAAGGAGTTTCTACCTAAGAAAAAGGATAATATCGAGGAGATATACCTAAAAAGATAGATACAAGCACAACTTAAGGAAAAAGAGAGGTCAAAGATGCACCCTCAAAAAGAAAAGGGTAGGCCGCGCGTATTCTATCCTCAGTTTCCCAAGTCGCGTCTTCCTCGGCGTCGCTCCACTAAACCTTAACGAGCTTCACTTCGCGGTTGCGTAGCTTTTTGGTTTCAGTTCCTACGATTCGAGTTGGAACTCTCCTCACAGTTACTTCGCATTGCACTTCGGCTTCTTCTAGAATGCTTGGCTCCACCATTTCCGCTGATTCATGTAGACATTTCCGAAGATGAGAAACGTGAAAGTCATTGTGAATTCCAGCCAACCTTTCAGGCAGCTCTACTCTATAAGCCATTTTTCCAACCATCTCAATGATAGGGAACGGTCCTACAAATCTTGGTGCTATCTTTCCTGCGGATCCAAAGCGAACGACGTTCTTTAAAGGGGATACCTTAAGGAAAACCATGTCCCCAACCTCAAACTCAAGGTCGGTCCTTCCTTTTGTCGGCATAGGATTTCTGTCTGTCTTGGGCAGTCTTCATTCTTCTTCGTATCAAGTCCACTTTTTCTGAAGTCTCTCTAATCATGTCTGGCCCAAGTATAATCTTGTCAGTGGACTCCCACCAACAAGTTGGTGATCGGCAAGGTCTTCCATACAAAGCTTCGAAGGGCGCCATACCGATGGTGGCTTGGTAGCTGTTGTTATAGGCGAATTCCACTAAAGGAAGGTGATCCTCCCAAGTCCCTCTGAAGCCAAGAACGCACAGTCTTAGAAGATCTTTTAGTACTCTATTCACCCTTTCTGTTTGACCATCAGTTTGGGGGGTGATAGGCCGTGCTCAAGCATAACTGTGTGCCGACAGCTTCTTGCAGACTCCACCAAAATTCGCTCGTGAAGATGGGGTCTCTGTCACTCACTATGCTAGAGGTTATTCCATGGAGTCGAACTATTTCCTTGAGATAAAGAGAAGCTAGAGACGAAGCAGTCCTTCTACTCTTGATAGGTATAAAGTGGGCGCTTTTAGTAAGCTTGTCCACTATCACCCAAATGCTAGTATTGCCTCTTCTTGACCTAGGCAACCCGTCAATGAAGTCCATTGAAATGCTATCCCACTTCCATTGCGGGACTTCTAGAGGATGAAGCAGTCCTCCAGGTTTCTTTTGTTCCGCCTTGACCTGTTGGCATGTCACGCACTTAGAAACGAAATCTGCCATGTCCTTCTTCATGCTGCTCCAATAGAAAATTCTCTTTACATCCTTGTACATCTTGTCTCCTCCTGGGTGTATTGTCATCTTGGAATGATGTGCCTCCTCGAGAACCTTCTTCACAAAATCCCTAGCTTGTGGGACGCATAGCCTTCCATCTCGCCTTAGCCAACCCTTATCATCGATGGAATATCTATTGAGGTGACTGGAAGTTTCACCCCTAATTAGTTTATCAGTCACATCCACAAGCTGCGGGTCTTCACGTTGTGCGGCCCCTATCGAGTCTAAAAGAGTGGGCCATACTTCTAGGGATGCCAATAAACCAGGTATAAAATCTGAGGAGGGCCTAAAGTCAAAACCGGCCATATACTCCAAGCTTTGCCTTTCTACAAAGAGGGGGCTTAGGGTCAGTTTCTTTCTGCTCAACGCGTCTGCTACTACGTTGCCTTTGCCAAGAGTATAGGAAATTTCAAAGTAATACGAGGCAAGGAACTCCATCCACCTTTGCTGCCTCAAGTTAAGATCTTTCTGTGAGAAAAGATACTTCAACGATTTATGGTCAGTATATAATTCGAACTTCTCACCTAGGAGATAATGGCGCCAAGACTTAAGCGCAAAGACGATGGCGGCCAACTCAAGAAAGTGGGTTGGGTAGTTCTTTTCATGCACCTTCAATTGTCTTCCACCATAAGCTACTACCCTCGCTTCTTGCATCAGAACAGCGCCTAGCCCCGTACCATAAGCATCCGTATATACTGTGAACATTTTGCTTCCATCCGGCAAATTCAGAACTGGGGCTGTTGTGAAAGCCCTTTTTAATCGTTGGAAAGCAAACTAGCAATCCAAATCCCAAGTGAATGCCAGATTCTTCTTTGTTAGCCTTGTGAGTGGAGCTGAGATTTTCGCGAAATCCCTAATGAACTTTCGGTAAAAATCGGCTAGCCCAAGAAAGCTTCGGACTTCAGTTGCATTTCTTGGTGTCCTCCAATCTTGCACTGCCACCACTTTCGTGGGGTCCACAGCTAACCACTCTTTGGACACTATATGTCCAAGAAATCTTACTTCTTCTCTCCAAAAGTGGCACTTGGAGAATTTGGCTTTTAGCTGATGTGCACGGAGAGTATCCATGATCTCTTTCAGATGCTGAGCATGTTCTTCCTCATTCTTTGAGAAGATCAAAATATCGTCTACGAAGACCACCACGAACTTATTGAGGAATTCTCTGAACACCCTGCTCATTAGGTCTACAAAATAAGCGGGTGCGTTTGTCAAACCGAAAGGCAAAACAAGCCACTCGAAGAAACCGTCTGGGGTTCTGAATGTCGTTTTATCAATGCTATCTTCAGCTACCCTTAGCTGATGGAACCCAGTAGCTAGATCAAGTTGGGAGAAGACCGACGCACCTACAAGCTGATCAAACAAATCGTTTATTCGGGGAAGCGGGTGTCTATTCTTTTTAGTCAGCTTGTTTAGCTCCCTATAGTCCACACAAAGACATAGTGAACCATCTGCTTTGGTGGCGAACACCACTGGAGCACCCCATTCTGAGATACTCCTTCTTATAAACCCCTTCTCGAGAAGCTCCTTAACTTGCTTACTGAGCTCCTTTCTCTCCTTTGGAGCCATGTGTCTAACAGGCAGAGCTACGGGCTTTGCATTATCAACAAGATATATGCGGAAGCCTATTTCCCGCTTCGGAGGTAAGCCTTTCACCTCTTCAAAGACATCCGGATATTCCCAGACTACCCTAACTGACTGCAAATTCTCAACAGAAGCGTCAAGAGACTCTAAATAACTAAGCATAACAGCATTCAGGGGATTACAAGAAATTTCTAGAGTGTTACCGAGCCGAGTCAAGTGCCTAACCACTCTTTTCTCATAATCAAGAATGGCACCACTACTGGATAACCAGTCCATGCCTAAGATCAGTCCATATCCTGGGAAGCCCAAAACAAAGGCACTACATCTAAATTCAACACTTAGAATAGAGATTTTCAAATCCAAGCAAACCATCGAAAAATAAACCGAGCCCCCAATTGGATTTGAAACAACCAAGGGATCTTCTACCATATTAGTGTCTAGGTGCAGAGATTCTACTAAAGCAGATGAAATAAAGGAGTGTGATGCACCAGAATCAAAGAGAGTGCGAACTGGATGATCATACAGATAAAATAAGCTTCCTACAGAAATATTTCTACCTTGTTATCAAGATAGGATTGAGAAGATAAGCAAGATAAAATAAAGCATCTAGGAGAAAAAGTTAAAGAGGTACCCCCAGAAGGTCCTGCATGCGGGCCTTGCCCTTGCTTCTTAGGGCAGTTCTTGCTGATATGTCCAATATCACCACACTGAAAGCATGCCCCCATCTTCATCTTCTTCTTTCTATAATCCTGGACTATATGCCCGACAATGTCACAGAAATAACATTTCCTTTTCTCACATGTCTTGTTATTATTGTTATAGTCCTTTCCTCCTTGACTATTATCCGCCTTCTTGTTCCTGCGATTCTTCCACGTGTTGTTTCACGCAAAGGAGGAGGAGGAGTAAAAGCGTCTGTAGCCGGGGAGTAAGGTCCCCAGACATGCTGAAACGAAAAGATTCAAGACAAAAGGATAGGGAGAGATAGTGTGTATGGGTTTTGGGGAATTATGCCTTTTTAAAAACAACACTTTTTCTTGAAAAAGATGCTTCTTTAAACTTCCTTTTGAAAATAGTTTCAAATTTTTTTATCTAGTCAGGTAAATATATGCTCTGATACCAAGTGAAACACCCCACCCTCCATTAAGGTCACTCACAAGGAACTGCCTTAACTTTGGTGGAGGTTTGTAAGTAAAAGTCACAGATAAAACACAAGACAGATATAACACATATATATATATATAAGCAGCGGAAAACATCAGACTTTTATTTCATAAAATACTTGTTTATACAACACATTTCCATAATTGTCTCATAACAACTTCCAAAACATTACAACACCATTTCTGCCTTGGTTTTTAAATAAAGAAGCATAAACGTGATTAAAACTGCATAAATCCCCATAGAGTGTGACCAGCAGCCATAGCCAAGGAAAGAGACTCCAAACCGTACATCAACTATCTTGAAGCTTTTAAAGAATCTGACTAAACTGAGTTATTTCCTCCCTGTGGACCTAGGGGGAAACGGAAGAAAAGAGGATGAAAGAAAATAGGGTCAGACATAAAGCTTGGTAAGTCTAGTGACTCTTCAGTATGAGAATAAGAATAAGGGCATGATAGGTATAAACTGAAAACAGGAAAGTATCATAAACTAAGATAAAGTAGTTTTGAAACGAATATACTATCGCACCCCACATTATATCTCTGCACCGAGATGCATTAGTTCTAAACTGGCACCCCATGCTGAGGGTGAAGTGATCCCCTTATTTTAAACTCGCATAATTACATGTGTCTTACGGCCCCCAAATATTGTAGATACTTATGCTGGCCCCACCATAGGGTGTATCAAGTCCCATGGTGGCGACCCGACACAATACTAGAATGCATAGGTTATACTACTGGTGCCC
Organism: Allium sativum; assembly: GCA_030737875.1. Taxonomy (NCBI): domain Eukaryota; kingdom Viridiplantae; phylum Streptophyta; class Magnoliopsida; order Asparagales; family Amaryllidaceae; genus Allium; species Allium sativum. The sequence continues at coordinate 389,296,972 of CM060912.1, read as the reverse complement.
CCCAGTGCCATGTTTGTCTGCTCCGAAGTGTGTGCATGCCCGCACTCCGTTAGAACCCACACTGTAGCACCCACCGCCGTCACTTTTGACCGCTTACAATCAACCCAGCAATCGTGCCCCACCCTGCCTAGTTTCAGGGTACCATGATACCTAATTGGGTTACTGCTGAAATGGGTCCCCGTTACTAGGGTTTTCTAGTCAAACAAGCTAAGTGGTTAAGTGTCTGTATTTACCTAACCCCACCCATCAATTTTATTAAAATGTTGAATTGGTTAAGTGTTATAGTTAACTTAACCCTACCATCCTGACTCGTCTGTCCTTAGCCTTTTAAAGCACCGACCACTCACATTAGACAGATATTGTTATGGTTACTGGATATGCCGGTCGGTTCCGGGAAGATTTACAACATAACTCAGTCTATCCTCGAGTCCTTAATTGGGCTCAATGCTTAACTACCCACATTGGATAGGTATTGTTGTGACTACTGGACAGCCGGGCGGGTCCGGGCAGATTTACATCACAACTCAATCCAACCTCGTGTTAAGCATATTTGTATTTTCTAAATTTACATATTTGTCTTTATTACTGAATATATGTAAATTTGTCAACAATTAAATGTTATGGCCCACATTCCAAGTCTAACATTTTTTGTATAAGAATTTATACCGTTTAAATGCCACCAATTTTGGCATGTGACAAACATGCCACTTTCATATATTTTTATGTCAAGTTTTACCAATATACCCAACGTTGCCCCGTTTAAACATTACGCTAACAATCTTAGCCTAATTGTCGTTCGCATAGTCTTAACATATAATATTAGGCTAAAAACTTAGCCTAATTTAGCGCACACAGATAGGCATAAGGGAAGTCATAAACATAAACATAACATAGGTGTAAACTTGGCATTTTTGGCATAGTCAATATGAACATCGTAGGTGTGAACTTGCAAAATAGCCAACATGAATGTCATAGATGTGAACTTGCAAAATAGTCAATATACATATATGTGAATTTGCAACATAGCCTAAATCAATTTACATATATTGTGAATTTGCATTGAAATATGGGTCTAACCAAATAGGTGTCACATGAATTAGCATATGATTTAGACAACATAAATCTAAACTTGTTTTTGGATCTAGGCATAACATCGAACATCACAGCACATGACAAGAATATGACATTTTCATAAATATGTATAACTTTGTGATAAGGGTGTGAACTAGATCCTATCGCATATCTAATTACAACATGAAACATGTACTAAAGTGGATCTTGACATGGATCCAATTAGGAACTTGCAACTTTTGTATAAACATAGGGGCATGTATATGAACATAACCATTTAGGCATAAAGATTCTTGCATAAAGTATATACATGGGGTTATAATCACAAACAACCTATATAATCACATAAACATGAACTATACAACTTGCTTGTAATTTTGTTGTCATTCTAAAAGTATAATAGGGTCAACATCAATCTTAATTATACCACAAACATCCCAATTTCATTTGCAACACAATCATTTCAATACATAGATATGAATTAACATCGTCGTTACATAATAACACAATTCCACTTCCAATTTACATCGAATCAAGTCTTAGTTTTATTCTCATCGGAAAAATCACTATACTTACAAAGAACGACGAACTTGGATTCTGAATTCTGAATTTGATATGCTTTCCTTTGGGTAGACTAACATTGTTTTGATTCATGTTTTACTTTAGTATTGGCTTGTCTCTAAGATTTCTAACTGACGGCCACTCCTAGTTTCTTTCCAGCAGCATGATGACTTTAGTATTATATTATTTGTGTGAATTTAGGGTTAGACTTGAGTTGTATTTATAGAATTTTAATCCGATTAGAGCCGTCGATGAAGCTAGAGTGAATCCAGACCATCCATCTCAAGATAAGCCAATCAGAAAGTGACATGTAAGTCCTAGTGACTCAGCCAAGCCTCAGAAATCGACCAGAACCTGACCAGGCCAGCCCGGGCCTGACCATCAAGTCTTTCTGGCCTGGGCGCACTTGGCCGGTGCGCCAGTGCTGAAATTGTACTGGCGCACTTCCCAAGTGCGCCAGCGCAATTTTGTTCTGGCGCACTTCCCAAGTGCGCCAGTGCATTCTGACCCATTTCTGATTTTTCTGCCCAACTTCGTTCGTCCATATCTTCTTCATACGGTATCCGTTTTACGCAAACTTGGACTCTATCTCAAGCAGAATTTCGAGACGAACGCAGTGGCGTAACCCATTTCCTTGATTTCATCATTTAGAATTAATTATACTTTAATTTTTTAAGTTATAGTTGATAGAAAATTCGGGGTGTTAAAATTACCAACCAACATATGGTAATAATATAATGGAGGAAAATTACCATAGCAACAAATGTGAAAAGATAGAAAGTAAATCAATCCGTTTCTTTTGCATAGATGGAAGAAATTACTCCCTTCATTTATTTCTCTACTATCTCATCAAATGCAATTAATGCATTCCCATTATTAAAATATTTACTTTCCAGTTTTTGCTAATTTGTTCCATTCAATTTGTGATTTTGTTTCACCTAAATTTAACATTGGAAACCATTCTTCTCTCCGACCATGGAGTTGAACCCTCGACCCCTTGGGATATGCTTCTACCATACTTTTACTCTGAAATCTACAACAATGATTAAAATCTACGTGAAGCTGAGGATTTAAGATCGACGAAATGAAAATCTATAATGGTACGGTCCAGTTATCTTCCATTATTCATTGGTTTTTCGTAGTTTATGCATTTATTCTCTTCTGTTCATCTTACTTTAACGATTTTTTCTTTATTTATGTATTTTAAAACTAATGCTCAAAATTGGATCTTCCTTTAGATTAACTTGAGAATAATCAGTAAAGCTATTATTTCTGTGCATTTTTTACTTCTGATAAATTTTCGATATGCATGCTGATTAAAGTTACAATGTTTTAGAACATTATAACATCCTACTTACCTTACACATTTGTTAGGCTCGAACTTCTAAAAATATTATGCCACAGTTGCTTTTATCAAGGCGATCAATCGCCGTTTTATTGGATAAAAGTTGAATTTTTATGGATTACTTTAATTAAAACTAATATTGTTGTAATTGTTTCATATAAATCTATTTATCTAACAAATGAAATGGTATAGTTTGGTGACTTTCAAAAGTGGATTTAAAATTCTTTCTCTTCTGTTTTTTGTTCCATTGTTGGATGTAATTCCCACAGTCATCAACCCTCTTGGTTGTTGGGTTGAATTTATGTTGCTATGTGAAAATGGAAGATAAATAAATTTGGATTAAATATGAGGAATGATAAATTGATTATTTTCCACATAATTTATCCAAATTCTAACTTCCAGAAATAAGATTTAGTTTTGTTAAAAGTTAGGTTTCTTCCTCATCTTTTATTGGAGAACTTGGATGATTTATAACTATATTAATGGAAAAGGATTTGTTTTTAAAGTTGCAAATACTTTCTTTAGATGTTTTAAATTTCCGGTAGTTTACTAATTATTATGTCAGTTCCATCGCTAAAATCTGCATATAAACTATATGCAAGTAAGTCCGATTACACATTGATACTCTATTTAAATACCAGAGTTTCAATCGGCAACCTTTTGCCCCAATTTTCAAATGTTGGTAGTACATTATAAATACTTCTGTTTAATAAGTTCGTCCGATACAATTTTTTGTTTTTCACCGTTTCCAATTCAATATAGTTTGTAGATTCTGTTTATAATACTAACTCAGCTGTACTTTGCTTTACACATCTAAGGCGACCCAAATTTATTGCATGCCAATTCTTCCATTATCCATTCAAAAAAAAGAATGTATTTCAGTCTATTCTAAATTATTTTAGACCAACATATTTTTACTATTTGCACTAAATATATTATCTGCATTCATAGGTAAGTGAAATACGTTTGGGTCTTTTATTTTGAAAGCTTTGATTGGATTAATTTGCAACTACAAGTATAAATTTGCAACTACAATAATAAATTTGCAACTTTGATTGCATTCAACTTTAATTATCGCTGTTGTAAGACACATGTAACTACAAGTACAAATTTGCAACTTTGATTGCATTAATTGTAAATTGAAAGCATTAGATAATTGAAGAGTTATATATTCCTATATTTTATTTTACAACTATTTGTTATCATTACTTTGTTTGGGCTAGACGATGAGCAATGACATATTCTATTTCGACATAAAATCAAGTTAGTAGGATTAAATAAAAAATTAATTTATTTACTTTTCCTAATTTTTTTTAACTATATTAAGTTTTGGATACATGAGTCGACTATCTTAATTCTCTGAATTTATTTTGATGATAATGCATTGACTATTATCTATAACTCTTTTAGAAGTTTAGATGTAGGTAAGGCTACTATTTTTCAAAAAGTTGCCTAAAAATTTGTCATTGTCATGTGTATTTCATCTGTTATGCTATCTGCGATTTCCAGTTGCCTGGTTTTTCTTTAAGTTATTATCCGTAATTTATATTATTCATTCAGGTCAATATAAAAGTTGTTATACATGGATATTGAGCACATATAGACTTTAAACATATTTAAAGGCAGTTAATGCTTCTTTTACGTGATTCTGTAGTTGGTTGTTCCTCATTCGTAGCAAGGCTTTGTGCAGTTAAAGCTGAAACAATCAAATATTGATTATGGCTTTTTTTTAATCCAATCGTATTTTCAAATTTTCGATGTTTGAAATCATTAGCCATGCTATCTATAAATATCTATAATGGTATAAATATGGTATTTTGATTATATGGCACCCAGATACAACCTTCTATAATTTGTTGGCACTAGATGGCCAAATATGTTCCCATATAAACCATACAAACAAATCCATAATTTTATGCCAATAAATGGACTATCTACCCATGGTTCTCTGAATAATGGATAAAAAGCTGTAAGATTAGATTACAACTGCGCTTAGTTGGGTAAGCCATAGTTGCTGCATAATGTAAACCCTTACAATTGGCATATGTTGAATTAGTGAAGCAGATTTTGACATTTCCATGAGAATGATTACAATTTGAGCGGATCATTAGTTATGATAGGATAAGTGATCATCATGAAAATTTCTGACCTAACATTATCCCCTTTTCAATCTGAAACTATTCAGTCTATAATTGTATGAAAGTTACCCAGGTTATCTTTTGCATTAGTGTTAAAACCAATTGTCACATGCATTCATCATGTAGTGGAATAAGTCCTTTACTAAAATTAATTTTTATGTATCAACTAAATTGCTTCACCATTTAAGAACTAAATGGAGGCAGATGCTTATATCCAACTTTAAAACACATTGTCCGTAGGATATGCATGCGTATTGGTATAAAGATAGTGCTGTTGCATGGATGGAGTGGACGCTACCAATCAACTTTGCTCTATGCATCAATGATTTTTTTTTCATATCAACATATTGAAAGTTCTACTTCTTCTATGCACACCATATTTTTTACGTACCTTCATAATCCTTCAAACTAGCTTTTGTTTTTGAAGCCAATCATTTTTTAGATAACATCAAACCAACAAGGATCCAGAGAAATATGTATTATGCATATCTGCGCATAAAAATATATGGTATTAATGTTTCTAGGAGCTTCCTGTAAAACTTGCGTCAGTGATGATACAACACTAAAATCTATTGGAAAGGAGAAACCACAGACAATTGTCACTCTTTTTTTTTCTTTTTTCTTTTTTTTTTGGTTTGGCGGGGGGGGGGGGGGGGGGGTAACACCCCTTATTTTTAAGATCATAAATTAAGAATAACTTAATTAAATAATGAGAATTAAGTAAAACAGACTGCGTCATTGCGTCCATCTCGGAATTCTGGTCAAGATAGATACCTGGTTTGCATAAAACCGACATCATATGAAGAAGTTATTAAGCCTAGAAGTTTGTATACGCACAAGAGAAATATATATATACACACACACATACATACATACAAATTAAAATGTAAAATAAAGAATAAAATTAGGTTTGCATGTAATAAATACATGCACTAAAAAAATGTAATGCATGCATTGAAAGAAAGAAAGGATTGGTTGCATGCAATGTAATATGTTGCATGCACTGATTTGCAAACCTAATGCATTAACATTAAAAGAAAAAGATTCATGCAATGGTTTAATTTAAGTATTGTAACTAACATGAGAAAGAGAAGTAAGGAAAGAACAATAATTATCATTATTCTAAGACTTATTAACAAAAGGCTTCATAGCTCAGTTGGTAAAGGCATTGGATTTGTAACATGGAGGTTGGGGGTTTGAACTCCAGCGGCGGCATAATTTTTATTTTTGTTTTAGAGAGGGCCAATTGAACATGCAAATATATGTATGTATACAAATTCAAATTTGAAAGGATAAGAACGTACATATAAGGAAATAAAGAAAATATATGTATATATATGAGAATATATATATATATATATGCACAAATATATGTATACGAAAGATAAAATTCAAGATAAGGCAACAGTCAATGAAATATGGCAAGAATCAAATAACGGTGCAACATCGTTTGAATTTCGAAAATAAAACGAAAGTTATGCGTGTATATATATATATATATATATGTATGGGAAACTCTATTTGACAAAAAATGATGACACAAAATTGCACACAATAAATCTCAACCACTGGATCCTCCCATGAATTCCACTCTCCACATAAAGACAAACAAATCCAACGGTGGAGGCTTTGTGTGTCTCTCTTTTTGTTTAATTTTATGTCCAAATAGCTGCTCCATATATATATATATATATATATATATATATATATATATATATATACGCGTAAAATGGTCGTTAGAGGAATTGTATACATATAAGAATATTTCATGTGAATAAAACAGTTAAATAAATTCTAGAAATTCAAAAGTTCGAAAATCAAATTTCTATGCCAAAACAATTTAAACATTCAAAATTCAAATATCTGTGCCAAAATAGCTTGCGGGACCCAATGCTGACTCAACACTACGTGTACGATAAGATTTGGCTAGATTCATCTGCGAACCTGGACTATTTTCTTAACTAAATTCAATGCTGACTCAGCGCTGCGTGTACGATAAGGTCTTGAGCACCTATAAATAAGACTCTAGACCTAACCCCAAACATCATAATTCATTAGCTACACTGGATCTCTGCCATGGCTCCCCCCCTCTCTCTCTTTTCTCAAATCTATTCTGAAATTAAAATGTTAGCCTAGGAGGATTATGAATTCTAATCTGAAAGAGGGAATCAACGTTAATAAAAAAGATTATTGAATCATGAAAGCAAGGTAAACCTCTAAGAACCAATCTATTTAAATTATTTCTCTTTCCCTTATCTTTTCATGAAATAATAAATCCATGATCGTTAGGTCGTGAATCAAATTAAAGGAAAAAGGAAAACCATGGATGATAGAATGGACCAGATCCAAAATTTGGGGAAAGCTTAAAGGTGAGTGGGTTTAAACTATAGTCTTTAGATAATGTTATGACTATCGTTTAGCATTCCCCTTTTTAATAAATTTCGAAATGGCCAGTTTAATTATAAATTGTTGTTGTAACGAATTGAAATGTTGATATGAATATGTCAGGAAATTCCTATGTTGAATTGGCTAAGTTATTGAATGTTTACATGTTGGGGAAAATAAACTTGTTAGGATATGAATAGCCAATTCAGTGATTGTAATTATATGCTTTACTTGGGATATATTATTGATTGAACGACATGTTAAAATAATTACCCGATTGATTGTTTACATGTCCTAGTAGAATTAAACATATATTGAAAATGACATGCGACAAAATATAGGCAAAAATTGGACGACATGTAAATTAGATTACTGTAAACTATATTACAGTAAAAAGGATAATATGTCTAAAATTTTCATGTAATGAACATAATATATATTATGTTTTGAGATTTTAATTTGGAAGCGCAATTTAATATGAACATAAGTGATTGAATGAAAATGAATATGCCTAGGATTACAATTAGAAGTTGTAAAAACACTTATGGCACGAGGTTAGGATGCATTAGTGGCGGAAGTCTGCCCGGACCCGACCGGAATATCCAACAGCCACTAATGTTGAATCTAATGTGAGAGGCCTAAGTGCAAGAATTAACAACATGTGCTAAGACACGAGGTTAAGTCAGTTGTGGTAGAAGTCTGCCCGGACCGCCCGACAAATCCAACGTTCACAAATGTAGGCTTAATGTGAGAGGTCTATTGCTTATATATATATATATATATATATATATATATATATATATATATATATATGTATATGTATATAACAAGATATGAATAAATGGAAAGGATGGTAATTAAATGTCTAACACAGAAAATAAGAAAGGAAGGGATGTAATGAACTGAGTTGGTGTGATAAGAAGGAAAAGTGATGTATTTCCCTAAATGACTTATTTCTGAGAATGTTGTTGCAAGTAAGCCACAATAAATAAAGAAAGGTAAAGAAATTACTTGCTACCACGGATTTAGATGGGAAAACGTTATGAAAATAAATCATTGATTCCTTCTATCAAACTGATATGGTGCATGAAGTGTTTTCCTTAATATAATAAGGAACATATATTACAGTGAATGAAGAATAATGGTTTACAATAGTAAATGGTTTAAAAGGGGAATGATAATGACCTATTATAAATAAACAACATTAATGAAAACATTGTATAATAGATAGATTTGTCCTAGGGACAAGTGAATATTATAACTTAGGTTATAATAAACTAGTAAGGGAATGGGATAACTGGTGAATTAAGTTAAGTGACACTTAATTGTAAATTAAGTAATCAGAAAAGGGGAAAAACTGAAACCAGTTAAGAAAAAGGGGAAAAATATTGTACTTAATTATAAACTTAGTAGTCTGGGAGTCTGAAACTCATTGGTAAGAATAACATGTTTAGACATGTCCTAGGGACAAGGGGAAATTATAACATAGGTTATAATAAATGGGTAGAGAAACTTATTAATGGGCTTTAGTTAATAGGACTAAGTTAATAAGTAAACAAGGGTAAGTCATATTGATGACGTAAAGTGGGATTATGATTAAATGAGAAAGGATGTGGAAAACTTATAAAATGAAATAAGTTATATTTAATCATAAATGATAAGTGACATGTTAATTGGAAACATGTGAATTGGATATACTTAATTACATATTAAGTAAAACATGTTATTGAAATCAAACAAGAATATAAAAGGGAGTATGGATCACAGACTTGGGCCACAATCTAGAGAATAACATGTTGTAAGCTTATTAATAAACATAAATGGGTTAAGTTATAAATTGAATTAAGAAGCAATGGTAACTTGATAAACTTGAAAAGGAAGTCAATATGAGGGAGAATGACCAAGTTAATTGAGAAAACTCACGAGGTGGCGCAAGCGTGCAATTAATGGTTAGACGTAGGGTCTAATGACATATAAAACTGAGGTGCTTGGACCAGTCCATACGTTAGAGGATGAATAACCCTAAGGGGTAGATCATCGGGATGTCAAAAGACACAAAGAGGAGCGCATGTCCATCTAGATATCGTTGTAGGCTCCAACGGACTGGGTTAAGAAGCACGCGGCTTCCGGGGGCGTAGGGTACTCTTGGTATTCCTCTGTGAGTGGCAGTTGATCCGCCTGTGCTCACAGGTTAGGTCTGCATGGGTGAACCAATGAGTATGCCTTGATTGCAATAATAAGGGGCAATCAAAAGACTAAGATGGACCAGCGTGATTCGGCGAGACTAATTAGTGCCCTGTGATAACAACTCGTCGTCTACCTACCATCTTCAGTCAGTACGTAAAGCGGAAAGGCGGAGAACTCCAGAAGACCATATACTTTGCTATCTAGTTATGGGTGAGGTTGGCCAATAGGTTTGAAGGGCATAGGGGGCCGGGGTTAAGTTCTCATTCTTGGTATTCTTGGGTGCCTTTCATTAGTTGAGGGGGGAAGGTCTAGTGGGACCATAGCCACTGTAAAAGTAGACTTTAGCATCTGCAATCGGCAGATATCTGAAAGCTCCCGACTGAGTTCCGTGTTTCTTGATTAGCCCTGCCACGGGACTCAGGAGCACATATATAGAACATGTGCAATGGACATCGAGAACGATTGACGATACGTACGTGGGAAAGTCTAGGTACACTCATGTCGCTCTGGGTGATGTATCATAAGAATAGAGGGCATTACTCTAGGATGGAACCTAATTCGATCGAATGGTTCAAAGATGGAAGTCTGAACGCTTGCGTAATATATAAGTAGTGGTTCTTTATAGACGTAGCATTGACATATATACAGAAATCCGTACGACATTCGGGCGTAGGATTAGGGACTACTATATTCTTACAATGATACGGTGGAGACCGTGCGAGTGGGGTAGCATAGAGTGTATCTTAATATTGAGAGATAGCTACATAAACTGCATTAGGTTAATTCACTGGGAAGTAAATGGGTACGACGTGTGTGTAAGCCTTGAGTGTTGTTAACCCAAGTAACCTAATAAATAAGAAAATATGATTGAACGATATATGTAAGATTATCCAAATGTATAAATCTAGTCACCAGAACTTATGTTCTGACCCCCACCTCATAACACACTCACAGATTAGATTGTGGCAGAGACGTGATAGCTTTGGATATTAGTTAGGCAGTATTAATATTACGGTAAGGCTATGTTTTGATTATATTATATTTTATCCTTTCCGCTGCGAGATACTTTTCTGAGCTTTGACATGTTTTATGTCTCTATCTTTTCTAAAGGATACCAGAGCAAACCAACTCGGGTTTCGATGGATTGAGATTTTTGAAAATAAAACCAGTCTGTTGGAATCGGGGTTGTCACATCTGGTATCAGAGCTTTGGTTAAGGATTCCTATGTAAATAGTGAGTGAACGTACTTGTAGTTTTTAAAATATAAATATATTATATATACCTAGATCCATAGAGGAACCCACTAAATAGAAAGAGTATAATATGGTATGAAATTGGATGTTTGTTTTGTACACTAAATGAATGAATAAGGAAATTTGAGACCCTTAGAAAGTTTGGTTGGGAAGTGTACAATATACTTTGTACGAAAGAAAGGTAAATCCCATATGATTAGTATTTAGGGTTAGTGGATTTGGCAATAAAACCTTACGAATTGGAAAAGGTAGAATAGAGAAAAATGGATTAGAAATATATATAGTTGAGAGAATTGACCTAGGGGAGTGTTTATGAGAACCTAGAAAAGTTGGAAACCCACTTTGAGTCTAACCCCATTATTAACTTTTAAGAACTTGAGATTATAAAAGTTTTGGGAAAAAATTGGTTTATGGTGTTTTCAAGTTTTAATCTTAAAAGTTATAGTTTTAAAATATGTAAAGAAGTACACAATGATGGTTTTAAATTATAGTTTTAAAATATGCACAAGTGCACAATGTTTGCTAAAATTGGATGCACACATGATGGATGTATATTATGCGAGGGGTTAATTGATTTTACCTTATTAAATTTCGGGGACGAAATTTCCTAAGGGTGGGAGAATGTAACACCCCATATTTTTAAGATAATAAAATAAGAATAACTTAATTAAATAATGAGAATTAAGTAAAACGGACTGTGCCATCGCATCCGCCTATGAATTCTGGTCAAGATAGACACCTGGTTTGCGTAAAACGGACATCATATGAAGAAGTTATTAAGCCTAGAAGTTTGTATACGCACAAGAGAAATATATATATATATACACACACACACACATACATATAAACAAATTAAAATGTAAAATAAAGAATAAAATTAGGTTTGCATGTAATAAATACATGCACTGAAAAAAAATGTAATGCATGCATTGAAAGAAAGAAAGGATTGGTTGCATGCAATGTAAATATGTTGCATGCACTGATTTGCAAACATAATGCATTAACATTAACAGAAAAAGATTCATGCAATGGTTTAATTTAAGTATTGTAACTAACATGAAAAAGAGAAGCAAGGAAAGAACAATAATTATCATTGTTCTAAGACCTATTAACAAAAGACTTCATAGCTCAGTTGGTTAAGGCATTGGATTTGTAACATGGAGGCCGGGGGTTCGAACTCCGGCGGCGGCATAATTTTTATCTTTGTTTTAGAGAGGACCAACTGAACATGCAAATATATGTATGTATACAAATTCAAGATTTGAAAGGATAAGAACGTACATATAAGGAAGTAAAGAAAATATATGTATATATATGAGAATATATATATATATATATATATATATATATATATGCAGAAATATATGTATGCGAAAGATAAAATTCAAGATAAGGCAACAGTCAATGAAATATGGCAAGAATCAAATAACGGTGCAACATCCTTTGAATTTTGAAAATAAAACGAAAGTTGTGCGTATATATATATATATATATATATATATATATATATATATATATATATATATATATATACGCGTAAAATGGTCGTTAGAGGAATTGTATACATATAAGAATATTTCATGTGAATAAAACAGTTAAATAAATTCTCGAAAATTAAATTTCAACGCCAAAACAATTCGAACATTCGAAATTCAAATTTCTGTGCCAAAACAGCTTGCGGGACCCAATGTTGACTCAGCACTTCGTGTACGATAAGATTTGGCTAGATTCATATGAGAACCTGGACTATTTTCTTAACTGAGTTCAATGCTGACTCAGCGCTGCGTGTACGATAAGGTCTTGAGCACCTATAAATAAGACCCTAGACCTAACCCTAAACATCATAATTCAGTAGCTACGCTGAAGCTCTACCATGGCTCCCTCTCTCTCTCTCTCTTCTCAAATCTATTCTAAGATTAAAATGTTAGCCTAGGAGGATTATGAATTTAGATCTGGAAGAGGGAATCAACGTTAATAAGAAAGATTATTGAATCATGAAAGCAAAGTAAACCTCTAAGAACCAATCTATTTAATTTCTCTTTCCCTTCTCTTTTCATGAAATAATAAATCCATGGTCGTTAGCTCGTGAATCAAATTAAAGGAAAAAGAAAAACCATGGATGATAGAATGGATCAGATCCAAAATTTGGGGAAAGCTTAAAGGTGAGTAGGTTTAAACTATAGCCTTTAGATAATGTTATGACTATTGTTTAGCATTCCCCTTTTTAATAAATTTTGAAATGGCTAGTTTAATTATAAATTGTTGTTGTAACAAATTGAAATGTTGATATGAATATGTCAGGAAATTCCTATGTTGAATCGGCTAAGTTATTGAATGTTTACATATTGGGGAAAATAAACTTGTTAGGATATGAATAGCCAATTCAGTGATTGTAATTACATGCTTTACTTGGGACATATTATTGATTGAACGACATGTTAAAATAATTACCTGATTGAATGTTTACATGTCCTAGTAGAATTAAACATATGTTGAAAATGACATGCGATAAAATATAGGCAAAAATTGGATGGCATGTAAATTAGATTACTGTAAACAATATTACATTAAAAAGGATAATATGTCTAAAATTTTCATGTAATGAACATAACATATATTATGTTTTGAGATTTTAATTTGGAAGCGCAATTTGATATAAACATTAGTGATTGAATGAAAATGAATATGCCTAGGATTACAATTAGAAATTGTAAATTGTAACAACCCGGAAAATTAGAACTAGTTTAAAATTTTATTAGGAAATTTTGCGCCTGAATTTCTGTTTCAAGTAACATATTATTTTCTTCAATTTGTTAAATTGAAACTAAATCTTTATAAGTTATATCGCAATGATTTATTTTAGACCATTGGTTTTATAAGTTTAATTTGGAGTCTAACTTACAGATCCAAGATTCTGTGTTCATTTTAATAAATAAAATTTTATCTTAAAGATTTATTTGAACTTTATGCTCAATTAGTTAAATGTTAAATTGGTGGTCCATGTTTTATCTATCCTAATTAAGTGTAACACTAGACTGGATAGTTTATATATATACGTTATATTTATATATATTAATTTGATTTAACATTGAACCTATTAAATGTATGTATGAAATAAATTATGTCTATTTTAAATTTAGTATTGACATTAATTGTGATATTGCCATTAATTGTATTAACTTAATTAAGATATTGCTATCTAAGAATATTCTAATAAAATTAATTGATTTAAATTTGAAACCATGAACTAAGGAAACACATGATTTTTAGCGTGTGGGTTTAGAATCCACATTTATCTGTATGCTATGTAATAGCAGTCACATTATGTTTCTTTTAATTGTGTATTAATGAAACTAATGAGAATAATTTTAATATATGGAGGCTAATGAATTTAGTACTGTGACATATATATTATAAGATTTGACCGTTTTACCTTTTTTTATTTATTAGTAGTTTTCTCATTTGTCATATTTCAAAATTGCCTATAAATTAATTCTAATTCATTCATATGTACAGAGTTATCAATTAACCATACTTGCATACTATTAACTATTATGTCACACAATTGAGGAATGAACCGATTTGCTATATATATATATATATATATATATATAAAAGTTTTTTTCCATATCTCAGCATTGTTTATATATTCACACAAATGGATGTATTTGATGCACCTTTATAATACCATAAATTAAGTTTCATTCAAGTTTTCAATTAAATCAATATACATGTTGTCCTTTATTTATTTCGTTTACTTATGTGATATGCCTTCTTATTACACTTACCTGCATGCTAATACGGTATCAATTTATACCATGAATAATTTTGATTAATAGCATTTATGAATCAATCAATACAAATTAAAGCAAAATATAAAAGGTTTCTTTCTCCATTTTGTGGAATTTATGTATTCAGTTAATTACTTCTTTAAGGGAAAGAAACTTAAAGTTTTATACATATATATAAACTAGTTAGGATAAGTTTACGATCAAAACACAAAACCCTATTCTAAAATACGTAGCCGCCGCCCTTTACATTTTCAATGGCTGAAAACGCACAAAAACAATTCGTTAATTCCTCCTAGTCTACCACAAATTAAAATATGAAATCAAGACAAATAATCAAGGGCAAAGCAAAATCTTTCTTCCTACGGGGATGATTAAATTTCATAAAGTATTCAACATGGAAATCAAGCTCAGCCGTTAGCCGGCGTTTCTAGGGCTCAAGGGAGCTTCGAGTTTCACGCTATGGTGGGGGAAGGAAGGCGATGAGCAAGGCTCCAAAGTGGCGGGGTTGGATGGTGGACTCGGTGGTCTTGGGGTGTGCGATGGGGGTAACTTGAGCGTGCGTTTTGGGTTTATTTCGAACGATCCAAGGAGAAGGACGAAGACGGCTGGTGTTCCCTTCACTAATCAATAATTCGTTAAATTGGTGAGAAATTCTATCCTTTTATTTATTAGTTAAAATTTGTTAATAATAAATGTAGTGTTACTCATACGCTATAATACTCTATTGAATGCCACATATGGTTCGATTCGTGTTTTGTGTGTTTTGTCAATCAGTTAAGGTTAACATTTGTGAGATTTCTATATTTTAAAATAATTAAAAACTTAATTATCTTTCGTTAGTTAAAATCCATATATATGTACGTAATTTAATTCAGATCTGGGATGTATGATATTTTATTTGCAGCTTGTTGTTGATGATGATTGTTGTGGTATGTGTTTGATTTAGATTTAGATCTCAAATAAAGAAATCATAGTTGTATTTTAGATCTATAAATATTGATCTAACTTATAAGGTTCGATTTAAAACAAAATTATTAAATTTTGTTTACATAGAAGAATTAGACAAAATTATTACTCTTCCATTTTATATAAAAAGGACATTTTTGTTTATAAAATGTTAATATGATTAAAAAGGACATTTTGTTTATAAAATGTGAATAGGATTAAAAAGGACATTTTTGTTTAGAAATGTTAAATATGATAAAAAGAACATTTTTCGATCAAAACATGATTAGTGAAATTAAAATAACATTCCTTGTCAAACATGTTAGTTGAAACAAAATTAACATTTTTTTATTAATTATATTATAAAGGACAAAATTAACATTGCTTTTTGTTTAAAATAAAAAGAACAAAATTTACATTTTTGTCATTAGATTATGTTCAACAAAATTTACATTTTTGTGAAAGAATGATTATAGAAATAAAAATCACATTTTTGTGAAAATATGATTATGGAAAGAATTCATACATTTTTGTTGAGTTGAAATAGATCAAACAAAATATCACATTTTTGTTGAATTGAAATCATCATTTTTGGTTACAATAAAAAGGGACATTTTTGTCACTATTAAAGAAGAATAAAATGGAAATGTATATTTTTATACATTAAAGAGGAATAAAATGGAAATGTATATTTTTATACATTAAAGAAGAATAAAATGGAAATGTATATTTTTATACATTAAAAAGAATAAAATGGAAATGTATATTTTTATACATTAAAAAGGAATGAACTAGAAGTGCATAATTTGTACATTAGAAAGAATTTGACAAATTTATCATATTTTGTTACATTGAAGAGATTAGACAAAGTAATCATTTTTGTTTGCATTAAAAAGAGTTAAACAAAAATTAACATTTTTGTTTACATTAAAAGATTTGACAAAATAATCATTTTTGTTTATAATTAAAAAGATTAGACAAAAATTAACATTTTGTTTACATTTGAAATGACATCAAAATAGTTATCTTTATTGTAATAAGAATGGCACTCAAAATATACTTTTTATTAAAATAGAATGAATATGAAATGCTCATTCTTGTCAAATGTAAAAGGATGATAAAATTATGCATTTTTGTCAAAGGTAAAAGAATGAAATAAAAACATTCTTTTTATTATTTAAAAACAATGAAGTAAAAATACTTTGGTCAGAAAAGTTAATTAGAATAAAAAAATGTCATCCTTATTAGAAAAGTTACATTAAAAGAATTAGACAAAATTATCATTTTTGTCACTATGAAAAAGAATGAATTAAAACCATTCATTTTGACACATTGAAAAGAGTAAGACCAAAAATGAACATTTTTGTACCTTAAAAAGGGATTAGACAAAAATGAACATTTTAGTGTATTAAAAAGAGTTTGACAAAATTATACATTTTTGTCACTTAATGAGGATTTTACAAAAATCACATTTTTGTCATTAAATAAGAATTATATAAGAATAACATTTTGTCAAAATATGTTAGTGAGATAAATATCACTTTTGTGTCAAAAATGATTTTTTTTGAAATAAGAATAACATTTTTTATATATTAAAAAGGATCAAATGAAAATGAATATTTTTGGTCATTAAAAAGAGTTTAACTAAAATAATTATTTTCTTACATTAAAAAGAATGAGTTAAAAATGTATATTTTCATAAATTAAGAAGAATGGGTTAAAAATGTATATTTTTATACATTAAAAAGAATGAATGATAAATTTTAGAATTGCTTTTTATTGTAATTTTATATGGAATAAAAAGGAGTAGACTTTAGAGCTGCATTCTTTTTGTAAATAAAAGAATAAATTCTTTTTGTCAAATAAAAAGAATGAATGTGAAAAGGACATTTTTGTCAAATAAAAAGAATGAATATGAAATGCCCATTTTTGGCAAAATAAAAAGAAGGAATTAGAAATGGACATTTTTGTCACATTAAAAAGAAGTAGATCAAAATATATAGTTTTGTTTACATTAAAAAGAGTTTAACCAAAATAGTCATTTTTGGTCATTAAAATAAGTTACACCAAAATAAACATTTTTGGTCATTGAAAGGGGATTACACAAAGAGATAAAAGTTGATATTTTTATTGTCAATTAGTTACAATAAAAAGATTAGAGAAATAAAAGTAATATTTTCATTGTCGATTAGTTACAATAAAAAGATCACACGTTATAAATATGATATTAGCGATGGCTTGGAGTATATGTCTATAATGCTGAAATGTCTGTTGTGTTAAATATAATGTTTGTATATTCAAATTGAACATTACACTTCCATTTACAAGTTGTCCGACTTGTTTATGTGATTGGGTCGATAATTTATTTTTACACCTCCCCCAAGTGCATAAATAATTTATTATTTGCTTGTTGGATGAAACCCCACACGGGTGTTGGGATGATACTTGATCTACACTAGTCCCAATATTTAGTGTATAATTCACTTTGGTTGTTATTTGGGTGTTTGATAATTATTTATCATGATGGTTGATTTCATGCAATATATGGTTGTTGATTGAGTCACATTCCAATAAATAATATTTTAGGAAAATAATATATTTTAGAAAAATATATTTTTATTGAAATGAACTAGTTATTAACTAGAATTAATCATTAAATTTAGATTTAATGAAGCTTTCCAATTTGTTAATATTTATTTGAAATTAAATTAAATAAATTGGATTTGAGTTGTCGTGAATAGTGTCTTAAATAACACTGTTCTTAAAACCCGTATGAAAAGAATAATCTTTTAATTTAGATTATTAAAGTTTTCAGTTATATGTAGTAATTGGAATAAGATGAAATGTGAGTTGGGTTTATTGTGAACGGTGTTTTTAAGCGACATTTGTTCTTTAACCCAACTGACAGTGAAAATATGATTTGGAATTTATAAATCTTTTGTTAAGAATTAATGAAGATTTTTTTTTCAAAATTAAAGTTTTCCAATTTAATATATTAGATTGGAATTGAATAGGATTTGAATTAATTATAACCGAGATAAGCTTCTGTAAAAAAAGACCGATACTACATATGGAATTCAAAAGGCTTTTCCGTTATTCCATTTATATTATTGGTCGGAAATAGAAATTTATAACGATTATATATTGATATGATTTCTGTGAGGATTCCATATTTTATGGAAGACGATTTTGGGTTTACCATGAATTATGTTTTAAATGACATTAATTCTTTAACCTAGTTAAAGATAAGATTAATTTCTTAAATTTAAATAATCATTGAATAATGATTTTTGGTATTTAAAACCCAATTGAAGTTTTGATAAATCTTTAAAGAAAAGATTTAAGGATAATTTAAAGAATTTATCTTAGATATAATAATGCGAATATCTTATTAGAAGAATATTCTGAATTGGAATGAGACGTTGGATGTGCTTTTATAGTACTTTATTTTTATTATAAAATACGCGAGTTATTCGGAAAGACCGGGTTTAACCCATTCCGAATAATTACTGCGACGATGAAGAGTCGAAGATGAAGACGGTGGTTGAAGACCGATGATCTTCACATCGAATGGATGTGTTGCTACTGAGACCCATGATGGGAGTAGCTACCTTGAAGGGGCTACAGTGGTAGCCGTCCGGAGTATTGTTGATTGTTTCAGATATGCGAGGACCTCTCAGGTGCCTCCGGTTTCGTTCAGACCCAGAACAGACTTGTAAATGGATGCGTGTCTGACATTGGATTTTGTTCCATGTGAATTAAATTGATTTTTATTAATGTATATCTGATTGGTGGTGGAGAATTTATTCTCTGCTTAACATCCTGGTATATATATTAATAGTGATTGATCGCATGGCGTGAATTGTCAATGTGGCACGCCAAGATGCAATTGATCAAGGCTTTTGTTGAAAAGCAGGGTCTTGTGGGATGATCAAAGTATAGCCTATTACGGCATAGCTTTGTGTATATCATGACTTTGCGAGCCTCACACCCCAGTATGATGCAAAAACGAGATATGGACGGTAGGGAGTGCACATGTTTCTTCCTAGCTAGTGGTAGTGTCAATGCTTAAAATGGATGACATTTTACTTATGTGGATGATGGATTTTGAGGTGCCTCGGATTTTTATAGGCCGTTAATGGTCATACTATAAGTTCAAAGGGACCGGGAAGCGTGTGTTCAGGAATTGCCAATCCACTACCGTTAGGTGGGGACCGGCCCTACCACATCCAAGGGTTGCCTATAGGTGTGATCCTGAGGCATTTGCTAGAGTGTCTCGAATCGGAGAGGACGATCCCTAGCCTCGACTCATGATGGAAATCCAATTTCCAGTACGACCTTGCGGTTTTGAATATAGAACTAGTATGGCGACATAGTCGGATGGGGCACTATGCGGTCTATGATTGATACATTATGATTGAAATGTTTTTATTAAAACATATACACACTAATATTAAATCCGTTTTATCGTATCAAGCATTTTTTGACCATTATAAGGTAAAACCCTAAGGGGCAGATCATCAGGACGTCAAATGTGACGATAAAAAAATTCGCTCGATCCGAATCGATCACTAAACCGACCAAGACCGTTCGAAACCACTGATTGTTTTGTGAACACGACAAATGAGAACGCAAACAGAAAAACATTTCATTGTATATTATAACAATTCCATTAGAATACAAGAATATACAGAGTATGAATGAATAAAATACATCAGAAAAATATCAGAGATTACAATACATTAAATAGCAACAGAAAATAATACAAAACACAACTGAAAAAGATAAACGGATACAGAGCTTTCCGAATATCATTCCAGCTGTAAACCAGGATCCTGTGAATATAAATCTACAAAACCAAAACTATTAGCTGCCCGTGCGGAAAATTGGGGCACCCAGAGTTTAGGTTAAAACAATAAACTCCAGGTCAGTCATGTGACTGGTGTGAGAACTAAAAAAGTTATTAATCTTTATTTCAAAGTTAGGTAAATCAAGGGACCACGTCGTATAACATGGAATGGGTTTCCTCCCAAGAATACTAGTGCATATAACCAACAGCGCAATGCTAAATAAAGAAAAATGAAGCTATTATAAGACCCAAGTGCCATCACACAATGCAACGCAAGCCGGAGGATAGAGTTTTACCTTATAATAGCCAAAGAATGCTTGATACACTAAATTTCATGTTTTATTATTACTATAAGTGTATAGTGTCAAAACAATTTCAATCATAAGTATCAATCATAGACGGCATGGGTACCATATATCATGTCGCCAATACTAGGCTCTACAACCAAAACCGCAAAGTCACGTATTGGAAGTTGGATTTCCATCTGTGAACTGAGGCAAAGGATCGTCCTCTACCGAATTCGAGACAATCTAGCCCATGTCTCAGGAACAGCCGCAACTGCCCTATGGATCGTCAGAGTCGGTCCACCGATGTGGATTATTATGCCTGAACACTACGTTTCCCCGCCCTTTTGGCCGTAAATGAGCCAAATGACTCCATCGACTCCACATAGTCACCGATATATCTGAGGCACCTCGCAACAGCAACAACCACACAGGTGAAAATAATATAAATGTCAGGGCTGGTAGGTCACTGACACCACCCAGCTAGAAGGAAACACATGCCCTCCCTGAGGTCCTCTCCCGTTTCTGGTTCACAACCGGGGTGTGAGGCTCGCGAATCAACGCTACACAAAGCTATGCCACACAGGCGGTGCTTTGATCATCAACCACAAGACTCTGCTTTTCAACAAAAGCCTTGATCATTTGCCACTTAGGCATGCCACACAGGCAATTCACTCTATGCGATTGATATCCATTAATATATAACCTCTGAGCTCGTACGTCTCAGAGAATGGTGTTAAGCAAGAGCATAAATTCTCCGCCACCAAAAAGATATATATTTAATAGAAATCAATCACATAGAATAAAATCCAATGTCAGACACGCAGTCCATTTACAAGTTCGTTCTGGGTCTGAACGAAACCGGAGGCACCTTGTACCTCACATATCCATCGATCTCCAAGTACGTCTGGACAATCACCAACTGATTCCCTCCTCTTGGGTTTACATCCCAATCAGGATCATCATTAATTACCCAAACGACGTGAAGACCTCCGGTCTTCGACCACCGGCTTCATTCTCGACACTTCGTCGAATTAGTTATTCAGAATGGGATAAACCCGTCTTTCTGAATAACTCGCGTATATAATAAACAAGCTTTACACAAACACAACATACGCCTCATTCCAATTCAGAATATTCTTTTATTCAAATATTCTTATATTTGGGAAAGGTTCCCATTAATTTTATCAAAGATAAATTCCTTAAATTTATTCTTTAATCTTCTTTTGAATATCAATTCAAACCAAATTATGGTTAATCCAAACTAGTCGGGATTAGCGAACCTTACCGAAGTAATCACTTATTTTTTTTTTCCAATCCCAACCTATTCATCCCATGAAGTAAAACTGGTAATACTTCATATCTAACACCACGGTATTATTGGTAAATTAAATTACCATTTCACGTTCAAATCTAATTAAAGATTTAACTATCGCCTGGAGCAAAACTGGTGATACTCCATTCTCAATCATTTCAATCTAATTAAAGATTCATTAAAACTCCACTTGGTTTTAATCTTCCCAAAAATCAATACTAATGATTGTTTTACTTGGGAAATCATATCCTGTCTTTAACTGGGTTAAAGAACCAATGTCATTTATAGCATGGTTCACGATAAACCCAAAATCATATTCCAATTCAATTCCAATTAAATATCCTTTAATTGGTATACTTCATTAAATCTAAATAAAAAGATTTAATCTTTTTCTCAACTGGGTTTAAGAATAGTGTTAATGATGACATCATTCACGACAAACCCAAATCCCATTTGATATTAAATACAAGGCACCGAATAGAAAATATATCGGCTTATATTCAATATCAAATTCTACGACCAACAAATATCGTATTGGAAATAATGATATAAATATATCTTTCAAATTTCCATAACAATATCTGTATAATCACGAAATCCAACATCGAAATATTCCAATGACAATTTCGATTCAAATCCATTCCAACTCAATTATTAGAAATTCTGGTTATTTTCAAAACCATTTCAAATCCACTTTATTTATTTTAAAAATAAATGGGATTATAATTCTAGTTCAAAACTAGTTCATTTCGATAAAAATATATTTTATCTTTTCAAATATGGATTTTTTTCATCCCAATTCTTCACAAATCATTTCTTATGATTTTACACAAATTATTGCTATTTTTAATAATTTTATCAAGGCCCGTACAATCGATTTCCATCAACGGCCATCGAACTACACTTACAGCAACCTTTTCCAAATTTGATTTGGACATAATTCCAAATCCAACCGTTAGATTTCAAATCTCTAATATTCTTAGAAAGCACTTTTCGATACAAACCCAATGGTTACAGTTTTAGGAGAATCCGACGGTTGGATCTCCCGTAATATCCATTCGAAGTCAATGGTCGAAATTCGCGAACTACCGCGGTGCGTTCTATTCAGGCCATTATATATATAATATATATATATTTCTTTGATTTCCTTTTAAAACGTAGTTTATAAATCGTATTAAATTCGTTTTCGAAACATTTTCAACTTCATATTCAATTTCGAATTAAAATTGAATATTCCACATCATCGATATACAAATGATAATATTTTCAAAACGTTATATTTTGAAATCACTTTTTTTTTCTATAATCACTATAAAAATGAATAAAATCGATATAAATATCGTTCACGTCAAAATGGCGCATATCTAATTAACACGGCTTTATATTTTTCAGTTACTTCATTATTCTATTCAACACATGAATATTTTCTTCAACACATGAATTTTATATTTTTATTCAACACATGAATTTTATATTTTTATTCAACACATGAATATTTATTTTATTCAACACATGAATTTTCTTTCTATTCAACACATGAATTTTTTATTTTTATTCAACACATGAATATTTTTTTTTTTATAGTATTCCTTATTTTCCAAATTGGAATGAGGCCCAATCAATTACCATATAATGTTAATTATATGGATTCCCTACAACACATGTATATAATAACAACAATAAATCATCAACCATCAGCTAGAGTGCACCACACAACTGCACAAGCATTAAATATAAATAATTAATGCTCACACAGTTTGTCAACTCATCGATTGACATACAACTAAATAATCGGGATTAGTGTATGTCAAATATCATCCCAATACCCGTGTGTGGTTTCAAATCAACAAACATAGATTTTTATTTGTGCAGTTGGGCAATGTGTAAAATTTATCGTCCTAATCAATATTAGTCAAATGGGTGTACACAAACAAGTCGTCCGATTTGTTTATAAATATTTATTTCATATACACGTTAAAAATTATATTTTTAACTATAAAATATTTATAACAATAAAATATTTTATTTCATTCCACATCACACTATCACATTTCACAACACAGCAATCAAACAAACAAGTCGTCCATGGTCTGTGGACGACGGGTGTCGGGTGCTGCTAAGCACCGTCTGCATCCTAGTATATATTTCAAACTAGAAAATAAAATAAAAGTGAGGAGTTCTCACCGACTAGCTAAACCAAACGTCATGACTCTTCTTATGTAGAAAATCTTCGCCACGTTTTTTAACGAGAATTGTTTCACGAATTTTGTATTAAAAATTATATTTTTAACAACGCTACTATTTATAAAAAAAATCGCATTTTTATTGCATTACTTCATATATAAAAATCGAATTTTTATGTAAAGAGAATTCATATAAAATTCACATTTTTATACCGCTATTTGTATAATAAAAATCATATTTTTATCGCTACTTTGATATGATAAAAATCACTATTTTGATATGGATAAAAGTCACACTTTTGTGTTAAAAATCATATTTTTATATGTAATTCAAATCACAACTTTGATTATTTAAAAATCATAACTTTTTATATATAAAAATCGAATCTTTTATATGATAAAAATCGAATCTTTATTCTATGAAAAATTAAATCTTTACGTTATAAAAACTATACCTTTATCATATTCAAAAATCTAATCTTTTTGTCTTTAAAAATCTAATCTTTTTGTCTTTAAAAATCTAATCTTTTTGTGAACAAGATTCTAACTTTTAACAAATAAAAATCATAATTTTTATCGCTATTTACATAAGGAAAATCCAATTTTTTTTTACGCTATTCACTTAATTAAACTGAAAATGAAACCTATGTTAAAATAAAACAAAATAGACTTACAATTTTCGTAAAGAGGAGGATTAGGGGAGGCACGATCTTCACGCTGGAGGAGGGGGACTGCTGATCGGAATGGGGCGGCCCGGGGCGGCGTTGGCAGTCGGAGAAGTGGCGGCCGCGGCTGTGTGGGCTGGCGGGTCTCGGTTTGGGCGGGGTAAGGGGTTGCGGTCTTCAATTGGGGGAAAGAGGAGAGAAGAGAGGGCGAGGCGAGAGAGGGGGAGGGGAACGTTGCCGGAGATGGCGGCTCGCCGTCGGCGATGAGGCGGAGGAAGGGGGCGCTCGATCGATTAGGGATCGCGACTTTTTTTTATTTTCTTTTTAAATTTGATTTGAGTCAAAGGGGGAGGGGAGGAAAGGGGTTAAAGGGAAAAGTTATTTATTTATTTATTTAATTTCTCCAAAAAGTAACTTTAAATTTCGATCTCCGAACGAGGCCCAACGACTGTCGCCCCTAGCTATATACCCTCATTCCGAACACAATGAGATATATTTTGTAAGACAATTCTATAGTTTTAGTCAGTTTTTCTTTAAATTAAAATATAAATCAATATATATTGAATTCAAACGTACATTTCAATTCACTGGGGACACATACTGACTTTAAAAATTCCATAAAAATTATTTCTAGCTTTATATTGACAATATGGTCCTAACAAAACTAATTTCATTAAATTCTGAGACCGTCTGAAAAATGGTCATTTTCTGGTCGATCGAAATTGACTGAACTGTTAAAACACGTTTACTTTTGCGACGCTCACATATTGATTCAGAAAATTATGAATTTTGGAATCTAGCAATAACTTGACATCACGGATCCAACAAAAGTGGTTTCGTCGAAGACCAAGATCGTTTGCAAAATTTCCATTTTTAAGTGCCAGAATTTCATAACGACTATTCTGAATTTTCAACTGGACGTAACTTTTTATTTCCGCTATGAAATTTCAATTTTTCGGATTCTTTGGAAAGATACTCTCAAATAGACTCAAATATTTTTGGTTTCGCTAAAATCCGATTTATTTGAATCCTGCACATTCATTTGAAATTTGAAACCGAATTTTTGAACTACCGCGCCATTTTCAATTCCTTTTATAATTAAAATAAAATATTTATATTCTAACGATGATTCTAATAAATTAATTCATTCTCATTCTATTCAAAATAAATTTCTCGTCGTTATTATTTAAAATAATTCATTTTAAATACTCAAAATTCGCTAAAATTGCCAAAATAAAATTTTTAAATTGGCTCAGATTTCCGGGTTATTACATCAAAAGACACAAAGAGGAGCGCATGTCCATCTAGATATTCTTGTAGGCTCCAACGGACTGGGTTAAGAAGTACGCGGCTTTTGGGGGCGTAGGGTACCCTTGGTATTCCTCTGTGAGTGGCAGATGATCCGCTTGCGCTCACAGAGGTTAGTTCTGTTTGGGTGAACCAATGAGTATGCCTTGATTGCAATAATAAGGGGCAATCAAAAGACTAAGATGGACCAGCGTGATTCGGCGAGACCAGTTAGTGCTCTGTGATAGCAACTCGTCGTCTACCTAACATCTTCAGTCAGTACGTAAAGCAGAAAAACAGAGAACTCCAAAAGACCATATTTTTGCTATCTAGATATGGGTGAGGTTGGCCAATAGGTTTGAAGGGCATAGGGGGCCGTGGTTAAGTTCTCATTCTTGATATGCTTGGGAGCCTTTCATTAGTTGAAGGAGGGGTCTAGTGGGACCATAGCCACTGTAAAAGCAGACCTTAGCATCTGCAATCGACAGATATCTGAAAGCTCCCGACCGACTTCCATGTTTCTTGATTAGTCCTGCCACGGGACTTGGGTGCACATATAGAGAACATGTGCAATAGACGTTGAGAACGATTGACGATACGTACGTGCGAAAGTCTAGGTACACTCATGTCGCTCTAGGTGGTGTATCATAAGACTAGAGGGCATTATTCGAGGATGGAACCTAATTCGATCAAATGGTTCAAAGATGGCAGTCCGAACGCTTGCGTAATATAGAAGTAGTGGTTCTTTGTAGACGTAGCATTGACATATATACAGAAATCCGTACGACATTCGGGCGTAGGATTAGGGACTGCTATATTCCTACGATGATACAGTGGAGACCATGCGAATGGGGTACCATGGGGTGTATCTTAATACTGAGAGATAGCTACATATACTGCATTAGGTTAATTCAGTGGGAAGTAAATGGGTACGACGTGTGTGTAGTCTTGAGTGTTGTTAACCCAAGTAACCTAATAAATAAGAAAATATGATTGAACGATATATGTAAGATTATCCAAAGTGTATAGTTTAAATCCAGTCACCAGAACTTGTGTTCTGACCCCCTCCTCAAAACACACTCGCATGTTAGATTGTGGTAGAGACACAATAGCTTTGGATACTGGTTAGGCAGTATTAATAATATGGTAAGGCTATGTTTTGATTATATGTATCCTTTTCGTTGTGAGATATTTTTCTGAGCTCTGACATGTTTTATGTCTCTATCTTTTCTGCAGGATACCAGAGCAAACCAACTTGGATTTCGATGGATTAGGATTTTCGAAAAAAATTCGGTTCGTTGGAATCGGGGTTTGGGGGGGGGGGGGAAGAGGGGGGAGAAATGGTTATTTACATATTAAAGGAGAATCGTGCGCTAAGTGTGAAAGACATAAGGCTCCCTCACGTGATTAAAAGCTATTTCCTTTCCATGTTATCGTCTTCTTCATAATTTCCTTCTTACAGAGTGTTATCCCATTAATAACCGTTCCTCTATCCTCTTTTTAATCTACACTTCCTAACGAAAATCGATGGGTAAAATGAAAAAAATGCCTACAAATTAACTTACCCATAGTAAATTTGCATCAAAAACCTGAAATCTTATTCAGCCAAAACCAGTAATCGCTTTGACGGAGGCGCCTCTTTCTTCTCTATTCCCACCATCATGTCATGTCATTAAAATCATAAATCGTTCTTTTAAGGTAGCAAGTTTCTACGTTTTTCTTTCATTTGTTCGAATTGATTATTCTTACGAATTTAGGAATATTAATTATGGACTTATACGTAATATACTTTGATTTTGACTGGACCATTTGTTGATGTTATCAATTCATGATTGTTGGATTCATTCATTTGATATATCATTGCTTAGTAAATGTTGCATGAATATTTTCATTTGGTTACAATCACTCAGTTATCATTGTTTGAGATTTAAGATGTTAAAATTTAACCACATTCAAATCACATTCACCTTATTGTCAAAATCTAAGCAAATTCATGTTCGTCTATTTTAATACTAGAAGAATCAATTGTTTGAATTGAAAATTTAAATTTTATCCAAAATTTTGAGAGCATGTACTATTTTGATTAACACTTCATCCTTTTACCATTAAGTTCTTATATCTTGCAAATTTAGCTTGTTATATCATTTCCGTAGATGACGTAATACACTTCCGTTTACCTGTATAATTGTTTCGTCATTTAACTCGTGTCTTGCTTCCTGTAAAGATTCTCTATTTAAATGGTATTATTATCATTAACGAGCTCTTTACCGTGTATCTTCACGATGTGTATGTATATGTCTTCTAAATAGACTAATGTTCTATCGATTTATTCCTAATTCAAAGTGGACTGTGTTGAATCAAGGCTACCTTTTATATCCCAAAAAAAGGAACAAAATACTGCGATGAAAAGACCTACAAAAAAATCCATAACTAATTAATATCTACATGTATGACCATCAGTTGTAAGTGCTAATATGAAGCAAATTTTGTGTGATACAATAAGGATACACAAGTTACATTGTTACAGTAAACTGCTAATCATATATTCTGTTATCTTGAATACTTTGTTTTTTTCAAATAATCTAAAGTGGAGTATATAATGCACTCTATGTTCTTCTAACAGTTCATCCACCTAAATTTTTAGTAAAAAAATCTATACTATTATTATTAAGAATAATATTATTTTTATTGCTATTAAGTTCAGTTAATTCCATTTATTTTTCTAATTTGGAATATTTTTAATTTTGCTATAGATGCTTGCATTGGATATTGGATCCATCAACGTTATTGGTAATTTTTTACTTCTCAAAATCCATTGAAGGATTCTGTTGGTTTGGGGTTCCTTATTTCTGAATTTATATAAGGTATAATTTTTATTTTTATTGGGTTACATTTCCACTCAGCAGTTTGTATTAAACACAGTAATAATGCTGATACCTAATTTTTTTCCGAACTTTGCGAATTGGCTAATGTGTATCTCTCTATATCAAATGGAAGTTTAAAAGGTCACTTCTAGAAATTAATTAATGTTGATACTGGTAATAAATGAATCTACATGACTTTGTGAACAGTTGGAATGTTTTTTTTTCGTTTCCTGAATGGTACTATTCCACTAAAAGCTTTAACCTGAAGTATTGTTTGTAACAACATTACTTTTTCTGTGAACATGCAAATAGATTAGAAGTACACTATCAATGGTGATATAAGATTTGAAATGCCATTTTACTTCTTTTTTCATAGCTGCTGTCATCTGTGTCAGTTCTGAAGTGTCTCTCACACACTTATAAATATGTACAAGATGGATTTAAACACATGGACACACCAATGTTCTCATTTTGTTGGTAGTTGAATAGAAATTCTATACTTACAAACTAATAGTTATAACATATTATTAAACCCTATAAGGAAATTTAAACTATTTAGCTTAATAGGGGATGACATTACAATAAAGATTGATATGAAAATTCTTTGTCTATGCCTTTTTAACATCTTTATATAGTTATATGACATAAACTCTAAAAGAAAAGATTTAATCATCTACAACTTATAATGTGTATATCAAATATTCAAATGAATATGTAAATGACTTATGTGTGCACTCCCCGATATTATTATGTCGAATTAATTTCATTTTTCTCTCATTTCATAAATTTACGAACTTTTCAAATCTAATTATAATTTTGCAAGCAAGAGTTTATCAAACAAGCTATTTGGTAAACATATTTATCAAACGTATGAAGTACATTATTTCCCATTAACTCTTCAATAAAGTAAATAAATTTGCGTCCTTCAAATATTAATTCTTTTTTTGAAGAAAAAACAAAGTATAAGGATTTGCTCATAGCAATAAATAAGAACTGAATTATGTGTCTATGAATTAACTTCATAATAAACTCATTTTTTAATAGTAAGAAGCTGCTCAGTTTGATTGAGATTATTTTCTGAATTTTTTTCCTCCAATTCCTACAGGTTTTATCATTTTTTTCTTTCTAATTCAGCCGTTTCCTTGGATAAAATTTATTGACCGTATAAAAATTAAGTGAAAAATCATAGTTATATATATATATATATATATATATATATATATTGTTGCTGTTGCTTAAACTGTTGTACATAAACTTCATATCTACAGGTAAATAAAATATAAATGTTAGCAGAATTATGTAGTAGATATGATAATGAAGATAATAGAGCCGTTACAATAGAGCCGTTAGAGTGTGAACGCGTTTTATCATATTTAGCATGCTTTGTCATTATCTACTAGCCGTTAGGCTCATGCATACTTGTTATATTTAATACTAGCCGTTAGGCTCATACATATTTGGTATATTTTGTACTAGCCGTTGGGCTCATAGCACTATATATATGTGCTCTTTGTATCATGTTTTGCATCAATAAAAATTGCAATTGTTCCTCTCTAATAACTCTCCTCCTCATCCCTTAATATGGTATCAGAGCCAAAGTGCCGAAAGGCTTAATCATCAAGCAGAAAGTTGTTTTTGTTTTATGGCCAACAACAATGAAGTAACCTCCGCTGTTTCCGGAAGTATGGGGTACAGCGCTCCACCTAACCATCATGACCTGATTAAACCAAAAAGCCAAATTATCACCACATCTCTAGACGAAGACAATTACATTCTATGGAAATATCAAGTAGAGATCGCTTTAAGAGGGTATGATTTACTGCAGTATATTAATGGGACAATAACAGTCCCACCAGCGACGATAACCAATTCGGAAGGAGAAATTGTGCCTAACACAGACTACACAAAGTTTCAAAAACAGGACAGCCTCCTCTCCTCAAGGTTCCTATCGTCAGTAAGTTCGAATTTATTATCACAAATAGTTGGATGTAGCACGTCTTATGAAATATGGAAAACAGTTGAACAAATTTTCAGTTCACAATCAGCTGCTAGAATCATGCAATATAGAAGGGAATTACAAAATTCTAGAAAAAAGGAGGCAAGCATGAAAGAATACTTAGGAAAAATTAAAAATCTGTGTGACAAACTAAATGTTGTTGGCCATAAGATTAGCGACAATGAACAAATCCTATTTATTATTGGTGGATTAGATGAAGAATACGAATCTCTAGTAACTGTGCTAGCCACACAACAAACCTTACCTGATTTACAGTTCGTTCGATCAGCACTCCTTGCTCATGAAGGCAGAATCGACCAAAGAAAAACAGCACAAAATAAGTTCTCTGCCAATTATGCCACAGTCAGAAATAAGCAGATACAAGGAGATAACAACAACTATCGTGTGAAATGTCAAATATGCCAAAAGTTTGGTCACATGGCGAACAAATGTTACTTCAGGTATAATTCAGACACAGGTAGACAACAGGCAAGCCAAAATTACTCTTCACAAAGAAGAGCACAAGCAAATATGGCAACAACAGGGAATTCAACTCAAAATAATAATAATGCAAACCGAAGACATAATGCTGCAGATGATGATGAAGTAAAAAAATGAAGACAATGGCTTCGAAGAATGGTACCCTGACTCAGGAGCAACTCACCACATAATTAGAAATCTTCAAAATTTAAACATTGGGAGCAGAAATTACTCAGGTATGAGAAATTTGCATATGGGTAATGGTAGTACTGCTAGTATCACACACATAGGCAAAGGGACTATTTTTGGGAAAAGACAACTCAAATTAAACAATCTTCTTAGGGTACCTAAGATTAATAAAAATTTGTTAAGTGTATCAAAATTTGCCAACGACAATAATGTTTATTTTGAATTTCATCCTAAGTTTTGTTTAGTTAAAGATTCCCTAAATCATGAAATATTACTTCGAGGTAACCTATACGATGGTTTATACAAATTCAAGACTGCAAACTCAAGTGGAGAATTCTGGTACAATAATATAGATGCTAGTAGTGACAATGACTGTATTAGGAATAGTTGCAATAACGTTGATTATGACAATAATAGCAGTGAATGTAACGTGATTAATTCTTGGCATGTAAAATTAGGACATCCTAATCTGGAAACTGTTAAGACTGTTCTGCGTAATAATAACATTCATTATAAAAATGTACCTATCAAACACACATGCACGCACTGCCAACTCGGCAAGAGCCACAAGCTCCCTTTTAGTGATTCTGAAACCAGCTATAATGAGCCACTGGAACTTATAGCCGCTGACTTATGGGGACTCGCGCCTCTAAATTCATATCAGGGACATATGTATTATCTTTCTTTTGTGGATGCTTATTCTAGATATACTTGGATATACATGCTGAAAACTAAATCAGAAGTTTGCAATACAGTCATGCAATTTATAACTCATGTCGAAAAACAAATGAACAGTACTGTTAAGGTTGTTCAGACAGATGGGGGAGCTGAGTTTAAACCTCTAACTAATTACTTTCTCAAAAGAGGGATCAAACATAGATTAACTTGCCCGCATACGTCCGAACAAAATGGTTTAGTCGAAAGAAAACATCGACACATAGTAGAGACTGGTCTAACTTTGTTATCACAAAGCTCATTACCCATGAAATATTGGAATGAAGCTTTCTACACATCTGTATTCCTCATTAACAAGTTGCCAACCAAAATCTTAAACAATAAAAGCCCTCATGAAATGATATACAGTGTTAGACCAGAATATGGTTTTCTGAAAGCCTATGGGTGTCTATGTTTTCATTGTTTGAGAGATTATAACAATCATAAACTAAGTATGAGATCAAGCCCATGCACATTCATCGGGTATGCACAAAACCAAAAAGGTTATAAGTGCATGGACAAAAATGGAAAAATATATGTTTATAGGCATGTGATATTTGATGAAAACAAGTTTCCTTATGCAGAAAAGCAAATCGGCAAAAAGGATGGGGAACAAAGCATAAACAATAACATATGGTTCGAGCCATTCATTACTGAACCACCTTCAATTGATAGAAATGAAGAGCAACAACGTACAAGCAATTTAAACACCCAGGAAGAAACTATGGATCGAACAAATGAGCAAACCAATGAGACACACAATGACTCAGAAGATACAAACGTACATCAAAACATGCAGTATAGTGAAGATACAGAAAACAACAACCATGTTGACACTACCAGCAACAATGATACACAGCAGCAAACATCACCACAATCAACTGGACATCACATGATAACCAGGTCAAAGAGAGTAATCTTCAAACCCAAAGTATATAATATTTCTGCCAGTGAGATCGAACCATTGAATTTCACTCAGGCTATAAGATCAAACAAATGGAAGGAGGCAATGGACACTGAATATAAAGCTCTCATAAAAAACAACACTTGGAGCTTAGTGACTCAACCAAAACACAAAAATGTGATTGGTTGTAGGTGGACATACAAAATAAAAAGAAAAGAAGATGGATCTATTGACAAATACAAGGCCAGACTGGTTGCAAAAGGTTACGCGCAACAATTTGGTTTTGATTTCAATGAAACTTTTTCCCCAGTCATAAAACCCACAACCATCAGAATTATACTAACCATTGCTCTAAGCAAAGGATGGAATGTGAGGCAACTGGATGTCAACAATGCTTTTTTGAATGAGGAATTGACTGAAGAGGTATACATGCAACAACCTGAAGGATATGGTACTGGTGATAAAGTATGCAAACTACACAAAGCAATATATGGCTTAAAACAAGCTTAGAGAGCTTGGTATGAAAAGCTAAAGTCAACTTTGTCTAACATGGGTTTCTCACAAGTTAAATCGGACAATTCTCTATATATGAAGAAGGGCATACATGGAACTGTGTTCATTCTAGTATACGTTGACGACATGCTAATAACAGGAGACAACAGCGAAGAAATAAACAGAATCGTATACAAGCTGGATCAAAATTTCGCCATTAAAGACTTGGGGGAACTAAATTTTTTTCTTGGAATACAAGTGATTACGAAAAACAATGGTGAATTAATATTATCCCAACAAAATTATATCACTGAAATACTGCAAAGGGCAAATATGCACAAGGCAAACCCATTACCTACGCCTATGATTAGTAACCTAAGACTATCTAAGCATAAAGGAGAAGCTATAGACAATGCCAAACAATATAGAAGCATAATAGGAGCGTTACAATACGCAACTATTACTCGACCAGACATATGCTACAGCGTCAATAAACTCAGTCAATACATGCAGAACCCTTTATCAGAACATTGGATGGCATTAAAGAGAGTGTTACGATACTTACAAGGCACAAAACATTACGGCATACACCTAAATTTAGATAAGGAACATAACTTACAGTGCTTTAGCGATGCCGATTGGGCCAACGATATTGACGATCGAAAGTCTGTCTCAGGATACTGCATTTACCTCGGTTCCAATATCATTTCCTGGTGTACGAAGAAACAACAGACCACATCAAGATCTAGCACAAAGGCTGAGTACCGTGCACTGGCAAGCGCTACAGCCGAAATCATGTGGATAGAGTCACTGATGGAGGAGCTTGGTTTCACTCCAAGACGAAAGTCGGTCATTTGGTGCGATAATAAGAGCACAGTATCTTTATCTCTAAACCCCATTCAACATTCAAGGACGAAACATCTTGAAATTGATCTCCACTTTGTGAGAGAAGAACGCAATCAGGAAGACTTGTAATATGTCATGTGCCCGCATACTATCAGAGAGCAGATGCTCTCACAAAGGCCCTTTCGACCAAAAAATTTATCAGAATGAGAGAGGAACTTCGCGTTATCAGTGCAGGCAGAAGCCGGAATGATCAAGGAAACCCTAGTTCGAACTGAGGGGGCATAATGAAGATAATAGAGCCGTTACAATAGAGCCGTTAGAGTGTGAACGCGTTTTATCATATTTAGCATGCTTTGTCATTATCTACTAGCCGTTAGGCTCATGCATACTTGTTATATTTAATACTAGCCGTTAGGCTCATACATATTTGGTATATTTTGTACTAGCCGTTGGGCTTATAGCACTATATATATGTGCTCTTTGTATCATGTTTTGCATCAATAAAAATTGCAATTGTTCCTCTCTAATAACTCTCCTCCTCATCCCTTAATACTCTTCCATAAATGGAACTCTTTAGCTTTAGCAGAACAGGTTATGTATTTATCTGGAGTTGTGGATTAGTTATATTGTATTGAAATTGCTCATTTATATTAATTTAGGGTCTTAAATCTGTCATATTCATCCTTTGTTGACACATGGTAAGGAAAAAAAGAATCAAATTTTGCAACATATTTTTTTAAAACATTTCTACTATAGTTGTTGGTCATTTTACATGCGTCATGTTAAGGGTGATGAAGATCGTTCTTTTACTCTATGGTGCAGGTAAAACTTGAGATTTAACCGAGTGCAATATTCCACTAAGTGGATTATGGAACAAACTAACATTGCAAATAAATAGTAAATATATTCACTGCAGTGACGGAAGAAAACATGAAAGATGTTTAGGTATCTGTATCAACTATTAATTGATTGTCACATTCATGTGATAATATTTTTTATTTACTTGAATCCTTAGATTTTTTTCTTAAATCTTTTGGTTTGCAGTTAGAATCGATATTGAGGACTATATTGGCATTTTGGCTGATTAATGTATGCAATTTGTTTCATCCAACACCATGCATTTAAATGTTTAAATTTGAGATAATTGGTTAGAGTCTACAATTTGGAATGAATGAATGACAACCAAAGAGGATATCTAGCAATTCAATATTGTTTGAATAGTTTTCATTTGTGTAAAGAGGTGATTGCAAGGGCCAAGTGCTGTACTCGAAATATAAAACTGCAAAGGGTTGAGCAATCTAGCTGTAAATGCTTGGGTAAATAATGGTAAAAGAAACTGCACAAGATCAACAAAATTTAATTTATGAAATAAAGGACTAGCTTTAAAGAAAGCTACGATTGTTTTGGGATTCTTTAAACAAGTGCGAATGGTAATGCATGAGTAAATAATAGTAAAAGAAAGTGACCAATATCAAGACATCTAACTGCTCTCTTTGCTATTGTACGTATATGAATCATGAATGTATGTATCGAAAAGCATACTTGGTTAGTTTTTTTGTCTTTAGTTGTGCAGGTGAGTGACAATTAGAAGGCATATTGGATATTGTTTTCAATTTTGTTTTGTTCGTAAGTAACAAAGTTGTTATTTCAGTCTATTCCAGATACTGTTATGAGCTCAAATAGATATCATGTATGCTATTGTTAGGTGATGACAAGTTGTTGACTTTGACTGACTTTTAATCCTACCGATATTAGGAAAAAAAATCTAGCATCAGGAAGAAGATGTCCACAATTTGATAAAGCATGATATTACAAGTGGATTAAGGTGATTTTATTTAAACTCAAGCCAACTGTAAATAGCCATCTGATGTAACCATGTATGGTACAAGTTCAACGGTAAGTAAGTGACAACTCAAGTACTAAGCTTTTTGCACTCAAAAGAGGTCTCTTTTAGCAATTTTCAAGTTATACGAATCTATTAATAGAAGATGAAGTATTTATATGAGCAAAAATTAGGAGTGCTTTTATTTCAATAATCTGTATTATGAAGTGGTTGTATTTTGTATGGTATAATCTTCTATTACTTAAAAAATCAATGTGTTCAAAGAATCACAACTAAAAAAGAAGTGATTTTGCTGAAATGGCAAAGTATAATCCATTTGTTCATGAGTCTAAATGATCATAGAGAAAATCCTAAAGTTAATGTGCTAAACTCAGAGGACAACGTGGTCCTTATAACATGTATTTTGCACAAAAAAATAATATATAATCTTTGAAAGATATCGCTTTTATTATAATTGTTGTAAAGTACATTTTGCATTATTACAGTATTAAGATCGACTAATATATGTATATAGCAACCGTAGTATATCCCTTTTTCATTGGGAAGTGCAGTTGGTTAGGATATGTGGCCCATAGACCTTGAAGGTAGAGGGTTTACTCCTCACCAACGACATATCCAGTGAATTATTTGAGTTATATGTGTGGGTCTGATGCATATATTGTTAGAATTCACAAGAAAAACTTGGTTCTTTTAAATGTTCTTGATATGTATTGCTCCTTTTAAATACGATTGATGGGTTATTACAACACACAAAGCTTAAATTATCTATTAAGTTTGTAAATATAACAGACGAGTATACTTCGTCACTGCAAATAAAAGCTTAAAACTAAACCAACTTCATATCTAACAATCTTCCCGTGTGCGTAGCACGGACCACACACTAGTAAATATGGGAAGAGAGAAGCTTGTTAAAAGTATCTTTTATTTCATATCAGCCTCAAAACCTTGATCTACTTTAATTCTCTAATCGATTCATCAATGATGACTCGATGTTATCTCAAATCATCTCCAACTTTAAAGTAGATGCTAGGTCTCCATATAGAATCTAGATCTCATCACTTTGGTTGCGCTTACACCCGATTTCTTACTGTCTAGATTCGATCAGTGCTATATCTTATTGATTGGTTGATTTGGTTCATGGTAGTGATATCTCACATGTCTATAATAGATTATTTGCTGTAACAAGGTGATTTTATGTTCGAATAATCAAATTAAACTCTAAAATTAATTAGATCTACGTAATTTCAAATTTAGATACGCTAGGATAACATATTATGCATATAATTGATAACTGACTAGATCTGGCATAACCTATGCAGGTTTTTGCATGTTTTAGGTTAGATTACGCTTTGAAGTGATTGAACTTGAATAGAAATGATTGAATATGTAATTTGTTACTTGAATCATTACTATGATTGAATTGGATGTTATCCTTAATTTGTTTGCTGGTGTTTTGTTTGCATTGGACTTAGATTAGCGATTAGAGCATATCGAGAGAAAAATTCATTGGAATCGCACATAACTTGAAGGAAAGGTTCTTCTTCTTCTTCTTTTTTTTTGCAGGAAGATACCGTGTGAATTGCAACTCGATTGGAGCTATGTGCCCGAGTCAGACTGCTGACTCTTCCTAGTTTAGTCGGTGCTGAGTTTATTTTAGGGCTCCAATGTGTTGACGACTCATATGATTGGAAAGCACATGCTTTGTTGAAGGTTTTATATAGTTTTGGGTTCGCAGATAGACCAAGTGTTGAAGGATGGATGAGTCATATTCAATGAATCAAACCGAGATGCGTCTAAGAGAAGGACCAAGGAGCTATGATGGATGAGTCGGGTCTATGGCATCAGATGCTTATACCAGAGGATAGAAGAAAAATGAAACATAAAATGTTAAAGGAATCAGACCAGTATTGAGTTAAGGAGGTTAGGTTGGTACTGAGTCAACTGGGAAGCTCCATGTATCATGCGACTTACATAGATGGTAGTGGAGTTACAGAGTATCATGTTAAAATTGATGGCTCGTTGATAGCTTCTTATGATGAGGAAGTTACAAATTAGGTCAGAAGCTCAGATAAGGAGTGGAATCAAAGGATTTGAAAGGAAGCTCAAAACAGAATGATGTTGTAGGATAATGAACTGGGTTGAGTGTCAGAATTCGTGCCTAGAAATGGAGTTGTCAAAAGACTAAAAATTTGAAAGGATCAAAGAATCATTGATAACTTGGAGCGTTCAAATTGTAATTTGAAGAAGGGCACTAGAGGTGGGGATTCCCAAGGACTAGTAGCTACAATCATGTACCTTGGACTGCTACAATGGAGGGTCCATTACTAGATTTTGGATTTTGGAAAGCACATACTGGATTTTAGACCCTATAAGATACGAGAATACAACTAGAATCAAGATTATTCATTAGTCAATGACATGAGCGATGATGGTTATACGAGTTATCATATATTCAAATATTTAGAAGGTGACAATGTTTGATATGGTTGCTCTTATATCTCTTAAGTATACTATCTCCAATAGAATGTCCGAGAAAGGATATGGAATAGGATCGACAAAGGAGGTTGCTTAAGTTCTTCTGTTATTTATTATTTTATTTAAATAATATACTATATATTATTATTATATGCTAACCTTTTAGTTGCAGGGCATGACAAATGTGACTTATATGACTACACCTAGTACCATATTCTTCAGTATAGCTTTTTATAGCCATTTACCACTCACACCAGAGTATTGGCTGACCCAAGCTTTTATGTTTTACTTGTTATAATCTTAAGTACTCTTAAATGAATAGACTAGATAACGAGTTTTGTGACGTTGTTTTTGTATTGGAGACGAGCTAGGAAAGCTTTAGTATATTACTTTATATTTGTGTATATTTCTGCTATTTGTTTATACTTTGAGGGATTATGTATAAGAACCTGATGTACAAGATATTATTACATTTTAGACATAACTCAGTGTGATTATAAAGTTGGTGGTTCCATTTTATTATGATTCAATATTTTTTTATTGTACATGTTCTTATTATATTTTGTTCCATGTGTTGTGAGACATGCGACTGGTTGCTCAGCTTTTATTTCTTCTTGGATGATCGTTTCATATCATCTTGGCAGGTATGTAGCACTTCTTTTATGTTATTCGATGCATGTGATATGATGCGGTCGTCATATTTGACATCAGGTCTTTGGTTACTCAATAATGAAAATGGATTATCGGATTTAGTAAAGATAAAATTGGAGTTAGTATCTTAGAATAGATCTAGAATATACAATAATGAGAAATCATTCTTGTTAATCTCATGTTTAAGCTATGTATCAGTATATAGTATAATAGTCTGCATTTGAGTATCGATGCAACTTTATTTTGTTAGATATTAATCATTCTTATTAAAGACTAAAATGAATCAAAACATGAGGAATGATGTTAGGAACAACTCTGCTTTAGGAGTGGACGAGGGAGCAAGATCGAGAGCTGCTACACACGATTATCAGGCTTCGCTTGATGCTATGAAAGCATCGATGATGTGGATAGTTCAAATTACTTTCGAATTTGGCAATAAGCGGAGGTGCTCCTTTGCAGACACCTAGGGGTTGACTTGCCAAGTTGTAAAAATATATGCTTTGGAAGACAAGCTATTTGTAAGGACCAAGTCAGCTATAGATGTCCATGATTGATTGGATACTTGCAAGCTCATCTTCAATGGTATGGATGTAGAGAATGCCACAAAGAGAAAGTTGGCATCTAGGCAATTTCAAGGTCGATCTATGAATTGATGGGATGCTATCTCCATCACTACGCCAAAGGATCAATTTTTTTTAAGGATTTGTTCATAGCTAAATTCCATGAGAAGTTCATCCTAATGGCACAGAACTCTATCTTGTTTCAAAGATTATTAAAGTTGAAAAAAAGGATATGTCGTTTTCTAATATGTTTCGAAGTTTGATGTTTTGTCCAAGAATAAAATTTCCTTCATCGATACTCTTTAATGAAGAATAATAAGTTTAATATTGACTTGGATGACTACTTAGGGAAGAAGAATGTTGATCACATTAATGTGTCATTTGAGAAGCTATTGGAGGAAGTTTTGAAGCATGAGAATATAAACCCCAAAGAGATGACGGCTACCATGGCTGTTACTGAGAAGGAAGATCCGAAGCCACAACAAAGCTATTAAGAAAAAAAAGGGTGGAATAACACAAGTAAACAACAACAAGGGAAATGTGGTCACAAAAAAAGCAAGAGGGAAGTTATTTTCCATAAATGTCAGTATGATGGGGATTACAAGACTCCTAAGAAGAAGAAACGATATAACTATGATAAACCAAGACATTAAAAAAGGATAAAACAGAACCTCTTATGGTTGAATATATTGTGAAAGTGTGTGCGGTAGATTCAATTCTGACTTCTTCTATTGCTTCTACCGCTAAGGATAAGAGTGAATGAGTCATGGTGCAAAGTATGTTTTCCATCAGAGATGCTTCTATTATGGTTTTGTTTGATACCGAATCTTCGCATTTTTATGGACCTAGCATGCGTATAAAGCTTGAATGACGATATAGAAAATCGACACTTGATTGTGACGAACCTTGTAGGAGGAACAACTAGTCTTCATATGATTTTTTATGGTTTACTTTTATCAAGTCATGGATGTTTACTCGTTTTCAATTGTTTTGTTTTAAACTTTGCTAAGTTTGAAATCATTTTGTGCACAAGTTGGCTTAGAAAGTGTGCGACTATAGTGGAAAGCGAGATGCTTGAGGTGACGTTCAGGGATGTGGAAGAAAAAATTGCAGTGATATGCTATTCACCGAATGTTAGCCAACTTTCTATATGTGCTTAAGGTTCCAAAAAAACTGTCATTCATGCCTATCTCTAGAGAGTACCCAGATGTCTTCAAGGAAGTAACAAGATTGTCGTCATATACTGAGACTGAGTTTCGAATTGACTAAGTGAAAGAAGTCAGCCAGTAATGTCTTTAAGGTACATGACACCCAGAGAGTAGAAAGAGCTAAGGAAAAGGGGGGGGGGGGAGCAAGGAATGACCTGATTGGAGATTCTTTTTTTTTGAAGAAGCATATTCGAATGAGGTATACCTGTTGTGTTCACAACGAAGGCAGATGACTTTTTAAGGTTGTATGCTGATTATCATGCTGAATAAGATGATTAGGAAGAATAATTATCATCCTCCACGGATTGATGATTAATTTGATCAACTTCACAGGGCTAGAGTGTTTTCCCAGATGGATTTGGCTATGGAATTTCACTAGCTGATAATGGTAAAAGAAAGTGTACCAATTACCGCATTTCAAACAACGTTAAGTTTCCACATGTAGTTGGTGATGCCTCTTGGATTGACCAACACTTTGACATATTTTATGGATCGTATGAATAAGGTCTTCACAGATCAATTGAATGAGTTTGTGCTTGTGTTCATGTATGACATCTTGATCTACTTTCGGACAGAAGAAGAGCACAAGGCACGCATGGGGGTTGTACTTGAGATTTTGAGGAAGCAAAAATTTATGCGGATAAAATATATGACAAAAGTTGTTAAGTTAGTTTAGAATGACCTCGTATATCGCTTTGAATTGTTGAGAGTGACATAAAACAACTTAGGAGGAAGATAGTTAAGTTAATTAAGGTGCAATGGAGCGAGTAGTAACTGCACGTGGGAGACTGACGAAAGTATGTGGAAAACATATCCAAATCTCTATGAATGGAAGACTCATTTATCATATTTACGCACACCATTGTATCTTATACTATTAGAGTTATACTTGCTAGGATAAGTTTTAGCTGCTAATGTTTGCATGATTATTTGGCTGCTCATGGTAGGGTTGTCAATGGATACCCGAAAAATCCGAAATTCACCCATATAAAGACAGATAAATATATGATATTCAGAAAAATAGATGTGGATATAAACACGTTCGCATCCAAAGATTATCCATTTGTTTTTTATAATTATAGTTTAAATTTGGTGTATTTTACATTATAAAATATACCAATTTTTTATTTTATTAAGTCGAAAGTCTATATTATATACACTAAACGCATATTAATTGCTCAAAATACTATTTATTATCATCATATTTATTTTCAGCACTTAATAATCAATTAGATTAGAATTTTTTTATGTTAAACTACAATTTTTTATTTATGTTTCTTGATTTATCGACCGTTAATGCATCAGATAATTATCTGATGTTTGGCTATGTCCATGGATGCAGATATTTGATATCCGAAAATAATTTTGGATGTGAATACAGATATGACACTACCCGTATCTAAAAACATCCATTGACATCCCTAGCTCATGGTTTATAGGTATGCATGATAACATTGGTTGCTTATGTTTGTTTTGATATTTCGAGGGAGAAACTCCTAATGGGAGGTGTAACGATCCATATTTTTAATTAGCGATGAATTGTAAAATAATTGGATTTAATTCTTTTGAGATCGAATGACTCTATATTTTGTAATACAGTTCTTAGGGATGATCTACACATCCATGACTTTTCCATAAATTTTTTATAGGACCACTTTACCCTAGAAAATTGTATATCAGTTATAGGTTTAAATATGAGACGAATCAGATGCTTTAACATATTTTATTGCTTCGGAATGGCGTTTTCCCATTCCGTGGAGTAGTCATATAAGAAAACTAGATAAGTGATTAGGAAATTATGACAATTTTAAGTTTTAAAAATTTCTTGTCAAAATTTGGAAAGGATTTAGTGTGCTAAAATTTACAAGCTCATTAGTCTAATTATGTTTGGTTGTAAATATGATATGAGAAAAACCATTCGGAAGTTTTCCTCTAATTTCATATTAGCCTCAGATTCTGTGACGGCAAGGAATCTCGCTCGGTCCGAACCAGTCGCTAAACCGATCCAGGCCGTTCGAAACACCCTATCGTTTGAGAACACGACAAAATAGAACGCATACAGAAGAACATTTCATTGCTTATAACAACAATGCATCAGATTACAAGAATATACAGAGTATAAACGAATATTACACAGAAATATCAGAGATTTAAATTACATTTAAATACATCGCAGCGGAAAATAATACAATACACAACTAGAAGAGATATACGGATACAAAGCTTTCCGGATATCATTCCAGCTGTAAACCAGGATCCTGTGAATATAAATCTGCAAAAACCGAAACTACTAGCTGCCCGTGTCAAAATAAGGGCACCCAGAGTTTAGGTTAAAACAATAAACTCCAGGTCAGTCATGTGACTGGTGTGAGAACTAAAACAGTTATTAATCTTTATTTTTAAAGGTAAATCAAGGGACCACGCCGTATAACACGGAACGGGTTTCCTCCCAAGAATACCAGTGCATGAAACAAACAGCGCAATGCTAAATAAAGAAAAATGAAGCTGTTATAAGACCCAGGTCCCATCACACAATGCAACGCAGCCGAGGATAGGGTTTTCCCTTATAACAGCCAAACATGCTTAGTACGTTTAAAACGAATCATTTGATACTACTATAAGTGTATAGTGTATAAAACAACTTCAAATCATAAGTATCAATCATAGGCGGCATGAGCGTCCCATGCCACTATGTCGCCATATATAGGTTTACAAATAAAACCGCAAAGTCACGTATTTGGAAATTGGATTTCCGTCTGTGAACCGAGGCAAAAGATAGTCCTCAACCGATTCGAGACAATCTAGCCTACCATGTCTCAGGATCAGAGCTCGAGTGACCCTAGGAGCGACAGGGCCGGTCCACCGATGTGGATTAAAATGCCTGAACACTACGTTTCCCCGCCCTTTGGGGCGCAAACGAGCCAACGAATGACTCCATCGGTTCGAGAACGACCGATCAATCCGAGGCGCCTCGCAACAGCAACAACCACATAAGTCAAACTCGTCAGGGCGTGTAAAACCACTGACGCCACTTCTAGCTAGAAAGAAACGCAAGTCCTCCCTGAGGTCCGTCTCCCGTTTTTGGTTCATACCGGGTGTGAAACACGCGAGGTAAACGTTACACAAAGCTACGCCACAAAGGCCGTGCTTTGATCATCACCACAAGACTTTGCTTTTCAACAGAAGCCTTGATCATTTGCATCTTAGCATG
This sequence comes from Allium sativum, assembly GCA_030737875.1. Classification (NCBI taxonomy): domain Eukaryota; kingdom Viridiplantae; phylum Streptophyta; class Magnoliopsida; order Asparagales; family Amaryllidaceae; genus Allium; species Allium sativum. The sequence continues at coordinate 389,252,280 of CM060912.1, read as the reverse complement.
CCACACAGGCAAACCATCCTATGCAACCGATATCAGTCACACAGAATGAAATCCGATGTCAGACACACAGTCCATTTACAAGTCCGTTCTGGGTCTGAACGAAACCGGAGGCACCTAGTACCCCGCATATCCATCGATCTCCAAGTACGTCTGGACGATCACTAACTGTTTCCATCTTCTTGGGTGTACAGCCCAATCAAGATCATCAGTTATCACCCAAACGACGTGAAGACCTCCGGTCTTCGACCGTCGTCTTCATCTTCGACTTATCGTCGTATCAGTTATCCAGAATGGGATAAACCCGGTCTTTCCGAATAACTCGCGTATATTTAAATAAGTGTTACACAAACACAACATACGCCTCATTCCAATTCATTAGTCACTAACCGTAAATTAATCAAGAGAATAATTCCCCAAATATTAACCCCGAAGGCCGAAACCAACATCAGATCAATATCCAGAAAACCATTCTGCTTGGCTAACCGACAGTTAGTTTCTAAATTTCACGTTCAAATCTAATTAAAGATTTAACTATCGCCTGGAGCAAAACTGGTGATACTCCATTCTCGATCTTTTCAATCTAATTAAAGATTCATTAAAACTCCACTTAGTTTTAATCTGTGACTGGGTTAAAGAATCAGTGTCATCTAAAAACACGGTTCGCGATAAACCCAAAGTCACATTCATTAATTATCGGGTTAAAGAACGAGTGTTATTTAAAAACACTGTTCACGATAAACCCAAAAATCATTCCATTAATTATCGGGTTAAAGAACGAGTGTTATTTAAAAACACTGTTCACGATAAACCCAAAAATCAATATCAATTCAATTCCAATTAAATATCATTTAATTGGTACACTTCATTAAATCTAAATAAAAAGATTTAATCTTTTCTCAACTGGGTTCAAGAACAGTGTTAGTGAAGACACCATTCACGACAAACCCAAATCACATTCGATATTCAATACAAGGCTCTGAATAGAAAATATATCGGCTTATATTCAATATCGAATTCTACGACTAACAAATGTCGTATTGGAAATAACGATATAAATATATATCTTTCAAATTTCCATAACCACATCTGTATAATCACGAATTCCAACATCGAAATATTCCGAAGACAATTTCGATTCAAATCCACTCCAATGCAATCATTGGAAATTTTGGTTATTTTCAAAACCCTTTTCAAATTCAATTTATTTATTTAAAAATAAATAGAATTATATTTCTAGTTCAAAACTAGTTTATTTCGATAAAAATCCATTTTTATCTTTTCAAATATGGAGTTTTTCATCCCAATTCTTTCTAAATCATTTCTTATGATTTTACACAAATTATTGCTATTTTTAATAATTTTATCAAGGCCCGTACAGTCGATTTCCATCAATGGCCATCGAACTGCACTTACAGCGACCTTTTTCGAATTTGATTTGGACGTATCTCCAAATCCAACCGTTAGATTTCAAATTTCTAACATTCATTAGAAAGCTCTTTTCGATACGAACCCAACGGTTCCGGTTTTAGGAGAATCCGACGGTCGGATCTCCCGTAATGTCCGTTTGAAATAAATGGTCGAAATTCACGAACTGCCGCGGCGCGTTCTATTCAGGCCATTATATTATATATATTATATATATAATATATATTTCGTCGATTTCTATTTAAAACGAATTATATAAATAGTTTTAAACTCGTTTCAAAAGTAATTTCAACTTCCATTTCAATTCAAATCGAAATTGAATTCTTCTTTATAAATTCGTTTCAAAATTCACTTCTGTTCAATTCAAATTTCAATTCAATTTGAATTCATTTCAATTCGCTTTCAATTCAATTAGAATTCGTTTTCAATTCAATTCATTTCGAAATCGTTTTCAATTCAATTCATTTCGAAATCGTTTTCAATTCAATTCATTTCGAAATCGTTTTCAATTCAATTCATTTCGAAATCGTTTTCAATTCAATTCATTTCGAAATCGTTTTCAATTCAATTCATTTCGAAATCGTTTTCAATTCAATTCATTTCGAAATCGTTTTCAATTTATTTCATTTCGAAATCGTTTTCAATTTAATTCATTTCGAAATCGTTTTCAATTCAATTCATTTCGAAATCGTTTTCAATTCAATTTGAATTCGTTTTCAATTCAATTTATTTCGAAATCGTTTAAAATTGATATAAATATCGTTCACGTCAAAATGGCGTCAATCTAATCAACACGGCTTCATAAATTTCTATTTTCAAAATAGTTGTTATTATCAAAATATTTCGTTCAACACATGACCAATCTCAATGAATGAGTACTGTCAACACATGAACCTTTATTTTATATTATTCTTTGTTTTTCAAATTGGAATGAGGCCCAATCAATTTCCATATAGAATTAATTATATGGATTCTCATACATCACATGTATATAATAGCATTGAAAAATAATCAACCATCAACCAAAGTGCACTACACTGTATAAGCATCAAATATAGATATCTAACGCTTATAACAGCCTGTCAATCCATCGATCGACATATTTAATCAATCAGGATGAGTGAACTGCATATTTCATCCTAACACCCGTGTGGGGTTTTCAAACAATCAAACACGGATTTTATTTGTGCAGTTGGGCGATGTGTAAAATTTATCGTCCCAATCAATGTCCTTTAAATAAGTGTACATAAACAAACCGTCTGGTTTGTAAATGAATATTTATTTATTCACATTCACGCTAAAAATTATATTTTTAACGACAAAACATTTTATTCCAACATATGAATTTCTATTCAATTCAATCTTTAAATAAAATGATATTTTTATTTTTCTAACATATTTTAGAAAATTTCGGCGGCATAACGGCACGATACTAGAAACGGGACAAGGCCTAGCCTTATCCCCGGTCTAGTGAAGGCCCACGCCATTCACATATCAATTTTAATCAATTTCCAATTCAACCAATCAATCAAATCCAAATCAAATAATCTAACCAACTACACAACCAAACAAACAAGTCCATGGTATGTGGACGGGTGTCGGGTGCTTCTAATAAGCACCGTCTGCATCCTAGTATATATATATAACTAGAAATAAAATTGAAAGGTGAGAAATTCTCACCTTTAGCTATCCAACCATCTCGGCTCTTCTAATGCAGGAAACCTTCGCCAACTTGCCTTTTGTCGCTTTCGTTGTCCGCTTTCACTACATATGTAAAAATCGAATTTTACTTCGCTATTCCATATATAAAAATCGAATTTTTATTTCAAAGTTCCATATATAAAAATCGAATTTTTAGTTCAAAGTTCAATATATAAAAATCGAATTTTTAGTTCAAAGTTCAATATATAAAAATCGAATTTTTAGTTCAAAGTTCAATATATAAAAATCGAATTTTTAGTTCAAAGTTCAATATATAAAAATCGAATTTTTAGTTCGAAGTTCAATATATAAAAATCGAATTTTTAGTTCGAAGTTCAATATATAAAAATCGAATTTTTAGTTCAAAGTTCAATATATAAAAATCGAAATTTTAGTTCAAAGTTCAATATATAAAAATCGAATTTTTAGTTCGAAGTTCAATATATAAAAATCGAATTTTTAGTTCAAAGTTCAATATATAAAAATCGAATTTTTAGTTCAAAGTTCAATATATAAAAATCGAATTTTTAGTTCAAAGTTCAATATATAAAAATCGAATTTTTAGTTCGAAGTTCAATATATAAAAATCGAATTTTTAGTTCAAAGTTCAATATATAAAAATCGAATTTTTAGTTCAAAGTTCAATATATAAAAATCGAATTTTTATTTCTAACTTTTCACATGTATAAAAATTTGAACTTTCCATATATAATAAAAAAAACCTGAACTTTTTCCTAAACAAAAATATAAGCTTTTGCCATATAAAAATATAAACCTTTTACTTATAAAAAGATAAGCTTTTTAAGCTAAGTATAAATCACTTTTACAGCTAATTAAAAATCAGTTTTAAAGCTAATTAAAAATTCAGTTTTAAAGCTAATTAAAAATTCAGTTTTAAAGCTAATTAAAAATTCAGTTTTAAAGCTAATTAAAAATTCAGTTTTAAGCTAATTAAAAATTCAGTTTTAAGCTAAATTAAAATCAGTTTTTAAACTAAATTAAAATCAGATTTAAAATGAAAAGAAATACTTACGGCGGGGGGGGGGGGGGGGGGGGTTTCTGCGCTGATGTGGCGGGCGCTCGGGGGAGGTGCGGATCGAGGAGGTGCTCGCCTGGAGGACGGCAGCGGCAGGCTGTGGTGACAGGGCTCGACGACCTTTGGCTTTGGGGTTTTAGGGTTCGCAGACATCGAATAGGGATAGGAGAGAGAGGCTAGGGCGGAGGAGCAGGGGGGTGCGGAGGTTAGAGGAAGGCGCGAGCAAGGGGGGGGGGGGGGCGGCCTGAGCGCGGCGGCGGCCTGGGCGCGGCTTCGACGGAGTTTTTTTTTTTTTCTTTTTCCTTTTTGATTTTCGATTATGAATCGAGGGGGGGGCCTGGAGGGGTTAAGAGAGAAGGAAGGGTTTTTTTTTTATTTTTTATTTTTTTTATTATTTAATTATTAAAAAGTTGACTTTCACATACGACCTCTAAACGAGGTCCACCGCCTGTCGCCCATAGCGTTTCACCCCCATTCCGAACACAATGGGATATGTACCGCAAGCTGAATCGACCGTTTCGATCAGTTTCCGTTGCATTTACATTTAAATCATTATATTGAATTTTAAACGTACATTTCAAATTACCGGGGTCACATACTAACTAGAAAAATTCCAGAAAAATATTTTCTAGCTTCGTATTGACGATACGGTCCTAACAAAACTAGTTTCGTCGAATTCTGAGACCGTTGGAAAAATGGCCAATTTCCAGTCGATTAAATTCAACTGAAATGGTCAAACGCGTTTTCCTTTGCCACGCTCACCTATTGATTCGAAAAATTATGAAATTTGGAATCTAGCAATAATTTAACATCCCGGACCCAACAAAACTGGTTTCGTCGAAATCCGAGGTCGTTTGCAAAATGTCCATTTTTAAGGGCCTTATATATATAAAAATATATATAAATTCCACAGCGACTATTTCTAATTTTAAACTGGACATATCTTATCATTTCTAAAATGAAATCTCAGTTTGTTAACTTCGTTACAAAGATATAGTTATACAGATTCAAATATTTCTTGTTTCGTTCAATTCTGACTTATATTGAATTCTGTATATTCATTTGAAATTAGAAATCGAATTTTCGAACTACCGCGCCATTTTCAATTCTATTTATAATTATATATAAATATTATATTCTAACGACGACGTATATAATATATACGTTCTAATTATATTCAAAATAAATTTCTCGTCGATATTATTTAAAATAATCTATTTTAAATAATCAAAATTCGCTAAAATTGCCAAAATAAAAATTTTAAACTGGCCCAGATTTTACGGGTTGTTACAATCTCCCCCACTTAAAACTTTTCGTCCCCGAAAAGGAACAAAGTCGAAAGTGGTTTGATTATTCAGTTCTACGATCGATCAGGCTTCCATTCTCCAACTCTTTAGTTTCTGAGAATTTTCAAAATTTCAAAAATTTGGCTAACACCCTAAATTTTCGAAAAATTTCGCCATAACCTCCCCTGCACCGGGAGCATCGGGGAATTTCAAATAGCTTCCCCGGTCCTTCAGATCTCAAAAAGAAAAAGAAAAAGCCAAGCGGCTAGCCAATAGGCTCACAAAATCATCATCACCCAAACAAAACAGGAAATTATTGTAATAAACATGTACCTATTTGTCGGGCAAACAAATTTTATTCTTCGGCTCTAGCCTCCTTGCTATGACCTGTTCAATGTAAGTATATATACATGCAAGCTACTGCGACCAATTTTCAATACAATTCAATATTCGATCAAATTAGGCATAATGGTTCAAAATTATAAAACAACTAAACAAACACCACAAACATCAATCCATTAGTGAATTAGAGTTTCAAATTCGTAATTTTGATACATATACAAAAATCAGATTCTTGATGCCAAATCACAATAATAAATCCTATATAGTTTTGGTTCTCACACCAGTCAATAGGAAATATATAGAAATCACACCTTCGGAGCACGAACATAAATATCGATGATGCCATGGTCATTATCAACATCATCTCCGGGCGACTAGAGTGTGATTCTATATCTATTCAATATATTAAAACTTTGAATATACGTTTGCAAGGCGTATATGCAAATTCTTTATATATTGAATTGTCCAAATCAATATAAATAAGTAATCAGATACGAATAATTGAATTAAATTTTCAAAACAAAATTTTGTTTTCATTTTAAAAATATACTCCTCACACTCGTTCTAGGATACTACTGATCTCATCTCTAACGAGTCATTCCCGTTGGATATTACTAATCCAATATCTGATGAATTCTTTCGTACGGTTCTAATGTGCCTTGTTCTCTGCTTTGTAAACCAAAGCTCTGATACCAAATGTGACGGCAAGGAATCTCGCTCGGTCCGAACCAGTCGCTAAACCGATCCAGGCCGTTCGAAACACCCTATCGTTTGAGAACACGACAAAATAGAACGCATACAGAAGAACATTTCATTGCTTATAACAACAATGCATCAGATTACAAGAATATACAGAGTATAAACGAATATTACACAGAAATATCAGAGATTTAAATTACATTTAAATACATCGCAGCGGAAAATAATACAATACACAACTAGAAGAGATATACGGATACAAAGCTTTCCGGATATCATTCCAGCTGTAAACCAGGATCCTATGAATATAAATCTGCAAAAACCGAAACTACTAGCTGCCCGTGTCAAAATAAGGGCACCCAGAGTTTAGGTTAAAACAATAAACTCCAGGTCAGTCATGTGACTGGTGTGAGAACTAAAACAGTTATTAATATTTATTTTTAAAGGTAAATCAAGGGACCACGCCGTATAACACGGAACGGGTTTCCTCCCAAGAATACCAGTGCATGAAACAAACAGCGCAATGCTAAATAAAGAAAAATGAAGCTGTTATAAGACCCAGGTCCCATCACACAATGCAACGCAGCCGAGGATAGGGTTTTCCCTTATAACAGCCAAACATGCTTAGTACGTTTAAAACGAATCATTTGATACTACTATAAGTGTATAGTGTATAAAACAACTTCAAATCATAAGTATCAATCATAGGCGGCATGAGCGTCCCATGCCACTATGTCGCCATATATAGGTTTACAAATAAAACCGCAAAGTCACGTATTTGGAAATTGGATTTCCGTCTGTGAACCGAGGCAAAAGATAGTCCTCAACCGATTCGAGACAATCTAGCCTACCATGTCTCAGGATCAGAGCTCGAGTGACCCTAGGAGCGACAGGGCCGGTCCACCGATGTGGATTAAAATGCCTGAACACTACGTTTCCCCGCCCTTTGGGGCGCAAACGAGCCAACGAATGACTCCATCGGTTCGAGAACGACCGATCAATCCGAGGCGCCTCGCAACAGCAACAACCACATAAGTCAAACTCGTCAGGGCGTGTAAAACCACTGACGCCACTTCTAGCTAGAAAGAAACGCAAGTCCTCCCTGAGGTCCGTCTCCCGTTTTTGGTTCATACCGGGTGTGAAACACGCGAGGTAAACGTTACACAAAGCTACGCCACAAAGGCCGTGCTTTGATCATCACCACAAGACTTTGCTTTTCAACAGAAGCCTTGATCATTTTCATCTTAGCATGCCACACAGGCAAACCATCCTATGCAACCGATATCAGTCACACAGAATGAAATCCGATGTCAGACACACAGTCCATTTACAAGTCCGTTCTGGGTCTGAACGAAACCGGAGGCACCTAGTACCCCGCATATCCATCGATCTCCAAGTACGTCTGGACGATCACTAACTGTTTCCATCTTCTTGGGTGTACAGCCCAATCAAGATCATCAGTTATCACCCAAACGACGTGAAGACCTCCGGTCTTCGACCGTCGTCTTCATCTTCGACTTATCGTCGTATCAGTTATCCAGAATGGGATAAACCCGGTCTTTCCGAATAACTCGCGTATATTTAAATAAGTGTTACACAAACACAACATACGCCTCATTCCAATTCATTAGTCACTAACCGTAAATTAATCAAGAGAATAATTCCCCAAATATTAACCCCGAAGGCCGAAACCAACATCAGATCAATATCCAGAAAACCATTCTGCTTGGCTAACCGACAGTTAGTTTCTAAATTTCACGTTCAAATCTAATTAAAGATTTAACTATCGCCTGGAGCAAAACTGGTGATACTCCATTCTCGATCTTTTCAATCTAATTAAAGATTCATTAAAACTCCACTTAGTTTTAATCTGTGACTGGGTTAAAGAATCAGTGTCATCTAAAAACACGGTTCGCGATAAACCCAAAGTCACATTCATTAATTATCGGGTTAAAGAACGAGTGTTATTTAAAAACACTGTTCACGATAAACCCAAAAATCATTCCATTAATTATCGGGTTAAAGAACGAGTGTTATTTAAAAACACTGTTCACGATAAACCCAAAAATCAATATCAATTCAATTCCAATTAAATATCATTTAATTGGTACACTTCATTAAATCTAAATAAAAAGATTTAATCTTTTCTCAACTGGGTTCAAGAACAGTGTTAGTGAAGACACCATTCACGACAAACCCAAATCACATTCGATATTCAATACAAGGCTCTGAATAGAAAATATATCGGCTTATATTCAATATCGAATTCTACGACTAACAAATGTCGTATTGGAAATAACGATATAAATATATATCTTTCAAATTTCCATAACCACATCTGTATAATCACGAATTCCAACATCGAAATATTCCGAAGACAATTTCGATTCAAATCCACTCCAATGCAATCATTGGAAATTTTGGTTATTTTCAAAACCCTTTTCAAATTCAATTTATTTATTTAAAAATAAATAGAATTATATTTCTAGTTCAAAACTAGTTTATTTCGATAAAAATCCATTTTTATCTTTTCGAATATGGAGTTTTTCATCCCAATTCTTTCTAAATCATTTCTTATGATTTTACACAAATTATTGCTATTTTTAATAATTTTATCAAGGCCCGTACAGTCGATTTCCATCAATGGCCATCGAACTGCACTTACAGCGACCTTTTTCGAATTTGATTTGGACGTATCTCCAAATCCAACCGTTAGATTTCAAATTTCTAACATTCATTAGAAAGCTCTTTTCGATACGAACCCAACGGTTCCGGTTTTAGGAGAATCCGACGGTCGGATCTCCCGTAATGTCCATTTGAAATAAATGGTCGAAATTCACGAACTGCCGCGGCGCGGAGCGTTCTATTCAGGCCATTATATTATATATATTATATATATAATATATATTTCGTCGATTTCTATTTAAAACGAATTATATAAATAGTTTTAAACTCGTTTCAAAAGTAATTTCAACTTCCATTTCAATTCAAATCGAAATTGAATTCTTCTTTATAAATTCGTTTCAAAATTCACTTCTGTTCAATTCAAATTTCAATTCAATTTGAATTCATTTCAATTCGCTTTCAATTCAATTAGAATTCGTTTTCAATTCAATTCATTTCGAAATCGTTTTCAATTCAATTCATTTCGAAATCGTTTTCAATTCAATTCATTTCGAAATCGTTTTCAATTCAATTCATTTCGAAATCGTTTTCAATTCAATTCATTTCGAAATCGTTTTCAATTCAATTCATTTCGAAATCGTTTTCAATTCAATTCATTTCGAAATCGTTTTCAATTTATTTCATTTCGAAATCGTTTTCAATTTAATTCATTTCGAAATCGTTTTCAATTCAATTCATTTCGAAATCGTTTTCAATTCAATTTGAATTCGTTTTCAATTCAATTTATTTCGAAATCGTTTAAAATTGATATAAATATCGTTCACGTCAAAATGGCGTCAATCTAATCAACACGGCTTCATAAATTTCTATTTTCAAAATAGTTGTTATTATCAAAATATTTCGTTCAACACATGACCAATCTCAATGAATGAGTACTGTCAACACATGAACCTTTATTTTATATTATTCTTTGTTTTTCAAATTGGAATGAGGCCCAATCAATTTCCATATAGAATTAATTATATGGATTCTCATACATCACATGTATATAATAGCATTGAAAAATAATCAACCATCAACCAAAGTGCACTACACTGTATAAGCATCAAATATAGATATCTAACGCTTATAACAGCCTGTCAATCCATCGATCGACATATTTAATCAATCAGGATGAGTGAACTGCATATTTCATCCTAACACCCGTGTGGGGTTTTCAAACAATCAAACACGGATTTTATTTGTGCAGTTGGGCGATGTGTAAAATTTATCGTCCCAATCAATGTCCTTTAAATAAGTGTACATAAACAAACCGTCTGGTTTGTAAATGAATATTTATTTATTCACATTCACGCTAAAAATTATATTTTTAACGACAAAACATTTTATTCCAACATATGAATTTCTATTCAATTCAATCTTTAAATAAAATGATATTTTTATTTTTCTAACATATTTTAGAAAATTTCGGCGGCATAACGGCACGATACTAGAAACGGGACAAGGCCTAGCCTTATCCCCGGTCTAGTGAAGGCCCACGCCATTCACATATCAATTTTAATCAATTTCCAATTCAACCAATCAATCAAATCCAAATCAAATAATCTAACCAACTACACAACCAAACAAACAAGTCCATGGTATGTGGACGGGTGTCGGGTGCTTCTAATAAGCACCGTCTGCATCCTAGTATATATATATAACTAGAAATAAAATTGAAAGGTGAGAAATTCTCACCTTTAGCTATCCAACCATCTCGGCTCTTCTAATGCAGGAAACCTTCGCCAACTTGCCTTTTGTCGCTTTCGTTGTCCGCTTTCACTACATATGTAAAAATCGAATTTTACTTCGCTATTCCATATATAAAAATCGAATTTTTATTTCAAAGTTCCATATATAAAAATCGAATTTTTAGTTCAAAGTTCAATATATAAAAATCGAATTTTTAGTTCAAAGTTCAATATATAAAAATCGAATTTTTAGTTCAAAGTTCAATATATAAAAATCGAATTTTTAGTTCAAAGTTCAATATATAAAAATCGAATTTTTAGTTCGAAGTTCAATATATAAAAATCGAATTTTTAGTTCGAAGTTCAATATATAAAAATCGAATTTTTAGTTCAAAGTTCAATATATAAAAATCGAATTTTTAGTTCAAAGTTCAATATATAAAAATCGAATTTTTAGTTCGAAGTTCAATATATAAAAATCGAATTTTTAGTTCGAAGTTCAATATATAAAAATCGAATTTTTAGTTCAAAGTTCAATATATAAAAATCGAATTTTTAGTTCAAAGTTCAATATATAAAAATCGAATTTTTAGTTCAAAGTTCAATATATAAAAATCGAATTTTTAGTTAAAAGTTCAATATATAAAAATCGAATTTTTAGTTCAAAGTTCAATATATAAAAATCGAATTTTTAGTTCAAAGTTCAATATATAAAAATCGAATTTTTATTTCTAACTTTTCACATGTATAAAAATTTGAACTTTCCGTATATAATAAAAAAAAACCTGAACTTTTTCCTAAACAAAAATATAAGCTTTTGCCATATAAAAATATAAACCTTTTACTTATAAAAAGATAAGCTTTTTAAGCTAAGTATAAATCACTTTTACAGCTAATTAAAAATCAGTTTTAAAGCTAATTAAAAATTCAGTTTTAAAGCTAATTAAAAATTCAGTTTTAAAGCTAATTAAAAATTCAGTTTTAAAGCTAATTAAAAATTCAGTTTTAAGCTAATTAAAAATTCAGTTTTAAGCTAAATTAAAATCAGTTTTTAAACTAAATTAAAATCAAATTTAAAATGAAAAGAAATACTTACGGCGGGGGGGGGGGGGGGGGGGGGGGGGGTTTCTGCGCTGATGTGGCGGGCGCTCGGGGGAGGTGCGGATCGAGGAGGTGCTCGCCTGGAGGACGGCAGCGGCAGGCTGTGGTGACAGGGCTCGACGACCTTTGGCTTTGGGGTTTTAGGGTTCGCAGACATCGAATAGGGATAGGAGAGAGAGGCTAGGGCGGAGGAGCAGGGGGGGTGCGGAGGTTAGAGGAAGGCGCGAGCAAGGGGGGGCGGCCTGAGCGCGGCGGCGGCCTGGGCGCGGCTTCGACGGAGTTTTTTTTTTTTTTCTTTTTCCTTTTTGATTTTCGATTATGAATCGAGGGGGGGGCCTGGAGGGGTTAAGAGAGAAGGAAGGGTTTTTTTTATTATTATTATTTAATTATTAAAAAGTTGACTTTCACATACGACCTCTAAACGAGGTCCACCGCCTGTCGCCCATAGCGTTTCACCCCCATTCCGAACACAATGGGATATGTACCGCAAGCTGAATCGACCGTTTCGATCAGTTTCCGTTGCATTTACATTTAAATCATTATATTGAATTTTAAACGTACATTTCAAATTACCGGGGTCACATACTAACTAGAAAAATTCCAGAAAAATATTTTCTAGCTTCGTATTGACGATACGGTCCTAACAAAACTAGTTTCGTCGAATTCTGAGACCGTTGGAAAAATGGCCAATTTCCAGTCGATTAAATTCAACTGAAATGGTCAAACGCGTTTTCCTTTGCCACGCTCACCTATTGATTCAAAAAATTATGAAATTTGGAATCTAGCAATAATTTAACATCCCGGACCCAACAAAACTGGTTTCGTTGAAATCCGAGGTCGTTTGCAAAATGTCCATTTTTAAGGGCCTTATATATATAAAAATATATATAAATTCCACAGCGACTATTTCTAATTTTAAACTGGACATATCTTATCATTTCTAAAATTAAATCTCAGTTTGTTAACTTCGTTACAAAGATATAGTTATACAGATTCAAATATTTCTTGTTTCGTTCAATTCTGACTTATATTGAATTCTGTATATTCATTTGAAATTAGAAATCGAATTTTCGAACTACCGCGCCATTTTCAATTCTATTTATAATTATATATAAATATTATATTCTAACGACGACGTATATAATATATACGTTCTAATTATATTCAAAATAAATTTCTCGTCGATATTATTTAAAATAATCTATTTTAAATAATCAAAATTCGCTAAAATTGCCAAAATAAAAATTTTAAACTGGCCCAGATTTTACGGGTTGTTACAGATTCTATATCTACTATAATTCTCCAATTAATTCATCAATTCTCGTTCAATTTCAAATTAGATCCTATCTAACTTTATATTAGATGTTAGATTTCCATATAAAAGCTAGATCCCATCGTTTTAATTGCATCTATATCAGATTTCTTGCTGTCCATGTCTGATTTACATTATATATTATTGAACTGGTTGATTTGATGAGTGAGAGTGATCTCACTTGTTTATGATAGAATATATTCTGCAATTATGTAGTTTTATGTTAGAATTATCCAATTAAACCCAAAAATTGATTAGATCCAAATAATTTTAGATTTAGAAACACTAGAATAACCTAAGTAAGCATATAATTGATGGAGGTGGTAGCTCGTTGATGGCTTTTATGATGAGGAGGTTACAACATGATGGATTTTTGACTCTTCGGTTGGAAACTCAAAAAAAGAGCACGATTGAAGGAGTGGAAAAACAGCTCGAAATGAAATGGTGCTGCAGAGTAATGGACTGAATGAGTGTTAGGTCTTGTGCCCAGAAATGAAGTAGTGTGAAGATAATACAGATTTGGGAGTGTCAACGAACCATTGATAACTCGAGGTGTTTTGGTTGTGAATCAAAGCAGGAATACTATAAGTGGAAACATGTAATGGCGCGTTTTGGTAGCTGTCGAATAATTAATTTATTTAATGATTTATATATCGATTTGGCGATATCGATAACTTAAAGTACAACGTTCGAACTTATAATTTATAATTATAATTAAAACGAACCTGAAACGTCGCGGCAGTTTGCAATTTGGCAATTTGAACTTCAACTGAATGTACATGATTCATTTTAAGCCGGATTTATGTGAAACAAGAAACGTGTAGAGCTGGTGGAGTATATCTTTCTAGTGGAAGAGAAAAATCGGGATTTCGTCGTGTAGATTTTGATTTATGTCCAAATCAAATTTCAGAAAAAGTCGCTGTGAAATTCCTTTATAATTTGCAACGCTTTATTTACGTTATAAAAGGGTTTTCAATATATTTAAATATCGGGTTTGAATTTAAATAAGGTTCCTTTGAGACGTAGGGATAATTTAATTTTTAGAATTTTATGGTAATTTTTAATTAATTAAATATGCAACTTTTTATTTGGAGTATTTTGCACCCTGAATCGATATTTTTGGGGTTTCAAAATATGAGTTAACCTACCGATATTTTTACATTTCTGGGATCATGGTACCTCGATAGACACGACCATATTCTTAATTCTGTCTAAAATAACTCGGACGTGGAACTAAATCTTATGTAACAATCTTCTATGATGCGCCTTTTATGAATATAGCAAAATGCCTTAAATGTAGAAAATAAACAGTCTATTTTCGATATCCCAACAAGCCATAATCTCAACATCAAAACTGATGTTTGCCCTCAGACTACATATGAATGTACATGATGGTTACAAAATAAAATAAAGAGTTAGTCTTCATTTCTTTTATTCGGTCCTAGACTGCTTCAAACTGAAGCTTTGATGACTTTAAATATATATATATTATAAAATATATGAACAATCGGTTCCTTAGCAGGACACGTAAAAGCAGTACACGCCTAAGATTTTAAGGACCCATGTTCATACACGTTTGCCTATTCTTTAAACACATAAATCATGGTTGGTATCCAAGAAGCCACGTCCTCAGTTAAACACTATAAATCCTAAGACCCACATTTTTGCAATTCAGGAGAGATCTTCTTCAAATCTATACCATTTTAAAACGGGTTCGAACTTCATTCTTGGTTCGCGGAAATTGGGCGACGAGCTAGGGTTGAAGTCGGCTTCGGCATGGATGTTGCGAGCTGGAGACTTTGGCACAGGAAATGTTGAGGTTTCGATGAGGAGGAGATTGGTGAAGGCCTGGCGAAATTTCGTTCGAGTTGATGTCAAGTTTCACTGTGCGTCGTGAGTACCTGCTGCGACGTCGGAGTGGGTTTCTGGGGTGCGAGTGGAGGATGGGAGGTATGATTTTGTAGAGGACGTGAAGAGGAAACAGAAGGTGATTTTTGTTCGATTTTGCATTGAGGAGGTGATGAGCGGTATTGGTTTGAAATTGGGAAAACGATGGAGGAAATTGATGCAGCAGGTCACGGCAAGATTTGGTAGTGGGGAAGAGGAGACAGGGGTCGGGTCTGGTAGTGGGTAATTGGGCTTGGGATGAGATTGAAGTTAAGGCCAAATTATATTATCATTTAAGTTTTTATTTTTAATTTAAAAATGTATTAACATTTTTTTATCGTACCTTATTCATACGTTATCGAAACTCAGCGAAACAAGATCCGCCGGGATCGTATGGACGGACACTACACAATGGGACTGACCGCGAGTCAATTGGAGCACGTTACAATTTATGGCGAAATAAATTGCCCGACTGAATCAAATAACGAAAACCGTTATTTAACGGTTAACGTGCAAATGTGAGTAAAACTCACTAACTCTGAACAGTTTATAATTTCATGTTGTATTGTTAGAACTGTTAAAATTGTCTGTTTGACTGTGTGTTGATTGTTTGATTGAACTGCTAGTCAGTTAGTTAAATTTCTATATTGATTCTGTTTAACAGAATATATCATATGGAACTGAAAGTGATGTTATCTATATTGTCTAACATCTGTGATGCAGGGAAACAGGTTGGAGGAATCCAACTGGATTCCTCAACAGTTATTTTTACTGTGATTTATGTATTGTGATATATAAATGTGATGTATATAATATGTTGTGATTACGTGTGGTTGGACGATATTCATCGTTGTTAGGTGATGTGTTAAAAACCATAAGAAATACCAGAGTGTGATAAAAGGATTAAACCAAGTAATTGGTTAGGTTAACCAAAGCAAGTTAGTCGAGTTAAACAAAGTATTTTGTTAGGTTAACCAAAGCAAGTTAGTCAAGTTAAACAAAGTAATTTGTTAGGTTAACCAAAGCAAGTTAGTCGAGTTAATCAAAGTAATTGGTTAAGTTAACCAAAGCGAGTTAGTCGAGTTAATCAAAGTAATTGGTTAAGTTAACCAAAGTAAATTAGTTAAGATAAACTAAGCGGTTAATCGAAGTGAATTAGTTAAGTTAAACTAATTGGTAAATCAAAGTGAATTAGTTGCATCAAACTAAGTGACTTAGTTAAGTTAAACTAATTGGTAAATCAAAGTGAATTAGTTGCGTCAAACTAAGTGAATTAGTCAAGTTAAACTAATTGGTTAATCGAAGTAAATTAGTTGGGTTAATCAAAGTGAATTAGCTGAGTTAAACT
This sequence comes from Allium sativum, assembly GCA_030737875.1. Classification (NCBI taxonomy): domain Eukaryota; kingdom Viridiplantae; phylum Streptophyta; class Magnoliopsida; order Asparagales; family Amaryllidaceae; genus Allium; species Allium sativum. Next base: position 389,235,788 of record CM060912.1, on the reverse strand, counting down.
AAGTAAATCGGTTAGAGTAAATCAAAGTGAATTAACTAAGTTAAAATAAGTGGATTATTTCAGTTAATCGAGACAAGTAAATCAAGTTAGTTAAACCATTTGAGTTAACCAGTTAGGTTAAACCATTTGAGTTAACCAGTTAAAGTTTACCAGTTAAAGATAAACAGTTAGAGTTGACCAGTTAAAGTTGACCAGTTAAAGTTGACCAGTTAGAGTTGATCCGTTAGAGTTACTCAGTTAGAGTTGACCAGTTAGAGTTTACCAGTTAGAGTTATCCAAGTGGAGTTAATCGAGTAGAGTTGCCGAATATCACTTATTCGAAGTAGAGTTATCGAATATAGTGTATTTGAGGGAAGAGTAATTGAATATAGTTTATTCGAGTGGGGAAATCAAATGTTATTCATTTGAGAAGAGTTACCGAATATTATTTATTCGAAGAGTAGTTATCGAATATTGGTCATTCGAAGTTAGTTAATCCAAAGGAGTTATTCGAAGTTAGTTAATCCAAAGGAGTTATTCGAAGTTAGTTAATCCAAAGGAGTTATTCGAAGTTAGTTAATCCAAAGGAGTTATTCGAATTTAGTTATTCGAAATGAGTTATTTGAATTAGATATTTGAATAGAGTTAAACACATTAGAGTGATTTGAATTACTTATTCGAATAGAGTTAAACACGTAAGAGTTAATTGAATATTAGTTATTCAATTTGAGTTAATCGAATTTAGTTATTCGAGAAGAGTTAAATTGAATTTAGTTATTCGAAAGGAGTTAATCAATTTGAGTTAAGTTAATCGATTTGAATTAAGTTGAATCGAAATGGAGTAAATCGATTAGAATTAAGTTAATCGAGTTAGAGTAAATCGAATATTAGTTATTCGAAGGTAAGTTATTCGAATAGAGTTAAACACGTAAGAGTTAATTGAATATTAGTTATTCAATTTGAGTTAATCGAATTTAGTTATTCGAGAAGAGTTAAATCGAATTTAGTTATTCGAAAGGAGTTAATCAATTTGAGTTAAGTTAATCGATTTGAATTAAGTTGAATCGAAATGGAGTAAATCGATTAGAATTAAGTTAATCGAGTTAGAGTAAATCGAATATTGGTTATTCGAAGGTAAGTTATTCGAATTAGTTATTCGAAGGAGTTAATCAATTAAGTTATTCGAATTAGTTATTCGAAGGAGTAAATCAAATTAAGTTAATCGATTAGAGTTGAGTTAATCGATTTGGGTTAAGTTAAGTTATCGAGTTAAGTAATCGAGTTAAGATTTATCGAGTTAAGTAACCGAGTTAAGAAATCGAGTTGAGATAATCGAGTTAAGAAAATCAAGTTGAGTTAATCGAATAAGTTATTCAATAAGAGTAAATCCATTTAAGTTAAATCGGATGTTAGTTATTCGATAAGAATTGACACATTTAAGAAAATCGAATATTTGTTATTCGATAAGAGTTAATGAAATAGAGCCAACCAAGAAGAGTTATTTGAATATTAGTTATTCGATAGGAGTTAATCGAAATAGAGTTTATCGAATATCAGTTATTAAAAAGGGAGAGTTAATCGAATAGAGATTACTCGAAAGAGAGTTATACGTCGAATTCGATTATAGCGAATTCGGGAAAGTACTATTTACTTTCTAGGGTTTAAATCAAGATTTAGTTATTGATTTAGAAATTAGGTGTCTGTTAAATTATTCGAGTTAGGAAATAAATTTATAATTTAGGTTAGATATTTTAGGGGTAGGAATTATAACGTTATAGTTATAATCAAACGTTGTCATAAAAGAAGTGGATTCGTAACCTGAATCCAAGAATTTGCGTAAATAGATGATTGTAAAAAGTGAGTGATGGGCTTCATCTATTTCACAGTAAAGGACGTTGTTCAATTAAGGTCTGAGAGGTAATTATACCCCAACTTGATTAACTTCAGAATTGACAAAGGAATAGTTGTGGTTCGATCTAAAAGGTTGATTAGGAATAAAGTTAAGGAATAAGCGATAAATGGATTAAGCGAAACGATGTTTTATACAACGTTCATTGGAAATCCGTAAATGAGTTTTGGAAACGTTTTCCAAATATAGTCAGATATGTTTTATAAACATAGAAAATGAAATGTTTTCATGATAAGAATTTAAGAAATAGAGTTAAGCAAATTTAGAAACTGACTGGAGAGGGTAAGTTGAACGGTTTTCTAAGTGATGATCTGATGTTGGTTTCGACCTTCCGGATTGATACTTAGAGAATTGTTCTCATACTAGTTACAGTTAGGGACTGATAGTTGCGAAATAATAGTGATGTGAAAATAAGCTATGGAAATGTTTTCCAATGATTAATAACATATGTTTTCTAAATATATGAAATAAGGAAATATGAACATATGATGATTGATCGATCGAATTCCCATTTGGAAATAAGATCGTTGTTTGTACACCGACATGTTTTCATTTGATAGTTGAATCACAGACTATCAAAGTTTTGACCATATTTACGTTGTAAATATGGAGAGACCGGTTGGATTATTATCCGAAGAACCACTCCGTATTAGCATAAGCGTTGTGAATCAAGTATGCTGAAGATAATTGAAGACGGAGTGAAGTGCAAGGGCTATTGTGAAAAGCCTAGGTAGGATGGATTCACTGAATAGTGCCTTCGGTTTATTCAGTCCCAGAACAACGTATATGGACGAGTGTCTGACAAAGTATTCTTAACGAATCATATATGTTGATCTCTTTAAACGTATTACGTTGGTGGCGGAGAAATTCGTTTCTCTTAGCTTTTATACCCGTGATGCCTTGAGAAATCGATAACGATTTGGCGGGTATGACGATGTGGCATTCAAAGTAATTGAAGCAAAAATCTGTCAAAGTGATAAACGTGACCTCAAACCTCACCACCGGGAAATAACAGAAGTTGGGCTAGGCAGCATGGCTAGTTGGGCCATACCCAAGCAGGGTGTATTATCACCATCTAGAGAATATTCAATTGTACTTCTTTATAATCTATTTCAATGCTGTCCCTTATCGGGAAGGATGGTTGCTGATCCCAACCATCGGTGATAATATATTTGTTACACTCAAGCTAAATGAGTGAACGGTCATGTGCGGCCGGGTTGCAAGACGTTCTTGTTGAACCCTAGTGTATCTCCTCTAGAGTACACTGATCGAAAGGTGCTCCCATACCTTGTCTGTTGGAATCCAATATCCAATAAGCGCTCACGGTTTTATTTATACTATGTATATGGAACGTGAGATGCAAGCGTTCTGCTAGATTGATATCTATTTGTATTTAGACATTATTATAATATCAGAAAGATATCCTTTATTTAACCAAGTGTTGGAGTTTTATTCACACCAGTCCCATGACTGACCCGGAGTTTATTTTGTTTGTTTTCCCTAAACTCTTGGGTGCCTAAATTTGTACGGGCAGTCAAATAGTTGGGATTTTACAGATACACTTGGAGAGCTTGGAGCAGGAGACTTCAGGATTATAGCTATTATTATTCCGCTGTGTTGTTAAGTGTTGTACTTTGAAATGGTATGTATATACGAGTACTGATTTGTATTTCAAAGTTATATTATATTTTATTCATTCCGCTGTGAGATTCGTGTTTACTCTGATGATGTAAGTTCTTCTTCTTCTTCTATTCTACTAGTTCTATCTTTTCTTCCTCACCCTCTACTTTCTTTCACTAACTGTGTCGGGATTTTCGACTCTCGAGGAGTCGAAAATTTCCAGCCGTTACAAAACATCCAAGGATTAGTAGAGATGATCGTATGCCTTGAACTTCTCCAACAAAGGGCCTAGTGCTGGATTTTAAATCATGGAGGACACATATTTTATTTTGTATCCTGTAAGGTACTTGAGTACAACTTAAATTAGGATTTTCCACTAGTACCTGACTTGAGCAAGGATGGTTATAATGTTATATATATATATTATAGGCACTAGAAGGTTATAATAAAGTTTTTTTAATCGATGCTGTGTTTTCTATGATTGCAATTATTCCATCTTTTGTGTGGACTATCCTATAGGACACTAGAGATGAGATGGGAACTAGGGCCGGTAGAGGCTGCTTATGTTCTTCTACATATTCTGTTGTAATATTCTATTGTTTCATTTGAGTAACACATTATATTTTATTATTATGTGCCAACCCTTTGATTGCAATGACACGACATGTATGAGTTATATGCCTCTTTCTAGTACCATATTTTACAGTATAGCTTTTAATAGTTGCTAAGCGCTTACATCAGACTGTTGTTTGAACCAAGGTTTTATGTTTCGCTTTTTATTATCTTGAATGCTTTTAAATGGATAGACTAGACGACTTGTTTGGTGACGTTGTTGTTGTGCTGGAGACGAGCTAGAAGAGCTTTAGCATATTACTATATAGTTGTTGATATTTTTGATGTTTTTATTTCATAACGCTAAGAGATTATGGAGCGAGAACTTGATGTACAAGATATTATTACATTTTGTACATAATGCAATGATTTTTTGAGTTAATGTTTAACTTGTTATGACTGTCTATTATTATATTGTATATGTTTTTATTATATTTTGTCCTATGCATTATGAGATACACGACAGATTTTTTTTAGCTTTTGTTTCTTCTATAATAATTATCCCATATCAGCTTTACATGGATCCAGTGCTTCGAATATGCTATTTAGTGCAGGTGGTATTCAGAGGTCATCACAACCTATCTAGATTCTATTGTTTGCGTACGTGGTGTCCTCAAAGAAGATGAAAGAGAACAAATGGATGAGCCAGTCAAAGAACTTAGTGAGGACCTTACTTAAAAACACTGCTTTTCAATCTCCATTGGCAATTTCAACGTTGAGCCCTTTGCTTTGGCATGTGAGGAGGTGGCAGTGAAGATGAGGTTAACTAGGATGGTCGTGTCAATCGTCTTTACACATGAGTAGTTGGACTTCTTTGCTCGATTTCTCGGCAAACCTGCTGTGTATATCATTATTTGCATTTTTTTTGTACGCCTAGCTTATCAGGTTATGTGCCCCACAATTTTAAGATGAATGAAATTACCACTTTAGCTATGTGAAATTTATCGAAATACTTTTCTCTTTTGTCTATTCATGTATGTCTGTGCGACATTTGTAGGGTAGCACACTATGGCCAGCATAGTCCCTATATTATCGGTACTTTAGTGTTTTCATAAGATTGATAAAATAGTAATTAATGATTATATAGGTAGTGGGAGCACATGTAAGTCTTGTTCTCGGCCATTTGTAAATGTAAGACTTCTATATTTATGGCGTGTGGACTCAAATACTACAGTACGTAGGGAAGCTCAATCGTGATGGAGAACCAAGGCGAGCATATAGTTCTCAGTCCTTCTTGCATTCTATGATATTGGGCGGTCCTGACAATACCCACGACACTGAATGTTTCGGGGTTTTCCTCGATGACATGCAGCAAGATTGAATGGCAGGCAATCATGGCACAAACCTGAGCATTGGGTGGCTCGAAAATTATTTCATGTGATACACAACAAGATCCAATGGAAGACTTCCCCAGGACCAAATTAAGCGGTGAGTGCTTCAAAGGTTATCATGTATGTCACATGGTTGGATTAAGCGGTAAGCGATCCTTATACAAACCTGAGCATTGAATGACTTGAAGTTTCTCCTGAACAAACACGAGTTGTTATGGCAAATTGTTTGGCACCAACCTAAGAGTTGAGCTGCTCGAATGTTCTCCTAGCCCTATGTGACACATGAACAGTCTACATTGTGCCAGACTTATTTTTACAAAGATACATTACAGATGTTGAACTTCTATGTCACTTCGCATAACAATGTCAGACTCGACAACAAAGTCCCATCCCACGAGAGGGACGAACAACGGCACGGGTGAGGGATACGGGATCGTTATTGTTGCATCTCCAATCATCGTGCAATCCAACAAAAAAGGAGAGACATCTCACCTGATTTCATAGGATATGCAGGGTTCCCAAATAATGAAGTGAATAAACAATAGTTCAGCTTCGCAGATAGTCAGGGAAAAATATAAGGAGGGGGTTGGCACGGTTTTTTGACAACATAGGTTGGTAGTGTAACAACCCGAAAATTCTAAACCAATTAAAATTTGTTATTTTAGCAATTTTAATGGATTTTAATATTTAAAATAACTTATTTTAAATAATAAGAACGAAAAATTTATTTAAATCGAAGTTAGAACGAATAATTTTATTTTAATTATATAACGAGCCTGAAATGGCGCAGTAGTTTGAAAATTTGATTTCAAATATCAAATTAATGTACATAATTCAAAATAAATCGGAGTTTAGTAAAACCAGAAATATTTGAATTTGTTTGAAAATATCTTTCCAACGAATGTGAAAAATCCAGATTTAATAGCGGGAATTGAAAGTTATGCCCAATTTAAAATTCAAAAAAGTCACTGTAGAATTTATATATTTTTTAATATAAAATATAGCCCTTAAAATAAATATTTTCCAAATGACCTCCGTTTTTGACGATACCACTTTAGTTGGATCCGGAAAGTCAAATTATTGCTAGATTCCAATTTTCATAATTTTTTGAATTAATATGTGAGCGTAGTAAATTAAAACATGTTTTATCCATTTTAGTCAATTTGGATCGACCAGAAAATGACCATTTTTCAAACGGTCTCCAAATTCGATGAAATTAATTTTGTTAGGACCATTACGTTTAAACATAGCTAAATTTATTTTTTTTGGGAATTTTTGAAGTCAGTATGTGGTCCCGGTAAATTAAAATGTACGATCAAATTAAATAATTAAATGTTTTATATTTTAATTTAAAGAAAAGTGGTCTTTAACAATCAAATGGGATGATAGGACCTAGTCCATGGTGTCCGGAATGGGGGTATTTGGCTGGAGACAACATTCGCTGGGCTGGGTTTGGAGTTAATGGGAATTAACGGGCCTTTTTGTGATTAATGAATTAAATTATATTATATTTTAAATAAACTAAAAAGTTAGAAACCATAATTTATCTTCCATTCTGAACGTAGCTGCCACCCTAAGGAATCAATGGCCTCGATTTCATCATCTTCTTCCCAACAATTCCCTTAATCCGCTCACCATATCTACAGACATTTAACTACGAAATTGTCCGTCTCTCCAAGCTCGACGTACCCAACGGCCGTGATTATCGATAAGGGCCTGGGATTGCCAGAATTTGTGTCCAAAGCCGCAATTTTTGCACCCATTTTCAGGCCAAGGGGGACGCCGAAACCGTCGTCACTACTGTCATTGGGGGGTCGCGCCATGGCGCACGCAGGGGGGTGTCCGATCTAGTCCAAGGTGGTTCTAGGAGGAGCGGTTATGATTATTTGAAGTCGAACCCATATTCGACGTGCTTCAGGAAGATAACGAGGGAGAAAAGGGGGATTAAGGAAATATAATTATTTAAATAAATTTTAATTATATTAATTATTTAAGTAGTGTAATTAATATATAAATCGTCATATCTTTTGCGTACCAAAACCGAATTCGGCAAGGTCGGGTGCTTTGGACTCGTGTTGACGAGAGCTATAACATGGGGCAGACAGAAATGAAATAGAAGAACAATGGTTTTACAGTGAGAATTTTTAATTCTTTTTCGGATCTAAAAATATAAAAGTAGTATGATTTATAAATATAAAAATAGTATGAAATAAAAATGTACATTGTTTTATAGATAAAAATATCATTGTTTTATAAATAAAATTGCTTTGCAAATAAAAATAGCATTGCTTTACAACCAAAAGTTGCATGGTTTATAAAAATAAAAGTTGCATTATTTATAAAAATAAAAGTTGCATGGTTTATAAAAATAAAAATAACATTGTTTTATAAAATAAAAAGAATATTGTTTTAAAAAATAAAAAGAACATTGTATTAATCAAAAAATTAGCATTGTTTTTAAAATAGAATTTTTACATAAAATAACATTGTGATAAAAATGAGATTTTTATTACATGGTAGTTTTAAATTAAAAATATGATTATATATATAACGTTATATAAATATGATTTTTAATATATATAGCGTTATAAAAATTTGATTTTTGATGTATATACCACGTGAAACAGACTGCCATGGAACTGAATGGTAGTAGAACGGAATCAGAATCGTCCGCTAAAGAATGATGGAGTGGAAACCAAAGGTGAGAACTCCTCACTAAAATTTTAGCACAGTTATTTATTTTCATAACAGAAAAATATATAGAATTGCCAGTGTAGATTTATATTAGTTTTAATCATTATAAACTGTATACAATGCTTGTTAGATCACTTCCCTCATCCACAAACCGTGGACGATTTAAATTGACTGTATTATGTGTTGTTTGTGTTATTGAAATGTTTCACACATTAAAAAAATTAATATTAATGTGATAGTGAAATTAAATTATAAATATTCATTTATAATTTGAATAGTGAAAATTGGTTAAATTTCTTAAACAACAATTTATTTAAATAAACTGTGTTGTTTGAAAACCCCGTATAGGTATTGGGATGATATTTGACATACACTAGTCCTAATATTTAGTTGTATGTCAATCGATGGAATGACAGTCTGTAATGAGTGTTATTTATTTATTTTAATGCTCACACAGTTGTAAATTTCACTTTGGATGTGAATGGACTGTTTAATGATTATTTATCATTATTGTTGAATACATGCGGTGTTTGAAATCCATATAACTAAAATTATATGATAATTGATTGAGTCGCATTCCGATCTAGAAATAAATAATGTTTTATAATAAATTATGTTTTATGAATAATGTTGAATAAAATATCATTCTAGAATAAAATATCATTTTATAATAAAATATCATTTTAGAATAAAATAAAATTTTAGAATAAAAAGACCATTTTAGTGTAAAATGACATTTTAAATGGAAAAGACATTTTAAATGAAAAGGACATTTTAGAAATGAAAAAGACAGTTTAAGTGAAAAAGACATTTTAGAAATAAAAAGGCATTTTAGCAAAAAAGGACATTTTAGAAATAAAAAGGCATTTTAGCATAAAAGGACATCTTAGAAATAAAGATCATTTTTATATAAAAGAATCATTTTCAATGTAAAAGAAACATTTTCATGTAAAAGATCATTTTTATATAAAAGAATCATTTTCAATGTAAAAGAAACACTTTTATGTAAAAGAACATTTTAATGTAAAAGATCATTTTGGTATAAAGAATATCTTTTTTAAAATAATATTCAATGAAGAATAAAATCATGATTTCGATGTCCGTTTTAGATGGACACAAAAATATAAAAACATGAAGCCGAGTTAAGTAGCAAACGCCATTTTAACCCGAATGGGTTTATCGATCGATTTATTTCATTTTATTATGAATATAGAAAAGAAGTGATTTCAAAATCTAATGCTTTGAAAATATTATCATTTTAATATAATATGATAAAAATATATAATATTCAATTTTTATTTGAAATTGAAAAAGAAGTTGAAATCGTTTTGGGATGAAATTATAAATATTTTATAAATACGTTTTAAATGGAAATCGACGAAATATATATATACATATATATAATATATATTTAATGACCTGAATAGAACGCGCCGCGCAACGACCATTCGCGAATTTCGACCATTAATTTCAATTTGATATTACGGGAGATCCGACTATCGGATTCTCCTAAAACTAGAACCGTTGGGTTCGTATCAAAAAGAGATTTCCCATGAATGTAACAGATTTGAAATCTAACGGTTAGATTTGGAGATATGTCCTAATCAATTTCAAAAAAGGTCGCTACGGATGCAGTTCGGTGGCCGTTTTTTGAAACCAACTGTACGGGCGATAATAAAATTATTAAAAATATGGAAAAATTATGTAAAATCATAATAAGTGATTTGGAAAGATTATTGATGAAAAAATCCAGTTTGAAAAGATAAAAATATATTTTTATCGAAATTAACTGTTTAATGAAGTAGTTGTTAACTAGAATAATAATTTAATTATTTTCAGAAATAATTTAATTATTTTCAGAAATAAATAAATAATCATTAAGTAAGGATTTTTTGAGATTAAACCAAACTAGACTTTTAATGAATCTTTAATTAGATTAAAATGTGAAATGAGATCAAAACGAAGATTAAAGAATAAATTTAAAAGAATTTATCTTTGATAAAATTATGGGAACCTTTCCCTAATAATGTGAATATTTTATTAAAAGAATATTCTGAATCGGAATGTGGCGTATGATGTGATTTTATAGCACTTGATTATAAAATACGTGAATTATTCAGAAAGACCGGGTTTAACCCATTCTGAATAATTACTACGATGACAAAGAGTCGAAAATGAAGACGGTGGTTGAAGACCAGAGTTCTTCACATCGTTTGGATGATTACTGATGTCTTGATTGGGCCGTACACCCAAGACAAGGTAATAAGTTGTGATCGTTCAATCGTACATGGAGATCGACGGATATGCGAGGGCCTCTTTCCTGTATTGGACATAGGGGACGAGGAATAAGGTGCCTCCGGTTTCGTTCAAACTCAGAACGGACTTGTAAATGGATGGTATGTCTGACGTTGTATTCCTTTATGTTGTATCCGTTGATCTCTGCTAAATATATATCCATTTGGTGGCGGAGAATCTATTCTCTTTCTTAACACCCTTTTCTGAGACGTACGAGCTCAGAGGTTATATATCGGCAGAAATCAATGGTATGGTATGGACTGACAATGTAGCACGCTAAGTTGCAAATGATCAAGGCTTTTTTTGAAAATCATAGCCTTGTGGTTGATGATCAAAGCACAACTTATTTAGGCATAGCTTTGTGTATAGTGTTACTTCGCGAGCCTCACACCCCGATATGAACCAAAAACGGGGTAGTGACTACATGGAAATGGACATATGTTAGTTCTAGCTACAAGTAACATCATGGTATGGAGCCTAGACTGTTTACTTATGTGGAAGTCCCTTATTATTTGTTGGAAAACGGGGTACCTCAGATATTATTTGAGTCCCTAGTGGCTCTATAGTGGTCGACATTACTGACCCATTTTAGAGGTTCGATAGAACCGGCTAACATATAGTTTATGGTATAACTAATCATCGACGGATGACCGACCATGTAGATCCAAGGGTTTCCCATAAGTGTGATCCTGAGGCACTTGCTAGTGTGTCTCGAAATCAGTGAGGATAATCCCTTGCCTCAGTTCATAGATGGGAACCCAATTTCCAATACGCGATATTCGGTTTTAGTTGTGTGTGTGTGTATATATGTATATATATATATATATATATATATATATATGGCGACATAATATAATGGTACCTACACCGCCTATGAATTATACGTTTATATTTGAAGTTGATTTCTTCACTTATAGTAATAATAAAAGATGAAATTTCGCGTATCAAGCATATTTGACTATTATAAGGAAAAACTCTATCCTCGACTGCGTTCATTGTGTGATGGGACCTGAGTCTTATAATAGCTTCATTTTTCTAAAAAAGCATTGCGTTGTTTTAGTTTAAACCAAGGTTCATGAGTAAACCCTCCCGTGATTTACCTAACTTTAAAATCAAGTTTAATAACTGTTTTGAGTTCTCACACTAGTCCCATGACTGACTTGGAGTTTATTGTTTTAACCTAAACTCTAGGTGCCTATATTTTCCACACGGGCAATCGTTAGCTTTGGTCTTGCAGATATTATATTCATAGATCTTGGTTTGCAGCTGAAGCGATATTCGGAAAATTCTATATCCATGTATTTCTTTCAGTTGTATTTTGTATTATTTTTCCGTTGCTATTTAAATGTAATTTGAATCTCTGATGTTGTATTTCCAATGTGTAATATTTATTTATACTCTGATATATTCTTGTACTCTGATGTAATTGTTGTAACAAGCAATGGAATGTTCTTCTGTTTGTGTTTTGATTTGCATCGTTCTCAATTCAATCCGTACTTTCCTTTACGGGGAAGTTCCGGTCGTTTCATTTGGTATCGGAGCTTTGGTTTACAGAGCTCGAGAACAAGAAACATTAGAATCAAATGAAAGAATTCATTAGATATTGGATTGGTAATATCTAATATGAATGACTCGTTAGAGATAGGGTTAGTAATGCCCTAGAACGAGTGTGAAGAGTGTTATTTTTAAATAAAATGAAAACAAATTTTGTTTTGAAAATTTAAACCTTATTATACGTATTTGAATATTTATTTTAAATTGATTTTGGACAATCGATTATATAAAGATTTTGAATATACGCGTAATTAACGTGCATCCAAAGTTTTAATATACTGGATAGTTATAGAATCAACTCTAGTCGCCCGGAGATGTTTCTGATGATGGTTCGAAACATCATCAGTGCTTGTGTTCGAGTTACGAAAGTGGGATATCTATATATTTCTAATTGACTGGTGTGAGAACCCAAATATAATTAGAATATATTGTTGTGATTTGCACTAAAAATATGATTTTTGACTATATATAAAAGTTATATATATTTAAAAAAGTTAATCACCTAATTGATTACTGGTTGTGATGTTCGATAATTAGTTTAACTAATTAAAATATTGGAATGATATTTAATTTATCCAAAATAAGAAAGAATGATAAATTTAGCTAAATCGAATTTAAAATTGAACTGAATTAAAAATTGACTGGAATTGAAAGTTGAGTTGGTTAATTAAACAACTTTCAGGCATGTTCCTTTTCGAGGATGAAAAGATTTTAAGTAGGGGAGATTGTAACAACCCAGAATTTCCGAACCAATTTAAAATTTTTATTTTAGCAATTTGAATGGATTTTAATATTTAAAATAATTCACTTTAAATAATAATGATGAAAATTTTATTTAAATTGAAGTTAGAACGAGTAATTTTATTTTAATTATATAACGAGCCTGAAATGGCGCAGTTGTTTGAAAATTCGATTTCAAATTTCAAATGAATGTTTAGGATTCAAAATAAATCAGATTTTAGTAAAACCAGAATTATTTGAATCTTTTTGAAAATAACTTTCCAAGAATGTGAAAACTCGAGATTTCATAGCAGGAATTGAAAGTTATGCCCAGTTTAAAATTCAGAAAAGTCGCTGTAGAATTTATATATATTTTAATATAAAATATAGCCCTTAAAAATAAATATTTTGCAAACGACCTCTGTTTTCGATGAGGCCACTTTTTTTGGATCCAGAATGTCAAATTATTGCTAGATTCCAATTTTCATAATTTTTGGAATTAGTATGTGAGCGTAGTAAATTAAAACATGTTTTGTCCATTTCAGTCAATTTGGATCGACCAGAAAATGGCTATTTTTCAAACTATCTCCAAATTCGATGAAATTAATTTTTTTAGGACCGTATCGTCAAAACATAGCTAGATTTATTTTTCAAGAATTTTTTAAGTCAGTATGTGGCCCCGGTAAATTAAAATGTACTATCAAATTAAATAATTAAATGTTTTATATTTTAATTTAAAGAAAAGTAGGCTGTAACGATCAAATGGCCTGATGAGACCTAGTCCATTGTGTCCGGAATAGGGGTATTTGGCTAAGAGCATCATCCGCTGGGCTGGGTTTGGAGTTAATGGGAATTAACGGGCCTTTTGTGATTAATAAATTAAATTATATTATAAATAAACTAAAAAATTAGAAACCCTAATTTATCTTCCATTCTGAACCTAGCCGCCACCCTAAAGAATCAATGTTTGCAAATTCATCATCTTCTTCCCAACAATTCCCTTAATCCAATCACCATCTCTACAGACATTTAACTACGAAATTGTCAGTTTCTCCAAGCTCGACGTACCCAACGGCCATGATCATCGATGAGGGCTTGGGATCGCCAGAATTTGTGTCCAAAGCCGCAACTTTCGCACCCGTTTTTCAGGCCAAGGGGGACGCCGGAACCTCCATCACTACTGGCATTGGGGGGTGGCGCCATGGCTCACGCAGGGGTGGTGTCCGATCTGGTCCAAGGTGGTTCTGGGTGGAGCGGTTGTGATTATTTGAAGTCGAACCCATACTCGACGTGCTTCAGGAAGATAATGAGGGAGAAAGGGGGGTTAAGGAAATGTAATCATTTAATTAAGTTTTAATTATATTAATTATTTAATTAGTGTAATTAATATATAAATCGTCATATCTTTTGCATACCAAAGAAGAATTCGACGAGGTTGGGTGCGTTGGACTCATGTTGACAAGAGCTATAACATGGGGCAGACGGAAATGAAACAGAAGAACAACGGTTTTACAGTGAGCATTTTAAATTCTTTTTCAGATTTAAAAATATAAAAAGTATGATTTATAAATATAAAAATAGTATGAAATAAAAATGTACATTGTTTTATAAATAAAAATATCATTGTTTTATAAATAAAAATATCATTGCTTTGCAAATAAAAATAGCATTACTTTGCAAATAAAAGTTGCATTGTTTATATAAATAAAAGTTGCATTGTTTATAAAAATAAAAGTCGCATTGTTTATAAAAGTAAAAGTTGCATTGTTTATAAAAATAAAAGTTGCATGGTTTATAAAAATAAAAATAACATTGTTTTATAAAATAAAAAGAACAATGTTTTAAAAAATAAAAAGAACATTGTTTTATAAAATAAAAAGAAAATTGTTTTATAAAATAAAACGGACATTATTTTATAAAATAAAAAGAACATTGTTTTGAAAACAAAATATACAATGTTTTGAAAATAAAATATACATTGTTTAGAATATAAAATATACATTGTTTTAATCAAAAAATTAGCATTGTTTTTAAAATAGAATTTTTACATAAAATAACATTGTGATAAAAATGAGATTTTTATTACATGGTAGTTTTAAATTAAAAATATGATTATATATATAACGTTATATAAATATGATTTTTAATATATATAGCGTTATAAAAATATGATTTTTGATGTATATACCGCGTGAAACAGACTGCCATGGAACTGAATGGAAGTAGAACAGAATCAGAATCGTCCGCTAAAGAATGATGGAGTGGAAACCAAAGGTGAGAACTCCTCACTAAAATTTCAGCTCAGTTATTTATTTATTTTCATAACTGAAAAATATATAGAATTGCAAGTGTAGATTTATATTAGTTTTAATCATTATAAACAGTATACAGTGCTTGTTAGATCACTTCCCTCGTCCACAAACCATGGACGATTTGAATTGACTGTATTGTGTGTTGTTTGTGTTGTTGAAATGTTTATCACATTAAAATTGTTAATATTAATTTGATAGTGAAATTAAATTATAAATATTCATTTATAATTTGAATAGTGAACAATGGTTAAATTTCTTAATCAATAATTTATTTAAATAAACTGTGTTGTTTGAAAACCCCGCACGGGTATTGGGATGATATTTGTTATACACTAGTCCCAATATTTAATTGTATGTCAATCGATGGATTGACAATCCGTGTTGAGCGTTATTTATTTATTTTAATGCTCATATAGTTGTAAATTTCACTTTGGATGTGAATGGACTGTTTAATAATTATTTATCATTATTGTTGAATACATGCGGTGTGTGACTTCCATATAACTAAAATTATATGGTAATTGATTTATTCGCATTCCGATTCAGAAATAAATAATGTTTTATGAATAATGTTGAATAAAATATCATTCCAGAATAAAAAATCATTCTAGAATAAAATATCCTTTAGAATAAAATATCATTTTAGAATAAAAAGATCATTTTAGTATAAAAAGATATTTTAAATGAAAAAGACATTTTAAATGAAAAAGACATTTTAGAAATAAAAAGGCATTTTAGCAAAAAAGGACATTTTAGAAATAAAAAGGCAGTTTAGCATAAAAGGACATTTTAGAAATAAAGATCATTTTTATATAACAGAATCATTTTCAATGTAAAAGAAACATTTTCACGTAAAAGATCATTTTTATATAAAAAAATCATTTTCAATATAAAAGAAACATTTTCATGTAAAAGATCATTTTTATATAAAAGAATCATTTTCAATGTAAAAGAAACACTTTTATGTAAAAGAACATTTTAATGTAAAAGATCATTTTAGTATAAAGATTTTTTTTTTAAAATAAAGAATATTTTAAAATAATATTCAGTGAAGAATAAAGTCATAATTTCGATGTCTGTTTTAGATGGACAAAATAAAATAAAAATATGAAGTCGAGTTAAGTAGCAAACGCCATTTTAACCCGAACGGGTTTATCGATGGATTTGTTTCATTTTATTATGAATATAGAAAAGAAGTGATTTCAAAATCTAATGTTTCGAAAATATTATCGTTTTAATATGATAAAAATATAGAATATTCAATTTTTAATTGAAATTGAAAAAGAAGTTGAAATCATTTTGGGATGAAATTACAAATATTTTATAAATACGTTTTAAATGGAAATCGACGAAATATATATATAATATATATTATATATATTTAATGACCTGAATAAAACACGCCGCACGGCGACCGTTCGCGAATTTCGACCATTAACTTCAATTTGATGTGACGGAGACCCGACCATCGGATTCTCCTAAAACCAGAACCGTTGGATTTGTATCGAAAAGAGCTTTCCAATGAGTGTAAGAGATTTGAAATCTAACGGTTAAATTGGTAGATATGTCCAAATCAATTTCAGAAAAGGTCGCTATGGATGCAGTTCAGTGGCCGTTATTGAAAACCGGCTGTACGAGAGATAGAGAGCTGTTTAATGAACTAGTTGTTAACTAGAATAATAATTTAATTATTTTTAGAAATAAATAAATTGGATTTGAAAATGGTTTTAAAATAACCAGAATTTTCCAATATATATTTATATATATTGGAATGGATTTGGATGGAAATTATCTTCAGAATATTTCGATATTGAATTCCGTTATTATACGAATATTGTAAGGAATTTGGAAGAGATGTGTGTATATATATATATATCGTTATTCCCAATACAGTATTTGTTGGTTTCAGAATTTGATATTGAATATAAGCCGATATAATTTCTATTCAGAACCTTATATTTAATTTCAAATTGGATTTTGGGTTTGTCGTGAATGGTGTCTTTAATAACACTATTCTTAACCCAGTTTAGAAAAGAATAAATCTTTTAATTAAGATTTAGGAAATTTTACCAATTAGTTAATATTTGATTAGAATTGAATTGAAATTAGATTTTGGGTTTATCGTGGACAATGTTTAAATACCATTTGTTTTTTAACCTAATTAACAGTGAAGAAATGATTTGGAATTTATAAATCTTTTATTAAGATTTAAATTGGAATTTTCCACAGTAAAGTTTTCCAATTTAATACGTTAAATTGGAATTGAACGAAATTCGATTTAATAATAATAATCGAGGTGAGCTTCTATGAATGAAGATTGTTACTATATATGGAATTTAAAAGGCTTTGTCGTTATTCCGTTTATATTATTAGTTTGATACGGAAATTTATATCGGTTGTATATTGATCTAATTTCTATGAAGATTCCATATTTAATGGAAGATGATTTTGGGTTTATCATGAATTGTGTTTTAAATGACATTAGTTCTTTAACCCAGTTAAGATAAGATTAATTTCTTAAATTTAAATAATCATTAAGTAAGGATTTTTTTGAGGTTAAAATCAAACTAGAGTTTTAATGAATCTTTAATTAGATTAAAATGTGAAATGAGATCTAAACGAAGATTAAAGAATAAATTTAAAAGAATTTATCTTTGATAAAATTAATGGGAACCTTTCCCTAATAATGTGAATATTTTATTAAAAGAATACTCTGAATCGGTATGAGGCATATGATGTTATTTTAGCACTTGATTGTAAAATACGCGAATTATTCGGAAAGACCGGGTTTAACCCATTCTGAATAATTACTACGACGACAAAGAGTCGAAGATGAAGACGGTGGTTGAAGACCGGAGTTCTTCACATCGTTTGGATGATTACTGATGTCTTGATTGGGCCGTACATCCAAGACAAGGTAATAAGTGGTGATCGTCCAAACGTAATTAGAGTTCGACGGATATGCGAGAGCCTCTCTCCTGTATTGGACATATGGGACGAGGAATAAGGTGCCTGCAGCTTCCTTCAGACCCAGGACGGACTTGTAAATGGATGGTATGTCTGACATTGTATTCCTTTATGCTGTATTCATTGATCTCTGCTAAATATATTTTTTTGGTGGCGGAGAATTTATTCTCTTGCTTAACACCCTTCTCTGAGACGTACGAGCTCAGAGGTTATATATTGGCAGAAGTCAATGTTATGATATGGACTGACAATGTGGCATGCTAAGATGCAAATGATCAAGGCTTTTGTTGAAAAGCAAAGACTTGTGGTTGATGATCAAAGCACAACTTATTTATGCATAGCTTTGTGTATATCGTTACTTCGCGAGCCTCACACCCCAGTATGAACCAAAAACGGGATAGTGACTGCATGCAAATGGACATATGTTAGTTCTACCTACAAGTAATGTCATGGTATGGAGCCCAGACCGTTTACTTATGTCGAAGTCTCTTATTATTTGTTGGAAAGCGGGGTACCTCGGATATGATTTGAGTCCCTAGTGGCTCTATAGTAGTCGACATTACTGTCCCATTTTAGAGGTTTGATAGAACCGGCTAACATATAGTGTATGGTACAACTAATCATCGACGGAGGACCGACCATGTAGATCCAAGGATTGCCCGTAGGTGTGATTCTGAAGCACTTGCTAGTGTGTTTCGAAATCGGTGAGGGTAATCCCTTGCCTCGATTCATAGATGGAAACCCAATTTCCAATACGCGATATTCGGTTTTAGTTGTAAATATATATATGGCGACGTAATATAATAGTACCTACGCCGCCTATTGTAACACCCCGTAATTTTAAATATTTAAAATTAGTAAATTAAGGAATAATAAATTTTAATAGTGGGAACTAAGTAAAACGGGTTGCGCCATTGCGTTCATCTCGGAATTCTTCTTGAGATAAAGTCCGAATTTCCATAAATCGGACTTTGTATGAGGAAGTTATGAGCCTCGGAAGATTACAAGAATTTAGAGATTTAAATAATTAGTTAACCAGCCCAGAAGAATAATTCAAAAACATTCGAAATCAGAGAATCGGGTTGGGCGGGAAATTTCCCGCCCAAGAGTGTCGACCCCCCTAAGGGGAGTCAACATAGGTGTCGATCCCCTAGGAGTGGGTTGACATAGGTGTCGACCCCCTAGGGGAGGGGTCGACCCCTTTTTGGATCCGAGCCCAAATGGGCTGAGCTGCTTCGTATGACGTGTTTTGATGCGCTGACGGACCTGATGGCTTCTATGGTGATCTAAAGGCTCTAAATCACTCTCTACATCTATAAACTACTACCTAGACCTAACCTGATTCATAACAATTCCTTCTGACGCCTCTATGCTGCTGAACTCTCAATCCTCTTAACTTTCGCCTCTAAAAACCTAAATCATATTAGAAGATCTTTATCAACAATCAACCTTGGAGATGAATCAACATCTGCACACCTATTTTCTCCTAATCTAAGCACTGTAAGTTCAAGTTACTTTCAGATGTGAATTCTTAATTGAAATTCTTGGCATGTAATAATCTGAATCCAAGCTATACCAGATTATGAGATAATCCTTTCAGATTTATCAAATCTATTTTATTAGATTTGCGCCTGCGATGTTAACCAAATCTATTTTATTAGATTTGTGCCTGTGATGTTAATCAAATCTACTTTATCAGATTTGTGCCTGCGATGTTACTCAAATCTATTTTATCAGATATGTGCTTGGGATATTGTGCCTGCGATGTTATTCAAATCTAATCTATCAGATTTATGCCTGCGATGTAATTTTATTCAGATCTATACTTCTCTTATGTTCCTGATACTGCTATTATCAAATCTAGCGTCATATGGCTATTTTATGCCTAATCTTTTATGTTTCCTCCTCTTCCCTTTTTATTATGGATCTAGGTTGTCTCGAACCTAGACGAAATCTTGTTATATATATATACACACACACATGATTGGAATACGGGGGAATTAGGCCTAATCTATTTTATGTACTATTGGGCGTAACTTGTAATTGAGATTTGGGCGTAACTTGTAATTGAGATTTGAGCGTAACTTGTTACTGAGATTTGGACATAACTTGTAATTGAGGTTTGGGTATAACTTGAAACATATATTGGGGCATTATTATCATTATAACTGCAAGTTCGGGTTAATTGGCATATAAATCAAATTTTGGGGCATAATTGTTATTGTTGCGAACGTGGGGTAAATTGAAATATTAAATCTAGATTGGGCGTAAACTGTAAAATGGAATATTAATCTAGATTGGGCATAACTATTGGTTGGGACGGCAAGCATAATGTATATTATGATTTTGGGGCATGATTATTATTGCAAATTTAGGAAGATTGGGTGTAACCTATTTTGAGTAATAACTTGAATTTGAATTTGTGGGGCATAACTTGCAATTAGCTTTGTTGGGGTATAACTTGAGAATTAGAACATGACTAGTTTTTGTGAATTTGGGTGATTACCATATAAAATCTAGACTTGGACATGTGTGGTAAATATGCTAAAAGATAAACATGCCTAACCTGAGGTTAGATTGAGTTACGGTGTAAAACTGCCCGGAACCGCTCGGCACATCTAGTAACCGCAACAACACAGATCTAATGTGAGAGGTTAGCGCATTTAGCCCAAAAACCCAAGTTTAGAATGTGTTTGAGGTCGAAGTCTGCCCGGAACCGCCCGGCACATCCAACAACCGCAAACAATAGTTCTAATGTGAGAGATTAAGGCATTAATGAATGAATTAATGCTAATAAACAAGACATGAATATAACATGATTTGCGGTAGGGTTAAGTTAACACAAGAAGGCAACACTTAACCAATGTAACATGACAAGTGGGTGGGTTAAGTTAGCTTGAATCGATTGAAGACACTTAACCAATACAACATGATGAACGCATGTGGTTAAGTTAATAGGAAACACTTAACCAATATAACTTGATGAACGAATGGGGTTAAGTTAATGGGAAAGACTTAACCAATATAACATGATGAATGAACGGGGTTAAGTTAATAGGAAACACTTAATCAATCCAAAATGATGAGTGGGAAGGGTTAAATTGATAAGAAACACTTAACCAACATGACATGATGAGTGGGTGGGTTAAGTTAACATGGATGGACAACACTTAACCAATATGACATAATGTGTGGGAGGATTAAGTACATATCGGGTCGGTGGGTAATATTAGTAAATATAGGCCCACAAACTTAACCAGTAGGAAACCCTAGTAATGGGGACCCATTTATGAAGTAACCCACATAGATATATCAAGGTACCCTGAATCTAGGAAGGGTGGGGCACGATTACTAGGTTGATTATAAGCGGTCAAAATAGCGGCAGGGGGTGCAGCAGTGTTGTTCTAACGGAGTATGGGCGTGCACGTGCTCCGGAGTGGAAAAGCAGGCACTGGGCATCAGTAGTATACATTATGCATCTTGAATCGTGTCAGGTCGCTATCATAGGGGTTGATACACCTTATGGTGGGGCCAACACAGGGTATCTACATGCAAGAGAGAGCCGATTGACACAGACACAAGGAAAATTAATACGAGTAAGGAGCCGATTGATAGGGTAGTAAGGGTACGTCTAACATATTCATGGCAATTAGGCAGATTGAGATGGAATCCTCACAATAGTTGTACACTTGAAGGCTACCACAAATGCGGGGATTGGGATCACATTTTCATATGATTATTTTATACAGATTACTAGTTGGGACACTATTTAGGTGGTGCAGAGATATAGAAATCAGAATAACAGGGTAGTAGCGAGGCAAAGAAAGAGTAGAAGTGCATTCAGTTTATCTTGCCTTATCATATCTATGCTAATCATATGTTATCTTGTTATCCTTGTCATCATGGTATTGTCTTATATTTAGTTTATTCATGTCATGATGTTCTTGCCTATTTACATGCTGAAAGTCACTGGACTTACAAAACTTATGTCCGACCTAGTTTGTTTCACCTCTTTTCTTCCGTCTCCCCCCCCCCCCGGATTACAGGGAGGAAATGTTACCACTTAGCTCAGTTTTCTTTCCGAGCTCGAAGATAGTCGATGTATTGCTTTGGACTCTCTCTTCCACTACTATGGCTGGTTCATGCTTTATTGGGGAATATCATTGTTATTTTTATGCTTCTTTTATACTTAGAAGTTTTTGAATCAAGACAGAAGTTCTATGTATTACTTTTAAGTATGATTGAGACAATTTTTGTAAAATCTTGACAGAACCACATTGTTTATAGAATGAATTTATTTTCCGCTGCTTTATTTGTCTGTCTTGTAATTTATCTGCATCTTTTACCTAAAACGCTCCACTGAAGTTAAGGCATTCCCTTTGTGAGTGACCTTAACGGAGGTGGGGTGTTACACTTGGTATCAGAGCTGAAGGTTACCGGATCAGATAAAAGATTTGAAAAATTATTTTCAAAATGGTTTTAAAAGAAGCATTTTCAAAAGAAAAGTTTTGTTTTAAAGGCATATTCCACAAAGCCATATGCACTATCTTTTGATCCTCTATTTGAATTCTTGTTTTCCCTCTTTACTGAGTCTCCTGGGCTCCTGGCTTTCTGGGAGGTAGCCTCATCGCGGCATGGTTCCGTAGGCTTGATGAGACTATGACACCTGTCAAAGGGTGAAGAAGTGCCCAACTTCCATATATAGCCGCAGTAGTTTCACCTGCGGCTAATTTTCTTTCAAGCTTTGCAGGGTTTCTCCGTGCGATGGAGGCAGCTTCCAAGAGACTTTTCAACAAGTTACACAAAGATTGCAAAGATCAGAATAAGAGAGTTTGGCTAAGGAACACAAACCAAGGGTGAGAAACTCATGGATATGGACTTGGTTCACGAAGGAGGAAAGAATATAAAAATCTAAGACAAGAGGAAGTGTCGTTATTATGGTATAATGGGTCATATAATTAAAGGCAAGGGCAAGAACAAAGGACATGATTTTCAGGAGGGCAAATGCATGCTCTCACAGCTAGCGTACCTGAGAGAGAAGTAGTAAAGTTTCTGTTGAAAAAGTCTAGTTTTTCTTTCTGATCATCCTGTTAGTACTCTTTTTGATTTTAGTGTGTCACATTCATTTATATCTGCTTCCATAGTTGAGTCTCTACACCTTAGTACATGTATAGTAGAAGATCCCATTATTGTCTCAAATCCAATTGGTGGTTCGGCTCATTTATCTTTGAGTTGTAAGGATTTGAGAATAGTTATATTAAGCATTGAGTTTAAGTGTAATGCTTATGCTTTTGGTTTCATGGGCTATAGGTTGATTCTAGGCATGGATTGGTTAACTAGTAATTGTGAAAGGAGGGTAGTTAGACTTTCGACTTGCCTCGAGAATACCCTCGATACTTCGAGCGATCCTAAGGGATCAGTTTGTCTTAGCTACCTAGAATCACTTGATGCATCTATTGACGATTTGCGATCCGTTGGAGTAGTCCATGAGTACGTAGATGTTTTTGATTAGGTTAGGGGTTTGTCCCCTAAAACGCGAGATAGACTTCCGCATATATCTAGTTGATAATGCAAAGATAGTTGCATTACCTGTACAAGGGAAAGGAAGGGCTCAGTAAACAAGTAAAAGAGTTACTTGAAAAAGGGTTCATAAGGCGAAGTATTTCTGAATGGGTTGCTCCAGTCGTTTTCGTTACAAAGGCGGATGGTTCACTTCGCTTGTGCATAGATGATATTTTGGAATGAGGAAGAACATGCTTTGCATCTAAGGGAAGTCTCGGATACCGTCCAAGCGCATCAACTTAAGGCGAAGTTCTCAAAAAATGCCATTTTTGGAGAGAAGAAGTAAGGTTTCTAGGACATGTGGCGTCCAAAGAAGGGATAGCAGTAGATCCCGCAAAAGTAGTTGCGGTGCAAGACTGGAAGGTCCCAAGGAATGCAACAGAAGTAAGAAGCTTTCTTTGACTAGTGGGCTAGTATAGGAAGTTCATTAAGGACTTTGCGAAGTTATTAGCCCCACTTACAAGATTGAAGAAGAAGAATCTAACCTTTGCTCGGGATATTGGTTGTGATATCGCTTTCCAACGATCGAGGAGGGCTCTTAGAACAGCTCCAGTTTTGACTTTTACCTTAAGGTAGTAAAAAGGTTTACGGTATACATGGATGCATGCGGCCCGGGACTAGGCGTCATTTTGATGTAAGAAGGAAGGGTAAGGTCGTAGCGGGTACGTTAAGAAGAAAAAGGTTGACTTCAAGTCCACTTTATGTTGAAAGGAAAAGTTCAAAATACATATCAACCTTTGATTTTAAAACCTCCGGTTAAGTTAGTTGGCATCGCTAGAAGAGCGTCCTACACTTTTGGATCGGATAGGAGCGGCAAGACGTGAAGACCCTCGGATTTGTGACATGACGGGTAAGCTAAGTAGAGGTGAGACCTCTAATCATCTTAGTATATACACTTAGTAACATGGTTAGCATTTGTTATTTTCAAGAGATAGTTCTTCTACATGGAATACCCTCTAGTGAATTTTGGAAGAAGCCATGAGTACGTAGTTATGTTTGAGCACCGCTTATCATCCTCTGGCAGAAAGGGTAAACAGGATTTTGGAAGACCTTTTGAGGAAATGTTAGCATGACACACCAGGAGTTGTAGTACCGAGTATGCTAAAAGAAGAGGTGGAACGAAAGGCAACAGTGAAATGAGTTCTGACTCATATTCTAGAAACAGAAATTAAGAAGCTACGCAAATCTTGAAGTTAAGACAGTCAGAGCATAATGGAGTGAAGCTCAAGAAGATGCGACTTCGAAGACTGAAGACTAGATATGTGCATCATACCCTTTTCGAGGGTATATCCTTGATTCCTCTTTTCTGTAGCGTTTATTTGCATGCTAGTCTTTATCTTTTAAGTATATCCTCTCGATCCTATCCTCGATCCTTAGGTAGAAGCCAATGGATGTAAACATGTGTTTGAGACATGTTATGTTTGGTGGATGAAAGTGGATGTAAGTGTTTGCTAGTGGTTGCTCGTGGATGCATACACAAACACATTAGGCACTAGATCGGCTTAGTCACTTTCATATTACATATGCATATATGTATTTGTATATGGATTGAAACTTGATGTGTTATCATGTGGATGTTGCATTTGTGTGAATGATTGAGCACTCATGTAGAATTTATAAAGTACAATTAGGAATAATTGCACACATGATGGACTCGTGGCACCGACTTAATCCGCATTAAGAAGGTCAACTGAATCAGTAGACTGGCTGATTTTGCATTAGATAAGGACATATACACACACTATGCATATGTTCATGAAAAACATTAGGTATATTTTAAGGACAATGGATGCCTATGATTGGATGGTTGAGTAGATGGATGTTGAATGGTAGGATATACATTCTTCTTGACTTGGAAATTTCGGGGATGTAATCCTTTAAGGAGGGGAGAATGTAGCACCCCATAATTTTAAATATTTAAAATTAGTAAATTAAGGAATAATTAATTTTAAAAGTGGGAATTAAATAAAAGGGGTTGCGCCATTGCATTCATCTTGGAATTATGCTTGAGATAGAGTTCGAGTTTCCGTTAATCGGACACCGTATGAGGAAGTTATGGGCCTCGGAAGATTACAAGAATTTAGAGATTTAAATAATTAGTTAACCAGCCCAGAAGAATAATTCAAAAACATTCGAAATCAGAGAAGTGTGCTGGGCAGGAAATTTCCCACCTAGAGGTTTCAAACCCCCTAAGGGGGAGTCGCCATAGGTGTCGACCCCCAAAGGGGGGGTCGACATAGGTGTCGACCCCTTAGGGGAGGGGTCGACCCTTTTTTGGATCCGAGCCCAAACGGGCTGAGCTGCTTCGTATAACGTGTTTTGATGCACTGGACGGACCTGACCGCTTTTGTGGTGATTTAAAGGCTCTAAAACACTCCTTACAACTATAAATTAGTGCCTAGACCTAACCTAATTCATAACAATTCCTTCTAATGCCTCTATGCTGCTGAACTCTCAATCCTCTTAGCCGCTGCCTCTAAAAACCTAAATCATACTAAAAGATCTTCATCAACAATCAACCATGGAGATGAATCAACATCTGCATACCTATTTTCTCCTAATCTAAGCACTGTAAGTTCAAGTTACTTTCAGATGTGAATTCTTAATTGAAATTCTTGGCATGTAATAATCTGAATCGAAGCTATACCAGATTATGAGATAATCCTTTCAGATTTATCAAATCTATTTTATCAGACTTGTGCCTGCGATGTTAACCAAATCTATTTTATCAGATTTTTGCATGCGATGTAAACCAAATCTATTTTATCAGATTTGTGACTGCGATGTTATTCAAATCCATTTTATCAGATTTGTGCCTGCGATGTTGTACCTGCGATGTTATTCAAATCTAATCTATCAAATTTATGCCTGCGATGCAATTTTATTCAGATCTATAATTCTCTTATGTTCCTGATATTGCTATTATCAAATCTAGCATCGTATGGCTATTTTATGCCTAATCTTTTATGTTCCTCTTCTTCCCCTTTTATTATGGATCTAGGTTGTCTTGAACCTAGACGAAATCTTGTTTTATATATATATATATATATATATATATATATATATATATACATACACACACGATTGGAATACGGGGGAATTGGGCCTGATCTATTTTATGTACTATTGGGCGTAACTTGTAATTGAGATTTGGGCGTAACTTGTAATTGAGATTTGGGTGTAACTTGTAATTGAGATTTGGACATAACTTGTAATTAAGATTTGGGTATAACTTGTATTTGATATTAGGGCATTATTATCATTATAACTGCAAGTTTGGGTTAATTGGCATATAAATCAAGTTTTGGGGCATAACTGTTATTGTTGCGAACTTTGGGTAAATTGAAATATTAAATCTAGATTGGGCGTAAACTGTAAATTGGAATATTAATCTAGATTGGGAATAACTATTGGTTAGGACGCCAAGCATAATGTATATTGTAATTTTGGGGCATGACTATTATTGCAAATTTGGGAAGATTGGGTGTAACCTATTTTGAGTAATAACTTGAATTTGAATTTGTGGGGCATAACTTGCAATTAGCTTTGTTGGGGTATAACTTGAGAATTGGAACATGACTAGTTTTATGAATTTGGGTGATTAGCATATAAAATCTAGACTTGGGCATGTGTGGTAAATATGCTAAAAGATAAACATGCCTTACTCGAGGTTAGATTGAGTTTCGGTGTAAAACAGCTCGGAACTGCCCGACACATCCAGTAACCGCAAAAACATAGATTTAATGTGAGAGGTTAGCGCATTTAGCCCAAAAACCCAAGGTTAGAATGAGTTTGCGGTAAAAGTCTTCCCGGAACCGCCCGGCACATCTAGCAACCGCAAACAATAGTTCTAATGTGAGAGGTTAAGGAATTAATCAATGAATTAATGCTAATAAACAAGACATGAATATAACATGATTTGCAGTAGGGTTAAGTTAACACAAGAAGGCAACACTTAACCAATGTAACATGACAAGTGGGTGGGTTAAGTTAACTTGAATCGATTGATGACTCTTAACCAATACAACATGATGAACGCGTGGGATTAAGTTAATAGGAAACACTTAACCAATATAACTTGATGAACGAATGGGGTTAAGTTAATGGGAAAGACTTAACCAATATAACATGATGAATGATTGGGGTTAAGTTAATAGGAAACACTTAACCAATCCAACATGATGAGTGGGGAGGGTTAAGTTGATAAGAAAAACTTAACCAACATGACATGATGAGTGGATGGGTTAAGTTAGCATGAATGGACGACACTTAACCAATATGACATAATGTGTGGGAGGATTAAGTACATATCGAGTCGGATGGTAATATTAGTAAATATAGGCCCACAAACTTAACCACTAGGAAACCCTAGTAACGGGGACCCATTTCAGCAGTAACGCACATAAATGTGTCAAGGTACCCTGAAACTAGGCAGGGTGGGGCACGATAACTAAGATGATTATAAGCGGTCAAAATAGTGGCGGGGGTGCAGCAGCGTAGTCCCGACGGAGTATGGCGTGCACGTGCTCAGAAGTGGAAAAGCAGGCATTGGGCATCAGTATTATACACTGTGCATCTTGAATCGTGTCGGGTCGCTATCATAGGGGTTGATACACCTAATGGTGGGCCATCACAGGGTATCTACATGCAAGAGAGGGCTGATTGACACAGACACAAGGAAAATTAATACGAGTAAGGAGCCAATCGATAGGGTAGTAAGGGTACATCTAACGTATTCATGGCAATTAGGCAGATTGAGGTGGAATCCTCACAATAGATGTACAACTGAAGGATACCACAAATGCAGGGATTGGGATCACATTTTCATAGGATCATTTTATACAGATTACTAGTTGCGACACTAGTTAGGTGGTGCAGAGATATAGAAATCAGAATAATAGGGTAGTAGCGAAGCAGAGAAAGAGTCGAAGTGCATTCAGTTTATCTTGCCATATCATATCTATGCTAATCATATGTTATCTTGTTATCCTTGTTATCATGGTATTGTCTTATATTCAGTTTATTCATGTCATGGTGCTTTTGCCTATTTACATGCTGAAAGTCACTGGACTTACCGGACTTATGTCCGACTTAGTTTGTTTTGCCACTTTTCTTCTGTTCCCCCCCATGGTTCATAGGGAGGAAATGTTACCACTTAGCTCAGTTTTCTTTCCAAACTCGAAGATAGTCGATGTATTGCTTTGGACTCTCTCTTCCACTGCTTTGGCTGGTTCATGCTTTATTGGGGAATATCATCGTTATTTTTATGCTTCTTTTATACTTAGAAGTTTTTGAATCCAGACAAAAGTTCAAAGTATTACTTTTAAGTATGATTGAGAAAATTGTTGTAAAAGCTTGACAGAACCACATTGTTTATAGAATGACTTTATTTTCCCCTGCTTTATTTGTCTGTCTTGTAATTTATCTGCATCTTTTACCTAAAACGCTCCATCGAAGTTAAAGCATTCCCTTTGTGAGTGACCTTAACGGAGGTGGGGTGTTACACCTATGATTGATACATTTATAGTCGAAGTTGATTTCTTCACTTATAGTAATAATAAAAGATGAAATTTCGCGTATCAAGCATATTTGGCTATTATAGGGAAAACTATATCCTCGACTACGTTCATTGTGTGATGGGACCTGAGTCTTATAATAGCTTCATTTTTCTAAAAAGCATTGTGTTGTTTTAGTTTAAACTAAGGTTCATGTGGGGTAAACCCTCCCGTGATTTACTTAACTTTAAAATCAAGTTTAATAACTATTTTGACTTCTCACACAAGTCCCATGACTGACCTGGAGTGTATTGTTTTAACTAAACTCTAGGTGCCAATATTTTCCACACAGGCGGTCGGTAGTTTTGGTTTGGCAGATATTATATTCACAGGATCATGGTTTGCAGCTAAAGCGATATTCGGAAAGCTCTATATCCGTGTATTTCTTTCAGTTATATTTTGTATTATTTTTCCGTTGCTATTTAAATGTAATTTAAATCTCTGATGTTGTATTTCCAATGTGTAATATTTATTTAAACTCTGATATATTCTTGTACTCTGATGTAATTGTTGTAACAAGCAATGAAATGTTTTTCTGTTTGTGTTCTGATTTGCCTTGTTCTCAATTTAATCCGTACTTTCCTTTACGGGGAAGTTTGGGTCGTTTCAGATAGTTCCTTAATAAAAAAGTAATTAAGTCCATAACAACACATAAAGAGCTAACAATCTCCTAATAATAAATACAATGCATAGTAATTCACCCGTATTGGATCAAAAAGGAAGTTAGAGTTGAGAAGCACAGTCTTTGGTGGTAGAGTCAACAACTCTCAAACAAGGTAGTAAGCATATAGTAGCTCATCCTCGTTGGATAGCATTAGTGGTGGCAATCTCAAACAATGAAGTGAATGAATGGTAATTCACATTCAATGAAGATCTGAATGGCAATAAGGAGAGTGTTGAGTGGATCACATGTTTCTTGGCAGCAGTGGTTGACACTCCCCAAGTAAGGAAGTGACCACATACTACTCACCTTAATCGGGTAGCCTTGATGATTGTATTGAACAAAGTCGACGCTGAAGTCTTCATTTTATTCTTGATAAAAGATATATTACATAGAATTATAATTCAAGATCACATTCATATATGATAGTCCCATAGGTGCACGCAATTTCAAGTATGAAAAACATGGGGTTTCATCCTAATAAGAGGCACGGTAAGCCAGTTGATCAAAGTTGTGCCAATAACATATTCATTCCTAGTTCGGGCCAAGTGGTCCTTCAACCGAGTTCATTGTAGTCGAAAATTCCCAGTGTAAAGCTAGGTCATGAATAACTAATTGCTTGAGCTTTACCATCAAATTCTAGTTCTTGACAATCTGTCTCTTATAGGTTTTAGTGTAGAGTTCGACTTTAGTTTTTTGTTCTTCTCCGGCGTCGAGTCCAAGCATAAATAGCTGATCGTTTTTGCTCAAGCTCTGAAGTAAAACGTCAGGATGAGCGTACATCTACTTCGATGTATGGTCTCCCATTCATAAGAAAGTGAGCAATGAGTATGATCGATTGAAGCGCGGTTACATGGAATTGGTCCAAAAAGTGAGGAATAGTTATTCGACCCAGTTTTTGTGAGCTATTATGAGATGCTTTTCAACCTTTACTGGTCTATTTGCTGGAGGATGGCATCGAAAAAGAAACATTTCTCGATCATGCTCCTCATGTAGAGGTCCTTCAAAGAGACTGCTCCCGAACTAAGTGTCATCGTCTGTGATAGTCTTATTAGTAAGCCAAACAAACAGATGATGAATTTGAGTACAATAGGGTCAGTAACACCAGTAAGAGGATCGACGCCGACCCATTCGATGAAGTTAATAACGATAACGGCTGTAGCATGGTTATACCCCCTTTTGGCATTTAGTAGCTTTCATGTAAAGTCAATTCTTCATGTGCCCAAAAACCATAGGAAATTTGTGGATTGAAATAATGGTGATAATAAGGTTATAGAGAGTGATGATGATAATGGGTTGTTGTAGGAGAGCTCTCCTTATGCACAAAGGGCTACCATGAATGACTACTCATACCTCACTTGATTTAGGCATGCCTACAGCCCAACGGGATTGAGAGTGCACCAACGAGTGCCATGGCTCTCCGCTGATGGCATGAACATTTTTGTTAAGATGCTTAACCATCAAGTCTCAAACACCATACTTGACTTGCTTGTGAAGTGCCATATGGAACTAGTTGAATGTAGCTCGGTTGGGACAAGGCCGAGCTAATTGTTAGTCGATCTCATGTTTGGACTTAATGTGCGAGCATTTAAGAGAAATTTGAGCAACAATTCCCGTAACATATATTTGAAATTCTCTCTTGCTGCTTCTATTTTCTTCTACAAAACATTCCTATAAAATTCCAATATTGATTCACAAGATATATAGATTAAACGATTTTTATAAAATGTTTACCAAACAGGATATATCTTAAAGCATATGTCGATATAGCTGCTACTGAAGAGTTTTTCAAATTTAAATGAGTGAATACTTCCCCTCAATCTTCCATCAAAAATCATCTCTCTTTGTCTTATATATAAAGGGTATGGAAAAAGAATTTTTATAGAAATTCTCTCATTCTTCTCTCTTTCATTGTCGTCACTTTGTCATTGAGATATGTTCATATTTTTACAGCTGGAAATTTTGGTCATGGGATAGAAAATTCGAACCTTTATAAAAATTCATGGTGTCCCTTTTCATTGGACTGTTTTTATTTAATTATTTTTTCGTTTATTTATATTTATCTACGTATATATGTGATTCTGAATTGATTACTGTGAAAAATACAAGTAGTGTAAAAAAATTAAAATATATTATTTATCCCTCCCTCGGTATAATGATAGTCCTAGTCTTAAGTTCCATTTTGCATAAGTATTGTATGGTAACCCACATCATCAACGTTACCTGCCTTCAAGGTAGACTCATATCCATCGGGTAGCATCCTAGAACTCTAAAATGTGTCACACATTCTTACAGGATACAAGAACTACATGACCATTTTGAGATATGCGTTAGTCATTTAAATAACTTCTTGAAAAGATACCTTTTAATGCTTAAGGGGATTCTGTGCATTTTGTGATGCCATCGATTCTTCAAAATCAACATAAAAGAGAGAGTCAAAGCACATTGCATGATGAGAATTTAAAATGTTCAAAAATAAAATGAAAAATAAAATAATAATATTTCTTAGGATAAAAAGAAGGGAATAATTTGTGAAGTTGTTTTGGGAATAACTTTGAAGGCCCACTTGTTTTTCGTGTTGTTATCCGAGAAGGCTTATTGAACCAAGGGCGGCTTTCAATCTTTGATGAAGAACGTACGCTAGAGGGAACATGTTAAAGACTTCGAATCAAAAATGCATGTTACAAGCATAGAATGGATGCTAAAATCATACCTTTGTTTGGTTAATATCTCTCAAAGCGAAAATGGCAAGTGCCTTGAAAAGCTCACTAGGTCTGTCTTCTAAAGAAATAACTATGCTCGTCTGAACGAAATTAATGAATGCATAATCAACCACAATTTTGGTGTATCTAGGATTTGTATGATGGACTACAGATAATATGCATATAACCAAGCTTACCTTGAATAGTTCATCGACACTAGGATTAACTTGCTCTCGTGCCAACATAAAAAATCGAGTCACGTTATCAGAGTAATCCTAATAACGTAATTTAATTATTTAGATAAGGAGACACAATTATTCATAGACTAGCCTGAAGAATTAGATACACTTCAATATTCTCAGCTAAAATATTTAGACCATATATCTTAGCATCTTTTGCACTTGCAACTGCTCTTGCATCTTGAAGTTTGTTGGATGCTACGATCTAAACAAAACAATTGTCAACATTGAAGTTGGAATATAACACCCACCAGTGATAAAAAGCTAGCATACATAAGTTTGTGATAATTCTTATTTGAGCTGCACCAACGGTATTATCTATAGCTTCACTAATGATTCCCTAATTTGTTAGCCTATGCTCACACCGGGATAGAGCCTTTTATATTTCAATTTTAAAAAGGAAAAAAGACGAATGATTAATTAACTTCAACCGTATCATTTTCATTCAAAAATCATATTTATAGTTCTAAGCTTATACTTTTTTAAAATAATAATTCACATTTCGTATTTAAAACCCTAGCAAGAAAAGCCTTTAAGAAATGCTAGAATTATCAAGAAAACATTTGTGATTTAGAAAGACTTTTTGTAATATAAAGGAACAAGTGGATATCACCTAACACCAAAAGCCAACCATTTATTTCTTAGGAATTCAAATAACATTGAATAACAACATTACCTCGTTATTACTACAAAAAATGTCTTATTTGTTCTTAGAGGCTACAAGTGAATCTTATACTATATGAATAAAGTGTAAATATTGAACATTACTGCTGCTGTACAAATGAAACTACTAACAAGGCGTGAACATTGAACACCAGTTTAACTCCAAAATATGTGTTATTTGTGCTTGGAGGATGCACAGTGAAACTAGTTTAACTTAAAATATCAGTATAATACTTCACGACTATGATATGTTTATGATACTTTTTGGAGCTGAGGTCGACTGTGCATTGGCCGGGAAGAAATCAAATGCATTTTCTAAATTACTTGTGGATGACTAAGAACTCTTTTCGAGTTTTCTAATTTCTCCATGGTTGGCTAGTAAGCAATGGCGTACTGTACATTTGACTTCACCAACAATATGCAATCTGTGATGCCGTAAAAGGTCATAATGCGATGGATGCTACCGTCTAATGAGTTTTCAATTGGAAGAACTTCCTGATCGACATTCCAAACTTTCAACTGCCTGCACTTGGCATAAACAAAACTTTCAGCATCCTTTAAGTTAAGTAATATAATGATTTGCCTCGTGGTATAATGTTAGAAATCAGAGTAAATTAATGTAATTTGTTTAGTAGGATATTGTATTGAATGAAACTGTAAAAATGAACCGAACTGTGATTATTCGACCCGCTACAATGCTCGGTTACAGCTTATATAGCTAAAGTAAGATATTGGGCTAACACAGGCCATAAGCTAATTACATAATGATATTGGGCCAACGTTCATTTTGTATAAGAGATAATTGTCTCTGGTGTAATCTCTAATACCCCACCCCAAAATGAACTACGGTTTCATCCAGAGGAATCTACGCCGCCGCTTGAAACTTTGAGTTCTTTCCTCCGTCTTTCAAAATTAAATCTCGATAAAGCCTTTGTTAGGATATCTTCCTTCTGGTAGAACGCTGGAATATGTCTAACTTCCAGTTTACCAGCTTCAGTTTTCTCTCTGACGAAGTGAAGATCAATTTCGATGTGCTTTGTTATCGAGTGTTGGATGGGATTGACAGTGAGTGAAACGGTGCTCTTATTGTCACATCAGAGCATCGGCGTCTTCGAGAATCGAAACCCTAATTCTTTGATTAGGGCTTCTACCCAAACAATTTCAGCCTTCGCCGAAGCTATTGCCCTGTACTCCGCTTCAGTACTGGATCGAGATACTGTTGGTTGCTTCTTCGTGCACCAGGAAATCGGATTTGGTCCCATAAACAGACAGTAGCCTGAAGTTGATCGTCTGTCATCTGGGTCATTGGCCCAGTCAGCATCACTGTAAGCATTCAAATTAATATCTTTACCTTTCTGTATAGTGATTCCATAGTCTAGGGTTCCTTGTAAATATCGTAGGATTCGCTTGACCGCCATCCAATGTTTGCTAAGTGGATTAGCCATGAACTGACACACTTTATTAACACTATAACAAATCTCTGGTCCTGTTATAGTTAAGTAATGTAGAGCACCCACAATGCTACGGTATTGCTTGCAATTATCCATGGCTTTACCATCATGTTTTGACAGTCTTAGGTTGCTTGTCATAGGGGTTGTGATAGCCTTAGCTCTGTCCATGTTTGCTCTCATTAGAATGTCTGTTGCATATTTCTTTTGTGAAAGAAATACCTCTGTATCTGACTTTCTCTGTAAATGTATGCCTAGGAAGTAAGTTACTTCTCCCATGTCTTTGATGGCAAAAACTTGATTTAGCTATGTCACAACCTTGTCTATTTCTGATTTGTCATTTCCTGTCATCAAAATATCATTTACATAGACTAGAATATATGTAGTACTCTGGTTGGTGATCTTGGTGTATAGTGAGCTATCTGAAATAGTTGCCTTGTAACCCAGCCTTGTAAGTGTGTTTTTCAATCTCATGTACCAAGCTCTAGAGGGTTGTTTCAAACCATAAATTGCCTTACAAGATTTTCTTTATCTCTACATATGTAACCCATTGGCTGCTTCATGTATACATCCTCATTGAGATCATTGCATACATCCAATTGTCTTATATTCCAACAATTATTGAGTGCAATGGTTAGGATTATTCTGAAGGTGGTAGGTTTGACCACTGGTGAAAATGTTTCATTAAAATCAAACCCATATTGTTGAGAAAATCCCCTTGCCACAAGCCTGGCCTTGTGCCTGCATATGTTTCCATCAGCATCCTTCTTTAGCTTGTAAGTCCATTTGCATCCCACAATATTTTTATTTTTAGGTGGCTCAACTAAACTCCATGTTTTATTTTTGACTAAGGCCATGTATTCTTCGTCCATTGCATCACACCACTCTTTATGCTTTGCCGCTTGTTCATAAGTGACTGGCTCAATCATTTGTTTGATATCTTTTCTGTCCTTTCTACTAGCATTGTAAATCTTAGGTTTAAAAATGCCACTTTTAGCTCTCGTAATCATGTGGTGTCTTGCTTGGGGTTGTGGTTCCTCACTGTCGCTGCTGTGACACCAGTTGTAGTATTATCAGCCCCATAACTTTATTGACGGTTCATTCCATCATTTTGTGGTAGATCATCATCTGTCATGTGGTTACTTGAACTGTATTCAGACCTAGTGCTAGATACAGTTGGAGTGGCTGATGTGAGCTTTGATGCTTCATCTTTATTTGTGTGTGTTGTCCATTCATGCAGTGTTGGCACATTCCCTATCACCGCCCTTGATTGATCCTTAACTTGTTTATTTGTGTCTCCTTTTTCTGCAAAAGGAAAGACACACTCATTAAACACAACATGTCGAGAAACTATGACCTTTCCCTTATCATCCATGCACTTGTAACCTTTTTGATTATTGCCATAACCAGTGAAGGTACATTTACTTGACCTCAACGCTAATTTATGATTATTATACGGTCTGAGGCATGAAAAACATAAACATCCAAATGTTCTCATGAGATTATAATCAGGCTTCTTATCATACAATAACTCATGAGGATATTTGAATTGCAAAACCCTTGTAGGCATTTTGTTTATTAAGTATATTGCGGTTTCAAATGCCTCACTCCAGTATTTTAATGGCATGGATGCTTTTGATAGTAAGGTTAGGCCAGTTTCAATTATATGCCTATGTTTTCTTTCTACTATGCCATTTTGTTCAGATGTGTAGGGGCAAGTGGTTCTGTGAATGATCCCTTTGCTGTTTAAATACCTTTTTAAAGGAAAAAACTCACTCCCCCCATCTGTTTGTATGATCTTTATGTTACAGTTCATCTACCTCTCTATAAAATTAATAAACTGTAACATAACATCATGTGTGTCTGACTTGGCCTTTAGAAAGAAAATCCATGTGTATCTAGTACATGCATCTACAATGGATAATTAATACCTGTGGCCTTGTCTTGAGGATATTGGTGTAGGACCCAATAGGTCTGTTGTTATCAATTCTAGCGGTTTTCTGTAAACAATCTTTGATCTGCTGAAATGTAATTTATGGATTTTGCCTATTTGGCAATGTGTGCAAGTGCTAGAATCGGGTACATGATTATAAGCAATTTTATTATCATTTAGTATTCTTGTCACAATGTCATAACTAGGATGGCCAAGCTTGCAATGCCAAATGTCAAGATCACTATTAACACTATTGTTTCTAGAATTATCAGAATTGATCAAATCATTAACATTGTCATTACTAGCAATATTACAATTAAGTACATTAGAATCAGTCACATTATTAACATCAGAAAACTGAATACTAGCATTGCAACACCAATTACTATTGTCATGATCCAATTTAGATTGCATATTGCAGAACCTGTATAATCCATTCTCCAGTTTACCCTGTAGTAATATATTTTTGTTTAGAGAGTCTCTAACAAGGCAATAATTAGGGTGAAACTCAAAATATACCTTGTTATCATTCGTAAATTGAGACACACTGATTAGGTTCTTCTTGACATTAGGGACTCTAAGTAAATTATTGAGAAAGAGTTTTTTCTTCCCTTTAACAAAACCTGTTCTAATGTGTGATATATTCATAGTTTCACCGTTGCATGTATGAATAACTTGTGTACCTGAATAGTTTTTGTTGCCAAGATTTAAGTTCTGCAAATTGTTAGTGATATGGTTGGTTGTCCCAGAGTCTGGGAACCAGTCTTCACTGTTGAGATCCTCAATTTTGCTTGAATCATCGGCATTGCTTGCATTAGTTGAAGTTTCTCCACTGGACCTGATCTAATTTTCCTGTGCCAAGTTTACATTGGCGTTTCTTTGATTAAATTGAGTTTGCTGAGCATTGTTTACATCAGTATTGAATCTGAAGTAACATCTATTTGCTGTATGTCCAGGTTTATCACATATTTGGCATTTGATTCTTGGAGCATTGCTGGATCTCCCTCTCCCTCTACCTCTCTGGTTTGCATTTCCTCTCTGTCCCTAGTTGTTACCTCTGCCAAATCCTGGTATGCTTCTTGATTGGTTGGGGTTTCTTGAAGTTGAGGCAAGATTTATGCTAAAGTCATTTTGGATAGTCTTTCTTTGCTCTACCCTGCCTTCATGTGTCAATAAGGCAGAATAAACTGATTGCAAATCTGGTAAAACTGATTGAGTAGCAATAAAAGTAACAAGATACTCATATTCCTCATCTAGCCCATTCGACAATGTAAGAATCTGTTCACTGTCTAAAATTTGGTGCCCCACAGCCTTGAGTTTATCACATAGGGTTTTGACTTTAGAAATATATTCTCTCATTGACATGTCACCTTTTCTTGAATTCTGAAATTCTCTTCTATAATGCATGATTCTTGCCGCTGACTGAGAATTTAAAATTTGTTGTATTGTGGTCCATATCTCATGTGAAGTAGTGCATCCTATAACTTGAGACAGTAAGTTTGCGTTAATAGAAGATAACTACCAGGATGACAATAAACTGTCTTGTTTTTGGTGATGAGTGTAAGCTGGGTTACTAATCATCTGTCCATCTTTGTCGATGATCATTGCAGGCGGCACAGATTTGGTTCCATTGACATAATCTTGAAGGTCATAGCCTTTCAAGGCTGTTTCAATTAGGGCTGTAAATTTTGTTCGAATGTCCGACGTCCGTTCGTGTCCGTGACCGAAATACGTCCGTCCGAGTCCGTCCGATTTTCATTTAGGACACGAGACAACAAAATTTGTACGAGAAAAAAATCATGTCCGGTCCGAGCTCGTCCGAATTCGTCCGAATTACTTGTAATTCGACATATAGTTGGGAGAAAATCTAGTACAATGTACAAAATGTGATATAAATAGCCATGTCCGATCGAGTCCGATCGGTCCGAACATGTCCGTGTCCGACCGATTTTATTTAGGACACGAATTAGGACAACGAAATTTGTCCGAGAAATTTTTTGGTTCGGTCCGTGTTCGGTCCGATTTTTTTTAGGACAGAAACTGAACACACCTCCGTCCGGTCCGGTCCGACCGATTTACACCCCTAGTTTCAATTTGGAACTTCCACAAAAGAAAATTCTCTTCGTCGAGAGGGATTGTGATAACTTGGATTTTCGGCTTGACGAGGGTCTGAGGGGGAGCAGGAGGTTCAGCACTGCCTATTCCAGAATTTGCCGTTGATTCATTGTTGCTGGATCCAGACATGGTGATAGGATAGCTCGCAAAGTATATGACGAGGATACTTTCTTGAAAGAGTGGCAGTCAATACAGAAAACGTGGGTAAACGAGGTGTAGAGGCGGTTCTTGCGTTCTTTTGGACGCAAGAACTAGTACTCTCGCATCAAGAAGTCAGATGACGAGATCAAGAATCTCTGATGACCGAAAGAGATTGTTGTAGCCGCTGAGAACAATGATTCCGGCTTGGCACGCACAATCTCGATAAGAACAGACACTGTACTATGATAAGAGAGGGGTGGCTCTCCGATGATGAATATAAAAACTGAGGAGACCCAAAAACCACCTTTTCTTTTGATCAACAGAAAAATGTTTTAGTATATGCCGTTGGGCAATCTGTGGCTCTGATACCATGTTAGAAATCAGAGTAAATTTATGTAATTTGTTTAGTAGGAGATTGTATTGAATGAAACTGTAAAAATGAACTGAACTGTGATTATTCGACCCGCTACAATGCTCAGTTACAGCTTATATAGCTAAAGTAAGATATTGGACTAACACAGGCCCATAAGCTAATTACATAATGATATTGGGCCAATGTTCATTTTGTGTTAGAGATAATTGTCTCTGGTGTAATCTTTAATATCTAAGGAGTACCTTTTTGACTAATCATCAAATAGATTGTACGTACAATATTAGTTATTACTATAAAATATATAATATAAGCGACTTTGAATATATGACCAATATAAAGAAATACCGCATATCCATGTAAAATAAGCAAAATAAAGTAGAAATAAAAAGGGCAAGTCTTTATTCTCCTTTTATATAATTAAAAATTTGAGCATAGAATCTTCCCCCCTTTTCTAATTGATGTAAATTCTTGGAAGCATAGCTAGAGGATTGAAATGAAAATGCAAGGGATCGCAAAATATTAGTGTAGCATGATTTGTGAGGTAGATTTCAAATAAAGATTAACTGAAGTTTAACCTAAAAATATTTCCCTCGATAACCTTGGCAGAGATCCATTTTTTGCGGTTTATCACTAAAACTATGTAAAGAAGGATAAATTACTTTTAATGGTATTTTTTGACTTCTGTTTCAAATTTTCTAAACAGAGTAAATTACGTTTAATGGTAAAACAACTAATAAAATGTTGTAATTAAAACAATGCTTTAATATGTTTGCGCTACTTCTGTTTGTAATATGCAGAATAAACTAAAGTAATGTATCAGCTGTTCAATATTATGCTTCACTCATTTTGTATTGTTGAACTTGTTTGTGACTATTTTTACTCCTATTAATATGCATATTAACAGCTTTATAGACTACGATTGAAATTTAACATTTGAATGTTAAAATTAAAAGCAGATTTCCATTTCAATGTTAACAGAAGAAATTATTTGGATTGCATATCATAATTTTAAAGTCACAAACAATGAAAACAATTCAATGCCAATTTCTTTCGAGTTTTATATTGTTTGTTAAATGCATGAATCAAATTTAAGAATAAGAATTTTGATCATTCAACCGATGTGTAAATCTAAAGGATATTTATCTAGTACAAATTTCATTGGATTTAAGATGCACAACATCAGATACAAAATAACATAGATAGAGAGACAGTATGTTTAAAATGTTACATCATAATATTATCATGTACATGATTACGCTGGATATAATATACACAACATAAGGTACAAAATAAAATAACATAAAATAAATAAATTAAGGTGAACTCTTTGTATCAAGTCATGAATATGTTTATTTGCCCTCTTATATATTTAAGATAGAGCTAGTTTTGTTTAAACTTTGAATAATCTAGGAGAACCTAGGATTCATTTTGTTAGGGTTAACTCACATGTGAAGATATGAACGGTAGCTTGAAATTGGAATGGTCTCACATTGCTAAAATCTGATGGATGTGTGTTATATAAACATCGATGGGTGCGCACATAACATTGAATATTCATTTTATAATAATAAGTGTGTATCAACTCATATGCCTATGTCACATGTTGAAGTTGGAGTTTGATCTAACCGCTATTACAGAATGAGAACTTTCGAGTGAAATTGAATTTATTATGAAAATAATCTAGAGAAGATATGAATGATGAAGAGATGTTCTCATTGTTGTCAAAAATCTTGAAATCCAACGATTTAAGCCCTGTTTCAAATCGAATCTTTACCGTTACGATTCGATTTATATTCCGATACAAATAGGTAATACCACATATTAGATAAATTATTCTGTCTAAATTGATATATTCAATGCACTTATTTGAGTCTGCAATCCCAATTCTAATCATTTTCAAACAAAATAAAATCTAAACAAAAGAGAAATTAAGTTTTAGTATTAGACATAGAAGTTAAAACATCAAAATAAATTTTGAACTATGTGAAAACTTAAAAATATGATATCTTTGAATCTAGGATGTAAGATTCAAATCTTATTTCGTTTCAAAATTGAATTTTAAAATTTATGATTTGATCCTTATTTTGAAAAACATGGTTGTTCTATCATTCAATGAATAGCAACAATACAAATATAAGCATATTGAAACAAAAGGTAAGCAAATACTACACATATTTAGAGATTTACACCTGAGAATCCTTATCTGTTAGGAACACCCCTAATAACTATGTTAAGAACTAGGACAACAAATATTAATTCAAAACTTCTAATAACCCTTTCTTAAACTGTAAGTGTTTTGAAGAATTAACAAACTACACATGTCTATAACTCAAAATTTTCAATTTTTGATTGTGTCGTCGTCTTCCATTTACGAATTCTGCCACGATTTTGATCTTCAATCTAATTAAACATTGCTCAACTGTTTCTTATTGGCTGGTCTATCACGCTTGAGCCACAACCAAACTCTTATGGTTTCGTCCTAGCGACTAACATGACATCTACGTTTAATTCACCCCTCAATATTGTGGTATCAATCATCCCATCAACACGCTAGACTACTTGTTGTGTAGATGAAAAAAATCTATTTCATTCCCGTACTTTACAAATATGTATATTCTAATTGGTACTTACCAAATAGTTCTTGAGCACCATGAAAATTGTCCAACCTCACGTCATTTCTGCATATCACCTTTTTCACTTCCAACATCAATGTCACTTTCAAAGATGCCAATTTACAACCTCATAAGCAATCACTACTACATTTTCAGGCTTGATTGTAGTGACAACGTGGAGGAATAAGTATTGTAAGACCTAACAGTAGTGTTCTTGAATCAATGATCCCAAGAAACAAAGATTAATGCTTCTGGGAATCATAACACCTCCAAACCATCATGTTGCAAACTCCTATGCACCTACCCACCTTTTTACTAGTTTCTAATGACCACGTACGTAATACTACTATATAGCCTTCATTTAATATTGCTCCTTTTTCATACGTATCAAGCAGAACGAATGCATGCTAGATGACCGAACAAATCCATTTCAAAGTCGTTTTTGTATTGCTACCACTTGGTCGAAGGAACAAAAGCTACGATTTTTTACTTCTTTTTTCTACTGAGAAGTTATGTCTTATTTTCTCCTTTTCCCCTTAGAAGGTGCTTATTTTAGCTCCATTCTTTAACTTGAAAAACTCGCTGCATTGAGTAACTGATCAATCTCCTCGGTATGCTCTCCACATCATCTCCTCGAAGCAATCTCTATTCTTTATCTTAAACTATTAAGATATCTCAATAATTTGCACAAAGACTATGTCATACAAAGTTGTGTTTTTTTCATTTACATATTTCTTTTAATCATTTTGTGTGTTAAAAAATTCCAATCTAATGAATTTTATTGGTCATCTATTTATGCTTTTATTTTTTTAACGCTATG
The DNA here is from genome assembly GCA_030737875.1 of Allium sativum. Lineage (NCBI taxonomy): Eukaryota > Viridiplantae > Streptophyta > Magnoliopsida > Asparagales > Amaryllidaceae > Allium > Allium sativum. The sequence continues at coordinate 389,192,971 of CM060912.1, read as the reverse complement.
AACGAATAAACTAAAATTTATTTTTGATTTATATTTAATATTCAAATGAGTAGAAATATTTTAATAAATACCAAATCTAGCATGCTATCATTCTCCTTTAAAAATTTATACTGTTAAATATATACATATGTTAAAAAATTTATATATGGATAAAATATATTATAAAAAGCTTTCAAATTTCAATCCTACATGCTCAAGTTACCTGAGATACCGCCGAGATGGACTTTAAAATTTGAGATGCCAATGAGAGTTGTACACCCTATATACACTCATTTTGTCATAGATCTCATCATGTACGAGATGTCGTGTATAAAATTCTCGAGACGAGACAGGATCAAAATTCAAAATTTAAAACCTTGCCTACATTTCATATAAACTCAGTTTAAAGCAGCCATTAGTGCAAACATACCCTAAGGATGATAACCTTTTGCAGTGGTTACCGATCGAAAAATTCATGTGAGTACCAAAGGCTTTTTGATATCACTGTAATTTTTAAGTGGAACTGGATTTAATATAAAAATGATCTAGCAAGGTGATATTGTTCTATTATTCATTGGATAACAAGACTACATACATAAACGAACTAAACCGAACCTAACCGAAAGGAAAGAAAACATTGCACAAACTGATAAATGTATACCTATAGAATAGCATTACTACGAAACATCGCTAACAATATGCTATGAACTAGGAGAACAAAGATTAATTCATAACTTCAAATATATTTTAAATATGTACAAAAAATATTACTCGAGAAGTTTAACTGTAACAAATTATGTTCTAAAAATATATTGTTTTCTTCTTGAAAATTGGTGGATTGACGGGTGGAGATTCCAAATCAATAATAGCTAAATTCAAACTTTATTGTTTTACCTAGGGTCTGAGATCTCAGTTTGAGTTTCGATATTTTATTATTTAAGGAAATTTGACCTAATTCACAATCACGAATTTCAGTTTCACATTTCGTCAATTTTTTTTCAAATAGTTGCTTATTAATTGAAACGAAATGTTAAATTATATTTGATATGAAAATTCAACAAAAACAAACAATACAGATTAATTACAAATAGTTATAGCCCTAAAAGATGTTTTTTCGGTACTTTGTCATTAACTTTTTTGTTACACTATTCATATATTCTAGTGATACTGCATGTTTCCTAAGTTAAACTTTCAGATTTTGAACATTCATATTGTCGAAATTAAAACTCATTATTTTTATGAGTTTCTTTTGTAAAATTTGAAGTTTTATTTCGTTTTGATCCCAAGTGAAACCAAAAAAGAGCAACCAAAATCTCAATGTTCTGATCAAGTCATCAAACCATGGATTTACCACTAGGCTCAGTTGTAATAACCATGTTTTAACCCTATTGTCTCCAATTTTAAAAGCACCACTTATCGAAACTATCTAATCCTAATCAAACTAAAGAAAATTAATCAAATTACAACGAGGTATTAGTGAATTGGAGCACATAACCTCAAAATTGAAGCAAAGATAATCAATGACACAACATCTTCGTTCGAAACAGTCAGATGATGGATGTACATCAATGATATGGATAAAACCGATTGCGCATTGTCTTCTTTTATTTTATTTTTCATTCCTATTTCTTTACCATACTTTTTAGAAAAATTAATATCTAAATTCAATAAACAATTCATTAGCATCACGCTCTTTCCAGTTATAGTTCATTGCCATCAAGCGCTCTTGGTTTGTGGGACACATTTCTTTGAAGTCTTAATTTATCTTGCAAAACAAGTATTTTATAAAATGATATTTAAAAATGAATTATAAGCCTTTGTGTGTGTACTTGTTCATTTCATTAGTTAATTATAACTTCATTTTCGAAAAAATTAAGGGAAAATGTGAATAAGCTGATCAAAATTACATCTTTGTTTAAAGATACCTTCCAGAAAATATAATGAAGTACAACCAAGATAATACGGTCAACCCGCTAAGTACAAGCAAGCATACTGACATACACTTCCATAGAATGAGTTAGAAGTGAAAGCATGTGATATTGAGAATTTTGGCTATAATATTTACAATTCAAAATTCTGTTTCATATCGAACTGCTCCATTTAAAGTTTGATTTACAACACAAGACCCTTAAAGATTTGTACAAGAAGGCCAATCAGTTTCTATAATAAGAGGAAGTACGACGAAGCATGGCAACTCAAGGCGGCATCCTAACAACCCACACTCAAGCTACCAACAATATCAAAGAGAAACAAGTCAGAGACTCTTCCGACAAGGGTAAAGGGGTGATCCCATTCAAGCCCAAGCTGAACAATGACAAGAAAAGCGGTCGCAACAACAACCAGTCACCTGGGGAGCCGAAGAAGCACGATCGCTACCTAACATACAGAGTCTACACTTCACTCAACCGTGAGCCGGAGGCAATCTATCTTGAGACCTGTAATATTGTAACGACCCAGATTTTTGACCGTTCAAATCGACAATAAACCACACATGTCGACCCAAACAAATCATAAACACGAGCAGTTATTAGGAAAAGAAGAAAAAGAAGAAAGAAGAGAAAAACAATCGCAGAACCTCATAGCGGAAGGACAACATATAATAAACAAATAATGGTTCAAAACCATTTAAAAACATATACATTCGAGTTATACTTTCTTAGTCATCAGAGTTACACTTGTACAAATACACACTGTAATGCAGCGGAAATAAAGTGCAGCGGAACATACATGTAATAGATATATATGTATATATACCAAATACTCGTCTTCATCCTCCAAGCTGTTGAAAATCTTCGCTAACTGTAACATCTACTGACCCGAGCATATTACATAAAAGAAACACAACAAACACTCGGATCAGCAATAAATCGTTCTCATATTAGTCAAATAAAAATAAGAAATAACTTGAGTGTCATGGGTGCAGTAACTCAAGAGATGTTATGGGATTTTCCATCTCTCAAGGGTCCGTTAAACTAATACATACATAGTATAATACGCTATTATTGTAATGTATATTCAGTAAAGTAGACATAATGAAAATAGCGTAAGCGGAATTACATTTTTACCCTTACACCGTTTATAATACCGTAGTCTATACAGTACCGTAAACCCACTGTAACCGATGGCATCAGAGGGCACTCCATAGGTACGATACAAGTCAAAAACGTATGGGGCTCAATAAGGATAATATGACAAGGCACTCGAGGCAATGCCAGGGTAGGATTCTGCTGATTGCACTCCCGGACCGATGGTGACGCATAGCAGCCACTACCGCCCACCTCGGATCACACTCCCAATTCAAATAGGTCCAAACCATCATCATCATAGTCATAGAAATAGCATCGAAGAAGTGTGTCTGATCAAAGGTGCTACCTCAATTAGTCACGGTATAGCTCCTGTTTTAGTCATTTCAATTCTGACCCGAAGGTCAGGGCTATTTCGTCATCGTTCGTCTACTACAATCCAATAATAGCCTCCAAGTCATCATATTCCATTGTGGATACGTCATAACGTTCACAGTTGTTAAAGTGGTATCGACACTGACAGAGAGTATGCCATTTATCGACTCTAGTCTCTTAAACAACCAACTTACATTTTTCCACATCGGTTGGTTCTTTTACATTTCTCAAAGGTTCGCTTTCATATCAAAATATCATATTTTGTTTTGAACCCAAATTTATATTCAAAATAGAATATAATTCCATATCAACATATTTCAGTCATTCCCAAAACCGATTATATTGTGATCATACAATAATTCAAAATCAATTTATATTCAAGTAGAATATATTTCATGTCAACGATTATACTTATGTCAAACGATTTATGTACGAAATCCATTCATATTCACATAGAATATATTCATAGCTCATTTAAGTCCTTTAGTAGACAAATTTATATTCGAATAGAATGTAATTCACATTTTCCATATTTAAATCGGCTTAGAAAACGATTCACCTTCAAAGAGGATATAACTTGTCTCAACTCCATTTGAGCTAATGGTTTAAATCCAACATTTTCCATTCGGAAGAAACTTACAATTTATAAAGTATACTTAAGAAAATAGGTGCTTATAAGGAATCTTTATGTAATATATATATATATACAGAATATAATAGTTAGAATAAAATAAGATAATTTAAAACACTATGTATATACATAATTAAAAAGTTTTACTAATTAGTTTTAGAAATAAAATATAAGGAAAATTTAGTTATAACAAAATAGTTTTATAGGTAAAAGTTTAATAAATGCATTTTTAGAAAGGAATAGTTACTTGAAACCAAATGGTGTAAATATATATACAATAAAATTCTTTAACTATAATCGTTTCTTTCTTTCGAACTTCAAATACTTGAATCTAAACTCCAGTCTCAATGGAGTTCATAGCCCACTATCATGTTACAAACACCATTTCAAACCCATTTTTCCATTTAAAGGATTCAAACCATATTCATATTAAGTTTTAAAACAACTCTGAGTATCCTCGATCAACTTTATTAAAAAAAAAATTCAATAGGAGTTTATTAAATTCGAGTCTACCCAATCATTAAGATAATCCCAATTCATATTCACATTCCAATTTAAAACTTCCAATTTTTTTTGGGATAATTTCCTTAACCATTTCAAATAACATTCAAGACTCCGATCTTCAAAGAAAGAATAAAATTTATCGATAATCAACATGATTTCCTTTAAATCATAATTTTTCATCAAATAGAATTTCGAATATTTTAAAAATCATTTAACCAACCGATGTTCGTATATAATTTGCTATCCTATGGCCAAGTGATTTTAATTTTTCGATATTTCAGGGATGGATATATATCATTTCAATCCAAATTAGGGTCACAGATATTTATCATTTCAATTTGTGTTCTTAATTCATTTTAAATCGATCAATTTCAGGTAGATTCGATGCCCGTAACATTAAAGGGTAAAATGGAATTAATCGTCACAATAAACATGTAATACAATATACTGAATGTCGAGCATTATCAGTATCAACATCAATTCAGTAATAAATTTCAACCAAAAATCCATCACAACCATTCCATCCAATTAATCAGTATTAACTGTTCCATGGATTATCAAGGATCAAAATTTCTAATTAGAAATCTAATTAAATTAAATAACTAATTATCGATAATTTACATGTTAACACACTTGTACATCAAATTTAAGCAATCAATTCGACAACCAATCACAACCATGCAACCAAACTTATTTCCTAATCTAATTTAATAAATATGGGAATAATTCAGTTCATTGTGAGCGATAAAATCACTCACCTTTGGTGTTTAGTGGGTTGGACGTCCAAAAGAAGCCCAAATTTTCACATTCTTCAAACGCAGCCAAACAAGTCTCAGATTGTCTGTAATTCCGCCACGATCCCAACACACCCAACCGCGTCCAAATCCGAGTTAAAACAAGAAAGTTATTAGCATTTTTCCATTTGAATTTTAAATTATAAAAATAATAAAATAATATTTTCTCACAACTTAAGTTTTGACACGTCGTCACCCCCTACACCATTCTCCCGCTCACGCTATAGGAAACCGTGAAAAGAACCCAAAACCCGCCTGATTTTGACCGACGTTTTCTTCCTCCTACGGCCGCGAGGACGCCCAAGGCCACCACCAATGTGAAGCCCCTCGAAATCCGCACTCAACCATACTCGAGACTCCGATTCCGGTGGTCCTCCTTGTCGCCAACGACAGTGATGACGGAACCTTTTTTTGACTTTCGAACCCCAAAATCCGACAATCCATCCACCCATGAGCCAAACCACTACCACCGTTACACTCGCATCCTCCTTCTCCTCAAAACCCATATCACTGATTCCAAGAGTACGCCCTAAATCGCCGCCTAGGGTTTCGAAAATCAGAGGTTTGACCACCAGATTCCGGCCAATCTGAGCGCCGCATGTCGAAACTGAGAACGCCCGTAGGTTTGTATCGTCAAACTCTTTGTTTTGACATATAATAAGCTAGGCTTTAGAGAAATTTGATTTTGAAGCTTGGATTTTATTTAGATCTACGGTTTAGAACTGATTTTCAACCTTTGGAGAGAGACTTGATGGAGAAAAAGTAACGTACAGATGAAATGAGCTGATGTAGTTAGGAAAATAAATTTATTTGTATATAAATAGAAGGTCCAATATAAGAATACCCAATTATCTTATTACACTGATTCCATCCAGGTTTTATCCCGTACGCTCAAACGACATGTCCGATTGTAACGCAAATTTAAATCCTACAAAAATTCGCCATTCCGGGATCTAATGGCGCCAGTTTCATCAAATTCCGAAATAGTCGCCAAAACGGTTAATTAAATAATAAAATATTCAATTATTCATTTAACTGATTAAATTTAAATCTAATTATTGGTTAAATTCCATTTAAATCCAATTATAACCTAAATAAATTTTATACATCGATTTCACATATTCTAAGTTCTTGAATTGCAATTATTTGAATTAAAATTTTAATTTCAAATTTAACTTGATAACTTAAATTTTATTTGAATCATTTAAATATTAAAACCCAAAATTACAACATTTTCAAATAATGCTAAATTTGAAAAATTTATTTACTCAATTCAACAATTATTAACATTATAATCAACAAAATTTGATTTTTATCAAATTTTATTCCATTTTATTTATTTAAATCGAAATTTAAATATACAGAAAATATGGGATGTTACATTCTCCCCCACTAAAAAATCTTTTCGTCCTCGAAAAGAGAATGAAATACAATATTGGCCATCTTCATACTTCAAAATCCACACTTATAAAATAGTATTTATAAAATAAGTTATATAGTTGTAAAATTTCATAAATTTTCTGACTTCCGAAATCACGAAAAATTTCGGTAGCATCTCCTTTGTACGGAGAGGTCCAGGAAAAATCCCAGTATGTATATAAATCCAAATACTCATCCGATCAGACGATGAGACATCCCAAAAATGGGGAAAAACACATATATACTTAACCACAAAATTATATAACCCAAATTCGTACCTTCTTTAGCGCTTATATGCAATTTTATTTACCTTAGCACTTTAGTACTTAGCGCAAGCGAGCTCCAAGCTTAGAGCACACTCCTTATACCTGCTAAATACTCACATAAGCATAAGAACTAAACATATATACAATAAATAGCAAATGTACACTACTTGCACAACACTTCTCAATCATTTCAATAATAAAACCACAATACTTATGACAGGCCAGCAGACAAATTGAGGTTTATCACCCATTAAATGTTGGAATCTGACTGAAGCACGCTAGGAAAAAGTTATTGCATTCATTTCAGGCTCTCCGAATTGTCCGGATTTGCCGAATTTGGATAATTCGTTCAAAAGTTATGATTATTTTAGTGAAGGCGAACATCTCAGCCCGTACACTGAAAAATGCAGATCTGATTTGTTCAACCCAGTTTTTAACCTTTTAAACAGCAAAATTTTACCAGCAAATTAAGAAAAAAAATTAGTTCAGGTCCTAGACTTTCCGAATTGTACTCGCACATCGAAATCCAACGCTCCGTTAGGAAGTTATGGTCAAAACAATATAGGTATACACTTCAGTTTTTAATTTTCTGCACATATAACTACGACTGATTCTCGGATTTCAACCTAATAAACATGAAAATTAGGCAAGGCGCTATTAATAAAAGTTTTATTTCAGTTTCTAAGATTTCCAACAGGTCTTGAATCGCCGAATTCCGTCTATCCCTTCAAAAGTTGTGGTCATTTTACCTCAGCTTGTCAAATATTTCAGGTTTTCATATAACATCGATGATTTTATTTGGAGTTTCAACCTTTCCAGTTCAGAATTTTTAGCAAGTCTTTAACACTATAATTTTTTTTATTATTTCATTATTTGAGCGACGGACTCGCGTTCAATTTCTTACTCCATTTCAATACACCTTTTTCTCATTTTCCCGTTTCATTTCAAGCAATAAATTCCAATTAGACTTGAACTCACTTTAAATTTTTTCAACGAACTTGATTGTGTTAAATCCTTAATCCATTAATATGGATCAACTTATCAAATTTCATGACTTATTCGTTTCCTAAGCACTTACTTCTCTATTGATTGTTATACGGTTTCTAAGTTAACTCTTATCGATTCGATTAACTTCTCGGCTAAAACAAACCTTATTTCAATTTCACTTGCAATTTCATTTACATTTAGTTTTAAATCAACCAAATTAAATTTATTTCCAAGTTTACCTTCATTAATTTTAATTCGCTTAACTTATTTGAATCGACTTGGTTCCAAATTTAGAATTTGTTTAACTATCATCTTATTCCGACTAAGCCAAGTTTTACATTGCATCTTATTTCATTTGTCTGGCACTTTGATTCATACCCTTAACCATTTCCTATTCACTTATTCTCATTTTCATTTCAATTTAAACATTATTCCATTTATTCAATTTATATATTCGATTCTAAAATCATGGTTCGAATTAAGGATGGTTTGTAACTCAAATTTATACTTAGTTTTCAATCAATTACTATTCGATTTCCTAAGTATACTTTATTTAACTCGATTCCTCTACTCGAATTAAGTTATGTTCCATTCGACAAAATGGTTTACACCCTACTCATTTCATTGTTCATACTTAGATTTATATTCGACATATTTTCCAAACGAGGTTTTCCATTGAGATCTCTTCCATTTCCAATTCATCGACCATTCAAATTCCATTAACAACTTCATTCCTTTCAATTCCAATTTATCGAAAATACACTTCTTACCACAACCTAGGTTCTTTTCCACTCTCCCTTGACTAACTTAAAATATTCGTTAAATACCCAAGTCAGGTGTTGTTATCCCCCTTATTTACACAACTAAATCTTCCATTTTATTCTGGTTGACTTGGTTACGTTTTATTTCGCAGTTAAATCCAACTTCCCTAACACTTATCGATCAAACTTGGAACTTATCTAACTTACATATCGTCTACGCTTATGAGTTTAGACGATGGTTTCCTTCTCTTAACACTTAAGTCCATATCTTAGTTTATAAATCTAAAATTTTCATAAATTGTGTTACCTTAATACTTGATTCGATGTCATTAGTTAAGATGAACTTAAATTGCTCGATTCCGGTTTTATAACCCAAGTTTAAAATATTATATGTACTTATACCATCTATAGAAAATCATGCCATATAAACTTAAATTCAAAACCTAATTTAATAAAGAACATATAAAATTTCACTTCTAAGCTAAATTTAAATTCAACCTTTAAATAACATATACCAATAACTTTATATAAAATTTATACCATATGAAATTATATCCAAAATACTTTGTCGAATCTATTTATAATAATTACTGAGGGGTCTCTCCCCCAATTAACATTTCAGAATAAACATCGATAATGTGCGCACTCATTACCGACATCGTTTCTAAGGTCCAAGAAGGGCACTTTGTAAAAATATTTAAAACCATTTTCTTTTCGATCATACCTATAATTTGATATTATTTAAAACTTTGACAAAACTATTTCAAAAATACCCCCAGATCAAGTTTCAAGTTCATTTCTATTTCAATCACAAACCTTTTACCCCCAATTATACCTACAGGTATTTCATTTCAAATATTTTCTAAAACCATTAAATTTCCAACACCTATTAATTATCTCTTATTATATTTATTGTTCAACTGACCATAATAGGTAATAACTTAATATTACTACCTACTAATTATGACTGCATATACATTAAAACCAATAATAATATATTTAAAAATATAATTGGAAACCATATTATGTCGATCCATTCTGTTTGATTATTTAGAAATACCTATTGATTCTATGGCATCCCATATATCGACCAGAATCCATAAATATTAAACAGAACAAGTCAACACAATATAAAACCATTTTTATAACAAAATACAAGTACACTTTAGTATATACATTCAAACTCATTCTAGGATATTACTAATCCCATCTCTAATGAGTTAATTCCCTAACAGTGGCAAGGTTATCGCTAACCAATGCTCTGATACCAAAATGTAACGACCCGGATTTTTGACCGTTCAAATCGACAACAAACCACACATGTCGACCCAAATAAATCAAAAACACAGGAAGTTATTAGGAAAAGAAGAAAAATAAGAGAGAAGAGAAAAACAATCGCAGAACCTCACAGCGGAAGGACAACATATAATAAACAAATAATGGTTCAAAAGCATTTAAAAACATATACATTCGAGTTATACTTTCTCAGTCATCAGAGTTACACTTGTACAAATACACACTGTAATGCAGCGGAAATAAAGTGCAGTGGAACATACATGTAATAGATATATATATATATGTAATATATATATATATATATATGTATATATACCAAATTCTCGTCTTCATCCTCCAAGCTATTGAAAATCTTCGCTAACTGCAATATCTACTGACCCGAGCGTATTACATAAAAGAAACACAACAAACACTCGGATCAGCACTAAATCGTTCTCATATTAGTCAAATAAAAATACGAAATAACTTGAGTGCCATGGGTGCAGTAACTCAAGAGATGTTATGGGATTTTCCATCTCTCAAGGGTCCGCTAAACTAATACATACATAGTATAATACGCTATTATCGTAATGTCTATTCAGTAAAGTAAACATAATGAAAATAGCGTAAGCGGAATAACATTTTTACCCTTACACCGTTTATAATACCACAATCTATACAGTACCGTAAACCCACCGTAACCGATGGCATCAGAGGGCACTCCATAGGTACGATACAAATCAAAATCGTATGGGGCTCGATAAGGATAATATGACAAGGCACTTGAGGCAATGCCCAGGGTAGGATTCTACCGATTACACTCCCGGACCGGTGGTAACGCAAAGCAGCCACTACCGCCCACCTCGGATCACACTCCCAATTCAAATGGGCCCAACCATCATCATCATCATCATAGTCATAGAAATAGAATCAAAGAAGTGTGTCTGATCAAAGGTACTACCTCAATTAGTCACGGTATAGCTCCTATTTTAGTCATTTCAATTTTGACCCGAAGGTCAAGGCTATTTCGTCATTGTTCATCTTCCTCAATCCAATAATATCCTCCAAGTCATCATATTCCATTCTGGATACGTCATAATGTTCACAGTTGTTAAAGTGATATCGACACTGACAAAGAGTATGCCATTTGTCGACTCCATTTTCTTTAACAACCAACGCTTACATTTTTCCACATCGGTTAGTTCTTTTACATTTCTCAAAGGTTCGTTGTCATATCAAAATATCATATTTTGTTTCGAACTCAAATTTATATTCAAAATAGAATGTAATTCCGTATCCACATATTTCAGTCATTCCCAAAACCAATTATATTGTGATCATACAATAATTCAAAATCAATTTATATTCAAATAGAATATATTTCATGTCAACGATTATACTTATCTCAAAACGATTTATGTACGAAATCCATTCATATTCACATAGAATATATTCATAGCTCATTTAAATCCTTTAGTAGATAAATTTATATTCGAACAGAATATAATTCACATTTTCCATATTTAAATCGGCTTAGAAATTGATTCACCTTCAAAGAGGATATAACTTATCTCAACTCCATTTAAGCCAATGGTTTAAATCCAACATTTTCCATTCGGAAGAAATTTACAATTTATAAAGTATACTTAATAAAATAGGTGCTTATAAGGAATCTTTATGTAAAATATATATATATATATATATATGTATATAGAATATAATAGTTAGAATAAAGTAAGATAATTTAAAACACTATGTATATACATAATTAAAAAGTTTTACTAATTAGTTTAAGAAATAAAATGTAAGGAAAATTTAGTTATAACAAAATAGTTTTATAGGTAAAAGTTTAATAAATACATTTTTAGGAAGGAATAGTTATTTGAAACCAAATGGTGTAAATATATATACAATAAAATTCTTTAACTATAATCGTTTCTTTCTTCCGACTTCAAATACTTGAATCTAAACTCCAGTCTCAATGGAGTTCATAGCCCACTATCTTGTTACAAACACCATTTCAAACCCATCTTTCCATTTAAAGGATTCAAACCATATTCATATTAAGTTTTAAAACAACTCCGAGTATCCTCGATCAACTTTACTAAAAAAATTAAATTCAAAAGGAGTTTATTAAATTTGAGACTACCCAATCATTAAGATAATCCCAATTCATATTCACATTCCAATTTAAAACTTCCAATTTGTTTTGGGATAATTTCCTTAACCATTTCAAATAACATTCAAGATTCCGATCTTCAAAGGAAGAATAAAATTTATCGAAAATCGACAGATTCCTTTAAATCAAATTTTTCATCAAATAGTATTTCGAATATTTTAAAAATCATTTAACCAACCGATGTTCGTATATAATTTGCTATCCCATGGCCAAGTGATTTTAATTTTTTGATATTTCAGGGATGGATATATATCATTTCAATCCAAATCAGGGTCATAGATATTTATCATTTCAATTTGGGTTCTTAATTCATTTTAAATCGATCAATTTCGGGTTGATTCGATGCCCGTAACATCAAAGGGTAAAATGGAAGTAATCATCACAATAAACATGCAATACAATATACTGAATGTGGAGCATTAGCAGTGTCAACATTAATTCAGTAATAAATTTCAACCAAAAATCCATCATAACCATTCCATTCAATTAATCAGTATTAACTGTACCACGGATTATCAAGGATAAAAATTTCTAATTAGAAATCTAATTAAATTAAATAACTAATTATTGATCTAATTTTCATGCTAACACACTTGTATATCAAATTTAAGCAACCAATTCAACAACCAATCACAACCATGCAACCAAACTTATTTCCTAATTTAATTCAATAAATATGTGAATAATTCAGTTCATTGTGAGCGATAAAATCATTCACCTTTGGGTGTTTCATGGATTGGATGTCCAAAAGAAGCCCAAAATTTCACAGAACCAGTCTCAGATTGTCCACAATTCCGCCATGAACCCAACGCACCCAACCACGTCCAAATCCGAGTTAAAACGAGAAAGTTATTAGCATTTTTCCATTTGAATTTTAAATTAATAAAACAATAAAATAATATTTTCTCACCACTTAGGCTTCGACACGTCATCACCCCCTACACCGTTCTCCCGCTCACGCTACAGGAAACCGTGAAAAGAACCCAAAACCCGCTTGATTTTGACCGACGTTTTCTTCCTCCTCTGGCAGCGAGGACGCCCAAGGCCACCACCAATGTGAAGCCCCTCGAAATCTGCACTCAACCATACCCAAGCCTCCAATTCTGGTGGTCCTCCTTGCCGCCAACGACGGTGATGACGGAACCATTTTCTGACTTTCGAACCCCAAAATCCGGCAATCCATCCACCTACGAGCCAAACCACTACCAGTGTTACACTCGTATTCTCCTTCTCCTCAAAACCCATATCTCGATTCCATGATTACGCCCTAAACTGAAAACACCTAAATCACCGCCTAGGGTTTCGAAAATCTGAGGTTTGACCACCAGATTCCGGCCAATCTGGGCGCCGCATGTCGAAACTAAGAACGTCTGTAGGTTTATATCGTCAAACTCTTCGTTTTGACATGTAATAAGCTAGGATTTGGAGAAATTTGATTTTGAAGCTTGGATTTTATTTAGATCTAGGGTTTAGAACTGATTTTCAGCCATTGGAGAGAGACTTGGTGGAGAAAAAGTAACGTACAGATGAAATGAGCTGATGTGGTTAGGAAAAGAAATTTATTTGTATATAAATTGAAGGTCCAATATAAGAATACCCAATTACCTTATTACACTGATTCCATCCAGGTTTTATCCCGTACGCTCAAATGACACGTCTGATTGTAACGCAAATTTAAATCCTACAAAAATTCGCCGTTCCGGATCCAATGGCGCCAGTTTCATCGAATTCCGAGACAGTCGCCAAAACAGTTAATTATATAATAAAATGTTCAATTATTCATTTAACTAATTAAATTTAAATCTAAATATTGGTAAAATTCCATTTGAATCCAATTATAACCTAAATAATTTTATACATCGATTTCACATATTCTGAGTTCCCGAATTTCAATTATTTGAATTAAAATTTTAATTTCAAATTTAATTTGACAACTTAATTTTATTTGAATCATCTGAAAATTAAAACCCAAAATTACAACATTTTCAAATAAAGCTAAATTTGAAAAATTTATTTACTCAATTCAACAATTATTAACATTATAATCAACAAAATTTGATTTCTATCAAATCTTATTCCATTTTATTTATTTAAATCAAAATTTAAATATACAAAAAATATGGGATGTTACAAATATCATCCAGTATAAGAAACCAAACATGAGAATTTACCACCTGCGAGAAGAACACCAGCAAATACTACATATCCCATGACATGTTCGAATATAACACGAACGACTGCCGCTACCTCAAGGATGCTGTAGAGAATCTCATCCGAGAGAAACAATTAAAGTAGTAAATTCAAGCCACTGCTCCCTCAGAAGTAGTCATGAGCCCTTCAACTCCCGCACTTCCTCCAGCTAATACGGTCCCAGGGCCATCCAATCAAAGACCATGTGGCACCGTGACCAACACCATCTATGATGGGCCTCACCCCGGAAATGAGAGATTTCGACGTATGGAAATCCCAACCATATAGCCTATCGTTATTTCTGCACTCATAGGCCCAAACTATGTCCGAAGAATCTTCATTGATTTCGGAAGCTCCGCCAACATAATCTGGAAGTTGGATTATAGCCAAATAAAACTTGAGGCGAAAGATTTAAAGCCCATCCACTCCATTGTTTATGGCTTTAATGGCTCCTCCAACCAGCTGGTTAGAATAGTACCCCTGACTGTTAAAATTAGAGATGGGGATCAAAGCAGAATCTGAAACCTCACTTTTGTCTTCGTTGATGTCATCTCTCCTTACGTCTTCCTGGGACATCATTTCTTCATAGAGTTCAAAGTCTGCATGGCACCTTGGTACCTTCTCATCAAATTTCCAACCGAGAACGGGATTAGAACTATAAAGGGTGATCAAGCCACAATGAAAATATGTTACCTCGCCGAATGGAAGGACGCCATCAACAAGGAGTCTGGATCCCTTCTCAGACCTTACCGTTGTCTTTCTGATGATCTTGTTCTAAGGGAAGAGGAAGAGCCTGATTTCGAGAGGGCTACCCCGGTGGAACCAACTATCCATATTCCAATCAATCCCGACTGTCCGACAAGGGTCTTGAAAATTAGACCGCAACAGCTCCATCTGTCAACAAAGGAAGAGCTCGAGGACTTCTTAAGGGGAAAATTCGATGTATTTGCTCATACCCACTTAGATATGTGTGGCATCGACCCAAGAATCGCTTGTCACATGCTCAGCTTGTACCCAAAGCATCTTCCAGCAAAATAAAAGCGTCAAATCTTAGGAATAGATATACCGACAACACTCAAAGAGGAGGTGGATAATCTGTTCGACAACAGCTTCATCAACGACGCTCTCTATCCTGAATGGGTCTCTAGCCCGGTCTTGTTCAAAAAATCAAACGGAAAGTGGCGAATGTGTGTCGACTTCTCAGATTTGAACAAAACCTGCCCGAAGAACAGCTTCCCACTTCCAAAGATCGACCAGCTAGTTGATTCAACTGTCGGCTACCAGTTTCTCTCCTTCATGGATGCCTACCCAGGCAACGATCAGATTTCAACGTACCTTCAGGATCAGGAGCAAACTTCCTTCATTACCAAACTTGGGCTCTATTGCTATGTTGTCATGCCTTTCGGTCTCAAGAATGCTGGATCCACCTATCACCAACTTATCGACCTAATGTTCAAAGACCAGATCGGGAGATCCATATAGATCTACGTGGACGATATGATCATGAAAACGAGGATTTCGAACGACCACGTCAATGACCTCGCAGAAATGTTCGATGTCCTTAGTGAATATGACATGAAACTCAATCCATTGAAATGATCTTTTGGCATTGCATCAGGAAAATTTCTGGATTTCAATGTCAACTTACGAGGCATCGCCGCGAGTGCAAAAAAAATCCAAATTATCCGGAATATGCAAACCCTTAGTGCATCAAAGATGTTCAAAGCTTAAACGGGAAAATGGCAGCCCTAATTCAATTCATCTCAAAAGAACTGACAAGTGCATTCCCTTTTTCAACTTGCTTAGAAAGGGGAAACGAACTTTCCATGGACACCAGAGTGTATTATTGCATTCCAGGACCTCTTGAGTCACTTAGAGTGACCACCTATCTTGTCAAAACCTGGCGACCGTGAGGACTTATACATCTATTTGGTTGTTTCCATGCAGACAATTAGTGCAGCGCTAGTGTGTGAAGAAGATCGTGATCAATGGCCCGTTTACTACATCAGCAAGAGGTTGATAGGTGCAAAAAAGAATTACCCGAAACTTGAAAATCTTGCTTACTGCCTATTGATCTCTTACCGAAAGCTACGACCATATTTTCAATCCCATCCAATCAAAGACTACACTGACCAGTAGATACGACATGTCTGCAATGATCTAAGGCATCTGTGACGACTTTTGAAGTAGAACATAGAATTAAACCAATTTCAAATTACTTTCATTCCTCATCATGCCATCCTCGGACAAGCCATCGTGAATCTCATTGCAGAGTTCATTGTTCCCGAAGAGACTCCTCCAGAAGACAGTGGGACTCCCAACATTCGATGGAAACTATTCATGGACGAATCGTCTAATAATCAATATTTTGGCGCCGGAGTCATACTCATTACTTGTAACGACACGACTTTTTGTTCGGTTTTCGCTAGTAATTAAACCAACTTAAACTGTTCATAAAGACAGATTTTATGGGTACTTACATATTTGCACAAAAATAACAGAACTTTTCATTTCATTACCATAATATAATATCATAGTTACAAGGAATACATCAGAGTACATCGATTTCACAGTGGAAGAAATACTAATTTAGCGGAAGATTGTGAATGCTCCAAAATGTATAGCTCCAGCTAACACCAGAATCCTGCTCCAATTAACTCTAAGGCTAAATTTGCGAACCAAACTACTAGGCTGCCCGTGTAAAAATTATGGGCAATCAGAGTTCAGGTGAGGGAACAATAAACTCCAGGTCAGTCGTAGGACTGGTATGAGAACACAAAACAATTGTTTTTAGGGATTATTTTAAAGTTAGGTAATTCACCGGACCACGCGCCAAAGCGGAACGGGTTTACTCCATGTGAATACCAGTGCATAGAAATCCGCAATGACTTTTTGAAAAAATGAAGCTATCATAAGCTCGTCCCACGTATCGCAATGCAAGCGCACACCAAATGGGCGAGTTTTACCTTATGATAACAAAAAATGCATTCATACGTGAAAATCCTCTTTTACTATTATATATAATGTGAAAAACCTTTTCGCAAATAAATGTATTTATCCTAGCCAGCATAATGCCCTATCCCATTATACTGACAATCCTACTGGTAACCAGCAGGCTATACAATCAAAACCTTACAGGATCACAGTGGAGATTGGGTTTCGAACATGATGGTTCTTGGTACGAAAGATCACTCGTGGCCCCACAAACTTTCTTGTGCACATCATCCCAGTACTCGCGGATAACGTACTGACTCGGACTCCGTTATAATAACCCACCATACATGAATCAGAGTACCCAACAAATAGCGTCCCAGACAGGGAACTTCGCAGTATCCTTTCATCATCACATCCCGGTGCACCGAACATACAAAACGAACATAAAAATCTGACCACCGGTTTACCATCAATTCGGGGTGTGAGGTTCGTCGAGGTCACGATATACACAAAGCTACGCTTAAATAAGCCATGCCTTGATCATCCATAGCTCATTTCATAACTTAAGTATGCCACATTGTCCGTTCACTACACATCACTGATTTTCATCAATATATATATCCTCTAAGCTCATATGTCTTAGAGGAGGGTGTTAATCAAGAGAATTAATTCTCCGCCACCAAGCAGATATATATTTAACAAAGATCAATGCTACGTAGTCAATTACAATGTCAGACACACAATCCATACAAGTCGGTTCTGGGTCTGAACGAAACAACAATACGAAATTCCTTCACATACATTCGGGCTTCTTGCCACTTAACTGATATAAAATCCATTTGCAAATGGGAGCGACCCATTCGAGACATTTAGCAACTCGTCCTTATGACATGAAGGGTCCTAGTCTTCAATGTCATCTCCAATGTCTTCAATTGCTCCATAGCGTTGTATTATTACTTGGAATGGTTTTCAGACATACATATGATCCCAGTCTTTCCAAATAATAGGCGCAATAAAAAAAATTATAGAGCACACAAGCTTTCTACCAATCTCTTTCCATCTTGGATTTTGTCAAAATTAAACTTCTTTAAACTCATTCTCAAATTATTACAAAATCCATATTTAACCTTTCTCTTTTAAAACACATCCCCTGAATCAAAGATGATGTAACCTTAAAGCCTTAGTTAATTTTCGTTTGATAATTCGTTATCAAAATCCAATTTCCTTTGAAAATCCTTAATCTATATTTCAACCATAATTTGCAATTAAATTGATTTTCCAACATTCTGTTCTTTAATCTCAACTAAAAGATTATACTTTCTTTCCAATTCCTTACTTTTAATTTCCTCAAATCAAAGATCTGATCAATTCCTCATATTACGATATGAATTTCCATAACTCAATCTCATGGGGTTTCAAGAATAATATTATTGAAGATATGATTCACGACAAAACCCAAATTAATTGATATTGAACATAAGTTACGCAGAAATTATATCTACTTATGTTCGATATCAATTCTCATAATCAACGAATACTATAAGTGGAGTAACGATATAATAATATCTTCCAAAATCTCAAATAGTATATGTTTACAATACAGAATTTCATATCAAATATCTGAAGATTATCTCTATCCAACTGATCCCATTCAACTTAGGAAACTCGTATCTTAATTAAAAGATTTATCCAACTCTTTGACATTAGATCTGGATAGAAATACCATCAACTTATACTTAATATTAATCTCGATATCCAACTCACAGTATAAGCGGAATAATGGTGAACTACCTTTTAAATTCCTCAAATAGTAAGAATCATCATCTACCGAATTAATATCAACCATTCGAAGATTTATCTCCAACCATATCCAACTATTTAAAATGAAAAACACATTTTAATTATTAAATAAATAAATTTAAATTCCAAACAAATTATTTTCAATACTTTTAAACCTTTGAAAACATTCAACAAATCATTTACAAATGATTAATTATAGTTCGGAAAACATTTCGCGGTTTAAATACTTCAAAATAGGTTGTTTTCAAAGAAAGCGTTACAATAGTGCTTCAAAAGTGTTACAAAAGCGTTACCTTAACTATTTTTTATAAAAACATCGTTTATCTTAGACAAAACTTAAAATTTACAATTCAAAACACTTTTACATAATTTATTATGATTTTACAAAAATTTTCCATATTTTTAAAATATTTAAAATAGCAGTTTATAGTTATGGTCAACAATTGTTCTTACATCGATCTTTTCCAAACCGGTTTCAAACATAACTTGAAAAATATAACTCGAATTTAAAATTTTCTTTCACTCATTTGAAAGTTCTTGTTAATGGAAATCAAACGTTTTTCATTTTAATGGAAATCAAATTTAGATTGCAAAAGTTATAAGCGTTTAAAGTTTGCGTCTAAAATACGTTAATTGTCGTTATGCGACAAGCTCTATTTTTACCATAATAACCATTATTCTACGATACTTCAAAATATCTTAAAAAACCATTATATCCTTATATAACCCTTTTAAAATCATTTAATTTTACTTTCCAAATTATTATGGATCCAAAATTCAACTTTCATAAATTCCAATTCATTTCTAAATTCAAATAATTTCAAATTAACCTTCTCATTCGTTGGACCAGTTAGGGATAGCCAGGGAGAGCAGGAAACTTCATTTCCAAACCCCAGCCTAGACACTAGCCTCTCTGTCATCCTTGAATGTTCCGATATTTATTTATTCATTTAAAGGACTTTTACAATATATATGAATTCATACATAAGGTCTTTTCCAATTATTAACCTTCAATTTCAATAATGATATTGCTTTTAATTATTAAGGAGATTTGTCGATCACCAACGTGATACCATAATTGTTGTGTCATAGTGTGTGCAAAACAACATCAAAAACCATTTAAATATCCATAGCAACCATCATAAACATGATTCGATAAATCATAATTGTGCATAAGCGTTATGACACTAACGCTTAATAGTGTGTATTCTAAACTTCGCATCCATCATCCATCACAACAAATAGCAATCATCATTAACCAATAATAATTCATCACTATATTTAAATTAGTCTAGTTACTAATTAAATATATAAACCGTGGTTAAAGAGTTCTCACTTAACAATTTTCCAAATCTTCACGATAGGCGAGCCTAGCTAAGCGAACTGTCGGACAGTATTTTAGCGCAACATCTTCTTCACCAAAATATATATAATATATTATACACTAATCTCTCTTTATATTATAAGAGGTTGAGAAGAATGACGAACTTTGGCAAGGTGGTAGTGGAAAAGAGGAAGACTTATGCCATGGAAACCATGGCCATAAGCTTTAAGAAGAAGAGAGAAAGAAAAGAAGTGAGAATGAATGAAAAAGTGGAAGGAAAGGGTGGTATTTATAGGAAAAGAGGAGTAAGGAGAGAGTGACACATCATAGGACATGTGTATTTTATGATGGAATGTTGCATGCAAAATTACAAGTGTCTTAACACTTGTAAAAAGGAGAAGGAATGTGTTTTTTGTAGCATTTACCTTAAATGTTATGAAAACAAAGAGCAACGCATAATACTAATGCTATTAATTTATGTTATCTTTTGACAAACCCGACCGAATGACAAATAATATCAGTAAATCCAAACTTATTAATAATCATTTCCATTTATAAATGTTATAATTCAAATAAAACCTATTGTTTAACCTATCAAAATTATTAAATGTTCTCAAATTTATTTTATGTTCAGAAAATTCAAATTAAGTATTAAAAATTCCAATTTCAAATTGGTTCAAAATTCTAGATCATTACATTCACCCCTCCCCCCCCCTTAAAACTTTTCGTTCTCGAAAAGGAAAGGGAATCGTAACTACTCATTCAACAAATTCAAGATTAAGATTCTTTATACCAAAGCTCCTTGTTCTTATAATGGATATACCCGGTAAAATATTATAACACACATATTTATGGACAACCATATCTACATATCCTCCAACGATAACCTCCAGTTACCCATTATATTCGACTCGTCGTTTACAGGGCCAATTACTTATACTCAACCATTTACTTCTTTCAAAAAAATTCAGAGTTATAAATTTATTCTCTTAGATCTTATCTTGCAAATACAAAGGTTATTAAACTTATTCCTTTTCATTTCCCCAAATTACTATTATTCTTTACATGGAAAACTCGATCATCTCAGAACTCATCTTATCTAAATGTTTTAGTTTAGGTAATATCTTCTTAATATTCCCACTTTCCAGATATCCTTTAATCAATTTGTGAAACTTAATTCACAAGGTGTTCATGCTCACTTAAACAGTTCCTTTTGTTGTCACAATATACTTTAAAAGTTATTGACTGTCCAAAATCGTCGATAATTCCAGATTTTAATTCCTTATATTATTTAAGTTTGGCTATCCTCATTAATTATTATAAATTCAAGATTACAAAATTTATTTCCTTCAAACTTTAGAGAAATAACTTTAACCAACATAGCCCTTAACCAAAATATCATCAAATATCATATTGTCATATTGAATTCTCAAGATATTTGCATTTCAAATTTAATTAGTTGGGGAGAACTAATTATAAAATATCCTGATTAATTAATTCCAACTTAGCCTTTAAATCGTTTCCCAAACTACTTTGATTGCTTATGTAAATTACAACTTTACGTAGACGTCTTTTAGTCAATTGAGAAATTCCAATCACAAGATGTACATGCTCATGTTTTTAATTTTCAAATATTTTCAAAGATCTTTTTCCTTTTTATTCAAAATATATTCTTTCAAAATCAATTCCAAAGTAACTGCCAATTCTTACTCATAATTTTGGTTTGAGTTTTCAAATTATAACTCTTTTCAAAACCTTTATATATATATATATATATATATATATATATATATATGTACTGGCTTATCCTTAATGCAGGTTTACCTGATGTAATTCTTACAACTTATCAAATTTTCACTTTTCTTTTTAAGTTCATACCAATTTTCCAAACAATTTCAAACACTTATCCAAATTGGTTTAAGTATATATAGATATTTTAATTGGAATCATATAGTGATCCCATTTTCGAAACTCGAAGATACATACTGATGATGCTGCAGTCATCAACAGAATCATCTTCAAGCGACTAGAGTGTGATTCTATATCTATCTAGTATACTTAAGACTTCGTATATACGTTGATCAGACGTATATGCAAAATCTTCTTATACTCGATTGTCCAACCTCAACATCAAATAAAGTACTCAACTTCTAATTTTTAATTTCTAACCATATTGATTAGTTACCTTAACAAATATGACCAAAGTTTATCGATATTTCGAAATGTTACCCAATAGTAAAATTAAATCCAAAAGGCTTTTGTACTTGGATCATTTTCTTGATTAGTGGAAGGGGGTTAATTACCGTGCCATAAGAATTATTTTATGTGTAATTATAATCACAAAATGTAAACTTAACCTTAATCATTTGATTAAGTATCCAGGTTATAATTAACCATATATTTCCAAAATATGTTTCTTTTTAAAATATAATTTTTCAAAACTCATTTCATATTTTCAAATACGCTCTCTCAAATATAATACTCCAAAATCTCATTCTTGGGCATTACTAACCCTATCTCTAATGAGGTATATAACTCTGATGGGTCTTTCCTTTGTCCAAATGTGTCGTACCCCATTGCTTTGTATATACCAAAGCTCTGATACTAAAAATGCAACAACCGGCTTTTTGCTCGGTTTTCGACGATAATTAAACCAACTTAAACCGTTCATAAAGACTGATTGTTATGGGTACTTACATATTTGCACAAAAATAATAGAACTTTTCATTTCATTACCATAATATAATATCGGAGTTACAAGGAATACATCAGAGTACATCGATTTCACAGCGGGAGAAATACTAATTTAGCGGAAGATTATGAATGCTTCAAAACATATAGCTCCAGCTGACACCAGAATCCTGCTCCAATCAACTCTAAGGCTAAATCTGCGTACCAAACTACTAGGCTACCCATGTAAAAATTATGGGCACCCAGACTTTAGGTGAGGGAATAATAAACTCCAGGTCAGTCGTGGGACTGGTGTGAGAACTCAAAACAATTGTTTCTAGGGTTTATTTTAAAGTTAGGTAATTCACCAGACCACGCCGCCAATGCGGAACGGGTTTGCTCCATGTGAATACCAGTGCATAGAAATCCGCAATGACTTTATGAAAAAATGAAGCTATCATAAGCTCGTCCCACATCACACAATGCAAGCGCACACCAAACGGGCGAGTTTTGCCTTATTATAACCAAAAATTAATTCATACATGAAAATCCTCTTTTACTATTATATATAGTGTGAAAAACCTTTTAAAAATAAATGTATTTATCCAAGCCAACATAATGCCCCATCCAATTATACTTACAATCCTACTGGTAACCAACAAGCTATACAATCAAAACTGTGAGGGCTTGCAGTGGAGATTGGGATTCGAACATGATGGTTCCTAGTACGAAAGATCATTCGTGGGCTCATAAACTTTCTTGCGTGCATCATCCCAGTACTCGCGGATAATGTGCAGACTCGGACTCCTTATACTAACCCACCATACATGAATTAGAGTACCCAACAAATAGCGTCCCAGACTGGGGACTTCGCAGTACCCTTTCATCATCACATCCCGGTGCACTGAACATACGAAATGAACATAAACATCTGACTACCAGTTTACCATCAATCCGGTGTGTGAGATTCGTCAAGGTCACGATATACACAAAGCAACGCTTAAATAAGCCATGCTTTGATAATCCATAGCTCATCTCATAACTTAAGTATGCCACATTGTCCATTCACTACGCATCATTGATTTTCATCAATATATAACTTCTAGGCTCATACATTTTAGAGAACGGTGTTAAGTAAGAATAAATTCTCCGCCACCAAGCAGATATATATTTAACAAAGATAAGTGCTACGCAGCCAATTACAATGTCAGACACACAATCCATACAAGTCTGTTCTGGGTCTGAACGAAGCAACAATCTGGAATTCCTTCACATACGTTCGGGCTTCATGCCACTTAACTGATATTAAATCCATCTGCAAATGGGAGCGACCCATTCGAGACATTCAGCAAGTCGTCCTTATGACATGAAGGGTCCCGGTCTTCAATGTCGTCTCCAATGTCTTCAATTGCTCCACAACGTCATATTATTACTTGGAATGGTTTTCAAACATACATCTGATTCCGGTCTTTCCAAATAATAGGCACAATAAAAAAACGCAATTATAGAATACACAAACTTTCTATCAATCTCCTTTCTACTTGGATTTTGTCAAAATTAAACTTCTTTAAACTCATTCTCAAATTAATACAAAATCCATATTTAACCTTTCTCTTTTAAAACACATCCCCTAAATCAAAGATGATTTAGCCTTAAAGCCTTAATTAATTTTCTGTTTGATAATTTGTGATCAAAATCCAGTTACCTTTGAAAATCCTTAATCTATATTTCAACCATAGTTTCCAATTAAATTGATTTTTCGACATTCTGTTCTTTAATCTTAACTAATAGATTATACTTTCTTTCCAATTCCTCACTTTTGGTTTCCTCAAATCAAAGATCTGATCAAATCCTCAAATTACGATATGAATTTCCATAACTCAATCTCATGGAGTTTCAACAATGATATTCTTGAAGATATGATTCAGGACAAAACCCAAATCAATTGACATTGAACATAAGTTACACAGAAATTGTATCTACTTATATTCGACATCAATTCTCATAATCAATGAATACTATAAGTGGAGTAACGATATAGTATCATCTTCCAAATTCCTCAAATATTATATGTTTACACCACAGAATTTCATATCAAATATTTGAAGATTATTTCTATCCAACTTATCGCAGTCAACTTAGGAAACTCGTATCTTAATTAAAAGATTTATCAAACTCTTTGACATTAGATCTGGATAGAAATACCATCAACTTATACTTAATATTAATCTCGATATCCAACACACACTATAAGCGGAATAATGGTGAACTACCTTTTAAATTATTCAAATAGTTAGAATCATCATCTACCGAAATAATATCAACCATCCAAAAATTTATCTCCAACCATATCCAATTATTTAAAATTGAAAAACACATTTTAATTATTAAATAAATCAATTTAAATTCCAAATAAATTATTTTCAATATTTTTAAATCTTTGAAAACATTAAACAAATCATTTACAAATGATTGCTTATAGTTCGGAAAACATTTCGCGGTTTTAATACTTCAAAATAGGTTGTTTTCAAAGAAAGCGTTACAATAGTGCTTCAAAAGTGTTACAAAAGCGTTACAAAACAGTTATCTTAACTACTTTGATAAAAACATCGTTTATCTTAGTCAAAACTTAAAATTTACAATTCAAAACACTTTTACATAATTTATTATGATTTTATGAACTTTTTCCATATTTTTAAAACATTTAAAATAGTTGTTTATAGTTATGGTCAACAATTGTTCTTACATCGATCTTTTCCAAACCGGTTTCAAACATAACTTGAAAATTATAACTCGAATTTAAAATCTGCTTTTACTCATTTGAAAGTTCTTGTTAATGGAAATCAAACCTTTTCCATTTTAAGGAAATCCGATTTAGATTGCAAAAGTTATAAGCGTTTAAAGTTTACGTCTAAAATACGTAAATTGCCGTTATGCGACAAGCTCTATTTTTACCATAATAACCATTATTCTACGATACTTCAAAATATCTTAGAAAATCATTATATCCTTATATAACCCTTTTAAAATCATTTAATTTTACTTTCCAAATTATTTTGGATCTAAAATTCAACTTTCATAAATTCCAATTCATTTCTAAATTCAAATAACTTCAAATTAACCTTCTCATTCGTTGGATCAGTTAGGGATAGCTAGGGAGAGCAAAAAACTTCATTTCCAAACCCAAGCCTAGACACTATCCTTTCTGTCATCCTAGAATGTTCCGGTATCTATTTATTCATTTAATGGACTTTAACAATATATATGAATTCATACACATGGTCTTTTCCAATTATTAACCTTTAATTTCAATAATGATATTGCTTTTAATTATGAAGGAGATTTGTCGATCACCAATGTGATACCATAATTGTTGTATCATAATGTGTGCAAAACAACATCAACAACCATTTAAACATCTATAACAATCATCGTCAACATGATTCAATGAATCATAATTGTGCACAAGCGTTATAACACTAACGCTTAATAGTGTGTTCTAAACTTCGCTTCCATCATCCATCGCAACAAATATCAATCATCATTAACCAATAATAATTCATCACTTTATTTAAATTAGTCTAGCTACTAATTAAATATATAAACCGTGGTTAAGGAGTTCTCACCTAACATCTTTCCAAATCTTTATGGTAGGCGAGCCTAGTTAAGCGAACCGTCGAATAGTATTTCAGTGCAACGTCTTCTTCACCAAAATATATATAATATAATACACACTAATCTCTCTTTATATTATAAGAGGAGGAGAAGAATGACGAACTTTGGCAAGGTGGTGGTGGAAAAAGGAAGACTTATGCCATGGAAACCATGGCCATAAGCTTTAAGAAGAAGAGAGAAAGAAAAGAAGTGAGAATGAATGAAAAAGTGGAAGGAAATGGTGGTATTGATAGGAAAAGAGGAGTAAGGAGAGATTAACACATCATAGGACATGAGTATTTTATGCATGGAATGTTGCATGAAAAATTACAAGTGTCTTAACACTTGTAAAAAGGAGGAATGTGTTTTTGGTAGCATTTACTTTAAACGTTAACAAAGAGCAACGCTTAATACTAATGCTATTAATTTATGTTATCTTTTGACAAATCCAATCGATCGACTAATAATATCAGTAAATCCAAACTTATTAATAATCTTTTCCATTTATAAATGTTATAATTGAAATAAAACCTATTGTTTAACCTATCAAAATTATAAAATGTTCTCAAATCTATTTTTTGTTCAGAAAATTCAACTTAAGTATTAAAAATTCTAATTTCAAATTGGTTCAAAATTCCGGATCATTACATTACTCCCGAGTAACGCTCGATCTGTTACGGTCTAAAGCTCGACCTCCCTACCACCAACAATGATGCAGAATATGATTTAATAATTGCTGGACTTTGAATTTCAATTGAATTTCAATTTAATACTTAATAATAATGGTTATTATGGTCAAAATAGAGCTTGTCGCATAATGGCAATTTACGTATTTTAGATGCAAACTTTAAACGCTTATAACTTTTGCAATCTAAATCGGATTTCCATAAAATTAAAAACGTTTGATTTCCATTAATAAGAACTTTCAAACGAGTAAAAGCAGAGTTTAAATTCGAGTTATAATTTTCAAGTTATGTTTGAAACCGTTTTGGAAAAGATCGATGTAAGAACAATTGTTGACATAACTATAAATAGCTATTTTTAAATGTTTTAAAATTATGAAAAAAAAATTTAAAATTGTAACAACCCACCTCCGCCAGGGTGACTCTTGCAAGCACTCTGACTTTGGAGGGGCGTTTGAACCAGGTAAACATGCATAATGATATATCAAGCCAGAACAAGAACATATGTATATATGTAAACAGAGTAAATAACATAGATAAAACAGCGGAAGATTTTCAAACCATTTCAAAACAAGTCTGGTACAACATAATGTTAACTTTCCAAATACACAAGTCTAGATAAAAACAACATTACTGAAAAAGTGAAATACATAAGTACTATCCCCAAAATAAGTGATAACCATAGCTAGCTTCATGTCAAGACCGTACATGAGCTAAAATCCCACAAGCAAGCGATCAGAAATCCAAGCTAAGCTCCAATATTCCCTCCCTGAGAACCTTGGGGGGGGGGGGGGAGGGGGGGAAACGGAAGAAAAGAGGCGAAAGAAAACAGGTCAGTCAAAAAGACTGAGTAAGCCCTACTACAATCAATGTAAACTAATAAAGTTAACTGGCATGAGAAGCAGGGATGATCATAAGGATAACAACATACTAGCATGATGATTAACTAACAAGGTAGATAAAGGTGTCATCGCATAATCAGGTTTAAGGTTTTGCCCCACAGGTGTACTAGCCAGCTAACATGACTGGAATAAACAAGTATTGATCCCTTGGCCCAAACTTTGGCCCAATAACATGAAATGACCCTAATACAAGGTCCAACCAAACGGTCTAGTCGACCGGCTCCCTAAGCCTAACTCGTCACGTGTTGGTGTCAATACGGCCCAAACATAATTGTAGTCGAACTGTGCCGGGTCCACCCTTCGGGTGTATCAAGCCCTAGGGTGCCAACCCCTGGACACCATAAACATGAGTGCACAATCTCGATCTACTGGTACCCATGCTTGACTTCTCCAAATACGGACTACGTGCACGACCATAGTCCGTCCGGAACTACATCGGCGTACCACCCTGCCGTCGTTTATTGGTCGCTTACCTCCAGCCCAGTAATCGTGCCCCCTCCCTAGCCTAGTCCCTAGGGTCTTAATGATACAAACTTGGGATTACTGCTGGAGTGGGCCCCCATTGCTAGGATTTTCTAGTGGATTAAGTACTGTTTAACCCTCTTGCTAATAATGGATTAACTTGGTTAAGTGTAACAATGAGTTCACGACTTAACCCCGATTAATCTACCAAGCCCAAATTGGTTAAGTATTAAGTGGACCATGACTTAACCCTAATCATGAGGCATTAATTAATTAATGTGCCTTAACCTCTCACATTAGACTTTGTTGCGGTTACTAGTTAAGCCGGTCGGTTCCGGGTAGCTTTACACCACAACTTGGTCTAACCTCGGGTTCAAGGTACAACATGGCCAACTTCTCACATTGGGTCCTATTGTTTGTGGCAACTAGTTAAGCCGGTCGGTTCCGGGTAGGTTTACGCTACAAACTCCACCCAACCTCGAGTTGGTCACACTTATCTTTTCTAAGTGTCATGTCCATCATGTTTCCAAAACATGTTACAAGTTTTCAAGCATTTGGGTAGACCTAACTTAATAGGTAAATTCCCAAAGGGTAGACCTAACTTAATAGGTAAATTCCCAAGCTTATGTTTTTATGTCTTTTAAATTTACCCAAACCCAAACGCAATCCCATCGCTTACATATCGCAATAGCGCATAAAGGATAGAAAGAGGGAACTTGGCATAATCATGACATAAAGGTGTTGAAGCCACAAGTTTAACATGGTGGCATATGAAATGTACATATGTTCATATACTTGCATATTACATTTTTAGGCCTCAAAAGCATGCATAAAACCAAACTTAGCATATTGGTGATACATGGTGATAAATGACATGTAGAAATGGCCATAAGTTCGCATTTAGCCTCACATGCAAGTTATCATAAGGGATATGATAACTTACATGTTGCCAAAATGCAACCTTTAGCCTAAAGCTTGAAGCTTTATGTTCACATACTCAAGATAAGCTTGCATAACATGATAACATGAACAAAATGATCATCCCAAACTTGCATAACACACTTGCATATCATAACATGGCATACTTGCATAGCATAACATGGTAAACTTGCATAACATGACATGATGAACTTGCATATCATAACATGGCAAACTTGCATAACATGATAAACTTGCATATCATAACATAACAAACTTGCATAACATGATAAACTTGCATATCATATCATAATGATCAAACACAACTTGCATCATTAACTTTAGAGTTTAAATATGAAAGTAGAATAGGGCTTACAATACTTATGAAGGCACAAAAGATATGACAAAGCCCTTATGCAATCAAATAGACCCAAAATGCAAGCTCTAACATAAAAACCCTTGAGCCAAAATGATCAAAACTCTTTCTTTATGATGCAAATATAGAAACTTGACTTGAATGCAAGCTAATGATGCTCATACAAGTTTGAAAACACTTGTATGCATGGAAAATCACTTAGAAATTTATTTAGGAATTTTATGAAGAGAGTGGAGGCCATGAGAGGATTGATTTTGCCATAGTTTAGTTGTATGAATGAATAATGATGATTTAGGGTTAGGTTAGGGCCTTATTTATAGAGATTAGGACTAGTTTCAACCCTAGGATTAAACCCTAGTTCCAATCTCAGCCCTCAAAACCGAATCTGGACCCCAAGCTCAACACAATCTCAAAATGGTGCACCAGGCAGAACTGCCCGGCTGGACCAAGTCGACAGCCAAGTCGACATGGCTGTCGACTTGGGTCCAACCAAGTCGACTCCCAAGTCGACAGGGCTGTCGACTTGGGTGCTCTGGCGGGAATTTTCCCGCCTGGCCCAAACTGCCCTAATTTTCCAAATTCAAACTTGAATTTGAAATCTGTTTTTACTTTGAATTTTTCTGAAAACTTCGTTGGGCCTTAATCGGGTCATATGGACTCCGATTTTCGAAAACTCGGACTCTATTTCGTGTATTTTTCCGAGACGAACGCAATGGCATAGCCCGTTTCCCTTGATTCAGATTTTAGAATTAAATTCTGCCTCGATTTATGTTATAACAGGTTATTGAAAATACGAGTTGTTACATTCTCCCCTCCTTAAAGGATTTCGTCCCCGAAATCTTCAAGTTAGGAAGAAAATATCCTACCATCCAACATCCATCTACTCAAAACATCATCCACGAGCAATCATTGTCCTTACAAGATTCTAAATGTTGTATGAACATATGCAAAGGTGTGTGTATATGTACTTATCTAATGCAAATATCATCAATGCAAATTATGTTAGTGAAATGAATCCATATGTATGCAATTCCTAACATAATGTATATCATCTATATGTTTGCACATAACATACATCCATATGCAACATCCATGTGATAACACAAAAATTTTCATCCATGAATAAGCGTAAACACTCATGCATATGCAATATGAGGAGTGTGTGAGCCGATCTAGTGCCTAACGTGTATAATGCATCCACGAGTAACCACTTGCAAACACTTGCAACCACTTGCAACCACCAAGCATAACATGTTTCATCCAAAGGGTTTCTACCTAAGGTTCTCATGACAAGATTAACACGATAAACTAGATAAACATAGATAGCAAAGAGAAAGATATGCTAACAAAGAAAGGAGATTGAGAGTGTACCCTCAAAAAGGAATGGATAAAGCCCACGCATCTTCTCCTCGGTTTCCCAAGTTGCGTCTTCTTCGGCTTCACCCCATTGAACCTTCACCAACTTGACCTCTCGATTCCTTAGCTTCTTGGTCTCCGTCCCCAAGATACGAATCGGAGCTCTCCTCAAGGTAGCCTCTTTCTCCACTTCCACATCTTTCAGAACACTTGGCTCAACAACCTCTGCTGATTCATGTAAACACTTCCGGAGATGCGAGACATGAAAAACACCGTGTACTCCCGCAAGCTTCTCGGGCAACTTCACTCTATAAGCCATCTGCCCGATCCTCTCTATAATAGGGAATGGTCCGACAAACCTCGGTGCTAACTTCCCAACGGCTCCAAATCGGACCACATTCCGCAAAGGAGAAACCTTCACGAAAACCATATCCCCAACATCAAACTCCAAATCAGTTCTTCGCTTATCAACATAGGATTTCTGTCGGTCTTGGGCCGCTTTCATCCGTCTCCGAATCAACTCGACCTTCTCGGATGTATCTCTGATCAGATCAGGCCCAAGTATAAGCTTATCTGTAGTCTCCCACCAACATGTAGGCGACTTGCACGGCCTCCCATATAAAGCTTCAAATGGTGCCATCCCTATGCTTGCCTGATAACTGTTATTATATGCAAACTCAACAAGAGGAAGATGGTCTTCCCAAGTACCACCAAAATCCAGAATACAAAGCCTCAACAGATCCTCGAGTACCCTATTCACCCTTTCGGTTTGACCGTCCGTCTGTGGGTGATAAGCAGTACTTAGATTCAACCTCGTGCCCATGGCTTCTTGCAAGCTATTCCAGAACTGACTTGTAAAGATTGGGTCACGGTCACTGACTATACTAGAAGGGACTCCATGTAGTCTCACAATCTCACGAAGATATACAGAAGCTAGCCAAGATGCGGTCCTCTTGCTCTTCACCGGAATGAAATGAGCACTCTTCTTAAGTCTGTCCACAATAACCCAAATGCTCGTATTCCCTTTCCTTGACCTTGGTAGCCCATCGATAAAATCCATGGAAATACTCTCCCACTTCCATAGTGGAACGTCTAGAGGATGCAATAGCCCACCGGGCTTCTTCGACTCAGCCTTAACTTGCTGGCAAATGATACATCTAGAGACAAGCTCTGCCACATCCTTTTTCATCCCAGGCCAAAAGAAAATACGCTTCATATCTCTATACATCTTATCTTCGCCCAGATGTATAGTCAACTTAGAGCGATGCGCTTCCTCAAGAACTTTTCTTACTAAATCTTCTACCATTGGAACACATAATCTTCCGTCTCTCCTCAGTCAACCCTTGTCATCAATAGAATATCGAGCGAGATGACTAGACGTCTCTCCTCGAATCAGCTTATCCATAATCTCAACTATCTGAGGGTCTTCTCTCTGCGAAGCCCCAACTTGATCAAGAAGGGTAGGTCTGAGTTCCAGAGATGCTAAAGAATCGGTCATCGACTCAACCGCCAAAGAGAAATCAAAGGTTGCCACATACTCTAAATTTTTCATCTCAACGAATAGAGGACTTAGGGTCAACCTTTTTCTACTCAATGCGTCTGCTACCACATTCCCCTTGCCAGGGGTATAAGCTATCTCAAAATCATAGGACGCCAAGAATTCCATCCATCTTTGTTGCCTCAGATTCAGATCCTTCTGAGAAAAGAGATACTTCAATGACTTGTGATCGGTATAAAGCTCAAATCTTTCTCCCAGAAGATAATGGCGCCAAGCCTTGAGTGCATATATTATTGCTGCCAACTCTAAGTCATGAGTGGGATAATTCTTCTCATGCACTTTGAGTTGTCTACCACCAAAGCATATCACTCTTCCTTCTTGCATCAGAACAGCTCCTAACCCCGTGCCACATGCATCGGTGTATACTGTAAATAACTTCCCTCCATCGGGCAAAGCTAGAACAGGTGCTGATGTGAGAGCTCTCTTGAGCTTCTGAAAAGCAAGCTCGCATTCTACGCTCCAAGCAAAAACTAAATTCTTCTTCGTCAATTTAGTGAGAGGAGCGGAAATCTTCGTGAAGTCCTTGATGAACTTTCGGTAAAAACCTGCAAGACCTAGAAAACTTCTCACTTCGGTTGCATTCCTTGGAGTCTTCCAATCTTGAACTGCAACTACCTTAGCGGGATCCACCGCTAAGCCTTGCTTAGATACTATATGCCCAAGGAATCTAACTTCCCTTCTCCAAAAGTGACACTTGGAGAACTTGGCCTTTAACTGATGCGCTCTAAGCGTATCCATCACCTCCACGAGATGCCTTGCGTGCTCTTCCTCATCCTTAGAGAAGATCAGAATATCATCTACGAAGACCACGACAAACTTGTTCAAGAACTCCCTGAACACCCTACTCATCAAGT
Source organism: Allium sativum (assembly GCA_030737875.1). Classification (NCBI taxonomy): domain Eukaryota; kingdom Viridiplantae; phylum Streptophyta; class Magnoliopsida; order Asparagales; family Amaryllidaceae; genus Allium; species Allium sativum. Next base: position 389,159,097 of record CM060912.1, on the reverse strand, counting down.
CCACGAAATATGCGGGTGCATTAGTCAAGCCGAACGGCATGACCATCCATTCGAAGAATCCATCTGGAGTCCTGAACGCAGTCTTGTCTATACTATCTTCAGCTACCCTGAGCTGATGGAATCCAGTAGCAAGATCAAGCTGAGAGAAAACAGAAGCACCGACAAGCTGGTCAAAGAGATCATCAATCCTCGGTAACGGGTGTCTGTTCTTCTTAGTCAGCTTATTCAACTCTCGATAGTCAACACAAAGTCGGAGAGAACCATCTGCCTTGGTAGCAAATACCACAGGCGCTCCCCATTCAGATATACTTCGTCTAATGAAGTTCTTCTCAAGCAACTCTTTCACTTTCTTACTTAGCTCCCGCCTTCCTCGCGGAGCCATGTGCCGAACGGGCAAAGAAACCGGCTTTGCATTATCCACCAGATAAATGCGGAAATCAATCTCTCGCTTAGGGGGCAACCCCCTAACTTCATCGAAAACATCCGGATACTCTCGAACCACTCTCACAGACTGAAGAGTTTCCATTGACGAGTCGAGTGATTCAAGATAGCACAGCATGACGGGACCTCTCGGATTACAAGAAATTTCTAGGGTGTTTCCGAGGCGAGTCACGAGCCTCACAACCCTATGCTCACAATCAAGAATGGCTCCATATCTGGACAGCCAATCCATGCCCAATATCAATCCGTATCCCCTAAAACCAAGAACATAAGCACTGCACAAGAACTCTACACTCAGTATAGAGATCCTCAAATCCCCACATACCATAGACAAATGGGCGGAACCCCAATAGGATTTGAGACACAGACGGGATCATCTACCAAGCTAGTACTAAGGTGCAAACTATCAACAAGATCAGATGAGATAAAGCTATGCGATGCACCAGAATCAAACAAGGTACGAACTGGAAAATCAAAAATATATACAAGGCTCTCAACAGAAATACTACCTCGATCGGGAACTGGAGCGGTATTGAGAGCATGAACTTGCCCTCCTGAAGGTCCAGCACGCTGAGTCTGACCCTGGCCTTGCCCTTGCTTCTTCGGGCAATCCTTACTGAAATGTCCAGTCTTACCGTAGAAAAAGCATTCACCATTCTTCCTTTTCCTCTTCTTACAATCCTTAATAAGATGCCCAACTGAACCGCAATAATGGCACTTCTCCTTGTTGTTCTTGCCCTTGTTGTTGTTCCCCTTGTTGCCTTGACTCTTGTTCTTGTTCTGATTGCCTTGACTGCTTTGACCACTTGGATTACCCTGATTTCCTTTTCCTTGGGAATCAGTCTTCTTGGCTTGAGTATCATTCATCTTGGTCTCTTTCTTGACATCTCCCTGAAGTAACGCCATATCAACCAAACTCTCAAACGTGGCCCCATGGGGAATATGTGACATAGCCAATCCCTGTAACGGCTCATTCAATCCTCTAGCAAAACGAAGAGCCTTCTTCTGAGGAGTATTCACCATATCCAAGCCAAAACGAGCTAACTGATTGAACTTGTTCACATATTTTTTGACAGACATATCTCCTTGTCTCAAAGTTATGAACCTCTCCATTTGCAGATTCTCCTCAGCAGAAGATAGAAACTTAAGCACGAACCTTGCCCTGAGATCGGCCCAAGTCTCAACAAGCCTAGTACCATTGGTGACTTCCCACCAATAAGCGGCTTCATCCTTCATAAGCCAAACCGCCAACAAGATCTTCCTCTGATCGTCTAACCCAAAGATAGCAAATAAATCCTCGGTCTCTTTCAACCAATTTCTGGCCTCTACAAAAGTCTCAGTGCCTTGAAAATTCTTGCCACCCATTGCTTTGAAATCTTTGCAAGTCTTTGCGAAGTCAGCTTGAGGATGCTGAGGGGGAGGAGGAAGAGGAACCTCAGCGACAGGAGGAGGAGGAACATTAACTACTGGAGGAGGAGGAGGAGGAACATCTGCGGGGCCGGCTTCGGTCGCCCTAGCCTCCAAAAGTCTCCTATACCAAACAGGAACGTGTACTCCCTCCGGAATGGCAAAGTTATCGGCCATACTGAAAATGAAGAAAAAGGCAGATTCAGAATGGAGAAAAATGAAGGAATTTTGCTAATGGTTTTTTGGGGAATAGACTTTAAAATAAACTAGACTTTTCTTTGGAAAATACTTTATACTTGGTTTTGAAAATAGTATTCCAAAAGTTTTCAGAAAACCTTTTTGTTCCTTCTCGTAAACCATATGCTCTGATACCAAATGTAACACCCCACCTCCGCCAGGGTGACTCTTGCAAGCACTCTGACTTTGGAGGGGCGTTTGAACCAGGTAAACATACATAATGATATATCAAGGCAGAACAAGAACATATGTATATATGTAAACAGAGTAAATAACATAGATAAAACAGCGGAAGATTTTCAAACCATTTCAAAACAAGTCTGGTACAACATAATGTTAACTTTCCAAATACACAAATCTAGATAAAAACAACATTACTGAAAAAGTGAAATACATAAGTACTATCCCCAAAATAAGTGATAACCATAGCTAGCTTCATGTCAAGATCGTACATGAGCTAAAATCCCACAAGCAAGCGATCAGAAATCCAAGCTAAGCTCCAATATTCCCTCCCTGAGAACCTTGGGGAGGGGGGGGGGGAAACGGAAGAAAAGAGGCGAAAGAAAACAGGTCAGTCAAAAAGACTGAGTAAGCCCTACTACAATCAATGTAAACTAATAAAGTTAACTGGCATGAGAAGCAGGGATGATCATAAGGATAACAACATACTAGCATGATGATTAACTAACAAGGTAGATAAAGGTGTCATCGCATAATCAGGTTTAAGGTTTTGCACCACAGGTGTACTAGCCAGCTAACATGACTGGAATAAACAAGTATTGATCCCTTGGCCCAAACTTTGGCCCAATAACATGAAATGACCCTAATACAAGGTCAAACCAAACGGTCTAGTCGATCGGCTCCCTAAGCCTAACTCGTCACGTGTTGGTGTCAATACGGCCCAAACATAATTGTAGTCGAACTGTGCCGGGTCCACCCTTCGGGTGTATCAAGCCCTAGGGTGCCAACCCCTGGACACCATAAACATGAGTGCACAGTCTCGATCTACTGGTACCCATGCTTGACTTCTCCAAATACGGACTACGTGCACAACCATAGTCCGTCCGGAACTACATCGGCGTACCACCCTGCCGTCGCTTACCTCCAGCCCAGTAATCGTGCCCCCTCCCTAGCCTAGTCCCTAGGGTCTTAATGATACAAACTTGGGATTATTGCTGGAGTGGGCCCCCATTGCTAGGATTTTCTAGTGGATTAAGTACGGTTTAACCCTCTTGCTAATCATGGATTAACTTGGTTAAGTGTAACAATGAGTTCACGACTTAACCCCGATTAATCTACCAAGCCCAAATTGGTTAAGTATTAAGTGGACCATGACTTAACCCTAATCATGAGGCATTAATTAATTAATGTGCCTTAACCTCTCACATTAGACTTTGTTGCGGTTACTAGTTAAGCCGGTCGGTTCCGGGTAGCTTTACACCACAACTTGGTCTAACCTCGGGTTCAAGGTACAACATGGCCAACTTCTCACATTGGGTCATATTGTTTGTAGCAACTAGTTAAGCCGGTCGGTTCCGGGTAGGTTTACGCTACAAACTCTACCCAACCTCGAGTTGGTCACACTTATCTTTTCTAAGTGTCATGTCCATCATGTTTCCAAAACATGTTACAAGTTTTCAAGCATTTGGGTAGACCTAACTTAATAGGTAAATTCCCAAAGGGTAGACCTAACTTAATAGGTAAATTCCCAAGCTTATGTTTTTATGTCTTTTAAGTTTACCCAAACCCAAACGCAATCCCATCGCTTACATATCGCAATAGCGCATAAAGGATAGAAAGAGGGAACTTGGCATAATCATGACATAAAGGTGTTGAAGCCACAAGTTTAACATGGTGGCATATGAAATGTACATATATTCATATACTAGCATATTACATTTTTAGGCCTCAAAAGCATGCATAAAACCAAACTTAGCATATTGGTGATACATGGTGATAAATGACATGTAGAAATGGCCATAAGTTCGCATTTAGCCTCACATGCAAGTTATCATAAGGGATATGATAACTTACATGTTGCCAAAATGCAACCTTTAGCCTAAAGCTTGAAGCTTTATGTTCACATACTCAAGATAAGCTTGCATAACATGATAACATGAACAAAATGATCATCCCAAACTTGCATAACACACTTGCATATCATAACATGGCATACTTGCCTAGCATAACATGGTAAACTTGCATAACATGACATGATGAACTTGCATATCATAACATGGCAAACTTGCATAACATGATAAACTTGCATATCATAACATAACAAACTTGCATAACATGATAAACTTGCATATCATATCATAATGATCAAACACAACTTGCATCATTAACTTTAGAGTTTAAATATGAAAGTAGAATAGGGCTTACAATACTTATGAAGGCACAAAAGATATGACAAAGCCCTTATGCAATCAAATAGACCCAAAATGCAAGCTCTGACATAAAAACCCTTGAGCCAAAATGATCAAAACTCTTTCTTTATGATGCAAATATAGAAACTTGACTTGAATGCAAGCTAATGATGCTCATACAAGTTTGAAAACACTTGTATGCATGGAAAATCACTTAGAAATTTATTTAGGAATTTTATGAAGAGAGTGGAGGCCATGAGAGGATTTATTTTGCCATAGTTTAGTTGTATGAATGAATAATGATGATTTAGGGTTAGGTTAGGGCCTTATTTATAGAGATTAGGACTATTTCAACCCTAGGATTAAACCCTAGTTCAAATCTCAGCCCTCAAAACCGAATCCGGCCCCCAAGCTCAACACAATCTCAAAATGGTGCACCAGGCAGAACTGCCCGGCTGGACCAAGTCGACAGCCAAGTCGACAGGGCTGTCGACTTGGGTCCAACCAAGTCGACTCCCAAGTCGACAGGGCTGTCGACTTGGGTGCTCTGGCGGGAATTTTCCCGCCTGGCCCAAACTGCCCTAATTTTCCAAATTCAAACTTGAATTTGAAATCTGTTTTTACTTTGAATTTTTCTGAAAACTTCATTGGGCCTTAATCGGGTCATACGGACTCCGATTTTCGAAAACTCGGACTCTATTTCGCGTATTTTTCCGAGGCGAAGGCAATGGCATAGCCCGTTTCCCTTGATTCAGATTTTAGAATTAAATTCTGCCTCGATTTATGTTATAACAGGTTATTGAAAATACGGGTTGTTACAAAAATCATTACAAATTATGAAAAGTTGTTTTGAATTGTAAAGTTTAAGTTTTAGCTAAGATAAACGATATTTTGATCAAAATAGTTAAGATAACTGTTTTGTAACTGTAACAACCCGAATTTTTAGCAACGTGTTAAGACAAGAATCAAGGCAGAATTAAATTATAAAATATGAATCAGGATAAACGGGTTGCACCATTGCGTTCGTCTCGGAAAAATACGCGAAATAGAGTCCGAAATTTCGTAAATCGGAGTCCGTATGAAGAAGATATGGACGAACGAAGTTAGGCAGAAAAACCAAAAACAAGCCAGAATGCACTGGCGCACTTGTGAAGTGCGCCAGCACAAAAATACACTGGCGCACTTGGGAAGTGCGCCCGTGTCGAGCCAGAAACCTGCACAGCCTTCTGGCTTGACCCTGGCTGGCCTGGTGCACCTGTTTTGGCCCTTGGTCTTGTTTTGGAGGCTTGTGACGATTTTTGAGGGCTGGGATCTATCCTAGGGTTAATCCTATGGCCTAAAACACTTGCCTAATCTATAAATAAGACCCTAACCTACCCTAAATCATCATTAATCTATCCTACAACTAAACTATGGCAAAATCAATCCTCTCATGGCCTCCACTCTCTTCATAAATCCCTAAATCAAATTTATAAGAGATTTCCATGCATACAAGTGTATTTAGGCTTGTATGATCCTCTTTAGCTTGCATTAAAGTCTTGTTTCTCTATTGGCATCATAAAGGAGGAGTCTTGATCAAGTTTGCTTGCATTTTGGGGTTTTAATTTGTTGCATAAGTGGTTTCTTACATTTGCTATACTCATTTGAGTCCACATAAGCATTGTAAGCCCTTCCCTACTCTTAGATATTAACTATGAAGTTAAATGTTCATGTTGAAAGTTTGGGTTTGATTAATTAGAATGATGCATGCTATCATGTTATGCAAGTTTGTGAAGTCATTATCTTGATCTTATGAGCTAAAAGCCACAACCTTTATGTTGAAATGTTGCATTATGCAACATGAGAATCTTCATAATCATTATGTCAACTTGCATATGAAGTCATAATCCTTATATGATGATATATGCGAGTTTCTAGCCATCATTCCATGTCTTTTGTCACCATGATTCGCTTATGTACCAAGTTTGGGTTGATGCATGTTTTTGAGGCTTAAGAATGTAACATGCAAGCTAATGAACACATTTGTGCCTCATTTGCCACCATGATTAACTTGTGGCTTAATACCCATTTTTGTCATTTCTTTGCCAAGTCTCTTCTTTTAATCCATCACGTTGTTGCGAACGTATATGCTAGTTTAAAAAGCGTTGGGGTCACATTATGGGGAAACATAATGACATGAATATGACTTGGGTAAATGGGTATAAACATGACAACATGTAACGTTAAATATGACATGTGTTTATACTTGAAAACATGACTTGAAATATAACATGGAAGTTGACATGTAACTATGCATAAAAACATAAGCTTGGGAATTTACCTATTAAGTTAGGTCTACCCATTGGGAATTTACCTATTAAGTTAGGTCTACCCAATTGCTTGAAAACTTGACTATGAACATGACACTAGACTAAACATGAAAGTGGCCAACTCGAGGTTGGGTTGAGTTTGCAACGTAAAACTACCCGGAACCGACCGGCCTAACTAGTAGTTGCAAACAATAGGACCCAATGTGAGAAGTTGGTCATGTTGTGCTTGAACCCGAGGTTAGACCAAGTTGTGGTGTAAAGCTACCCGGAACCGACCGGCTTAACTAGTAACCACAACAAAGTCTAATGTGAGAGGTTGGGGTGCATTAAGTAATTAATGCCACATGATAGGGTTAAGTTAATTTGATTAATGACTCTTAACCAAATATGACATGGGTAAATGGGTTAAGTAAATTGGTTAGGCTAATGATACTTAACAAAACATGACAAGGTTGGGTAGGTTAAGTGATTTGATTTGCCTAATGACGCTTAACCATTTTTATACGACTAGTGGACGGGGATTAAGTTAACCAACACTTAATCAATCCAACATGATAATTTGGCAAGGTTAAGTAAGTTTTCTTAATGACACTTAACCATACAAGATGATTAGGGGATGGGGTTAAGTAATTTGCACCTAACTAATCCGACACGGTAATTAGATGGGGTTAAGTAATCCACACTTAACTAATCTAAACACGGTAATTCGATGGGGTTAAGTTAACACTTAACCAATTTAAACTCGGTAATTCAATGAGGTTAAGTAACCAACTTAACGTGATAATTTAATGGGGTTAAGCAACTTATACTTAACCAATTATACATGATGATTTGATGGGGTTAAGTAACTTACACTTAACCAATCTAATACGCGGACCTGATAAGGTTAAGTCACAAGACCTTTTTAGAATATACTTAACCATTGTAGTACGATTAGAGGATGGGGTTAAGCCAACCTATACTTAACCAATCCGATTCGATAATTTGATGGGATTAAGATAATCTATGCTTAATCGATCTAGCAAGATAATCCGATAGGATTAAGGTAAGCTAGTACTTGACCAATTTGACTTGATAGGGTTAAGTCATGAGCCTCTGGGTACACTTAACCAACTTGTGGGACTAAGTCTTGAACTTAAATACTTAGCCAATCTTTGATGTGATTCGTGGGCGGGTTAAGTCATGGACTTGAATGATAACACTTAACCCAATAGACAAACCCTAGCTAGAAGAACTAGGTAGAAAACCGTGGTTAATCAAGGATAACGGGAAAGGAAGCTAAGTGGTAAACCTTAGTTAAGGGTAACTAAGTAATAATTCTTAGCTAAGGACATAGGACTAATTCTCAAAACGATGAGTAACCTGATACGGTAGGTCATCGCTTAGTATACGAGGGGGGGCAAGTTATTTGACTTGGATAAAAGCTCCAGTGCACTGGGTGCCGAAGTGGAAGCTTCGGGGGACGTGAGGATATTCTTGGGATCCCTCTGTGGGCTGCCAAGTAATTATACTAGGCCCATGAGAGGTTAAGGTCTGCGTTAGAAGGACCAAGAGTATACCTTGGTTGCTATGCGAGCAACCTAAAGACTGGGATGGATTAGCGTGGAGTCGACGATTCTTGTTTTTGCCCTGGATAGCACATCGCCGACTACCTACCATCTTTAGTCAATCGTGTACGTGCGGAAAGGCAGGGAACCCCCAACAGACCATGTGCTTGCTATCGAGTCATGGGTGAGGTTGGCCCGTAGGAAAGTGGGCTATAGTGGGGCCGGGGAGTGGTTCTTATACATGATTTTTTTCTTGGATTGCCTTTCAGTAGTTGAGGGAGGGGTCACGTGGGACCATAGCCACGGGTACAAAAACAGACCTTGATATCTGCATCGGCAGACGATTTAAAGCTCCCGACCGAGTTCCGTATTTCTTGATTTGCCCTGGCACGGAACTCGGATGGCACATTGGGGAACATGTGCATCTAGACATGGAAAACGATTCACGATACATACGTGGGATCAAGGGCGCGGTTGACGGGTGGCGTAATCCCTAGTGGTCCTAGGTGGCCAAAACCCAAACCGAGACACGGAAACGTTCATTAGGTAGCATAATCCCTAGCGGTCCTAGGTGGCATAAATCCTAAGTGGACGCGCGATAGTTCATGGTAAGGAAACACAACTAGATCAAGGGTTGCAGTCCAAAACAACTTCAAGGATAAACCGTTTACATGGGAAAGCCCGTACAGCCTACGACAAAGGACTGAACTTATACATGGAAAGAAACATATGAGTTGAGTAACCTATATATGCGGCATATTAGGTTGACATGGACCATTACACGACTTTTGAGTAAGGGTCATTCACGGATAACACGTAATACAGTTGGGGTACTAGTACGGTAGGTGCAGAGCGGATATACAGGATAGATGCCATGGGACGTTATACACGATAGATATCTTGGGATATTATACTTGATAGAAACCTGACAATGTGATACCTTGTTTTATCTTGACACCGTAGTTTATCACGACACCCTAGTTTATCTGAGTTCAGTAGTTCATCCTGTTATTTTGATTTAGCTTATCTATCTTGTTATCATGCTTATGTTCATCTCAGTTTCTCATGTCAGTTAACTTTACTAGTTTTTATACTAATAGTAGATAGGGCTTACTCAGTCTTTTTGACTGACCCGTTTTGTTTCGCCTCTTTTCTTCCGTTTCCCCCCCAGGTTACAGGGAGGAAATACTGTTGTTTAGTTCGGACTTCTTCTGCTTGAAGGTCATCATGGATGGCTTGGATTTTTCTTGGCTATGGCTACTTTACTGCTTTTTCTTAGGGAATAATTTATGAAAAAGTCTTTATGCTTCTTTATTATTGCAAGACAGGTTTTGATGTACTCTGATGTAAAAGGCTTTAGACCTTATTTATTCATGTTATGAAAGTTTGATTTTACTTCCGCTATTTTATATATGTTCTGTCTTGTAATATTTCTGTGCATATTTACCAATAATACTCCTCCAAACCTAGTGCATTCCCTTTGTGAGTGACCCTAGCGGAGGTGGGTTGTTACATTTGGTATCAGAGCAGAAGGTTACCAGATTTCGCAAAAGTTTTTAAAGACCTTCTGAAAACTATTTGAAAATCGTTTATAAAGAAGCATTTTTCAAGAAAGTTTTTCTTTTAAAAAGAAAAGGCTATTCCCTAAAGGCCATTAGCATTATCCTTGTTTCCTTAATTAAATCTCTTTTCCTTTCTTTCCTCCATCTGTAGTCACAGTGGTTTTAACTGCGACTAGTCTTTTCTATCTACGAAAGTACTTTCCATGCGATGGAGGTGGTTCTCGAGAGACTAATGGCCGCGTTATAAGAAAGGATAGTGAGAAAGAGGATGAAGGATGCGAGTTTAAGGATGAACAACTTGTTGGTATGGCTCAACCCAGAATGAGAGAGAAAGATGAACAATGAAACCCATGACGAGAGAGTACCTTTGGCATGGTGGAACGGGACGGATAGTTAAGTATCATGGGACAAGGACAAGATCATCGGGAGGGCAGTAGTATGCTCTCATTTCTAGAGTACCTCGGAAGGAGGGTAACGATCTCGTTACAGGTTTAGCTTTTCTTCTCTACCATCCCGTTAGGACTTCGTTGTTCGTATCATTTAAGTCTGCTTCGATAGTTGAGTCTCTGCACCTTAAGTACTAGCGTAATAGAGAATCCCATTTTTGTCTCAAAGTCCTATTGGAGAATCGGTCCATTTATACATGACTTGTTTGGATTTGAGAATGTCTATGCCAAATGTTGAGTTTGGAAATAATGCTTATGTTTATAAGCCATGGATGGATTCTAGGGATGAAGTGGTTATACAGCAGGGAATGCCACTCTCGGTTTTGATAGGAGGGTAGTTAGACCTTTTGACTAGCCTTGGTAATACCCTCGAAGTATCGTGTAACCTTTTTGAGGTTCTGTCATGACTAGTTACTTAGAATCCCTTGATGCCTTTATTGGAAATTTGAAGCCCGATCGAGTGGTGTTCGCCGATAAGACGGATGGTTTACTTCACTTATGCGTGGGTTATAGAAATCACCCTAGTAAGTGCGCTTGATAACCTGGTTGGCATCTGTTTACTTTCAAGAGAAATTTCTTCTACGTGGAATACCTTGTGGTACGAGGTCCGAGATTCACTAGTGAATTTTGGAAAGCTTGCATGAGATCATGAGTACGCAGTCATGTTTGTGCCAAGTGTGCAAGTGGAACGAGAGGCGACGAAGAAATGAGTTCCAGCTCATGTTATGGAAACAGGAAATAGGAAGCTACGAAATCGCGAAGTTAAAAGACGGTCAAGGCACAATGGAATTAAGCTCGAGGAAATACGACTCTGATGGTCAAAGACTATATACGCGCATGATATCTCTTTTGGGAGTATATCCTTGATCCCTGTTTTCTGTAGAGCTTACTTGTAGGCTATCTTTTGTGGACATCCTCTCGGTCCTATTTTCTGTTACAAACCCTGTAAGGAGTTTGTCTTGTTTATCTTCTCGACCCTGTTTCAGGGAATCCTAGGTAGAACCCTATGGATGTAAACATGTATTTGAAACATGTTATGATTGATATGGTTGCAAGTGGTTGCTCGTGGATGCGCGAATACACATTAGATACTAGCTCGACTCGATCACATTTCATATTGCATATGCACGAGTATTTATACTTGTTTATGGATGAAATCGAATGTATTATCATGCGGTTGTTGCATATGAATGAATGATTGTGCACGCATATAGTACCTATATGGCTAGGACTATTTGCATACATGTTGGATTCATGGCACTATACATATTTTGCATTAGAAAGATTATTCAGGCCTGATCATTAGCATTAGCTAAGGAACACGTACACACACGTTTTGAATATATTCATACAGCATTAGAAATCATCTAAGGACAATGGTTGCTTGTGGATGATGTTGTGAGTAGATGAATGATGGATGGTAGGATACGTTCTTCCTAACTTGGAGATTTCGGGGACGAAATCCTTTAAGTTGGGGAGGATGTAACAACCCGAATTTTTAGCAACGTGTTAAGACAAGAATCAAGGAAGAATTAAATTATAAAATCTGAATTAGGATAAACGGGTTGCGCCATTGCGTTCATCTCGGAAAAATACGCGAAATAGAGTCCGAAATTTCGTAAATCGGAGTCCGTATGAAGAAGATATGGACGAACGAAGTTAGGCAGAAAAACCGAAAACAAGCCAGAATGCACTGGCGCACTTGTGAAGTGCGCCAGCACAAAAATACACTGGCGCACTTGGGAAGTGCGCCCGTGTCGAGGCAGAAACCTGCATAGCCTTCTGGCTTGACCCTGGCTGGCCTGGTGCACCTGTTTTGGCCCTTGGTCTCTTTTTGGAGGCTTGTGACGATTTTTGAAGGCTGGGATCTATCCTAGGGTTAATCCTATGGCCTAAAACACTTTCCTAATCTATAAATAAGACCCTAACCTACCCTAAATCATCATTAATCTATCCTACAACTAAACTATGGCAAAATCAATCCTCTCATGGCCTCCACTCTCTTCATAAATTCCTAAATCAAATTTCTAAGAGATTTCCATGCATACAAGTGTATTTAGGCTTGTATGATCCTCTTTAGCTTGCATTAAAGTCTTGTTTCTCTATTGGCATCATAAAGGAGGAGTCTTGATCAAGTTTGCTTGCATTTTGGGGTTTTAATTTGTTGCATAAGGGGTTTCTTACATTTGCTATACTCATTTGAGTCCACATAAGCATTGTAAGCCCTTCCCTACTCTTAGATATTAACTATGAAGTTAAATGTTTATGTTGAAAGTTTGGGTTTGATTAATTAGAATGATGCATGCTATCATGTTATGCAAGTTTGTGAAGTCATTATCTTGATCTTATGAGCTAAAAGCCACAACCTTTATGTTGAAATGTTGCATTATGCAACATGAGAATCTTCATAATCATTATGTCAACTTGCATATGAAGTCATAATCCTTATATGATGATATATGCGAGTTTCTAGCCATCATTCCATGTCTTTTGTCACCATGATTCGCTTATGTACCAAGTTTGGGTTGATGCATGTTTTTGAGGCTTAAGAATGTAACATGCAAGCTAATGAACACATTTGTGCCTCATTTGTCACCATGATTAACTTGTGGCTTAATACCCATTTTTGTCATTCCTTTGCCAAGTCTCTTCTTTTAATCCATCACGTTGTTGCGAACGTATATGCTAGTTTAAAACCGTTGGGGTCACATTATGGGGAAACATAATGACATGAATATGACTTGAGTAAATGGGTATAAACATGACAACATGTAACGTTAAATATGACATGTGTTTATACTTGAAAACATGACTTGAAATATAACATGGAAGTTGACATGTAAGTATGCATAAAAACATAAGCTTGGGAATTTACCTATTAAGTTAGGTCTACCCATTGGGAATTTACCTATTAAGTTAGGTCTACCCAATTGCTTGAAAACTTGACTATGAACATGACACTAGACTAAACATGAAAGTGGCCAACTCGAGGTTGGGTTGAGTTTGCAACGTAAAACTACCCGGAACCGACCGGCCTAACTAGTAGTTGCAAACAATAGGACCCAATGTGAGAAGTTGGTCATGTTGTGCTTGAACCCGAGGTTAGACCAAGTTGTGCTGTAAAGCTACCCGGAACCGACCGACTTAACTAGTAACCACAACAAAGTCTAATGTGAGAGGTTGGGGTGCATTAAGTAATTAATGCCACATGATAGGTTTAAGTTAATTTGATTAATGACTCTTAACCAAATATGACATGGGTAAATGGGTTAAGTAAATTGGTTAGGCTAATGATACTTAACAAAACATGACAAGGTTGGGTAGGTTAAGTGATTTGATTTGCCTAATGACGCTTAACCATTTTTATACGACTAGTCGACGGGGATTAAGTTAACCAACACTTAATCAATCCAACATGATAATTTGGCAAGGTTAAGTAAGTTTTCTTAATGACACTTAACCATACAAGATGATTAGGGGATGGGGTTAAGTAATTTGCACCTAACTAATCCGACACGGTAATTAGATGGGGTTAAGTAATCCGCACTTAATTAATCTAAACACGGTAATTTGATGGGGTTAAGTTAAACACTTAACCAATTTAAACTCGGTAATTCAATGAGGTTAAGTAACCAATACTTAACCAACTTAACGTGATAATTTAATGGGGTTAAGCAACTTATACTTAACCAATTATACATGATGATTTGATGGGGTTAAGTAACTTACACTTAACCAATCTAATACGCGGACCTGATAAGGTTAAGTCACAAGACCTTTTTAGAATATACTTAACCATTGTAGTACGATTAGAGGATGGGGTTAAGCCAACCTATACTTAACCAATCCGACTCGATAATTTGATGGGATTAAGATAATCTATGCTTAATCGATCTAGCAAGATAATCCGATAGGATTAAGGTAAGCTAGTACTTGACCAATTTGACTTGATAGGGTTAAGTCATGAGCCTCTGGGTACACTTAACCAACTTGTGGGACTAAGTCTTGAACTTAAATACTTAGCCAATCTTTGACGTGATTCGTGGGCGGGTTAAGTCATGGACTTGAATGATAACACTTAACCCAATAGACAAACCCTAGCTAGAAGAACTAGGTAGAAAACCGTGGTTAATCAAGGATAACGGGAAAGGAAGCTAAGTGGTAAACCTTAGTTAAGGGTAACTAAGTAATAATTCTTAGCTAAGGACATAGGACTAATTCTCAAAACGATGAGTAACCTGATACGGTAGGTCATCGCTTAGTATACGAGGGGGAGCAAGTTATCTGACTTGGATAAAAGCTCCAGCGCACTGGGTGCCGAAGTGGAAGCTTCGGGGGACGTGAGGATATTCTTGGGATCCCTCTGTGGGCTGCCAGGTAATTATACTAGGCCCATGAGAGGTTAAGGTCTGCGTTAGAAGGACCAAGAGTATGCCTTGGTTGCTATGCGAGCAACCTAAAGACTGGGATGGATTAGCGTGGAGTCGACGATTCTTGTTTTTGCCCTGGATAGCACATCGCCGACTACCTACCATCTTTAGTCAATCGTGTACGTGCGGAAAGGCAGGGAACCCCCAACAGACCATGTGCTTGCTATCGAGTCATGGGTGAGGTTGGCCCGTAGGAAAGTGGGCTATAATGGGGCCGGGGAGTGGTTCTTATACATGATTTTTTTCTTGGATTGCCTTTCAGTAGTTGAGGGAGGGGTCACGTGGGACCATAGCCACGGGTACAAAAACAGACCTTGATATCTGCATCGGCAGACGATTTAAAGCTCCCAACCGAGTTCCGTATTTCTTGATTTGCCCTGGCACGGAACTTGGATGGCACATTGGGGAACATGTGCATCTTGACATGGAAAACGATTCACGATACATACGTGGGATCAAGGGCGCGGTTGACGGGTGGCGTAATCCCTAGTGGTCCTAGGTGGCCAAAACCCAAACCGAGACACGGAAACGTTCATTAGGTAGCATAATCCCTAGCGGTCCTAGGTGGCATAAATCCTAAGTGGACGCGCGATAGTTCATGGTAAGGAAACACAACTAGATCAAGGGTTGCAGTCCAAAACAACTTCAAGGATAAACCGTTTACATGGGAAAGCCCGTACAGCCTACGGCAAAGGACTGAACTTATACATGGAAAGAAACATATGAGTTGAGTAACCTATATATGCGGCATATTAGGTTGACATGGACCATTACACGACTTTTGAGTAAGGGTCATTCACGGATAACACGTAATACAGTTGGGGTACTAGTACGGTAGGTGCAGAGCGGATATACAGGATAGATGCCATGGGACATTATACGCGATAGATATCTTGGGATATTATACTTGATAGAAACCTGACAATGTGATACCTTGTTTTATCTTGACACCGTAGTTTATCACGACACCCTAGTTTATCTGAGTTCAGTAGTTCATCCTGTTATTTTGATTTAGCTTATCTATCTTGTTATCATGCTTATGTTCATCTCAGTTTCTCATGTCAGTTAAATTTACTAGTTTTTATACTAATAGTAGATAGGGCTTACTCAGTCTTTTTGACTGACCCGTTTTGTTTCGCCTCTTTTCTTCCGTTTCCCCCCCAGGTTACAGGGAGGAAATACTGTTGTTTAGTTCGGACTTCTTCTGCTTGAAGGTCATCATGGATGGCTTGGATTTTTCTTGGCTATGGCTACTTTACTGCTTTTTCTTGGGGAATAATTTATGAAAAAGTCTTTATGCTTCTTTATTATTGCAAGACAGGTTTTGATGTACTCTGATGTAAAAGGCTTTAGACCTTATTTATTCATGTTATGAAAGTTTGATTTTACTTCCGCTATTTTATATATGTTCTGTCTTGTAATATTTCTGTGCATATTTACCAATAATACTCCTCCAAACCTAGTGCATTCCCTTTGTGAGTGACCCTAGCGGAGGTGTATTGTTACAGTAACGCTTTTGTAACACTTTTGAAATGCTATTGTAATGCTTCCTTTGAAAACAATCTATTTTGAAGTTTTAAATCGTAAACTATTTTCCGAACTATGAGTAATCATTTGTAAATGATTTGTTGAATGTTTTCAAAGGTTTAAAAGTATTAGAAATATTTTATATGGAAGTTAAATTGATACTAATATGGGTTTTCAATTTTAAATAATTGGATATGGTTGGAGATAAATCTTTGGATGTTAGATATCAATCCGGTAGATAATGATTCTTACAATTTGAGGAATTTAAAAGGTAGTTCACCATTATTCCGCTTATAGTGTGAGTTGGATATCGAGATTAATATTAAGTATAAGTTGATGGTATTTCTATCGAGATCTAATGTCAAAGAGTTGGATAAATATTTTAATTAAGATACGAGTTTCCTAAGTTGACTGGGATAAGTTGGATAGAAATAATCTTCAGATATTTGATATGAAATTATGTGGTGTAAATGTATACTATTTGAGGAATTTGGAAGATATTATTATTTCGTTATTCCACTTATAGTATTCGTTGATTATGAGAACTGATATCGAATATACGTAGAATTGTAAAGAAAGTATAATCTTCGAATATAAGTAGAATTGGAAATAAAGTATAATCTTTTAGTTAAGATTAAAGAACAGAATGTTGGAAAATCAATTTAATTGGAAACTATGGTTGAAATATGGATTAATATTTTCAAAGGAAACTGGATTTTGATAACGAATTATCAAACGGAAAATTAATTAAGGCTTTAAGGCTAAATCATCTTTGATTTAGAAAATTAGTTAAGTGGCAAGAAGCCCGAACGTATGTGAAGGAATTCCGGATTGTTGCTTCGTTCAGACGTAGAACGGATTTGAATGGATTGTGTGTCTGACATTGTAATTGACTACGTAGCACTGATCTTTGTTAAATATATATCTGCTTGGTGGCGGAGAATTTATTCTCTTGCTTAACACCCTTCTCTAAAACGTATGAGCTTAGAGGTTATATATTGATGAAAATTAGTGATGCGTAGTGAATGGACAATGTGGCATACTTAAGTTACGAGATGAGCTATGGATGATCAAAGCATGGCTTATTTAAGCGCAGCTTTGTGTATACCATGACCTCGACGAACCTCACACCCCAGATTGATGGTAAAACTGGTGGTCAGATTTTTATGTTCGTTTCGTATGTTCGTTGCACCGGGATGTGATGATGAAAGGGTACTGCGAAGTCCCCAGTCTGGGATGCTGTTTGTTGGGTACTCTGATTCTGTATTGTGGGTTAGTATAACGGAGTCCGAGTCTGGACGTTATCCGCGAGTACTAGGATATTGCGCGCAAGAAAGTTTGTGAGCCCACGTATGATCTTTCGTACCAAGAACCATCATGTTCAAAACCCAATCTCCACTGCGAGCCTGTACGGTTTTGATTGTATAGCCTGCTGGTAACCAGTAGGATTGTCAGTATAATGGGATGGAGCATTATGCTGGCAACGATTAATACATTTATTTGCGAAAAGATTTTTCGCACTATATATAATAGTAAAAGAGGATTTTCACGTATGAATGCATTTTTGGTTATCATAAGGCCAAACTCGCCCATCTGGTGTGCGCTTGCATTGTGTGATGTGGGACGAACTTATGATAGCTTCATTTTTCAAAAAGTCACTGCGGATTTCTATGCACTGGTATCCACATGGAGTAAACCCGTTCCGCATTAGCGGCATGGTCCAGTGAATTATCTAACTTTAAAATAAACCCTAAAAACAACTGTTTGAGTTCCCTCACCTAAACTCCGGGTGCCCATAAATTTTACATGGGCAGCCTAGTAGTTTGGTTCGCAGATTTAGCCTTGGAGTTAGTTGGAGAAGGATTCTGGTTTTAGCTGAAGCTATTATGACTTGGAACATTCACATTCTTTCGCTGAGTTTAGTATCTTTTTCGCTATGTAATCGATGTACTCTGATGTACCTCTTGTTACTCTGATGTAATATTATTTTAATGATAATGGAAAAGTTGTTTTTATTTTGTGCAAATATGCAAATGCCCCTAATAATCCGTCTTTGTGAACGGTTTAAGTTGGTTTAATAACCGGCGAAAACCGAGCAAAAAGCCAGGTCGTTACAAATGATAAATTGAACTATTTTATTTATAACTGCGGATCCTTAAAAAGATCGCTATGGGATTTTCGACAATGCATAAGTTGTCGTAACGATTTGAAAAGAGTATAAATAAAGAAAATGAAAAGTTTTGAAATGAAATCTGTAACGTTTGTTATAGATGATAAGTTGAATTGTTTTGATACAAATAAATATAAGGATTCGTAAGAGATGTCATTATAAGGGTTTTATAAAGATAAATTTAGATAAGATTTATAAAGATATTTATATTAGAATTGTTAAAGACAGTTATATATGATTTTAAAACAATAGTATTGTTGTTGCAAACAGGTTCAAGAATGTTTATAAAGAGATGTTGAAGAAATTTTGTAACGGATTCTATTTATAATGGAATTAAAGCTCGAGTATAACATTATAAAGGATTATTAAGGTATAATAGAGAAGTATAATAATAGGTTACTTAATAATTAATTTTATAAATGCTATTGAGATTTAAATAATGTTTTCAAAGGAAAACGTGTGGTTAATAATCTTCTATCTATTCAGAAGATATGAATGTTGTTGGTCAAGGTCCGAGAGGTAAATAAAATACCCTAACTTAAACGACTTCACGATTATTCACAAATAGTATTATTTTATAAACGATATAAAATTGAGAGAAACATAAGTTATGATTTCCGTAAATGATATTAAAAGCTGTGTTTGAAAAGTTTATAAGTGAATGAAATGATTTTTTTAATAATATTCTTATTTATAATAAGAAGTAAAAGATAAACTCCAAATATTGGAAAAGTTTAAGAAAATAATTAATAGATGTTTAATTAAAAGAGGCCAAGTAATGTTGAGTACTGAATCAGTATACTCATTTCATTCACATGATTATTTATTTGGTAGTTAAATAACCGACTATCAAATCTGGGCAAATACGATTGTTGTTACGGAAAGACCGGAATCAAATTATTTTCGAAAACCATTCCAACTAGAAAATAAGTGGTAGACGTTAATAGAAGATTGATCATTGAAGACCGTGGATCTTCATAAATGGAAGAACCACTTGTTGAATTTCTATGGTTTAGCGGCCATAGATATTTCGATAGTGATTCTGTCATGATTGGAATCTACCGATTGCAAGGACTACTCACAACTGATCCTTGGGGTGATACCTATATAGGATGTGGTAGGAGGGTGCCTTTGATTCATCCTGTTCCTGGATGACTTGTATGGACGAGTGTCTGACAGAGTATTTCCAAAGGAGTCACATATATTGAATATTTACTAACGTATTTCTATTAGTGGCGGAGAAGTTCTCACATCTGTTAGGTTAACGCTCAGAGTACTTTTGTGAAAATCAATTATGTGATATCCAACGGATCTGACGATGTGGCATTCAAAGTGGATGGAGATATGTTGTTCTAAATGATAAGCTAAACCTCTAACCTCGTCAACCGGGAAATAACATACAAACGGGTAGGTAGCATGGCTATGCGGGTCGCACCCATTTAAAGGGTATATCATTACCTGATCTGGTGAAGTCAAATGCCTTCGGTTATCGCATTTTATTTTTGTATGTATGCTATAGGTTCGGCTGGTTGTCCCCCAACCGTGGTGATGTTATATTCGACACTCCCAAGCGAAGTGAGGGGAAGGTCTTGTTTAGCTTGGGCTGCAAGATGTTCTTATTGAACCCCACTGTATTCATCTCCAGAGGTACATTGTCGGGAAGGTGGTCCCATACATTCCCAGGAAATCCATTCTCTAATAAGAGCCCACGGTTTTGATTGCATACTATATAAGTAGAGCGTGAGATGCAAGCGTTCTGCTAGATTGATATTTATTTGTATTTAGACACTATTATAATATTTGAAAACATATTGATTTCAAAAGTGTTTTGGGTTATCGTATGGTAAAAATCATTTGTATTTATATGTGGATTTAGTCTTATGATTATTCTTTTCGTTCGGAAAGATTTTGGACTTTGAAAACCAAGTTGTGTGATACCTTTAAACTTAGTGTGTTTTTTCTCACTCTGGTTCACCAGATTGATCCGGCGTTTGTAATGCTCGGGTTAGACCGGGTTGTACAGGTTCAGGTTATCGGATGCTGTGAAGTCCAGAAACGAGCTGGAGAAGTCCAGACATATGATATTTGGTTGTTATTCCGTTGTGTGTTGTATATGAGGAATTATATTTATCCAGTTATGTTGATGTACTCTGATGATTGTAAGTTTTATTTAAAGCTCTCTATAAAGATTTATTTCTACTACGACGTGAGACTCTACGTCGTGTTGTTAGTTCTTCTTCTTCTGCTATTCTAATATTTTTTTCTTTCATATTTCACCCTCTAGTTTCTTTCTGATAACATTCCTGTGTTTTCGATGCTTGGATGTTCGACATGGTGTTTTTGTGTTGATTTTCGGGGTCAAAAATCCGTGTTGTTAAAGTTGTATTAGAGCTACTGGTCTAGTAATAACCTTGGATCTGTGGAATAACTCAATAGAGATGGGGTTAGTAATACCCTAGATTGAGTTGAGTGTATATATATGATGAGAGCGTATTTGTAAGTTTTATATACAAATGTTTTGTATTGTGTTGTTTG
The DNA here is from genome assembly GCA_030737875.1 of Allium sativum. NCBI lineage: Eukaryota > Viridiplantae > Streptophyta > Magnoliopsida > Asparagales > Amaryllidaceae > Allium > Allium sativum. The sequence goes on along the minus strand of CM060912.1, from coordinate 389,138,117 downwards.
ATCAGTTCAAGTGTTGAAAAAACATTTGAATGAGCAATGAACACAGTATTGTTTTGTACAGAGGATAAATGAAATAATTTTACCCAAAATATATTTATGTATAGAAAAGAAATAATTTTATCAAACTATTGAGATATTGTGTGTTGATTGATTTGAATGGAATTCATATAGGATTAAAAATTTAAACTGGAACCTAACCTGATTAAGTGAAATTAAATTAATAATGATATTAAAATTAAATAGATTTTGAATTTGAAAATTAAATAAAAAATAATTAATTAGAAATCAATCGAATATTAATCGATAGATGTTCAAATTTGTTAAACCGAATTAAGTATGAAATTGAATAAAAATTCAATTAATTTGGTTGATTTGGTCGTGTATTGGTTGTTAAATGTTATTTGTTTGTTATTGAATGGAAGATTGTTTTAATAAAATGAATCAATGATTAAATAGAGTTGAATAAACTATAAACTAAAGTAAATAAATTCCAGTATAATAAAACTGGAATGAAGCTGCGTGTGAATTGAAACTAAGGACGTAAACCTGTATTTGGTAATGAATTGATGTTTATGTTTGATTTTGGGAATTGGTATGGTTATATTTGTTGATCAATGAAATGTTATTTGGAACTTCATGTATTTGTGACTTACGTGTTAAATGAGTAAAGTACAGGTGCCAGATGGTTACGAGGATCGACTTTTATTGTGTAGATTGCACGTAAATTGAGTAGTATGCTCAATAGCGTTCTCAAAAGGTACGCCTACGCAAAAATATAATTTTTCGGTTTTGAACTTTGTTTTCTGTCCATGTGGGTCGATGTATATATATTATTTTTTCCTGCGATATCACAGATGTCACTCCGCATAGGGGAGAATCTGCCGAATTTTTCAGAGAATTTAAAGTGTTAGAAAATTTTCAATATTTTTGTATTTTTATTTATGATAATGAATTGGTTTTCGATTTAAAATTAACTGGATTTTGAAAAATAACGGGTTTGTGACATTTTTCTTACCTTAGTAATTTCGGGGACGAAATTCTTTTAAGGGGGAAGAATGCCACGACTGGGAATTCCGCTCGATCTGAATCAGTCGCTAAACCGACCCAGACCGTTTGAAACGCCTGATTGTTTTGAGAACACGACAAGATAGAACGCAGACGGAAGAACATTTCATTGTATATTACAACAATTCCATCAGAATACAAGAATATACAAAGTATAAATCAATATTACACATTTACCAAATATCATAGATTACAATACATTACATAGCAGCGGAAAATAATACAATACACAACTGAAGGAGATATACGGATACAAAGCTTTCCGGATATCATTCCAGCTATAAACCAGGATCCTGTGAATATAAATCTGCAAAACCAAAACTACTAGCTGCCCGTGTCAAAATAAGGGCACCCAGAGTTTAGGTTAAAACAATAAACTCAGGTCAGTCATGGGACTGGTGTGAGAACTAAAACAGCTATTAATCTTTATTTTAAAGTTAGGTAAATCAAGAGACCACGCCGTATAACACGGAACGGGTTTCCTCCCAAGAGTACCAGGGCATAAAACAACAACGCAATGCTAAATAAAGAACAATGAAGCTATTATAAGACCCAGGTCCCATCACACAATGCAACGCAAGCCGGAGGATAGGGTTTTTGCCTTATAATAGCCAAGAATGCTTGATATGTTTAAAACAAATCATTTGATACTATTATAAGTGCATAGTGTATAAAACAACTTCAAATCATAAGTATCAATCATAGACGGCATAAGCGCCCCATCCCACTATGTCGCCATATATAGGATTACAACTAAAATCGAAACGTCACGTATTGGAAGTTGGATTTCCATCTGTGAACCGAGGCAAAAGATAGTCCTCACCGAATTCGAGACGCTCTAGTCCGCCCCTCAGGCTAGTACTCAGTCAAGCCTTTGGATCGTTAGGGCCGGTCCACCGATGTGGATTAAAATTCCTGAACACTGCGTTTCCCCGCCCTTTGGGGCGTGAGTAAGCCAACGAATGACTACTCCATCGGTCCTAGATTGACCGATATATCCGAGGCGCCTCGCAATAGCAACAACCACATAAGTCAAACTCGTCACGGCGTGTAAAACCACTGACGCCACTTCTAACTAGAAGGAAACACATGCCCTCCCTGATGTCCTCTCCCGTTTCTGGTTCACAACCGGGGTGTGAGGCTAGCGAATCAACGTTACACAAAGCTACGCAACAAAGGCCGTGCTTTGATCATCAACCACAAGACTTTGCTTTTCAACAGAAGCCTTGATCATTTGCCACTTTAGGCATGCCACACAGGCAATTCACACCATGCGTTTGATATCCATCAATATATAACCCCTGAGCTCGTACGTCTCAGAGAAGGGCGTTAAGCAAGAGAATAAATTCTCCGCCGCCAAACAGATACATATTTAATAGAAATCAATCACACAGACTGAAATCCAATGTTAGACACACAGTCCATTTACAAGTCTGTTCTGGGTCTGAACAAAACCGGAGTCACCTAGTACCCCGCATATCCATCGATCTCCAAGCACATCTGGACGACCACTAACTGATTCCCTCCTCTTGGGTGTACGACCCAATCAAGATCATCAGTAATTATCCAAACGACATGAAGACCTCCGGTCTTCAACCACTGTCTTCATCTTCGACTAATCGCCGAATCAGTTATTCAGAATGGGATAAACCCAGTCTTTCTAAATAACTCGCGTATATAATAAACAAGTGTTACATAAACACAACATACACCTCATTCCAATTCATCAGTCACTAACGGTAAATTAGCAAGAGAATAATTCCCCAAATATTAACCCCGAAGGCCGAAACCAACATCAGATCAATACCCAGGAAACCGTCCTTCTTAGCTACCCCACAGTTAGTTTCTAAATTTCACATTCTTAGGGAAAGGTTCCCATTAATTTTATCAAAGATAAATACTTTTAAATTTATTCTTAAATCTTCTTTTGAATATCAATTCAAACTTGTTGGGATTAGCGAACCACACCGAAGTAATCATTAATTTTATTTCCCAATCCGAACTTATTCATCCCATGAAGTAAAACTAGTCATACTTCATATCTAACACCACGATGTTATCGGTAAATTCAATTACCATTTCACATTCAAATCTAACTAAAGATTTAACTATCGCCTGGAGCAAAACTGGTGATACTCCATTCTCGATCATTTCAATCTAATTAAAGATTCATTAAAACTCCACTTAGTTTTAATCTTTAACGGGGTTAAAGAACCGATGTCATTTTAAAACACGGTTCACGATAAACTCCAAAATCACATTTCAATCAGTCCCTAACCGTGAATTAGCAAGTGAGCAGTTCCCTAAATATTAACCCCGAAGGCCGAAACCAACATCAGATCAATACCCAAGAAACCATTCAACTTAACTAATCTCTAGTTAGTTTCTGATTTTCTTAACTCCAATGGGTCTAAGAACAGTATTATTGAAGATACCGTTCACGACAACCCAAAATCACATTCCATTAATTATCGGGTTAAAGAACAAGTGTTATTTAAAACACTGATCACGATAAACCCAAAAATAATACCAATTCATTTCCAATTAAGTTCTATTTAATTGGTACACTTCATTAAATCTAAATAAAAAGATTTAATCTTTTTCTCGACTGGGCTTAAGAACAGTGTTAATGAAGACACCATTCACGACAAACCTAAATCACATTTGATATTAAATACAAGGCTCCGAATAGAAAATATACCGGCTTATATTCAATATCAAATTCTACGACCAACAAATATCGTATTGGAAATAACGATATTAATATATCTTTCAAATTCCCATAACAATATCTGTATCATCACGAAATCCAACATCGAAATATTCCGAAGACAATTTCGATTCATATCCATTCCAATTCAATTATTGGAACTTCTGGTTACTTTTAAAACCATTTCAAATCCAATCTATTTATTTTAAAAATAAATAGAATTAAAATTCTAGTTCAAAACTAGTTCATTTTGATAAAAATCTATTTTTATCTTTTCAAATATGGAGTTTTTCATCCCAATTCTTCCCAAATCATTTCTTATGATTTTACACAAATTATTGATATTTTTAATAATTTTATCAAGGCCCGTACAGTCGATTTCCATCAACGGCCATCGAACTGCACTTACAGCGACCTTTTCCAAATTTGATTTGGACATAATTCCAAATCCAACCGTTAGATTTCTAATTTCTAATATTCGTTAGAAAGCTCTTTTGGATACGAACCCAACGGTTCTGGTTTAAGGAGAATCCGACGGTCGGATCTCCCGTAATATCCATTCGAAGTCAATGGTCGAAATTCACGAACTACTGCAGCGCGACGCGTTCTATTCAGGCCATTATATATAATATAAACATATATTATATATATCATCGATTTCCTTTTAAAACATATTTTATAAATCGTTTTAAATTCGTTTTCAAAATGATTTCATTTTCTTTTTCAAATTCAAATTCAAATCAAAATTGAATTTTCCCTTACAAATTCGTTTTAAATTCATTTCAAATTGGTTTCAATTCAAATCGATTTTCAGTTCAATTTCAATATGTTTTAAACTCAATTCAAAACGATTTCAATTCTATTTTAATCTAATTCGAATTTCAATTCTATTCGGTTTAATTCGAATTTCAATTCTTTTCAATTTAATTCGAATTTCTATTCTTTTCAATATAATTCGAATTTCAATTCTTTTCAATATAATTCGAATTTCTATTCTTTTCAATTTAATTTGAAGTTCAATTCTTTTCAATTTAATTCGAATTTCAATTCTTTTCAATTTAATTCGAATTTCAATTCTTTTCAATATAATTCGAATTTCAATTCTTTTCAATATAATTCGAATTTCAATTCTTTTCAATATAATTCGAATTTCAATTCTTTTCAATATAATCCGAATTTCTATTCTTTTCAATTTAATCCAAAGTTCAATTCTTTTCAATTTAATTCGAATTTCAATTCTTTTCAATATAATTCGAATTTCAATTCTTTTCGATATAATTCGAATTTCAATTCTTTTCAATATAATTCTAATTTCGAAATCACTTTCAATATTCATTGAAAAATGAATAAAATCGATGTAAATATCGTTCGCGTCAAAATGGCGTCAATCTAATCAACTCGGCTTCATATATTTCTATTTTCAAATATTTCATTTCAAATATTTCTATTTCAAATATTTCTATTTCAAATATTTCTTTTTCAAAACTGGAATGAGGCCCAATCAATTACCATATAATGTTAATTATATAGATTTTCTACAACACATGTATAAAATAACAACGATAAATAATCAACCATCACCCAGAGTACACCACACAACTGCATAAGCATTAAATATAAATAATTAACGCTTACACAGTCTGTCGATCAATCGATCGACATACAGCTAAATAATTAGGATTAGTGTATGCCAAATATCATCCCAATACCCGTGTGGGGTTTCAAACAATCAAACACAGATTTTATTTGTGCAGTTGGGAGATGTGTAAAATTTATCGTCCCAATCAATATCAACCAAATCAGTGTATATAAACAAATCTCCGATTTGTTTATAAATATTTATTTTATATACACGTTAAAAATTCTATTTTCAACTATAAAATATTTTTAACTATATAAATATTTTATTTCATTTCACATCACATCACACAATCAACAACACATCAAAATCAAACAAACAAGCAAACAAGCCGTCCATGGTCTGTGGACGACGGGTGTCGGGTGCTACTAAACACCGTCTGCATCCTAGTATATATTTTAACTAGAAAACTAAATTAAAAGTGAGAAGTTCTCACAGATAAGCTAAACCAAATGCCACGACTCTTCTTATGTAGAAAATCTTCACCGTGCTCGCCTTTTGTCACTTTCGTTTCCCGTATTCACTACATATATAAAAATCACATTTTTATATACCCTCTACTTCACGATAAAATTAAAGTTCATATTTTTATTTTACTTCATATATTGTAAAAATTATATTTTTATCACTTCCTTTCAATAAATAAAAATCATATTTTTATTATCTTACCATCTTTTAATTAAAACCAAATCTTTATCGCTACTCTTCAAAGATAAAAATCGAATTTTTATTGCCTCAATTTCACATTAAAATTCGGATTTTTATCGCTTCAACTTCATATTAAAAATCGGATTTTTATCCCTTGTTCATGTATATATATATATATATATATATATATAAACTGAAATCTTTTTCTAAGTAAAAATATAATCTTTCTAGATATAAAAAAATATAATCTTTTTAAATATAAAAATATAGTCTTTCTAAATATAAAAATATAATCATTTTCATTCAAAATCAGATTTTTAACCATGGTTTAATATAATAAAACTGAAAAGAAAAGAAAATAAATGCAAATAAAGAAAGAAAAAGGAGGAAAAAGCTTACAGAGGGTTTTGGGGTGGGGTTTGGCTGGCGTTGGACGTCATGGGGTACAGCAGGTCGGAGCAGGTCCGGTGGCGCTCAGGCGGAGGCCGGCGGTCATGTTTTCAGATGGGGGTTGGGTTTGGGTCCACGGATTGGCAAGGAGGAAGAGGGGAGGGCGTCGTGGGAAGGGTGGGTGGCCAGGGAGGAGGCGAAGGCGAAGTTCGGCGGTGGCGGCGCCTGTAACGGCGATGGCGGCGGATCGAATTTGGGGGAGGGAGCGGATTCTCTTTTGAACGACGGGGTTCGGGTTTGGGAAAGGGGATTTAGGGTTGAGGGCTTATGTTTATTTAATTAATATTATTTTATTCTTTCAAAAAGTAACTTTTATTTTCGAACTCGAATTCGAACCGACCGACTGTCTTCCCTAGCTAATTACCCTCATTCCGAACACAATGGGATATGTTTCGCAAGCCAGTTCAGCCGTTTCGATCAGTTTCCATCAAAATCAACATATAACTCTATATATTGAATTTGAACGCGCATTTCAATTTACCGGGATCACATACTAACTCGAAAAATTCCCGAAAAATATTTTCTAGCTTCGTATTGATGATACGGTCCTAACAAAACTAATTTCGTCAAATTCTGAGACCATTTGAAAAATGGCCATTTTCCAGTCGATTAAAATCAACTAAAACCGGTCAAACGCGTTTTCCTTTGCCACGCTCACATATTGATTCGAAAAATTATGAAAATTGGAATCTAGCAATAACTTGACATCACGGATCCAACAAAAGTGGTTTCGTCAAATTCCGAGGTCGTTTGCAAAATTTCCCTTTTTAAGGGCCTGAATTCCATAGCGACTATTCTGAATTTTCAACTGGACGTAACTTTGGATTCCCGCCATGAAATTTTGATTTTTCGAATTCGTTGGAAAGATATTCTCAAATAGATCCTAATATTTTTGGTTTCACTAAAATCCGGTTTATTTTGCACCCGGTACATTCAATTGAAGTTTGAAATCGAATTACCGAACTACCGCGCCATTTTCAATTCCTTTTACAATTATAAATAATTATATATATTCTAATGACGAGAATATAAATATATACAATCTAATTCCATTCAAAACAAATTTCTCGTCGTTATTATTTAAAATAATTCATTTTAAAAAATCAAAATTCGCTAAAATTGCCAAAATAAAATTTTTAAATTGGCTCGGATTTCCGAGTTATTACAATGAATGTAATGTCCTATATTATTGGTAGTTGAATATTTAAATTATTTTATTATTTTTAATATTATATTTGGAATATTAATGAATTTTAATATTCTATTCGTTTATCAAAACAAAGTTTGAACGTTAAGTTTATATGTAATTTTAATCGAGCTCGAAATGGTGCGGTAGTTTGTAATACTGAGTTTTTAACTTCGGTTGAATATACAGGATCCGATATAAGTTGGATTTCTATGAAATAAGAAACGCTGGAATCTTGTTTATTATAGTTTTCATATGGAAGAGAAAAATCCATATTTCGTGTTATAGGTTGTTAGTTATTTCCAAATCAAATTTTAAAATAGTTGCTATGGAAATCATTATTTATTTACAAAGTTTGTCTATTATATTTAAATGGGTTTTAATATAATTTGGACATAGCTTGACTCGAAGTTGATGATATTGAGTTGTATAATTTATAATTGAAGCTATATGTTACTTCTTGTGGGGTATTTATGAAAATAGTAATTTATTACTAATTTATTTGATTGTTTTGAATTTTTATAATATATTAAATCAGCCTTAAAGTGGCCATTTTGCAAACAAAGTCCGTTTTAAACGAAATCAGTTTCATTGGAACCGTAACGTTAAATTATTGTACGGTATTAAATTTCATGGCAAACCGACATCGTATGTGACCACAGTAGCCGTAAACGCCCAGTCATTTTAAATAATGCGTAATTAATTTAATTTAATAAAGGGATATTTGTGTATAACTTGAGCAGATGATCGAATTAAGCCACAAAACAAGTTTCGTTGAATTCGTATCGATGTTTAAAGCCAGGATAGGTATATAGTTTTTTATTTTTGGAGACCGATTAATTTGATGTCCAAAATAGCATTGTGGTGCGTATAAAAATAGCGTACTAGGAAACAATCTCGGAATGCGACGAACTGTGTGCCGTTAATTATTGTACGGTTTCAATTTTCATGTTAATCGGACTTACCGTTTGATCGTGGCAGCGTCAAACGCCCTTATTTTTATTTAATCGGTTATACTATTTGACAGGGATAACTCTGGAGGAATAAACAACTGGCCAAACGAACTCCGATTTTAACGAAACAAATTTTGTTGGATCCGTAAGGAAGAGGTCTAGTATAATTTCAAAGTTTCAAGTTGATTTGATTTATTTTGTGAAAAATAAAAATTCAAATGCATGATTTTTAGCCTGTGATTTATAAAGGACTTTTCACAAACGACCTCGGAATTCGATGAAACCTGTCTCATCGGGTCCGGAATAGTTTTTTATGCTAGGATTACCTTATTTCGTCAAAAACGTAGATCATACGGGTTCGTTTTGGAGTGTTATTTCACGTTGAAGGTTTGTTTAAGTTAAAATAATATATAAATCAAACCCTTTCCTTTATAAATATACCGCATGACCTAAATTTGGGGTCAAACTCTTTTACGTGGTCAACACCATTAACCAGCCGCCATCGAAAGTAATGGATGAACCAATCGTGTAACCTTTCCCTTCCTTCTTCTTCTAGACCATTCACTAAATCGTGGAGCTTTCTGCTGCAAAAGTGAAGGGCTTGGTGATAGCTTCAATATGAACGGTGGTGATCGGCTGGTGTTGGCTGAGGCATCCAGAATCAGGTTCAATAGTGGTGATGTTGGTGGAGTTTTTGCCGATGATTGAGGTGATCGATTGCAGCGAGGTACTGGGAGGCGGAAGGTGGTACTTAGGCGCATCGCCTAAGAAGTTCAGATCGTACTCCAGCGATCGATGAGAGGAGCGGTGGTTATCTTCTGGCTGTCGTGCGTGGTTGGGTTTCTGGAGCTCAAGCAAAACATGAAGGCAGAAGGCTAGGTGCTTGAAGAGCAGTGAAGGATCGAGTTGAACGCAGACCAGCGGAGGTTAGGGAAAGTTGCAGTATGATTTCGGTTTTTAGAACAAGCGTGCTATTTTCTGGTTGTTGAACGAGGAATGTTGGGGTGAAAACAAGAGGAAAGGGATCAATCGTGTAACAGTACATTAACGGTGCTGAACGTTCACTGAATGAAGACATCCCGATTTTGGCATGTTGAAGTAGGATCTTGTGTAAAAACTTGGAACCAATGTGAATTAAGAAAATTATATCGGGCCCATGACATATAATCGGTTCAACCCGGTAAAGTTTAACTCAATATAATGATGAAACTGAAATTACTTAATTATATTATTATAAGATTATAAATTGATGGTATTATATTAAATCGTGATAGGTAATGAATGAAGCAAGGAATAGGAAACGATCGGACCTGTATTCTTTTATTAGACGATAACCAGCGCAAGGATTAGCCGTTAAAACAAAATGTAATTAATCAAAATATTTATATATAATTATTTAGTTAAGGATATTAGTTTAATTAAACTATGATAACTTAGACGTTAATAACTCTCTGAATATTTATTAGAATCGGACCAGACAAAAAGCGACATGAACATATAACCGAGATCTATGTTACAGACAGAAATGGACAAGTAATGGAATCAACTGGATTTCTCAATTACATTAAACGCTAGTTTAATTTAACTGAAATAAACAGTTTTAACAGAAAATCAAATCAAGGTGAGTTAAACTCACTCGGTTCTTCCCACTTATATTTTATATAAGTTGGGTTTTATAATTATGTGCTATGGTTGCTAATGATTGCTGTGGTTGCCAGTGGTTGAATGTTTGTTAATTATATATTCATATATTTGTTGAACTGATGAAATTAAGCATTTGTTTAATTTCAATGAAACCAAACCGTTATTTTAACGATTTGTTCCAATTAAGGTAACTTACCTTATTGGTCACGTTTATAAAATAAACATGTTTAATTGTTTGAATTGTTTTGTTGATTGGGTGATGTTAAATAGTCTTTATTTACTGTTATTGAAATTATTAGTTAAATTGAATTGAATAATATTATTGGAAATAAAATATGTAAATGCAGGGAAGTACAAGTTGGAAGGATCTAACGGCACTCCTCAAATATACATAATGATATTTATTTTCATATTATCGTTATATGAACTGTTCTGATTAGATTATTGATTTGGTTATTGACCGTTGACCTGAAATTCAACATTTATTTTGTTTAAACCAATGGGTAATATTGGTTGAGAAATTGGCAGTATATAGCTTATAAATCAATTATTTTCCAAATACTGATTTACCGTCAGATAAATTGACAGAAGTGAAGTTATAAAATTTATTTTCATAACTGGAGATAGATTTATTAAATCTATTATTTTGAATAAAAGTTTAGAAAATGAAATAAATATTCATTATTTATTATTTAAATTTACAAGCTAGAATTAAATGATTTTATAGAGTAAATGCTTATGTTAATCAGATTTTTAAGCAAAGGAACTGAAATTATCCTAACGGTTAAGAATTGGATAAATATTTTTGTTAAGAAACAATTAAATGGAATTATTTGAATTAATTATATTAATAATTAATTTAAAGTAAGGACCAATTGAATTTGTTTAACGAATTAATCATGTATTGAGTTGACTGAATTAATTGTTTTTAACTGAGAATAATTATTAAATTAATTTGTTTGAATTAATTTAATAAAATAGTTTAATGAATAGTTGACTTAATTTTAATAAGATTTTTAAAAGAAATTTACTATTTATTTTAGTTAATTAAGAAATTAACTACTAGTACTGTAGTTAATGATTAAAGTAAATTATTATTTTAATTAATAATAATTATGGAGATTAATTTTTAATTCATTTAAAAAATGATCAAAGCTGAAATGAAATCGAATTGAAATGTGAAAGGAGTTAATGGGTTTTATATTAAAACCCGAGTTTTTATAACAAAATTATAAAAAGGATTTTAAGCAAATATGTAGCTTAAATCAAATATTTACTTAATATTTGAAGTTAGAAAAAGGAAATTGAGAAGTGGGAAAATTGTATGAAATTTTTAAGTGAGAAATTATTCCGAGGTTCGGAATGTGATATTCTGAAGTTTGGAATGTTAAGCAGAGTTGAAATTATTCCGAAGTTCGGAATGGTATGTTCTGAAGTTTGGAATGTTGAGCAAAGGCGAGATTATAAGCTAAGTAAAAGATTTCAGAAATGGCAATGAGTAATAAGTTTTCGTAAATGATTTACAAACGATTTTGTAAATGGAAGTTAAGAGTTTGGAAATGTAATAGAAATATTAGTTGTCGATAATAATTTAAAACTAGGATTTGTGAATGAAGTAAGAGTTTTGAAAAATAATTTTGTAACAACTATTACGAATGATAAATTGAATAATTTGATTTATAACAACAGATCCTTGAAAAGATCTCTATGTTATTTTTGCAACGTATAAGTTGTCGTAATGATTTGAAAAGAGTATAAATAAAGATAATAAAAACTTTTGAAATGAAATCTGTAATATTTGTTACAGATGATAAGCTGAAGGGGAATTTTACTACAAGGGCTTATTAACGTTATAAATTATTTTCTAGGGCACGGGTTGTCAATAATTACTTTCCAGGACATTTATCATTCGCCGCCTCTATTTCACAAAAACCTAATTCCTAAATCGCCCGAATCAGTACTTTCAACCCGTTACCAAAACAAAATTTCAACAAAATCGATCTTCGCCATATTGATAGAGCAAACATCTACCATAAAAGTAAGTTTCAATTAACATAGAATAAATAGTTAGAATAATTTTCCTGTAAATGTTGTTTGTTATTACCTAATTGCTTGCCTTTTGTTGAAAATATTGCTTTAATCAATCGATTATAATTGATAATCATTGTTTACTTCTGCAAAATCTGTTATTATGACTCGATTTACAATAATTATTAGTCATTATTTGTTGATGATATTGATTTAATAAATGGTTTTTTAAAAGATAAACGGTTTTTTCTTTCTTTGAAAAGTGGTTATAAAATTGATTTGTCATTAATTATGAAATGTAATTTATTTGATTGATTGCTCTTCGAAAATTTTGAATTGGTTATTTGAATGATTGAATACTCAAAGTTGTTAGATTCATGAAAAATATAAATTAATATATCTTTTTTCTGCTTTGTATTTTTGTTTATTTCAAAAATTGAATAATTATGTACATTCATCCAGGATAAAAATGAACACCAGGTCAAAGAAAAATCAAATTGGTTCTACAGAAGCTACATGTATTTTCACAGACAATGGAACGCAATGCTTAAACATAAGACCAATTTCTTCTCCATTCTGTGAAGAACACAGTCAAAGAAAAGCTATGTCAATATCAATAGTGGTAACCTTTTTTCTTTACATTGTGTCTACAATTATCATGTTTTAAAAAAATACTAACCAAAATTACATTGCATGGTAAAAATGACAAAATCATTTCAATATTAAGCTGAAAAAAATATAAATGCGTTTAGCTTTATCATTATTGAATTTAATTAGATGTTAAAATATGCTAATATTTGAAAATAATATGTTATATAAGTTTGTTGTTTTAATGATTATTTCAAATTATTACACTGCTTATAAAACTTGTTTGCAAACTATGTCAAAAAGATAAATAATACTATCTTTTTGTACACATTATTGTGCATGCATGATATTGTTTGGATTATATAGAATTTAATTTCTGGTTAGTATTGTTTACATACACTTCTATAACATTTTAGACATCCTAATCTAATAATAAGATTTTCATGAATGCAGGAAAAAACTGACCATGAACAGCATGAACCAACTACTACAAAAATACAAACAGAGTCTGACGAAGAAAATACAAAGTCAGATAATCAAAGTGAGGACACAAGTAATGAGTTGGATACTGAAAAGTGAGGAAACAAATACTGACTTGGATGATGCACATAACTATGAAGTCGTGGAAATAGGGAGTAAAAGAAAAAAGCAACAATACACCGGCACATATAGATGCAATTTAGATGCAATGTATAAAGTAATGTCAGTAACTAAAAAGGAAAATATTCTTTCTCAGGAAGCAAAAGATTTCATAGAGAAAACACCTATTAAAAACATTTTTAAATTTTTTCTCAACAATTCAATATCAAGACAAGATATAAGAAAATGTGCTTCAAATCTAGATGATATAATTACTTCTTTTGATGTTACTGAAAATGCTTTTAAAGTGGGAGACAAAATTTTGAAAATAACTCCGAAAGAAGTGAGTCTTATATTTGGAATGCCACTAGCTGGAGAGGAATTATTTCCTATTCCGGCTTCAAGCAAAGCTTCTGCCATGGAAAGTTTTTCTGACTTTTTAATTTACAATTTCAATGAAGAAAATGTAATAAGTAGAAAAACAGTGACAAGCAAATTGAATTCAATGATTAAACAGAAAAAGGAGATAAAAATCTAACAATGTTATTATTATTACTTCTTGTCATAACATTCCTTTTACCAAACAATCAAAGCTATTTACCATGGGGTTTTTTGGGTAAATTGGTAAATTTTAAAAAATGAACTCAATCTTTTGGCCGCGAGAAATTTGTCAAAATATTCTAAAAAATGTTAAGACATACCATGCTGATTCAAGGAATACACCAAGTTGTACTATGGTTTTATTGGTATGTATTTATAATATTCACTTAATACAAACACACCGAATATTTCCTTTATTATTAAAATATATGAAACCCTTTATCTTTTTCTTGCAGTACTGGTTCTGTGAAAGAACCCAAATCATTGACCAAAAAGAAGGCATTGAAGACAAAATCCCAAGAATGAGGAAATGGGGTTTATCAAAGCTAAAAGACATCGACTTAACCAAAGTTGATGATAACAAGGTAAATCGTGTTTATAAATATTTATTTTCCTATTTAATTTAGTTACATGTTTGCATTACTTTCTTCTTAAAAATTTCAGTACCACGGTACTGTTTGTGTAAACGATTGTTCAACTGAATTTTCTTCTGTACATATACTACTACATGATAATTTTTTTTATCATTTCTAACATTATTTGAAGTTCTTACATAAAGTATATAAATAATTTAAACAACATATAGAAAAGATAAATGCATTTATCTTTTCATATTAATAAATAAATAAAATATTGTACTGTAATTGCATATCGTACTTCCGAATGCGTATTAAACATTTTTAACATAATTTGAAGTTCTTACATAATGTGTTCAAATGATATAAACAGAATATACAAAAAGATAAATGTATTTATCTTTTACGTTTTCTAATATAAGTCTTGGCATTATATGCATGATTGTCTAGCCCAATAAAGCTTTTGTATAATAGTGATGAGTAGTTGATCTAACTAATTTTTTAAATATTTTCCATGTAGACTTTAAATTTCTTTTCAGATGTTACAAAAGACGAGAAGGATCTTTTGTCCAAAAAAATTATACCAGTTGAAGATGATGATGAGAAGTGTAAAAAAAGAAAATTAGATGACAATATGGAGGTTAAAAGTTTGAAATAAAGTTTGAAGGAGCTGGAAACAAAATTGAACTTTTTGACTAACGGCTTGAAAAGTTTTGGGGAACAATTAAACGAAGAAAGAGTTTTACGTGCAGCAGCTGAAAGTAGAATCCAAATTCTAGAAATGAAGATTCAAATGTGTGATTGGCAAGAGGTCACGGAAAAACAAGATTTGAAAGAAAAGACTGAACATACTAAAGGTAAGGAAAAATAAAAATAATACAGTTAGTATGACTAACATAAATAGGTCTAATAACTTTCTATGTTATAATTTGATAAATACTGAAAATTTTATTTCAGAAATTGAAGAAAGTCGTATATGTGAAAACAACAAACAAGCTACTATTGAAATTCCTGATGAAAAAGCAATTACCATTGAAGATAAAAATAGTACTAAAGAAGAAAAGAAGAAGATGAAACCAAAAGATGTTGAAAATTAAAATGTCCACTACTAAAGCATCTTAGTGAAGAACATCAAGAAGTTGTAAAAAAAAATATTAAATTTTCAAGGGGAAACAAGTAAGTAATTAAACTACTTTATACTCACACAAACTAATTTTATTTTATTAACAATCGTATAATTTTACAACAATGAAGCATTCAGTTGTAATGATGAAAATTTAATCACCATATCAAAATGCATGATAGATGACCTTCTATATCAACATAGTATATGTGGTCAAGTAAGTACATCAAAATATTCTTTCCATAAATATAAATTATCTCATTTTATTAATATTATTTTTCAAATGTAGAAAATCAATTGGTTCTGGTTCCGAAAAACAGTGCTTCAAGAAGAAAGCAACAACTTTGTCTATGTGAACACAACAATGAAAGTAAGTGGAGTGCATTATCAAATTAATATTTTGTAAACCAAAAAAATAATAATCTAAAACTTAATTTTAACAGAAAAGTGCAACTGATGGAAACTTGGAAAAAATCAAGAAACAGATGTTCATCCCATTCAAGAAGAAGACACTTTTAAATCCATTATGTTCCAACATATTGTTCCCCATACATGGAAATGAACATTGGAGCTTGCTGGAACTTGTTGTTGAAGATTGCACCGGGAATCACTATGACTCTTTACACTTAACCACGAGATCAAAAACTAGAAGAAGCGGTCATGCACAATTTGCAACAAATGTGGTAAGTGGAAATAAATTAAAAAATATAAATGTGTTTATATTTTTTATAATTTTTTTCAATTATTCCAGAAAGCAGCAGTCAACACAATAAATAGAGAGTTACAAGATAAAGTACGAAAAACCATTATGAAAAAAAATTCAGTGATACATAATGTCGACTGTGCTCAACAAAATACCGGGTAATTTTAAGCAATTTAATTTTCAAACATTACTCAAATAGTCGAAAATTTTATGTAATGATTAAAAGTTACTAGTAACTTGATTTTCTCTAAAAGATAAATTTTTAATAATTTCTTGACATTAAGGTACAAATTGTTTTTTTATTAAAGTAGTGCTTGTTTGCATAATCGTAATACTAATTACATGGAATGCAGGTACGATTGTGGAATATTTATAATGATTTTTATGCAAAAATTAACTCAAGGAATGCAAACTTCAACAAAACTCGGTATTGAACAAGTAGAAGTATTCTGAGCAAGTATAACTGCCGAAATACTTATTGACGAACCATACTGTTGGAAGCTCGAGAAGTAATGCAGCTCTGGATGAACCTTTAAAACAATGTTCTTCATGAATGATGTTTCTAAATTTTAATTGCTGATGTTAACTACTAGATATTGAATTTCTTGTTTACTTTGTAATAGCTGATACTGATTTGATCATAGTTGTTAGGGATTATATCTGAGTTCGGAGATTAATTACAACTGATGATGTACTGTTAATGTTATCATTCAAAAGCTAAATGATGTTATCTTTTGTTTGAAAATTCAATTGCTTTTATTTGTTGGTTAAAAAAAACCAAAACATTAATTTTCATGTATGTATTTGTATTTATGTTTGTTATTAATTATAATGCTAATATAAAATCTTCATGCAAATTTAAAAAAAAAATTCTCACATAACCATCGTTTTTTAAAGAAAAGATAAAAACTTTTATCTTTTCTTTTAAATCCATCTTTATGTTGGTGTGTATGATTAATTGCTGAAATTTTTTAGTGTGTACGATTAGTTGATGGCTTTTGTTAGTGTGTATGATTTAATGATATCAGAATTGTAATTATTTCAATTATTGTTTCACTGCTGTTAATAGAAATATACCTGTAAACCACATAACATTATAATTTGACAGTGAAATAATTATGCAATTATTTACTACTGTATTGAAACAAAATTACATTATAGAACACAAGTACTCAAATAACATGAACCTATTAAATTTAATACATCCAACAAACTAAAATTATTTCTTTTTCATGAAACTATAAATGCAGTAATCTTTTAAAACATTTACTGTCAAAAAAATGAATAAATCAAATAATCGTTCATCATAACACAACATAAATTTAACAAAGCCAAATAAGCAAATAATCATTCAACAAAAGAACAACTTGTATCATATTAAATAAAAAGATAAAATTGAATATCTTTTAAATAACCTAAACCACATAATATAACAAAACTTACAGAATTTCAATCAGTTCTTAACATTATTCAGTCCTAAAAATCAAACTTCATCACATACATATAATCAAAATTTCATTTTACAATATATTATTCAACTGTAACACTAAATGTAAAAAATTCATTCAAATACAATGTATTTTAAACAACAATTCAATCATTCATAGAACAATTTGTTCTATTATGCCCTAGTTATTTACACTTTCCACATTGGTTTTGTTTTGCATGAAAATCAACACCTTCAATTCTATTCACTCTAGGCCTAACAGCTCCACGAACAACTTTAAGAGGAATAACAGTACATGATTCTTCATCTTTAATTTCTTCTTTATCAAAAGTTGGAATTGGATTTATTGCATGTGAATATGCAGCTCGATAATACTCAACTATAAAGTACGACTCAATGTAGTCATATACAGAATTGGATTTGCAAGGATTTTAAAAGTAACCAGAATTTCCAATAATTGAATTGGAATGGATTTGAATCGAAATTGTCTTTGGAATATTTCGATGTTGGATTTATGATTATACAGATATTGTTATAGAAATTTGAAAGATATATTTATATTGTTATTTCCATTACGATATTTGTTGGTCGTAGAATTTGATATTGAATATAAGCCGATATATTTTATATTCAGAGCCTTGTATTTAATATCAAATGGGAATTGGGTTTATTGTGAACTGTGTTTGAACGACATTTGTTCTTTAACCCAATTTACAGTGAAACGTGATTTGGAATTTATAAATCTTTTGTTAAGATTTAAAGGAGATTTTTCCAAAGTAAAGTTTTCCAATTTAATAAAATAAATTAGAATGGAATGGAATTCGATTTGGTAATAATCGAAGTGAATTTCTGTGGAGGAAGACAACTAATATATCTGGAATTTAAAAGGCTTTGCCGTTATTCCATTTATATTATTAGTCGGATATGGAAGTTTATATCGATTTGTTTTCCATGAAGATTCCATTGTAAATAGAATGTGATTTTGGGTTTATCATGAATTGTGTTTTAAATGACATTGGTTCTTTAACCCAGTTAAAGACAGAATGATTTCCCAAGTTAAATAATCATTGATAGTGATTTTTGGGAAGATTAAAACCAAGTGGAGTTTTAATGAATCTTTAATTAGATTGAAATGATCGAGAATGGAGTATCACCAGTTCTGCTCCAGGCGATAGTTAAATCTTTAATTAGATTTGAACATGAAAAGGGAATTGAATTTACCAATAACACCATGTTGTTAGATATGAAGTATGACCCGTTTTACTTCATGGGATGAATAGGTTGGGATTGGGAAATTAAAACAAATGATTACTTCGGTAAGGTTCGTTAATCCCGACTAGTTTGGATAAACCATAGTTTGGTTTGAATTGATATTCAAAGGAAGATTAAAGAATAAATTTAAAGAATTTATCTTTGATAAAATTAATGGGATCCTTTCCCAAAGTATAAGAGTATTTGAATAAAAATATATTCTAAATTGGAATGAGGCGTATGTTGTGTTTGTGTAACACTTGTTTATTATGTACGCGAGTTATTCAGAAAGACCGGGTTTATCCCGTTCTGAATAACTGATTCGATGATGTGTCGAGGATGAAGACGGTGGTCGAAGAACGGAGGTCTTCACATCGTTTGGATAATTACTGATGATCTTGATTGGGCTCTACACCCAAGAGGAGGGAATCAGTTGGTGATCGTCCAGACATACTTGGAGATCGATGGATATGCGAGGTACAAGGTGCCTCCGGTTTCGTTCAGACCCAGAACGAACTTGTAAATGGACTGTGTATCTGACATTGGATATCATTCTGTGTGATTGATCGATATCGTTTGCATGGAGTGGTTTGCCTGTGTGGCATGCTAAGATGCAAATGATCAAGGCTTCTGTTGAAAAGCAGAGTCTTGTGGTTGATGATCAAAGCACTGCCTGTGTGGCATAGCTTTGTGTATAACGTTAATTCACGAGCCTCACACCCCGGTATGAACCAGAAACGGGAGAGGACCTCCGGGAGGACATGTGTTTCCTTCTAACTAGGGTGGTGTCAGTGACCTACCAACCCTGAAATTTATATTATTTTCACCTGTGTGGTTGTTGGATTTTGAGGCGCCTCGGATATATCGGTGACTACGTGGAGTCGATGGAGTCGTTTGGCTCATTTATGCACCAAAGGGCACGGAAACGCAGTGTTCAGGCAGTTTAATCCACATCGGTGAACCGGCCCTGATGATCCAAGGGCCCACCTGTGTCTGGGTCCTGAGACATGGGCTAGATTGTCTCGAATCGGTAGAGGACTATCTTTTGCCTCGGTTCATAGATGGAAATCCAACTTCCAATACATGACTTTGCGGTTTTAATTGTAGAACTAGTATGGCGACATGATATATGGTACCCATGCCGTCTATGATTGATATTTATGATTGAAATCTTTTTGGCACTATACACTTATAGTGTAACACCCCGAATTTTGAATGATTGAATTAACTAAATTTAAGAACACTTAATTTTTAAAAGAGGAATGAAGGGAAATGGGTTGCACCATTGCGATCGTCTCGGAATTCTGCTTGAGATAGAGTCCGAGTTTGCATAAATCGGACTTCGTATGAGGAAGTTAGGGGCCTCGGAAGTTTGAGTAATTAAGCAGAATTAATTCAAGTTAAACCCAGCTAGAAAATTCAAATTCGAAATTTGCAGGTACCCGGGCTGGGCGGGAAAATTCCCGCCCAGGACCCAGGTCGACCAGGGGGTCGACCTGATCGGGTAGGTCAACCAGGAAGTTGACCTAGGGTTGACCTCCCTAGGTTTTCCAGACCCGAAAATTCGAACCTGGTTCGTCCAGTTTTGCTGCATGGTGTGATTTTTGGGCCTGGGACGATTTTTGATGGTCCAGATCAGTTCTAGGGTTAATCCTAAGGCCCAAATAACTTCCTATACCTATAAATATGTCATCAACCTAACCCTAATTCATAAAATAATTTCTAAGACACCATTATGTTGTCAAACTCTCCCTCCTAAACCCTAGCCACCGCCTCTAATCAAATCTCAAGTGTTCATACACAATTCAAATCAAAGTTTAGAGCTTCAACAACAATTAAAGAAGATCAATCAACATCACCGCAACGTTTCTGCACCAATTTCAATTCGTTAATCCTTTTCTTAAGCCATGAAAGGTGAGTACGGTGATTTTCATAATATAATGAGATTAAAAGTAACATGATGAAGTTGTAAAGAGGATTCATATGTATGTATGTAATTTAAATCTCATCCAAGTTTTCACCTTTTGATCCATGTCATCATATGCCTATGTTCCTATGTAAAGTTCATACCTTTTATCAGTTTATTTATGTTGAATCTGTCATTATGCCTCTATGCCAGTTTATATGCCCCTTTATTTCATTATGTTGTGTTAATTCCAATTTTCTGCGATTTGGTTCTCTCTTCTTATCCCTATTCCTTTTATTTTTGGATCTAGGCTACTTTCGAGCCTACGCTAAAAATACGCACGAATGCGAATACGTGGGAACGATGGGAAATATTGGAAATACATGGAAAATTAGATGTTGGGTATTATTGGATATTTTGGAATATTTGGATATATATGTAATTGGCATATGTGGTATGAATTGTATAAAATCGATGAAATTGCCTAAAATTGTAAATTTGTAATTGAGGCTAATTAATGTGTAATTAGTGACAATTTGGAATAGGCAATATTATAGACATGATTATATGTTTAATTGGATATATATAACATGAAAATTGGGTATGGGTGAAATACGATGTTAATGAACCTTTGACACGAGGTTAGGCGCAATTGTTACGTAAGACTGTCGGGGACCGCCCAGCAAGTCCAGTGGTCACAATTGGACATCTAATGTGAGAGGTCAAAGGAATGAATTGTAGGCATAACAGTTAATGACACAAGGTTATACCCGGTTTGTGGCGTAAGACTGCCCGGAACCGCCCAGCAAATCCAGCGGCCACAAAGGGTTCGGTCTAATGTGGGTGGTCATGCACCGTTCATCATAAGGAATGAATTAATGAATACTAACCATAATAAGACATGGGTATGGTTAGAGGGTTAAGTGGGGTGACATGTAAATTATGACATGTAAATATGGACTTAACCGGAATAAGATAAGGCAAGTAAATTATGACATGTAAGTATGGACTTAACCATAGCATGTGTAAGACACGGACATTTAAATTAAAATGGTTAAGTGGGAGAAAAACCTAGTGGGGGCCAAGCATAGGTGGGAGGCTTGTGTCGGAAGGGGACCCATTTCAACCAGTAACCCGTTTGGGTATCTAATTGGGCCCGGTACTAGGCCGGGGTTGGGGCACGCTTACTGGGCTTGAATATAAGAGGTCAAAATGTGAATAGTTGTGGCAACGCAAGTCCAACGGGTTCATGTGCGTGCGTGGGTCCGGGCCGGTAGGTAAGACGTTGTTGCATCGTGTAGGTTTGGTCGTGCATTTCATGTTGGTGTCGGGGTTGCCACTTTGGGGAGTGATACACCCCACTGTGGGGCCAGCACGGGTGCCTACGGGGTTTAGGGAGCTGATCGAATGGGTAGAGTAAGGGTACCTTAGCGGTGGTAGGAGCAAGACGGCACCTACGATAGCCGCTAGGTACAAGTAACTACCAAGTTTGTCATGTGGGTACAGTTAGTAGGAAGGGATCAACCTTGAGTAAAAGAGACTAGTAGATGTGCGGTGTAATTAAGTAATGTGGTGTAACTTAGCAAAAGTGCGGTGTAACGAAATACATGTTGGTTGAGTTGGATAGTCCTTTGGGTGCTAGTCTGATGTTGACTTCGGTCTTCGGGGTTAGTACTTGGAGGGTTGTTCGCTTAGCCAAAGTGTAGGATTGTCTTAGTACTTAGGAACAAAATCATCTTGTCCATCCTTTTTATCTACCTTATTTATGTTACAGCCATATCATGATGCCTATTTCTGTCTTGATCATTTACCTTACCTATTATTTGTTAAAATCACTGCACTAGCCAGATTTTATGTCTGACCCATTTGTTTCCACCTCTTTTCTTTCCTTCCCCCCCCCCTCAGGTTTGCAAGGTGGGAATACTACAGCTTAGTGCCGATTTCTTTCAGTTGCTTGAAAAGAGTAGATGTATTGCTTTGGACTCTCTCATCTTTATGGCTTTGCTTATGCTCAGTGGGGATTTATGCATTTATGTTATTTAAGTATTTCCTTCTTTATGTACTTTGAAGTTTTTGGAAAAGACTATTGATCCTATTGTAATGGTTTTGGAAACTACTTATGCAAGCTTGTTTTGAGTTATGATGCTATGAAATAAGTTTTATCTTCCGCTGTGTTGTTTAATTTATTTATTCTTGTAATATAACTGTTCTATACAACAATAACGCTTCATGGACATTGATGTTGTAACGACCCGCATTCTACGCATCGAGGGATCGTAGAATATTTATTTCTTTCACATACGAAGTCGTATGGTCATGTAACTTTAGGAGACGACTATTGAGGTTATTTCCCATGTTCATGATTTTTCCCGATTTTTAAATGACCGTTTTGCCCCTAGCTAATATTGTTTTGGCCATAACTTTTTATTGGAAAGGAATTTTGACCTGAAACCACTTCCATTGGCTCCGGATGATGGTTTACAATTCCGTAGAGTGGTCACATTAGCCAAACTGACTCACCGTTTGGGAGATATGTCTGAAACAAGTTTCAGATGGTGAAAGACAGCTTAATTGGGCTTAACCGGGTGATTAGCAGCTAGGCCCAATGGGGAATTTAGGGATTAGAGGTATTTAAGGGCTGCTAGGGTTAGGATTTTGGTTTTTCACTCATTTTCCAGCTGCCACAAACCCTCTCTTCAACCTAACAATGGCCTCCAACATCTAAAATCACCTCTAATCACTTCTTCATCAAGTTTTAGCTTAAACCACATCAAATTAAGGAGGAATAGCGCCAAAGCAAGGTTAGAGCTGCTATGTTGCATTGGAAACAGCGCCATAACAGTAGATTATTTCAGATCTAAAGTTCATTCGTGGCCAAGGTGAGTGATTCGCAAGGTTTCTCACTAATTACGGCTAATTAGGGGTGATTAGTGATAATTAGCGAATTTACACACGTTAAAAATCTAGAAAAATATTTATAAATTCTAAAATAATGTTTTAGACCTCTGTTAGAAATTTGGTTTGATTTGTTTAAGCTTTACTAATCATATCATTAGTTTTGCCTAAACATGCTTAGGGGAAAATATGGGATTTTAGCTATGTTTGATCCGTTTAACCTTGTCATATTGTTGTTTTGGTGTTTGTGGTCACTTCTATTTGTTGCTATGACTGTATGCTATGCTTTGTGGTTGATTAGAGCTGTTAGATTGGTTGGGAACGCCGTCGTATGGCGTAAAACGATCGCTGGAAAGTTGCAGGAAATATGCAGGGTTTCAGATCGGATCAGAATAGATCACTGGGCTCGGATCAGATAGGAGAACCGGGCAGGCGGAACTGATTCGGATGGAACTTAGCATAAGAGGCTTGGCGAGAAGGAAGGCCATTTGCTTAGAGTTGGAGTTGGGCAGGGGATCAGACCGGAGAGACCAACAGGGGATCGGATCAGAAGCAAGGGCGTGGAGATCGGATCGGGCTAGAGCCAGGGAGTGGGATCAGATCGAAGGACCAAGCTTGGAGTTGGAGTTGGGGCGAAGCACTGAATCGGATCGGGACATCTAGGAGGGAGCAATCACCGAGCCGAACCCAGAAAGAGACATCCGAACCGAACTGATGAGGACTGGAGTACTATGCACAACCGAACCGAACCGGATTGGAGCTGCGATTATGCGACGACTTTTCTGAAGACCAACTCCAATTCGACCAAAGCCCATGATGTAGAGGATGTCCAAATGAGGAGCTTTGACTTAGGATTTAGATGGGAACCAATGAGTGAGCTTCATGATTGGGCTTTGCTAAGGAGTTGTCGATGTCTATAACTTTGGATCACTATGTGCAGGGGTACGTGAACGGATTCAGGGCCACAGTGGCCTAGGTACGACTAAAGAGCTATAGACCAATGAAGTGGGGTCATTTGTAAAGGTTTGGCCATGACTCAATGTGGTAAGCTTGGTAGTAGCAGTAGTTGTACAAGTCGAACTCCGTCACTACTTCGATGGGTCTAGTGATTGACAGTGGTGGACATCATATGCTTTACGCACTGAGTGAGAGATGTGGGGATGGTTGTTATGTTTGCCATCATTATGATATGCACACCCCCACCCCCTTTATCTTTACACCATCTGTTCCGTGGCACCTTAGAGTATTGTACGGTATGTAGTGCTAACTCTTTGGTTGCAGGTCCAGGTTCAGGTATGGTTTAGTATACCTATTATTGCTCTGTTTAACTGCTTATCGCTCATACCAGACTTTTTGTCTTACCCGGAATTTTATGTCTCTTCTAATTACCCTGAGTGCTCTCACGAGCAAACTAGAGACAGGTAGCTGGTGATGTACGAGTAGCTGTACCGAAGACGAGCAGGAGGCTTCCACGTATGATACATATATAGATATTCTCCCTGTGTCACTGCTGGTCACTACTTTGAGCATTAGTAGTGCACTCTTACTTTCTTTTGTTCAGAGACAGTAATTTGAAAAGTTGTAATAAGCTGTATTTAGACTTCCGCTACTCTGATGTTGATGTTGGTTTTAGTTATCAGCTTATGCACTGTCTCGACTGTTTTATGTCAAGTACATTATTATTATATATTTTTTCCATGCGCTGTGAGACATTCTACAGGTTTTCGATTAGTTCATTCTCTTCTTTCCTTTCTTTGGCGACCGTTCCGTGCTAGTTGGGCATGTGTACAGCGCACTTTCGAAGGAAATGCCGACTGGTGCGGGACGGGCCGTCACACTTGGTATCAGAGCGAGGTTGCGTAGTTAACCTAGGGAAAGACACCGGGAAGAGAAAGTATACGTATATGAGAGCGCGTATTTGTGACTATTTTTGTTTTTAAAAGCTATATATATATGTACTATTAGTATAGCTATGGATGAAGTCGCATTGCACTAGCATCACTATGGAGATGGTTAATCTTTTTTTCTTTACAGATTGAACGATGAGCTGATACACAAGTGGTGCCGGTAGAGGAGCCAATAATGGGAATGCTGCTGACATGAGGACGATGTTTACTGACCTCATGAGAGAGATGATGAAGGATGTGCAGAGGGCAACTCCCAATAATGGTAATGGTGATGGTCCGTTAGTGCAGGCGCCTCGGGCCGATTTCGCCAAGCTGAACAAGGATTATACTAGTCTTGGTGGGAAGACGTTCCACGGAACGGAGTCGGCTACGGATGTTCAGGATTGGTTGGATAGCTGCGAATGTATCTTCGAAGACTTGGGTATCGAAGATGCGATGAAGAGAAGGCTAGCATCCTGTCAGCTGCAAGGACGGGCAATGAATTGGTGGCAGCTACTCCCGAAGATCAGATTACTTGGGAACAGTTTAAGGTTCGCTTTAGCGATAAGTTTATTCCAGCTGCTCAGAAGTCAGTGTTGTTTAAGAAATTTTTGGAGCTCAAGCAGAATGGCAGAGCTGTCTCAGAGTATATTGCCGAATTCGAAACTTTGTCGAAGTATGGATTATCTCTTACTGATACTGCCTAGAAGAAGAACGAGAAGTTCATAACTGGCTTGGATCAGTACTTGGGGGAAAGGCTTATTAACCACGTCGATGAGACGTTTGAATCAATTGTGGGGAAAGCATTGAGGTCAGAGAGTCTTTACCCTAAGTCGAAGACTGAGGTTGCATCTGCAGAGGAGCCAAAGCCGCAAGCAAGTGGTGGAGGCAAGAGTGGTTCTCAGAATAAGAGGAAGCAGAACCAAAATAAGAATGGCCAGAAAAAGAATAAGAAAGATGTTGAGTGCTTCAGTTGTGATAAGAAGAGCCATTATGCTAGTAATTGTCGGGCCAAGCCAGCGGATAGGAAGTGCTTCAACTGTAGCCAAGTAGGACATCACAAGGACAAGTCTCTGCAACCCTCTAAAGAAAAGCAGATGGTGAAAGTATATGCCCTTAATGCTATTCCTTCTTCGTCGAATGCCCCAACTGCGGCGGAGAAGGGAAAGAATGTCGTTATTCAAGGTATGCTTTCCGTTTATGATGTTCCTGTTAGAGTTTTGTTTGGTACCGGGGCTTCCAGTTCTTTCATATCTAGTGACCTGGTAGATAGGTTGGGTTGGAGCCTGAGATTGTCGATAGACCTTTAGTAGTGACGAACCTGATTGGTGGTTCAACTAACCTTAGCATGATTTGTCGTAATGTGGTCTTATCGAGTCATGTATGCATGTTTGTTTGTGATTGCTTTGTTTTGGGCTTTACTAGGTTTGGCATTATTTTGGGAGTCGATTGGCTCCAAAGATACGGGGTGGTGGTAGACTGTGAGGGCTTTTTGGTGACAGCTAGAGCGGATGATGGGCGGAGGGTAGTGTTTGGTGGTCTACTCGGTGATGGGTTAATGGCTAGTTTTCTAAATTCCCTTGACATCCCGCATAGTGAGTTGTCAGGTTTGCCCGTGGTTGGCCAGTATCCGGACATCTTCGAGGAAGTGACCGGGCTTCCACCACACCGAGAGATTGAGTTCCGTATTGATTTAGTGAAA
Source organism: Allium sativum (assembly GCA_030737875.1). Lineage (NCBI taxonomy): Eukaryota > Viridiplantae > Streptophyta > Magnoliopsida > Asparagales > Amaryllidaceae > Allium > Allium sativum. The sequence continues at coordinate 389,110,758 of CM060912.1, read as the reverse complement.
GATGCCAGACCTATAGTGATGCCACTTCGTCGTATGGCACCAAGGGAGAAGCCAGAGCTCGGGGTGCAAGTCAGCGATCTTTTGAAGAAGGGATTTATCAGAAGGAGTGTTTCTGAATGGGGAGTACCAGTTGTGTTTGCTACCAAGGCGGATGGTTCCCTTCGTTTGTGTGTAGATTATCGCGAGTTAAATAATGTGACGAGGAAGAATAAGTATCCTCTACCGCAGATAGCTGATTTGTTTGATCAGTTGAGTGGCGCGAGAGTATTTTCTCAGTTGGATCACGCGATAGGTTTCCATCAGCTTAGAGTGGAAGCTGAGAGTATAGCTAAAACGGCATTTCGGACGCCGTTTGGATTTTATGAGTGGTTGGTCATGCCATTCGGGCTGACCAATGCCCCAGCATACTTTGTGGATCTTATGAATAGGGTATTCAGAGATCAGTTGAATAAGTTTGTCCTTGTGTTTGTGGATGATATTTTTGTCTATTCGAGGACAGAGGAAGAACACAAGGAACATTTGAGGATAGTGATGGAGGTGTTGAGAAAATACCAGTTGAAAGCAAAATTCTCTAAGTGTCACTTCTGGAGGAGGGAAGTGAGATTCTTGGGCTATGTTGTTTCAGAGAATGGTATTTCAGTGGACCCTGCGAAGGTGGCTACGGTACAAGATTGGTCTACGCCCAAGAATGCAACGGACAAAAGAAGTTTCTTGGGGTTAGCTGGATATTATCGTAAGTTTATCCAAGACTTCTCCAAGATTGCAGCACCATTGACTCAGTTGACCAAGAAGAATCAAGCTTTCATCTGGGACGAAAGGTGCGAGAATGCATTCAAGAGCCTAAAGGAAAAGTTGACATGTGCACCAGTGTTAGTCATTCCTAAGGGGAATAAAGAGATGACGGTATATACGGATGCATGTGGTACCGGACTAGGTGCTGTATTGATGCAAGGATGTAGAGTTGTAGCTTATGCAAGTCGGCAACTGAAACCGCATGAGAAAAGGTATCCTACCCATGACTTGGAATTAGCAGCGATCGTGTTCGCATTGAAGATGTGGAGACATTATCTCTTGGGAGAAAGATTCGAGTTGTTTACCAATCATAAATCATTAAAGTATCTCTTCTCTCAGAAAGATCTAAATCTCCGACAATAATGATGGTTAGAATTCTTGGCTTCCTATGATTTCGATATCGCATACACACCAGGAAAGGGCAATGCGGTAGCTGATGCATTGAGTAGGAGACATGCCAGTTTAGGGGCTATGTTTCTTGAATGGAAGCAACTGGAGTACATCGCTGGGTATGATTTCAGACCAAAGTGCGAGTTGGATCCAGAATGTTAGTAAGTTTGACGATTAGACCCACTTTGATTGAACGAATTGGTTCCAGTCAGAGGGACGATCCTAACCTATTGGAAATCATCTCAAAGATAGAGATGGGAATCGACGGAGAGATGAACAAGTATGGGCTTGATCGAGATGGATGGCTTAGAAAGAATGGAAGACTAGTTGTACCCAATGTCAATGGATTGAGAGATGAAGTGCTTAGAGAATGTCATCACTCAAAACGAACTATACACCCCGGTGGTAACAAGACGTACCGAGACATGAAGCAGACCTACTACTAGAAAGGGATGAAAAGAGACGTTGGGAAATTTATATCCAAATGCATGAACTGCCAGCTAGTTAATGCTGAGCAAAAGAAGCCTAGTGGTTTGTTGCAACCATTAGAAATTCAAGAATGGAAATGGGAACAAGTGTCAATGGATTTCATTGATGGTTACCAAGGACTAGATCAGGCCATGATAGCATTTGGGTGATTATGGACCGATTGACTAAGAGTGCAAGATTTATACCCGTCAAGTCAAACAGGACGCCAGCTAATTTAGCAAAACTATATATAAAGTGGATAATGAGATTCCATGGAATACCCAAATGCATTGTGAGTGACCGAGATCCGTTGTTCACTAATGGATTTTGGAAGAGCTTACAAGAGGCGTTAGGATCAGAATTACGTCTCAGTACCGCGTATCATCCTCAAACCGATGGTCAAACAGAGAGGGTGAATCGTATATTAGAAGACCTCTTGAGAGCCTGTGTATTGGATTTTGGTGGATCATGGGATGACCATTTGCATCTAGTAGAGTTTGCATATAATAATAGTTATCAATCCAGTATTGGTATGGCTCCGTTTGAAGCTTTGTACGGAAGACCTTGCAACTCACCGTCATGTTGGGTAGAAACTGGTGAGAAGTTTGTGCTTGGACCCGATGTGATAAGAGAAACTTCAACTAAGATTAAGACTATCCAACAACGAATGAAGGCTGCCCAAGGTAGGTTGAAGAGTTATGCTGATAAGAGGAGAAAAGAATTAAAGTTCTCCATTGGCGAGTGTTTATCAAGATTTCTCCGTTGAAGAGTGTGATACGATTTGGCAGGAGAGGCAAGTTAGCACCAAGATTTGTTGGTCCATTCCCAGTTCTTGAGCAAATTGGGAATTTGGCATACAAAGTTGAATTACCAGAGAAGTTGGCAGGAGTTCACAACGTATTTCATGTTTCCCAATTAAGGAAGTTCGTACACGACCCAAATGTGACTATTTCACTTGATCAGTTGGATGATATCGAAGTTGAACCCGAGGCGGTTGGGAATCGCAGGCCTATGCGTATTGTTCGGAACGATATGAAGCAGCTTCGAAGGAAGGCGGTGAAATTAGTCAAAGTTCAGTGGGGCGAGAATGAGAAGGACTGTACATGGGAGACAGAGGAGAGCATTAGGAAGACGTATCTAGAACTCTTCACCTGGTAAGATTTCAGTTTCGATTTAGTCTTTCCGCATGCTAGAGTAGGTTGTTTTGTTTGTTTTGCATGTTTGGTTGTTATATATTATTGGTAGGCATGCTGGATCCTTGGTAAGTTGTAGGTTAAGGAATTTCAGGGACGAAATTTCTTGGGGGGGGGGGGGGGGAGAGTGTAACGACCCGCATTCTACGCATCGAAGGATCGTAGAATATTTCTTTCTTTCACATACGAAGTCGTATGGTCATGTAACTTTGGAAGACGACTATTAAGGTCATTTCCCGTGTTCATGATTTTCCCCGATTTTTAAATGACCGTTTTGCCCCAAACTAATCTTGTTTTGGCCCTAACTTTTGATTGCAATGGAGTTACGACTTGAAACCACTTCCATTGGCTCCGGATGATGGTTTACAATTCCATAAAGTGGTCACATTAGTCAAACGGACTCACCGTTTGGGAGATATGGCTGAAACAAGTTTCAGATGGTGAAAAACAATTTAATTGGGCTTAACCGGATGATTAACAGCTAGGCCCAATGGGGGATTTCAGGATTAGAGGTATTTAAGGGCTGCTAGGGTTAGGATTTCGGTTTTTCACTCATTTTCCAGTCGCCACAAACCCTCTCTTCAACCTAACAATGGCATCCAACATCTAAAAACACTTCTAATCACTTCTTAATCAAGTTTTGGCTTAAACCACATCAAATTAAAGAGGAATAATGCCAAAACAAGGTTAGAGCTGCTGTGTTGCATTGGGAACAACGCCATAACAATAGATTATTTCAGATCTAAAGTTCATTCGTTGCCAAGGTGAGTGATTTGCAAGGTTTCTCACTAATTACGGCTAATTAGGGGTGATTAGTGATAATTAGCGAATTTATACACGTTAAAAATCTGGAAAAATATTTATAAATTCTGAAATAATGTTTTAGACCTTTGTTAGAAATTTGGTTTGATTTGGTTAAGTTTTACTAATCATATCATTAGTTTTGCCTAAACATGCTTAGGGGAAAATATGGGATTTTGGCTATGTTTGATCCGTTTAACCTTATCATATTGTTGTTTTGGTGTTTGTAGTCACTTCTATTTGTTGCTATGACTGTACGCTATGCTTTGTGGTTGATTAGAGCAGATAGATTGGTTGGAAACGTCATCATATGGCGTAAAACGGTCGCTAGAAAGTTGCAGGAAATATGCAGGGTTTCAGATCGGATCGGATCGAATCGTTGGGCTCGGATCGGATAGGAGAACCGGGTAGGTGGACCTGATTCGGATTGGAACTTAGCATAAGGGGCTTGGCGAGAAGGAAGGCCATTTGCTTAGAGTTGGAGTTGGGCAGGGGATCGGATCGGAGAGACCAACAGGGGATCGGATCGGAAGCAAGGGCATGGAGATCGGATCATGCTAGAGTCAGGGAGCGGGATCAGATCGGAGGACCAAGCTTGGAGCTGGAGTTGGGGTGAAGCACTGAATCGGATCAGGGCATCTAGGAGGGAGCAATCACCGAGCCAAACCCAGGTAGAGGCATCGAAACCGAACTAATGAGGACTGGAGTACTATGCACAACCGAATCGAACCGGATTGGAGCTGCGATTACGCGACGAATTTTATGACGACCAACTCCAATTCGACCTAAGCCCGAGAGGCAAAGAAAGTCCAAATAAGGAGCTTTGACTCAGGATCCAGATGGGAACCAATGAGTGAGCTTCATGATTGGACTTTGCTGCGGGACGTGTGCTAAGGAGTTGTCAATGTCTATAACTTTGAATCACTATGTGTAGGAGCGTGAACGAATTCGGGGCCACAATGGCCTAGGTACGACTAAAGAGCTATAGACCAATGAAGTGGGGTCATTTGTAAAGGTTTGGTCATGACTCCATGTGGCAAGCTTGGTAGTAGCAGTAGTTGTACAAGTCGAACTCCATCACTACTTCGATGGGTCTAGTGATTGACAGTGGTGAACATCGTATGCTTTACGTACTGAGTGAGAGATGTGAGGATGGTTGCTATGTTTGATTTGTTTGCCGTCATTATGACATGCACACCCCCGTTATCTTTACACCATCTGTTCAGTGGCACCTTAGAGTATTGTACGGTATGTAGTGCTAACTCTTTGGTTGCAGGTCCAGGTTCAGGTATGGTTTAGTATACCTATTATTGTTCTGTTTAGCTGCTTATCACTCATACCAGACTTTTTGTCTGACCCAGAGTTTTATGTCTCTTCTTATTACTCTGGGTTCTCTCACGAGCAGACTAGAGACAGGTTAGCTGGTGATGCACGAGTAGTTGTACCAAAGACAAGCAGGAGGCTTCCACGTATGATACATAGATAGATATTCTCCCTGTGTCGCTGCTGGTCACTACTTTGGGCATTAGTAGTGCACTCTTCCTTTCTTTTGTTCAGAGACAGTAATTTGAAAAGTTGTAATAAGCTGTATTTAGACTTCTGCTACTCTGATGTTGATGTTGGTTTTAGTTATCAGCTTATGCACTGTCTCGTCTGTTTTATGTCAAGTACATTATTATTATATTTTGTTCCATGCGCTGTGAGACATTCTACAGGTTTTCGATTAGTTCATTCTCTTCTTTCCTTTCTTTGGCGACCGTTCCGTGCTAGTTGGGCATGTTTACAACGCATTTTCGAAGGAAATGCCGGCTGGTGCGGGGCGGGCCGTCATAGATGCATTCCCTTTGTGAGTGACATTGATGGATATGGGGTGTTACACGTGGTATCAGAGCTATGGTTACATGAACAGATAAAAAGTTTTGAAAAGTGTTTTCAAAAGTATTATTTTCCTAGAAAGTATTTTCAAAATCTTTTTTTAAAGATGCTGTTTTCAAGGAAAGTTTACTTTAAATAGCTTAATCCTCGCAAGCCATACTTCTCTCTTTCGCTTCCCTTGTTTTGAAACTCTTCCTTTTTCTTTTCAGAATGTCTGGAGCATCTGAGATACCAGAGGGTGTTCATATACCCGGTTGGTTTCGTCAATATCTCGAGGCTGGGGCCGTGCCGCGGGTCCGGCCGACATTCCTCCTCCTCCCCCAGCTCTAGTCATTCCTCGGCGTGGAGATACTTTCTCCAATATATGTAAAAACTTTCTTTCGATGGGTGGAAAACCTTTTAGTGGTCTGAAACGTTCGTTGAAGCTAGAAATTGGTTGAAAGATGTGGAGGATCTGTTTGGCATTTTCGATTTGGACGATTGTAAGAAGGTCCAATTGGCTGCTTGGTTGATGAAGGACGAAGCTTCGTTTTGGTGCGAGGTTACTAATGGAGAGCATGCTGTAGAGACGTGGGCAGATTTTAGGGGAAGGTTTGAGTTGAAATTCCTTTCTCAAGCTGAGGAGAGTATGTACATGGAGAAGTTCTTGACATTGAAGCAGAAAAACTTGACCGTAAAGGAGTATGTGACCGAATTTAATAAGTTGGCGAGATTTGGGCTAGATTTGGTGAATACGCCTCACAAGAAGGCATTGAGGTTTGCAAAGGGCCTAAATGAACCGCTTCACAGTTTGGCTATGTCCCACATTCCAATGGGGGCTACGTATGAAAAGCTTGTTGATATGGCATATATGCATGAAGAAGAGAAGGGCGTAAGTACTTTTAGGCCGCAAGATAAGAAAGAGGATCCAAAGAAAGCCCAACAACAAAAGAAAGGAGGTAAAGAAAAGAGGAAGTGTCACAACTGTGTGATTCCCAGCCATTTGAAGAAAGACTGTAGGAAGAAGAAGAAGTTCACTTGTTATCGTTGTGATGATGCAGGTCATGCTGTGAAGGACTGTCCTAAGAAGCAAGGGCAGAGGGAAGGTTCTACTTCGGGAGGGCAGATTCACGCTCTCATGGCTCCGGGACAGGAAGAAGGTAGAAAAATTTATGCCGAAAGTTTGATTTTCTTGTTTGATCATCCTGTCCGTACTTTATTCGATTCTGGCGCATCACATTCGTTTATCTCTACATCATTAGTTGAAACACTGCACTTAAATACTAGTCTTATTGTGGATCCCATTGTAGTCTCAAATCCTATTGGTGGGTCGGCTCATTTATCCATGGTTTGTAGGGATTTGAGATTGTCTTTCTTAGGCGTTGGTTTTCAATGTAATGCTTTTGTGCTTGGTTTCATGGGCTATGGGTTGATTCTAGGGATGGATTGGCTAGCCAGATATGGTGCCATCCTAGATTGTGAACGAAGGGTAGTAAAATTATTGACTCGTAGTGGAAAGACCCTTGATATTTCTTGCGACCCTAGAGGATCGGTGATGCTTTGTTATCTTGAGTCACTTGACGCATCCAATGATGATGTACACTCTGTTCGTATAGTCCATGAATATGTTGATGTCTTCGATGAGTTGAGGGGTCTACCCCCAAAACGTGAGATAGACTTTCGTATTTACCTTACAGACAATGCAAAACCAGTATCTCTGCCAGTACGCCACATGGCTCCTCGTGAGAGGAGGGAGCTCAATAAGCAAGTAGGGGAGTTGCTTGAGAAGGGATCCATCAGTTGAGAGTGGCTGAGAATAGCATAAACAAGACTGGCTTTAGGACTCCGGACAGTTTCTGTGAGTGGCTTTTAATGCCCTTCGGTTTGACAAACACCCCCGCATACTTTGTTGACTAGATGAGTAGGGTGTTTAGGGAGTACCTTAATAAATTCATGGTGGTCTTTGTGGATGACATCTTGATCTTTTCTAAGAGCGGGGAAGAGCATGCCCTACATCTTAGGGAAGTGTTGGAGACCCTTCGAGCGCATAACCTTAAAGCTAAATTTTCTAAATGTCACTTTTGGAGGAAGGAAGTTCGATTCTTAGGGCATGTGGTTTCCAAAGAAGGGATAGTTGTGGATCCCGCGAAGGTGGTGGCCATCCAAGATTGGAAGGTCCCTAAAAATGCTACCGAGGTGAGGAGTTTCTTGGGGTGGCAGGCTACTATAGGAAGTTTATCAAGGACTTCACAAAGATATCAGCCCCATTGACGCGCTTGACAAAGAAGAACATAGTTTTCACGTAGGACGTAGATTGTGATGATGCGTTCCAACGTTTAAAGAGAGCTTTGACCACAGCCTCAGTCTTAGTGTTGCCAGATGGGAGTAAGCCATTTACCTTTTATACCGATGCTTGTGGGACATGATTAAGCGCAGTCTTAATGCAAGAGGGGAGGGTAATAGCCTATGGAGGAAGGCAGTTGAGAGTGCATGAGAGAAATTACCCTACACATGACCTAGAGTTGGCCGCTATTGTTTTCGCGCTTAAGTCTTGGCGCCATTATCTTCTTGGCGAGAAATTTGAATTGTTCATAGACCACAAATCGCTAAAATACTTGTTCTCTCAGAAGGACTTGAACTAAAGGCAGCAAAGGTGGATGGAATTCTTAGCGTCCTAAGATTTCGAGATATCATATACCCTTGGCAAGGGTAACGTGGTGGCAGACACCTTAAGTAGGAAAAGGTTGTCCTTGAGTCCGTTGTTTGTTGAGCGACAAAGCTTAGAGTTCATCTCTACATTTGACTTAGACCTTCCATTGACTTTGTAACTGGTTTGCTAGCATCCTTAGAGGTCAGACCTACGCTTTTGGGATGGATTGGTGAGGCACAGCGAGATGACCCACAGTTGGTTGAGTTGGTAGAGAAGCTCATAAGGGGGGAGTCATCGAGCCATCTTAGTAGGTATTCCCTAGATGATAAGGGTTGGTTACGTAGGGACGGTAGACATTGTGTACCACGAGACGAGAACTTGAGGAAGACCATTCTTGATGATGCACATCATTCGAAGATGACCATTCATCCCGGCGGGGACAAGATGTACATGGACATGAGATGAGTTTACTTTTGGGCCGGTATGAAGAAGAATGTGGCTGAGTTTGTCGCTAGATGCTTGGTGTGCCAACAAGTAAAAGTAGAGCAAAAGAAGCCTGGTGGGTTGCTTCACCCATTGGAGGTTCCACAATGGAAGTGGGAGAGTGTCTCGATGGACTTTGTGGATGGGTTACCGAGATTGAGGAGGGGTAATACGGGGATTTAGGTCGTGGTAGACAAGCTTACTAAGAGCGCCCATTTCTTCCAGCGAAGAGTAAGAGGACTGCTCCATGGTTAGCCTCCATATACATTCGAGAGGTAGTTCGTTTGCACGGTGTTCCTTCTAGCATAGTGAGCGATCACTATCCTATCTTTACTAGCGAGTTTTGGAAGAGCTTGCAAGAGGAGATAGGGACTCAGTTATGTTTGAGCATCGCATATCATCCTCAGACAGACGGCCAGACCGAGAGGGTGAATAGTATTCTAGAGGACCTTTTGAGGCTATGTGTTCTAGACTTCGGAGGTACATGGGAGGAGCATCTTCATTTGGTGGAGTTCGTGTATAATAATAGTTTTCAGTCTAGCATTGGCATGGCACCTTTCGCGGCTCTTTATGGAAGGCCTTATCGTTCACCTACATGTTGGTGGGAATCTACGGATAAGATCTTACTTGGGCCCGATATGATTAGAGAGACTTCGAAAAAGATCGATTTGATTCAAAGGAGGATGAAGTTACGGCGCAAGATAGGCAGAAATCGTATGCGGACAAGAGGAGGACAGATCTTGAATTTGATATTGGGGACATGGTCTTTATCAAGGTGTCTTCATTACGCAATGTTGTTCGCTTTGGGTCCGTTGGGAAGTTAGCACCAAGGTTCGTAGGGCCGTTTCCCATTAAGGAGAGGATTGGACAGATGGCGTATAGAGTGGAGTTGCTCGAGAGACTTAGTGGTGTACATGACGTATTCCATGTATCACATTTGAGGAACTGCTTGCATGAGACCGCGGAAGTGGTAGAGCCGAGCTTGCTCAGAGAGGTGGAGATAGAGCATGATGCGACGATTCGACGAGCTCCTACATGCATTCTTGGGTCGGAGATCAAGAAGTTGAGGAATCGAGAGGTCAAGCTAGTCAAAGTGCAATGGGGAGATGATGAGAGCGGCGCTACTTGGGAGACGAAAGAGAAGATGCGTTCATTGTACCCTTTTCTTTTCAAGGGTATGTCTTTTAATTTCTCCTTTACCGCTTAGCTTGTACTTGTTCTATTTTTAGTTTGTCCTCTCGCTAGTACCTTTGACCTTTAGATAGAGTAGTCCTATGGTTGAAACATGTGTTTGAGACATGTTATGTATGGTGGATGCATGTGGATGCAAGTGTTTGCTAGTGGTTGCTAGAGGACGCATATACACACACTTTAGGCACTAGATCGGCTCAGTCACTTTCATATTGCATATTGCATATAAATGGATGTATTTAGTAAAATGAATGTACATTAAGTGTGTGTATCATGTGGATGTTGCATTTAAATGAATGGTTGTGCACACATGTAGTAATGATATGTATAGGGTTCTTTGCATACATGATGGATACATGGCACTATCATTATTTGCATTAAGGAGGTCGACTGAATCAGTGGACCACCTGATTTTACATTAGTATACGAACATATACACACACTCTGCATATGTATATGAAAAGCATTAGAATTCTTTTAAGGACCATGGTTGCTAGTGGTTGATGGTTGAGTAGATGGATGATTGGATGGTAGGATACGTTCTTCTTGACTTAGAGATTTCGAGGACGAAATCCTTTAAGTAGGGGAGAATGTAATACCCTGAATCTTGAATGATTGAATTAACTAAATTTAAGAACACTTAATTTTTAAAAGTGGAATGAAGGGAAATGGGTTGCGCCATTGCAATCGTCTCGGAATTCTGCTTGAGATAGAGTCCGAGTTTGCGTAAATCGGACTTCGTATGAGAAAGTTAGGGGCCTCGGAAGTTTGAGTAATTAAGCATAATTAATTAATGTTAAGCCCAGCCAGAAAATTCAAATTCAAATTCGAAATTTGCAGGTACCCGGGCTGGGCGGGAAAATTCCTGCCCAGGACCTAGGTCGACCAGGGGGTCGACCTGATCGGGTAGGTCGACCAGGGGGTCGACCTCCCTAGGTTTTCCAGACCCGAAAATTCGAACCTGGTTCGACCAGTTTTGCTGCGTAGTGTGATTTTTGGGCCTGGGACGATTTTTGATGGTCCAGATCAGTTCTAGGATTAATCCTAAGGCCTAAATAACTTCCTATACCTATAAATATGTCATCAACCTAACCCTAATTCATAAAATAATTTCTAAGACACCATTATGCTGTCAAACTCTCTCTCCTAAACCCTAGCCGCCGCCTCTAATCAAATCTCAAGTGTTCATACACAATTCAAATCAAAGTTTAGAGCTTCAACAACAATTAAAGAAGATCAATCAACATCACCGCAACGTTTCTGCACCAATTTCAATTTGTTAATCCTTTTCTTAAGCCATGAAAGGTGAGTACGGTGATTTTCATAATATAATGAGGTTAAAAGTAACATGATGAAGTTGTAAAGAGGATTCATATGTATGTATGTAATTTTAATCTCATCCAAGTTTTCACCTTTTGATCCATGTCATCATATGCCTATGTTTCTATGTTAAGTTCATACCTTTTATCAGTTTATTCATGTTGAATCTGTCATTATGCTTCTATGCCAGTTTATGTGCCCATTTATTTCATGATGTTGTGTTAATTCCAGTTTTCTGCGATTTGATTCTCTCTTCTTATCCCAGTTCCTTTTATTTTTGGATCTAGGCTACTTTCAAGCCTATGCTAAAAATACGCGCGAATGCGAATACGTGGGAACGATGGGGAATATTGGAAATATATGGAAAATTGGACGTTGGGTATTATTGGATATTTTGGAATATTTGGATATATATGTAATTGGCATATTTGGTATGAATTGTATAAAATCGATGAAATTGCCTAAAATTGTAAATTTGTAATAGAGGCTAATTAATATGTAATTAGTGACAATTTGGAATAGGCAATATTATATACATAATTATATGTTTAATTGGATATATATGACATGAAAATTGGGTATGGGTGAAATATGATGTTAATGAACCTTTGACAGGAGGTTAGGCACAATTGTGACGTAAGACTGCACGGAACCGCCCGGCTAATCCAGCGATCACAATTGGACGTCTAATGTGAGAGGTCAAAGGAATGAATTGTAGGCGTAACAGTTAATGACACGAGGTTAGACCCGGTTTGTGGCGTAAGACTGCCAGGAACCGCCCGGCAAATCCAGCGGCCACAAAGTGTTCGGTCTAATGTGGGAGGTCATGCACCGTTCGTCATAAGGAATGAATAAATGAATACTAACCATAATAAGACATGGGTATGGTTAGAGGGTTAAGTGGGGTGACATGTAAATTATGAAATATAAATATGGACTTAACCGGAATAAGATAAGGCATGTAAATTATGACATGTAAGTATGGACTTAACCGTAGCATGTGTAAGACATGGACATTTAAATTAAAATGGTTAAGTGGAGAAAAAACTAGTGGGGGCCAAGCATAGGTGGGAGGCTTGTGTCGGAAGGGGACCCGTTTCAACCAGTAACCCGTTTGAGTATCTAATTGGGCCCGGTACTAGGCCGGGGTTGGAGCATGCTTACTGGGCTTAAATATAAGAGGTCAAAATGTGAATAGCGGTGGCAACGCAAGTCTAACGGGTTCATGTGCGTGCATGGGTCTGGGCTGGTAGGTAAGACGTTGTTGCATCATGTAGGTATGGTCGTGCATTTCATGTTGGTATCGGGGTTGCCACTTTGGGGAGTGATACACCCCACTGTGGGGCCAGCACGGTTGCCTAGGGGGTTTAGGGAGCCAATCGAATGCGTAGAGTAAGGGTACCTTAGCGGTGGTAGGAGCAAGCCGACACCTACGATAGCAGCTAGGTACAAGTAACTACCAAGTTTGTCATGTGGGTTCAATTAGTGGGAAGGGATCAACCTTGAGTAAAAGAGACTAGTAGATGTGCGGTGTAATTAAGTAATGTGGTGTGACTTAGCAAAAGTGCGGTGTAACGAAATATAAGTTGGTTGAGTTGGATAGTCCTTTGTGTGCTAGTCTGATGTTGACTTTGGTCTTCGGGGTTAGTACTTGGAGGGTTGTTCGCTTAGCCAAGGTGTAGGATTGTCTTAGTACTTAAGAAAGAAATCATCTTGTCCATCCTTTTTATCTACCTTATCTATGTTACAACCATATCATGATGCCTATTTATGTCTTGATCATTTACCTTACCTATTATTTGTTAAAATCACTGGACTCCCCAGACTTTATGTCTAACCCATTTGTTTCCACCTCTTTTCTTTCCTCCCCCCCTCAGGTTTGCAAGGAGGGAATACTACAACTTAGTGCCGATTTCATTCAGTTTCTTGAAAAGAGTAGATGTATCGCTTTGGACTCTCTCATATTTATGGCTTTGCTTATGCTCAGTGGGGATTTATGCATTTATGTTATTTAAGTATTTGCTTCTTTATGTACTTTGAAGTTTTTGGAAAAGTCTATTGATCCTGTTGTAATGGTTCTGGAAACTACTTATGTAAGCTTGTTTTGAGTTATAATGTTATGAAATAAGTTTTATCTTCCACTGTGTTGTTTTATTTATTTATTCTTGTAATTTATCTGTTCTATACAACAATAACGCTTCATGGATATTAATGCATTCCCTTTGTGAGTGACATTGATGGACATGGGTGTTACATATAGTAATAATAAAAGATGAAATTTAGCTTATCAAGCATTCTTTGGCTATTATAAGGTAAAACCCTATCCTCCGGCTTGTGTTGCATTGTGTGATGGGACCTGGGTCTTATAATAGCTTCATTGTTCTTTATTTAGCATTGTGTTGTTGTTTTATGCACTGGTATTCTTGGGAGGAAACCTGTTCCGTGTTATACGACGTGGTCCCTTGATTTACCTAACTTTAAAATAAAGATTAATAACTGTTTTAGTTCTCACACCAGTCACATGACTGACTTGGAGTTTATTGTTTAAACCTAAACTCTGGGTGTCCTTATTTTCCGCACGGACTGCTAGTAATTTTGGTTTTGCAGATTTATATTCGCAGGATCCTTTTTTACAACTGGAATGATATTCGGAAAGCTTTGTATCCGTATATCTCCTTCAATTGTGTTTTGTATTATTTTCCGTTGCTATGTAATGTATTGTAATCTCTGATATTTATCGAACGGGTATGTCGACCCTAGGGTCGACTCCCGGGTCCCGCGAGCGTTTTTTGGATACGATGTTTACTGTTTTAATATTTTTAATTTTAAATGTTTGATTAGTATTTCATTATACTTTCTTTGATTTATTTTAATATTACGTATAATCTCCTTATATGTAAATAAAGCTTTAAAGTCCGTTTTGCACGAATATATATACACACAACTTTTATTTCGTTTAAAATTCAAACGGTGTTATGCCGTTATTTAATTCTTACCATATTTCCTTGATTGTAGCCTTATTTAGAATTTCTCCTTTATATATATATATATATATATATATTTGAACATATATATGCATATATTTTCATATACATATTTGTATATTTTTCTATACTTCATTATATGTATACTTTTCCTTATATGTGCATTAATACATATTTTCTCTTTAGAACAAACATTATTTTAGCCGTTTCTCTCAAATAAAAATATGGCGCCTACGAGGATTGAACCTGCACAACTCTCATGAAAGTCACATGCTCTAACCAACTGGACTACTTATGCTTTTGTTAACAAGGCTTAAAACAACGGTTATCATTGTTCTTTTCTTATTTGCATGCATCTTTTTCTTTCATTTTTCCTTTCTTATTAATGCATAATATTTCTAAATCATTGCATGCAACATAATTACACTGCATGGAACCAATTTCTTCTTTCTTTTAATGCATGCATTACATTGTTACTTGCATTAATCTTTTCTTCTTTTTAATGCATGTATTTATTCCATGCAATCATACATTACCATTATTTTATTCTTCTTTTATACATTTATGACTATGCATACATATACACAAATACACTATTCAATATTTAATTATCATAAAATGCGGGGTGTTACAAAACTCCTGGAGCATTATAAGGAAGACTAAGCTAACTATGAAGCCAACCTTGTTGCGGCTAAAAAATTAGAGAAAAAGCTTAAACGACGCTTTAGGAGCTTCAAGCCGGTTCCATAGTGAGCTTAAATTGTGGTCTCTCAAGACAAGGGGAGAGCAATATTCGGTTCAAACCAAATTAACCGACCAAACCAGTTCATTTAGTCAGTTCAGTTTTAAAACTAAATTGGTTTGAATTCGGCTTTATAGAAAAGAAAGCCGAAGAAACCATCCATACGGCTCTTAAATTTGCTGCAAACCCAAAAGCTCAATATGACAAAGTGATTCAGGAACTAAAGTCTAGAGCAGTTGGTGTGAAGAGAATGAAGGAGGAATTTAGCTCTAAAGTGCTCAGCTTTTACGTCTGAGTCATTAGGCATCGAGACTTGACATGGTTCGATGATTACCCACTGACTTTATCTGACACTTGGGATCGATTCTTAGAGGTGAAGAGGCTTGTTTCGGAGGATGGCGTGGTGAATGAGGACGACTTAAGAGCTAAATTTTTGAGGGGTGATGAGCCTAAAGTATTTGATGAGGGTTGGAGACTACAGAAAGAAGAACAGGATGCAGAGCGGCTTTAGATTAAAGGAAAAGCCATAATAGGAGAGGGTTCCATTATAGCTGAGGGTGATATCACCTCCCTCAATCAACTAGCCAAACCACTCATGCAATGGATCTGCTAGTAGCCCAAGTTATCATCCTTCCTACCTCAGCTCAGCGCTCAAATAGGGCAGAGGAGTATAATCCGGACGAACCAAGCCTTGGTTTACACACGCCTTTAACCTTGATTATCGAGATGAAAACTCCGGTGACTCCTGATGATGGCTCCTCATACTATACAAACACGCTCTATAACGGTGGCCGAGCAGATCATTAGATCTACTTGACACACTCTATATCTTGTCTGAGTGGGTTAGTTGGAGTTTATCCTTTCTTTTTCTTCTATCCGTTCATTTTTATTCTGTCTGAATTACAGAACTTTTTAATTTGGAATGTTCATGGCATCGGAAACGATGCTTCTTTGGCGAAGCCTAAATGCATTGTCAAGAAGCATTGCATTGTCTGGTGGATCTTTTAGAGCTTTTTATAGGCTCTGGGGTGATCGCTAACACTATCCTTTCTTTTTGGTTTGGGGCCAGATTAGCCAATGTATCCATTAAGAGTTGGATTCTTTGGGCTAGTGTTGTTTGTGTCCATCCTCTTTTTGATTCCTCGCAGCTTCTTTCGGTTTCTTGTTCGATAACTTCTTTTTCTCCATCTTTCCCGTTTTCGAAAGTGTACGCGAAATGCGATCGTATTGAAAGGTTGTGATTATGTGCCAATCTTCTATCTCTCTTTGACATGGGCTTTTTGGCCACGGTCATAGGGGAGATTTGAATGTCGTTTCCTGCCAGGCCGAGAAGCAATGGGTTCCTTTATTAACCATGCAATGGTCGGGATTTTAATTCTTTCATTGTTTAATCTGGTTTGTCAGAGGTGTCTTCTGTTTGATCGTTTTTACTTGGTGTAATAACCAAGATAGTCCTAGCCGAATCCTTTCTCTTTTAGACCGTGCCTTTGGCCCTAAGGTATTGTTTAATCTCCCTTTCGCTTTTTAGGTTACTCATCTTCACCGTACTAACTCGGACCACACTCTGATGGTTCTTCGTTGTACGCCTTTTGCCTTATCGGGACCTTCTTCATTCCGGTTTTAGCCTATGTGGTGATCCCACCACTCCTTTCACCAAGTTGTGGAGGAATCTTGGTCCTCTGCTGTTTATAGTAACCCTATCGCTGTGTTTTCTCTCAAACCTAAATGTCTCAAAGCTTGTCCAATGGTTTCGAACGTGTAGGTTTTCAAGAATATCTTCGACAGTGTTAGATTGGCTGAGGGGACTCTTGGAGTCGTCTTATGATGATGTTCCTTCTGCGTCTAACAAGACGAGGTCGGCTCAAGCAAAACTTGCCTTTTCCTCTGAACTACGCATCAAGAACGACTTCCTTCGCACAAAATCTAGGATCAATTGGATCGTAGATGGCGATTCGAATTCCAAATTTTTTGTTTATTCTATTAGAAAGAAGAATAATCTTTTACCTATTTATCAGATTCTTTACCTGGATCTTTCCTTGGCTTCTACTCTCGTAGAAGTGAAAGAGACTATCACTTACTCTCATAGAAGTGAAAGAGGCTATCATTTCTCACTTCCAATGTTTTTGGGTTGCCTTTTGGTTTACTTTCCTGATCTGGATGTGACGGCTTTATCCCCAGGTTGGTTCTTCCCGACGAGTGTGATGGGATTTTCTTCCCTCCGTCTTATGAGAAAATTCATTCTTGTGTGTTCTCGCTGAGCAAGGATAGTGCGAGTGATCTGGACGGATTCAATGGGGGTTTTCACCAAAGTGTTTGGCCGATCATTCACATCGACTTTTTCCTGGCTATCCAATATTTTTTTCTTGGGTGGTGAAACACCACACCTCCGTTAAGGTCACTCACAAAGGGAATTCCTTAACTTCAGTAGAGTGTTTTAGGTAAAAAATGCAGGTAAATTACAAGACAGACAAATAAAGCAGCGGAAAATAAAGTCATTTTATAAACAATGTGGTTCAGTCAAGCTTTTACAACAATTGTCTCAATCATACTTAAAAGTAATACATAAAACTTTTGTCTTTATTCAAAAACTTCCAAGTATAAAAGAAGCATAAAAATAACAATGATATTCCCCAATAAAGCATGAACCAACCATAGCAGTGGAAGAGAGAGTCCAAAGCAATACATCGACTATCTTCGAGCTTGGAAAGAAAACTGAGCTAAGAGGCAATATTTCCTCCCTGTGAACCTGAGGGGAAACAGAAGAAAAGAGGCGAAACAAACTAGGTCAGACATAAGTCTGTTAAGTCCAGTGACTTTCAGCATGTAATTAGGCAAAAGCATCATGACATGAATAAATTGAATATAAAACAATACCGTGACAACATGGATAACAAGATAACCTAAGAATAGCATAAGATATGGTAAGGCAAGATAAACTGAATGCACTTCTATGCTTTCTCTGTTTTGCTACTACCTTGTTATTATGATTCCTATATCTCTGCATCCCCTAACTAGTGTCCCAACTAGTAATATGTGTAAAATGATAATATGATAACGTGATCCCAATCCCCGCAATTGTGGTAGCCTTCAGTTGTACATCTAGTATGAGGAACTTACCTCAATAAGCCTAATTGCCATGAAGACGTTAGATGTACCCTTACTACCCTATCGATCGGCTCCCTACTTGTATTAATGTTCCATGTATTTGTGTCAATCGTCCCCCTCTCTCTTGTGTGTAGATACCCTGTGCTGTACCCACCATAAGGTGTATTAGTCCCTATGATAACAACCCGACACGATTCAAGATGCACAGTGTATAACTACTAGTACTCAGTGCCTGCTTTTTCCACTCCAGAATACGTGCACGCCCGTAATCCGTCGGAACCTACACTGATGTACCCCATGCTGCTATTTTGACCACTTATAATCAGCCTAGTAATCGTGCCCCACCCTGCCTAGTTTCAGGGTATCTTGATACATCTATGTGGGTTACTACTGAAATGGGTCCCCATTACTAGGGTTTCTTACTGGTTAAGTTTGTGGGCCTATATTTACTAATTTTTCCCACCAACCCGATATGTACTCAACTCTCCCACTGATTCAAACATGTTTACTTAATGGTTAAGTTTATGGGCCTATATTTACTAATATTACCCACCAACCCGATATGTACTTAACCCTCCCACACATTATGTCATATTGGTTAAGTGTTGTCCATTCATGTTAATTTAACCCACCAACTCATCATGTCATGTTGATTAAGTACTTCTTATTAACCCTTCTCACTCGTCATGTTAGATTACTTTAGTGTTTCCTAACAACTTAACCCCGTTCATTCATCATGTTATATTGGTTAAGTATTTCCCATTAACTTAACCCCATTCGTTCATCAAGTTACATTGGTTAAGTGTTTCTTATTAACTTAACCCCACATGTTCATCATGTTGTATTGGTTAAGTGTCATCAATCAATTCAAGTTAACTTAACCCACCCACTTGTCGTGTTACATTGGTTAAGTGTTGCCTTCGTGTGTTAACTTAACCCTTCCCATTCATCATGTTATATTGGTTAAGTGTTGCTTTCTTGTTTTAACACAAACCTTTCACGAATCATGTTATATTGGTTAAGTGTTGCTCTCTTGTTTTAACTTAACCCTACCCATTCAGTTATTAGCATGTCTTGCTTATTAGCATTAATTCATTCATTAACGCCTTAATCTCTCACATTAGAACTGTTATTTGCGGTTGCTGGATGTGCCGGGCGGTTCCGGGCAGACTTCTACCGCAAACTCATTATAACATCAGGTTTTGGGCTAAATGCGCTAACCTCTCACATTAGATCTGTGTTGTTGCGATTACTGGATGTGGCCGAAGGTTCTGGATAGTTTTACACCGCAACTCAATCTAACCTCGGGTTAGGCATGTTTATCTTTTTAGCAAATTTACCATACATGTCCAAGTCTAGATTTTATATGCTAATTATCCCAAATTCACAAAACTAATCATGTTCCAATTCTCAAGTTTTACCAAACAAAGTTAATTGCAAGTTATGCCCCACAAATTTAATTACAAGTTGTCACTCAAAGTAGGTTACATCCAATCTTCCCAAATTTGCAATAATAATCATGCCCCAAAATTACAATGTTCATTATACTTGGCGTCTCAGCTAATAGTTAGGCCCAATCTAGATTTAATATTCCAATTTACATTTTCCCCCCAATCTAGGTTTAATGTTTCAAGTTACCCCAAATTCGGAACAATAACAATCATGCCCAAAACTTGATTTATATGCCAATTAACCCATCTTGTAGTTATAACGATAATAATGCCCAACATCAATTACAAGTTATACCCAAATCTCAGTTACAAGTTATGCCCAAATCTCAATTACAAGTTATGTCCAAACCTCAATTACAAGTTACGCCCAATAGCACATAAAATAGATTAGGCCCAATTCCCCTGTATTCCAATCGTATATATAACAAGATTTCGTCTAGGTTCGAGACAACCTAGATCCATAATAAAAGGGAAAGAAGAGGAAACATAAAAGATAAGGCATAAAATAGCCATACGACGCTAGATTTGATAATAACTATATCAGGAACATAAAAGAAGTATAGATCTGAATAAAATTACATCGCAAGCATAAATCTGATAATTAGATTTGAATAACATCGTAGGCACAAATCCGATAAAATAGATTTGAATAACATCGCAGGAACAAATCTGATAAAATAGATTTGATAAATCTGAAGGATTATCTCATAATCAGGTATAGCTTGGATTCAGATTATTACTTGCCAAGAATTTCAATAAAGAATTCACATCTGAAAGTAACTCGAACTTACGAAATAAAGGACATATCTTGTTTTCTGGGATCTGTTTTCTGAAACTGAAAAGCTATCCTTTGATGTAGACTATCGATTCTCTAATTTATATTTGATTCGTAGCTTCTAACTTGTTTTCTAGTTTCAGGGAAGACTGGAGGCTACACTAGTTTGGCCATGGACAGCATGACGACTTCTTGAAATGAAATTGTGTGGTTTAGGGTTGAGGGTTGGGGTTGTTTATATAGAAGTTTAGATTTATGTGAGCCGTTAGATCAACCTAGGAGCAATCAGGACCATCCATACAAGATAGAGTTATTCAGAAACCGCCACCTATGCCCTAGTGACTCAGCATAAAGTCATAAATCGTCACTGTTTGGATCAGAATACAGGAGTCGACCGCTACAGGGGGGTCGACACCTATGTCGACTCCCCCTGGGGGGGTCGACCCCTTAGCGGGAATTTTCCCGCTCAGCATCTTTCACCTAAATTTGAAATTCGAACTGGTTTTTAGATTTAATTATTATTTATATTTAATTTTTGATTTAACATGGAATCTTCTGAACTCCATAACTTCCTCATACGGAGTCCGATTCACGAAAACTCGGACTCTATCTCAAGCAGAATTCACGCAATGGCATAACCCGTTTCCCTTAATTCTCACTTTTAAAGATTATTTATTCTTTAATTATCTCTTATGTCCTATTTTAAAATTATGGGGTGTTGCATTCTCCCCTCCTTAAAGGATTTCCTCCCTAAAATCTCCAAGTCAAGAAGAATGTATATCCTACCATCCAACATCCATCTACTCAACCATTCAATCACAGACATCCATTGTCCTTAAAATGTATCTGATGCTTTTCATGAATATATGCATAGTGTGTGTATATGTCCTTATCTAATTCAAAATCAGGCACTCTACTGATTCAGTTGACCTCCTTAATGCAGATTATGTTAGTGCCATGAATCCATCATGTATGTAATTATTCCTAATCGTACTTTATAACTTCTACATGAGTGCACAATCATTCATACAAATGCAACATCCATATGATAACACATCAAGTTTCAATCCATATATATATAAATTCATTCATGCATATGCAATATGAAAGCGACTAAGCCGATCTAGTGCCTAATGTGTGTATATGCATCCACGAGCAAACACTTGCAGCCACTTGCATCCACCAAACATAACATGTCTCAAACACATGTTTACATCCATTGGCTTCTACCTAAGGATCGAGGATAGGACCGAGAGGATATACTTAAAAGATAAAGACTAGCATGCAAATAAACTTTACAGAAAAAGAGGAATCAAGGATATACCCTCAAAAAGGGCACACGATGCGCGTATCTAATCTTCTAAGTCGCATTTTCTTGAGCTTCATTCCATATTGCTTTGACGGTCTTAACTTCACGATTGCTTAGCTTCTTAATTTCTGTTTCCAGAATATGCGTTGGAACTTATTTCACTGTCGCCTCTCGTTCCACCTTTTCTTCTTCTAGTATACTTGGTACTACAATTTCTGTCATGTCATGCTAACATTTCCTCAAAAGGTCTTCCAAAATCCTATTCACCCTTTCTGTTAGAGGATGATAAGCGGTGCTCAAACATAACTGCGTACTCATGGATTCTTGCAAGCTTATTTATTAAGGTGACTAGAGGTCTCTTCTCTACTTAATTTATCCATTGCGTCAGCTATCTGAGAGTCTTTTCTTTGTGAAGTCCCTATTTAATTCAAAAGCGTAGGTCTTACTCCTAGCGATGTCGACTACTAACTTAACCGAAGGTTTTAAAATCAAGGTTTGATATGTATTATGAACTTTTACTTTTCACGTAAAGAGGACTTAAAGTCAACTTTTTTTTCTTCTTAAGGCATCCGCTACGACCTTACCCTTCCTTCTTACATCAAAATGGCGCCTAGTTCCGTGTCGCATGCATCCGTGTACACTGTAATCCTTTTACTACCTTAGGTAAAAGTCAAAACTGGGGCCGTTGTATGAGCCCTCTTCGATCGTTCGAAAGCGACATCACATTCAATATCCCGAGCAAAGGTTAGATTCTACTTCGTTAATCTAGTAAATGGGGCTAATACCTTCGCAAAGTTCTTAATGAACTTCCTATATTAGCCCGCTAGTCCAAGAAAGCCTCTTACTTCTGTTGCATTCCTTGGGACCTTCCAGTCTTGCACTACAACTACTTTTGTGGGATCTACTACTATCCCTTCTTTGGATGCCACGTGTCCTAAAAACCTTACTTCTTCTCTCCAAAAATGACATTTTTGAAGAACTTCGCCTTAAGTTGATGCGCTTGGAGGGTATCCGAGACTTCCCTTAGATGCAAAGTATGTTCTTACTCATTCTTAGATAAAACCAAAACATCATCTATGCACAAGTGAAGTGAACCATCCGCCTTTGTAATGAAAACGACCGGAGCACCCCATTTAGAAATACTTTGCCTTATGAACCCTTTTTCAAGTAACTCTTTTACTTGTTTACTGAGCCCTTCCTTTCTCTTGGATTCATGTGTCGTACAGGTAATGCAACTGGCTTTGCATTGTCAACTAGATATATGCGGAAGTCTACCTCACGTTTTAGGGGACAAACCCCTAACCTAATCAAAAACATCTGCGTACTCATGGGCTACTCCAACGAATTGCAAATCGTTGATAGATGCATCAAGTGATTCTAGGTAGCTAAGACAAACTGATCCCTTAGGATCACACGAAATCTCGAGGATATTTCCGAGGCAAGTTGAAAGTCTAACTACTCTCCTTCCACAATTACTAGCTAACCAATCCATGCCTAGAATAAACCCATAACCCATGAAACCAAAAACATAAGCATTACACTTAGACTTAGTACGTAATATAGTTATTCTCAAATCCTCACAAACCAAAGATAAATGAGCCGAACCACAAATTGGATTTGAGATAATAATGGGATCTTCTACTATATGAGTACTAAGGTGCAGAGACTCAACTATGGAATCGAATATGAAGCGCTAAAATCAAAAAGAGTATTAACATGATGATCAAAAAGAAAAACTAGACTTTTTCAATAGAAACTTACTACCTCTTTCTCAGGTACGTTGGTGGTGAGAGCATGCACTTGCCCTTCTGAAAATCATGTCCTCAGTTATTGCCCTTGTCCTTAATTATACGATCCGTTATAAAGGCACTTCCTCTTGCCTTAGGTTTTCCTATTCTTTCTTCTCTTCTTGTCCTATGATTCTTCCACTTACACCTCTTTCTTTTTACCTCCTTTGTGAACCATGTCTATGTCCATGAGTTCCTCATCCTTGGGTTTAGCCAAACTCCCTCATTCTCATCTTTGCCATCCTTGTGTAACTTGTTGACAAGTCTCTTGAAAGCTGCCTCCATCGCACGGAAACCCTATAAAGCTTGAAAGAAAATTAGCCGCAGGTGAAACTATTGCGGCTATAGATGGAAGTTGGGCACTTCTTCACCCTTTGACAAGTGTCGTAGTCCCATTAAGCCTACGAAACCATGTCGCGATGAGGTTACCTCCCAGAAAGCCAGGAGCCTCGGAGACTCAGTAAAGAAGGAAAACAAGGATTCAAACAGAGAATCAAAAGATAGTGCATATAGCTTTGGGGAATATGCCTTTAAAACAACACTTTTATTTTGAAAATGCATCTTTTAAAACCGTCTTGAAAATAAAATTTTTCTAATCTTTTATCTGATCCGGTAACCTTCAGCTCTGATACCACATGAAACACCCCACCTCCATCAAGGTCACTCACAAAGGGAATGCCTTAACTTCGGTGGAGCGTTTAGGTAAAAGATGCAGGTAAATTACAAGACAGACAAATAAAGCAGCGGAAAATAAAATCATTTTATAAATAACATGGTTCAGTCAAGCTTTTACAACAATTGTCTCAATCATACTTAAAAGTAATACATAAAACTTATGCCTTTATTCAAAAACTTCCAAGTATAAAAGAAGCGTAAAAATAACAATGATATTCCCCAATAAAGCATGAACCAGCCATAGCAGTGGAAGAGACAGTCCAAAGTAATACATCGACTATCTTCGAGCTTGGAAAGAAAACTGAGCTAAGAGGTAATATTTCCTCCCTGTGAACCTGGGGTGGGGGGGGAAGAAAAGAGGCGAAACAAAGTAGGTCAGACATAAGTCCAGTAAGTCCAGTGACTTTCAGCATGCAATTAGGCAAAAGCATCATGACATGAATAAACTGAATATAAGACAATACCGTGATAACATGGATAACAAGATAACCTAAGATTAGCATAAGATATGATAAGGCAAGATAAACTGAATGCACTTCTACTCATTCTCTATTTCCGTACTATTTTGTTATTATGATTCCTATATCTCTGCACCCCCCAATTAGTGTCCCAACTAGTAATCTGTGTAAAATGATAATATGATAACGTGATCTCAATCCCCGCAGTTGTGGTAGCCTTCAGGTGTACATCTAGTAAGAGGATCTTACTTCAATCAGCCTAATTTCCATGAAGATGTTAGATGTACCTTTACTACCCTATCGATTGGCTCCCTACTTGTATTAATGTTCCATGTGTCTGTGTCAATCAGCCGTCTCTTGCGTGTAGATTCCCTGTGCTAGTCCCACCATAAGGTGTATCAGTCCTTATGATAGCAACCCGACACGATTCAAGATGCACAGTGTATAACTACTAGTACCCAATGCCTGCTTTTTCCACTCCGGAATACGTGCACGCCCGTAATCCGTCGGAACCTACACTGACGTACCCCTTGCCGCTATTTTGACCGCTTATAATCAGCCCAGTAATTGTGACCCACCCTGCCTAGTTTCAGGGTATCTTGATACATCTATGTAGGTTATACTGAAATGGGTCCCCGTTACTAGGGTTTCTTACTGGTTATGTTTGTGGGCCTAAATTTACTAATATTACCCACCAACCCAATATGTATTTAACCCTCCCACTGATTCAAACATGTTTACTTAATGGTTAAGTTTGTGGGCATATTTATACTAATATTACCCATTAACCCAATATGTACTTAACCCTCCCACACATTATGTCATATTGGTTAAGTGTTGTCCATTCATGTTAACTTAACCCACCCACTCATCATGTCATGTTGGTTAAGTGCTTATTATTAACCCTTCTCACTCGTCATGTTGGATTGGTTAAGTGTTTCCTATTAACTTAACCCCGTTCATTCATCATGTTATATTTGTTAAGTGTTTCTTATTAACTTAACACCACGCGGTCATCATGCTTTATTGGTTAAGTGTCATCAATCAATTCAAGTTAACCTAACCCACCCACTTGTTGTGTTACATTGGTTAAGTGTTGCCTTCGTGTGTTAAATTAACCCTTCCCATTCATCATGTTATATTGGTTAAGTGTTGCTTTCTTGTTTTAACTTAGCCCATCCACCCATCATGTTATATTGGTTAAGTGTTACTCTCTTGTTTTAACTTAACCCTACCCATTCAGTTAGCAGCATGTCTTGCCTATTAGCATTAATTCATTCATTAACGCCTTAACCTCTCACATTAGAACTGTTGTTTGCGGTTGCTGGATGTGCCGGGTGGTTCCGGGCAGACTTCTACCGGAAACTCATTCTAACCTCCGGTTTTTGGACTAAATGCGCTAACCTCTCACATTAGATCTGTGTTGTTGCGGTTACTGGACGTGCCGAGCGGTTCCGGGAAGTTTTACACCGCAACTCAATCTAACCTCGGGTTAGGCATGTTTATCTTTTTAGCATATTTACCATACATGTCCAAGTTTAGATTTTATATGCTAATTATCCCAAATTCACAAAACTAATCGTGTTCCAATTCTCAAATTTTACCCAACAAAGCTAATTGCAAGTTATGCCCCACAAATTTAATTACAAGTTGTAACTCAAAGTTGGTTACACCCAATCTTCCCAAATTTGAAATAATAATCATGCCTCAAAATTACAATATTCATTATACTTGGCATCCCAGCCAATAGTTAGGCCCAATCTAGATTTAATATTCCAATTTGCATTTTTTCCCCCAATATTGGTTTAATGTTTCAAGTTACCCCAAATTCGGAACAATAACAGTCATGCCCAAAACTTGCTTTATATGCTAATTAACTCATCTTGCAGTTATAACGATAATAATGCCCAACATCAAATACAAGTTATACCTAAATCTCAGTTACAAGTTATGCCCAAATCTCAATTACAAGTTATGCCCAAGCCTCAATTACAAGTTATGCCAAATAGTACATAAAATTGATTAGGCCCAATTCCCCCGTATTCCAATCATATATATAACAAGATTTCGTCTAGGGTCGAGACAACCTTGATCCATAATAAAAGGGAAAGAAGAGGAAACATAAAAGATTAGGCATAAAATAGCCATACGATGCTAGATTTGATAATAGCTATATCAGGAACATAAAAGAAGTATAGATCTGAATAAAATTACATCGCATGCATAAATCTGATAGATTAGATTTGAATAACATTGCTAGTACAAATCCGATAAAATATATTTGAATAACATCGCAGGAACAAATCTGATAAAATAGATTTGATAAATCTGAAGGATTATCTCATAATCAGGTATAGCTTGGATTCAGATTATTACATGCCAAGAATTTCAATTAAGAATTCAAATCTGAAAGTAACTTGTACTTACGAAATAAAGGACAAATCTTGTTTTCTAGGATCTGTTTTCTGAAACTGAGAAGCTATCCTTTGATGTAGACTATCGATTCTCTAATTTAGATTTGATTCGTAGCTTCTAACTTGTTTTCTAGTTTTAGGGAATACTGGAGGCTACACTAGTTTGGCCATGGACAACATAACGGCTCCTTGAAATGAAATTGTATGGTTTAGGATTGAGGGTTGGGGTTGTTTAAATAGAAGTTTAGATTTATGAGAGCCGTTAAATCAACCTAGGAGCAATCAGGACCATCCAGACAAGATAGAGTTATCCAGAAACTGCCACCTATGCCCTAGTGACTTAGCATCAAGTCAGAAATCGTCACTTTTTAGATCAGAATACAGGAGTCGACCCCTACAGGGGGGTCGACACCTCTCGACTCCCCTTGGGGGGTCGACCCCTGAGCGGGAATTCCCGCTCAGCCTCTTTCGCCTAAATTTGAAATTCGAACATGTTTTTCGATTTAATTAGTATTTATATTTAATTTTTGATTTAACATGGAATCTTTTGAAATCCATAAATTCCTCATACGTAGTCCGATTCACGCAAACTCGGATTCTATCTCAAGAAGAATTCCGAGACGAACGCAATGGCGTATCCCATTTCCCTTGATTCTCACTTTTAAAGATTAATTATTATTTAATTATCTCTTATGTCCTGTTTTAAAATTATGGGGTGTTACTGGGTGGTGATCAAGGATAGTCGGGAAGGGTACTACGCTAACGTGATCCCCCGCTCTTCGACACATTTTGTCATCACCGTGGAAACTTTCGCTCGTGGTATACATTCGCTTATGATTGCAGAGCAAATTCATTGATTCAGTATCCCTAGCGGTTGCCCAATTATTCACCCTTATCTTTTGCAAATAACATCATTATTTTCACTAATGGAAACCGACGTTCAGTTCGTTGTCTTCTCAGTTTAATTAAGTCTTACGAGAGGTGTTCAGATCAACTCGTCAACTCTTCTAAAAGTTGTTTCGTTCCTGCTAGGTCGATGACTCCGGAAAGGTTCTCTTTGATTGAAACCTTCTCTGGTTTCAAGGCAGCTTCCCTCCCTTTGCCTTACCTTGTATGTTTATCTATAGAGTTCGCAAGCTCAATGCGATCTTTGATCCTCCTACAAATAATGCTAAGTGTAAGATTATTCGTTGGAACTCTTCTCTCCTTTCCCAGGTTGGTAGACTTATTCTCATAAAGTTAGTGCTTGATTCTATTGGGTCTTACGTTTTCTCAGCCGCAACTCCCACCTCTTCGTTTTTCCACTCTTTTCGTGCTTTGTTCACATCCCTTTTCTAAAGGAACAAGGATACTCCTAGGAGGCGCCATTGGATCTCTTGGCATGTCTTGTGCCGTCCTAAAAGCAAAGGTGGTTTTGGTCTCCAGAACCCAAGGATATCTGAATGGCTTACGCATGTAAGCTTTGGGTTAGATTCCATTCGAACGACCCTCTGTTGGAGTCGTTCCTCCATGCTAAGTATCAATGTCTTTTGTCGTCGGATTTCAATGGAACCCCATCTAACGCTAGTAAGACTTGGAAATGTATGAAATCCGTGAAGGCCTTTTCCAACTCTCGTAGTGGTGGTGTGGGCTGGAATGGTGTTCTTTCTCCTTGAAGGTTGTTTGACATTCTGCTAGGTCTCCCATTCCCAGAATCCCTTCTTTCTCTTTCATTTGGGATGGCCACATTCCTCCCAAGGTTTCCATTCTTATATGGAAGATTTTGCATGATGACTTACCTTTAAACGAAAATCTTATGAGGATCAGTATCCCTATCGTGTCTCGGTGTTGGTGTTGTATGGCAGGAGATGGGGAATCGTCTTCTCATTTGTTTTTATCGAGCGAGTGTGTTCGCCCTATCTGGTCTTTCTTCGGTTGCCCAAGTTGGTTTACTGGGCATTGCTTTTTCCTTTCAGGACTCGCTTCGCTTATGGTGGGAAAGTTCCAGAAAGTCTATATGTTTTATCCTCTTCTGTCTTATTCCTTGTTTAATTTCTTGGCATCTTTAGTGCTCTCGTAATAAGGTTGTTTTCGATGAGGCACCAACGGCGTCTTCATCCATCATCCATCGAGTTAAGGATGATGTTTTTATTGTGTTTCACGGTCGTCCTTTCTTGAGTGTTATTAGGTAACGATCTTTAGGTTTTTCTTGGATTTTCAATGTTTCCTCTGGTCCTTTTCCCCATGCAGGTGTTGGGTGAGTTTTGTTTCATATTTTGGGTGAGGTTTTTTCTTTAGGTAAGAGCTTGGCTGAGAGGTTTCATCCGCAGTCCAATCGACACTTTGGCTTGACGTCGTCCTCCCTTGCTCTGCCTTTGGATAGATATGGTGGTTGACTCCGGTCTGGTAGGAGGTGGCGATTGCTTTGGCGGTGTTGTAGTGCTGGCTTATTGGCTTACTTGGTTGCCTTTGGTCATGTCCTGCCAGTTTTCGGCTGTTGAGTTTTTGCTGCCTCCTGCTTTACATGCATAGCTCTTTTTTGTTGAGAGGAGTTGTTTTTTGTAGAGGTTCTATTTTTTTTGTCCTCTCTTTGTTTTGTTTGGTCCTGTGTTTTTACAATTAAGGTGGTATTATTCGTACTCCTTAACTATTTTTGTGAGCCACCAGAGAATGAATATTTTCTCCTTTTTGGGTATATATATATATATATATATATATATATAAACTGGTTTTTGAATTCTCATAATATTTGTAAATTATACAACCATAAAGAAGAAAATAGAGATCACTTTCTGGATTTATTTTGGGATTTCTCAAACACAAACTCCAAATCAAAACGGAGGGTAGCTTCAGTATCTTTTTAGTGATTACCGAACTCATCAACTCCTTTCCACATAATTAAATGTTGGAAACCAAAGGCATAATTGTTATCAAAACAGCAATTACACTTATTTGAAAGGAAAGACATTATAGAGTTTTTAGAAATGCTTTTACCGCCAAAGAAATTAAAGAGAATTATTTTTGCAGAGGTGGATTCATTGTTGCTGGCTTTCGAATATAAGAGAAAACAAGAGAATTTTCGTACCATAAATTTTAGAGTAATTGACGATGGATGCTTTTGAAGGAGGAAGAGGAACCCCGCCATGATTTTGTATCTCTGAATATCAAAAAGTGGAAAGCTAAAGGTCAAGATAAGCATGCATAGTTTTTAATGTTTTTTATTTATTTTTTATTTTGTTGCACAACGTATCTTTCTTTTGGGTTTTGTAAGTCCCAAATAGTGCCTTATCAAAATTGTATTTACAGCTCTTGTTTTTCTGTAAATGGTGTAATTCTTGGCACACTTTGATCATTTTGCAAACTTTATAATTTAATTAATTACCCTTCGTCTTTCAAAAAATATATTATTAGCTTCATCGTCATTAGTTAGCCAGACAAGTGAGTAACAAGTTTATTTTGAGCAAAAAAGAAATTGCTGATAATACTACTATCTGAGCAATCATTTTCAAGATCATATTGTATTTTCACACATTCGACCCTAACCTAACTAACATTATTTTTTTCCTACCATTGCTCCATATTTTCATATTTCTTATTGTGTATTGCCAAAGTTTACGAAATTTGAATTGAGCAATGCCTTGAACTTTTAGATAGAGACCGTTTTTAATAGCATTTTTATAATCCTCCTAAAAAATCCAACCACTTATAAATCTAAAAGGAGGTTTTAAATTAACCTTAGCATTATTAGATAGGAAAATTTGTACAATTGTGTGATCATATGTGGCTTGAGGAAGAGTGAAACATTTATAATTAGAGAAAATATTAGTAGATATATGATTAATAAGAATTCTATCAAAGTTGCCGTGAATATTCATTATTATTTTTGATTTGCAATTATTTTTATTTCCAGACAGAACGGTTCAATAAAACTGATTCTTAACATAAATTTTTGAATGGCTTCACTTTTTTTAAAAGGATATGATTCCCCCTCTATTCTCAAAAGCTTGCATGGTTGTATTAAAATCTCCCATGATTATCTATTGGTGATTAACATTCTTGTAAGAAAAAATAATATGATTCCAGAGAGTAAGTTACTCTTTTTCAACGCTAGAAGCATGATCAAAAGCACTTTCAAGCTTCAACCCACCTTTTTTGTATAAGAACAGTGAATATATTAGGAATCAAAAGTTTGGTTACAAATATCCATCCCACAAAATTATTATCCTACCTTTTCCACCCATATGATTATTGTAATTACATTCCTATTTGAAAGATACTTAGCATGACACTCCTCAATTTTAGGATTGTCAAGTTTATGTTCCAGCAAACCTATAATGCTAGGTTTTTCTGAAAAGAGTAAGAAAGATAAATCCTTGTATCTTTCAGGGCAGTTAAGACCTTGACATATCAAGCAACATTATTAAATGATAAAATGAAAAATATAAAGGATACATAAAAGATAATAAACAGTAACAACGAGGCACTGTATCTATGTTCTTTTAACTTTTTTGAATTTGTTCAGGAGGGAAACCGATCGGAGTCGTAAAAACCTCCATAGTGTACCTAGCTTAGTCTGCGCGCACCACATAAATGGTTGATCTTAGCGTATGCACATGGTAAGCTCTTAGCATGTCATTCCGGATTTCGAACTCACGCCACTGTTACCATGGCCCAAAGTCCATAACCGCTGGGTTACTGCTGCGGACCACTATAACTATGTTGTCCATCATTAATGATCATTGGTTTTCCCTTTTTTTTAAGCAGATCAACCCAATTTGAATTTTTATTGATATTTTCTTTTCTTGAATTCGTAATCTTCTAAAATGTCTTCAAAGAGAATACCATCAAGTTTTTTCATTTTTCACTTCTTTTTATTTCTGTCAGCAGAGGAAGTAGCACCAACAACGCGATTTACAACATCACGAATAGCTTTTCCAAATACAGGTTTCCTAACTTTAAGAGTTAAATGGCTAAAAATTAGAGATATATTAGTCTCTTTAGGATCAACAGAGCAATCTAACATTTGAATCAATACTCATAGAGTCTTAGAGCTTAAACAAGATTAGGATTTCTTCAGAAAATGAAGTCATTTAACCTATTCTTTTTTGCCTTTGGAATTGCTTTCTGTGCATTTTGAGATTGAGACTCTGTCTCATGGCCTTCTTTGTGAATACCACAGACAACGTTTCTTAGTGAATGACATTAGAATTTTCAAAGTTTCCCCTTGAATTTTCAGTCTGTGTGATATTATTGTTTGATTTGTGTTTTCTTTTGGAAAAAAATCTTTATTTTCCATTGTTGGAGTGTCTAAATCATTAACATTTGTAGCATTTTCTTCCTTACTTTAAGTACCGTAACAAGTTTCTCTATAGTGATATTCGTTTTCATTATTTGAATCCTCAATCTGAACAACATGATAATTTTTTAGGGTTTTCCGTTTCAATTTTTTTTAGTAATGCGATTTCTAGAAACATGACCCAAACAAGAACAGATTTTGCACCACAAAGGGATCCACCTGTATTTGGTTTTTTTTTTTGAGTTGAGCTATCACCTCATGCATTGCTACGCAAGCTTTAAGTAAATAAAATCATTATTCTTCTAAATTATAAAACGCAAACTATTTTACAGTTCTCTATAAAAAGTACAAGAAAGTTTACGCTCTCAAAAAAATTCCTTAAAATTTGAAAAATCAAACATTTCTATTCGTAAATAATAATAATACCTAAGTAGTAAATAACTTAAATAAATTAACACTGATCGAATTTTTAAAAAACCTACCATTGATAGAATTTTATAAAAACACAAGGTATTATGGGAATTCTATCAGTTTCAAAAATAGAGTCAGATTTATAAAATCATTTCTGCATGGATTTTTTTTATAATATTGAAAACGTGAACCTGTACTTTTTTCCCTTTTTTAAAGAAGAACCACCATGTTCCCATATACTTGGGGTATGCATTTCTATGAAATGAACAGCCAAATATTAAAGATTGGTAATTACCAATCAATCATGACATCTATTCTCTGTGATCTGTAAATGAAATTCATTTACGTTGGCTTGCCAAAGTACACAATGTTGTGATTTGTGACATGAAATCACATATGCTGATGAAGACGAGGCATGGATGTGCTAGGCGTTAGAGGAGATGGAGCAGCGACAGAGAGAAGACAAGAAGGAGCAGTTTTGGGGTGAGCTTCGGCTTAGACGTCTGAGCTATGCCTGTCAGACGTCTGAGTATACAGGGCTTTTAACCCGAGAGCATTGTCAGACGTCTGACCTATTTAGGTCAGACGTCTGAGCGAGTTTTTCTGTGGCTTGACTTGGTCTTTCTGTAACTTATTCTGCAAGTATTGAAGGGGCAAATTGGGTATTTGTCTTGGCCTTCTATTCTCCTATAAAAGCAGGATCTAGGGTTGGATTAAAAGGATGGGATTGAGACCGAATTAATTAATCCAAGGGTTAGCCGTCGTTCTTTATTGTTCTCCTTCTCCAACAAAAGTTGTAGTCATCTAAATATTCTTTCCCTTTCTCAATAAGGTTATTGATTCTTTTAGTTTGTTTATTGTTGGTTGTTGAACCACCGTGTGTAAACAAAATTTGTTTTGAGAATCAATAAAGAGGGTGGTTGGGTGGAATATTTTGTGTTTGCCCATGTTATTTCATATCTGTGTTTGTTTCAATAGAAATCATCTTTAAGTAATTGGGTGAATAAGATCATGGACGCTTCCGCAAAGGCGCAGTTTACACAACAGTTGGTATCAGAGCTAGATCATCGCAAAGCTTAGAGTGATTTTGGATTGGAAAAATCAATTTTTTTTATGATGGATATGATGGCGTTTCCGAAGATGACTGTTTTTGATGGAAGAAATTGGGGAATTTGGAAGCCTAAGATGGAGGATGTGCTTTACCTCAATGATCTTCATATCTGATTGTTGGAAATGCGGAGAAGCCCTCAGGTGTGAATGAGGGAACATGGAAGAAGATGGATAAGAAGGCTATTACCTTGATTCGGCAATACCTTGATGATTCGGTATTCCATCATTTGGCTAATTGTGAATCCACGAAGGATTTGTAGGACAAGTTGGTATCTTTGTATGAGTCGAGGAGTGCTACAAGTAAGGCTTTTCTGGTTCGAAAGCTTGTTCAGCTGAGATTGGATGAGGAGAAGTCTGTTGCAGGACACCTGAATGAATTTCAAGATGTGATCAATCAATTGGCAAATATGAAGGTCAATTTTGATGATGAGTTGTAGGCTCTTTTGCTGATGAGTTCGCTTTCAGAAAGTTAGGAGACTTCGGTTATTTCATTGAGTAACTCCAATGTTGGTGGAGCCATCTCTTTGGAAACGGTACGAAGCAGCCTTTTGAATGAGGAACTAAGGAGAAAAGGGTCGAGTTTTAAATCAGTTCAAGGTGAAGCCATAGTAGCAAAGGACTCGGGGAAAGATACAAGAAGGAAGAAGAAAAGGGCTAATGGTAAAGGTGCTTGTTATTATTGTGATAAGGAAGGTCACATACGCAAGAATTGTTATGCTTATCAGAGGGATAAGAAGAAGGTTGCAGATGATGATGGAAGTAATGAGGCACAAGCAGATATTGCTGCAAGTTCCATTAGTGATACTTCTAGTGATGTCCTGTTTAGCGAAGTTAATCCTTGGAAGACGAATTCAGGAGCCAGTTTTCACATTTGTAGGGATGTGAAGTGTTTTTCTTCTTATGAGAAGAATGTCGACATGATTAGAACAACTAATGGAGTAGAGCCACCAGTTTGTGGTATTGGATCTATCCGGTTTCGTATGCGTGATGGCGTGGTAAGGGAAGTCTCTGGAATTAGACATGTGCCCGCTAGTTCGCATAACCTCATTTCTCTCGGTCAGTTAGATCGCCATGGTTGCACTTATGATACTCGAGGTGGAGTTTTGAGAGTGAGAAAGGGTGATCATGTTGTGATGAGAGGTGTCTTGGAGGAAGGAAACCTGTATAGATTGGTTGGTTCTGTGGTCGACGGTGGAAGGCGAGTGACGGTTGAAGAACCTAGTCCACATCAAGGTGGAGAGGTTAATTTGGTCACTGCTGATGTGTTAGACAGGTTTCTTCATATTGATGATGCTCAAGGGATCCGGAGTTATCAAGGAAGGAGCTCAGGTCAAGTGATAGACGGGTGTCGATGCAGAAAATCCACAAGGTGGAGATCCTTGTGGTATTACAAGCATTTTTAGATCGTTAGTGTTGCGTGGTGCATCTTAGGCGGAAGATGCATCGTTGGAAGGCAGTGGTTTGTGTTTGTAATGGTTTAATTGAGAGTAGGTGTCGTTGAAAGAGCTAGATGACTTGTGTGTTGGAAGATCGTTTGATGTGATGCGATTTCATATGGAGTGTTGTGATTTGTGACATGAAATCACATATGTTGATGAAGACGAGGCATGGATGTGCTAGACGTTAGAGGAGATGGAGCAGCAGTAGAGAGAAGGCAAGAAGGAGCAGTTTTGGGGTGAGCTTCAGTTCAGACGTCTGAGCTGTGCCTGTCAGACGTCTGAGTATACAGCGTTTTTAACCCGAGAGCATTGTCAGACGTCTGACCTATTTAGGGCAGACGTCTGAGCGGGTTTTTCTGCGGCTTGACTTGGTCTTTCTGCGACTTATTCTGCAAGTAATGAAGGGGAAAATTGGGTATTTGCCTAGGCCTTCTATTCTTCTATAAAAACAGCATCTAGGGTTGGATTAAAAGGATGGGTTTGAGACCGAATTAATTAATCCAAGGGTTAGCCGTTGTTCTTCTTCTCCAACAAAAGTTGTAGTCATCTAGATATTCTTTCCCTTTCTCAATAATGTTATTGATTCTTGTAGTTTGTTTGTTGTTGGTTGTTGAACCAGTGTGTGTAAACAAAATTTATTTTGAGAATCAATAAAGAGGGTGGTTGGGTGGAATACTTTGTGTTTGCCCGTGTGATTTCATATCTGTGTTTTTTCCCATAGAAATCATCTTTATGTAGTTGGGTGAATAAGATCCTGGACGCTTCCGCAAAGGCGCAGTTTACGTAACACATAAAACATAAGGCAAGCACAACACTGATCAGAGATGTAAATCGTAAAGTTAACGCTCTGTTTTTCTCAAAGTGAAGCCAAGCATCATGGATCAAAGATTTCTTCCCAAAATATTAGCAGAAGCCCAACCAGACTGTAAGGCACTGCACGATGCATCTACCTTTACAAGCAAATGAAATTCACAAATGGGATACACAATGGAAATAAGATTTGCAAACAGGACACAACCTTTCTTTGAAAAAATCAAAAAAATAATTAAAAAAGGAAGAAGAATAAATCAGCCCTAAAAATATTATCATAGGAGCAAATTTATGCTGTAAATTGTCTGAAAATGCAAAAAATTAATAGTCTGGTATGTACTTTGCTATGAATTGATACAATCCTAAATTTTCTTGCATGTAAGACGCAAATCAAAAACTGAACCCTACAAAAAGTTTGACACAAAAAGATGCATCGAAGTTTTTTTGTGCACATATACATGATTGCAGTGTGTGGTAACGTTGCCATTTTGAATAAACGTACAAGTCTGAATATAGAAATCACACTATTTTAGTCTCAATTCAGAAGCATGCTCCGTCATTCAATATAATTATTAACTTGTCTTAGTTTATAATTATAAATAGACCACCCCAAAATTACATACAAATAATTTTAAAGAAAACCTCATTTTTTCATGTTCTTAAAATAGGGTATTACTTATAATCTTAACTATTAATATTGTTAACTGGCATTTTAGTCTGGTTCCCAAAATATACAAGATCTACTCGACTCAACCCATCGTGTGGCACCAAAGCTCGAAGTGTCGCCAAAGCGATGAAGATGCAACCCTAGAAGGAACCGAGCAAGCGATAGCCACACAAATTCTCAAAGTGAACATATCGCATCATACAAGCTCGCATGGCGATGGCATCGTGCAACTCGCATCACCTATATCACATCATACCATCTCGCATCACATGGCTCACATCACTCGAATCACCTCACACCATCTCACCTCGCATCAACCGTCGCCGCTCACATCTATTCTGCATCCCTCGGGGATGCGATGTTATCGCAACCACTTGATGTGATGTTATCGCATCTCACGAGATGCGATACCATCGCATCCTATGAGATGCGATACCATCGCATCCATCGAATGCGATGTCACCGCACCCTCCATGATGCGACATCATCACATCTAACAGGGTGCGATGCACCCACTTTTGCTCCCCGAAAACAAAACGCAGTGCATCCCTCTACGATGCGATTTTTGTGTGTATGATGTGATTTTCTGGTGTTCGCGTTTTTGTGATGCGCTTTTCTACAGTGTGGTCCATACTTCCTACCTACTCCCACCTAACCCTTCAACTATAAATATCCTCTTGCTCACACTTCACAAGGGTCGTATTTTTGCTAATTTAACACCTCTCCAAGCTCCTAGAACTCATTAATGATAGCCTAGTGCTTGAGGAAGAAGAAGCATAAAAATCACTTTTTTCCAAGACTTGTCATATGATAGCTCGGATTAAAAAATGCATGGAAACACTTGTATACAAATGCTATGATAAAGATAAATACTTGTAACTCATTTTTCTGAATAAAATATCGGCAAACTCCTTCAAAGTGGACATAGGCCCCAACAGATCGAACCACTATAAACTTCTGTGTTAGTTACTACTTTCTGCACTTAATTTTCCCACGCGAACTAATATTCTTAAGTAATTAAGAATCTTTGGGTGTTACGAAATTTTTTGCTATCAACATTCTAGTGATTTCACTGAGAACTTGGACTCACTTCTTCATTGCACATTTCCATCTCAACTTCGACGTGCTACTTTGGTTTCTTCCTAACCTACCGCTCGAGTTCACTTATGATGGTTAAGCAAGCAAAGAACCCCATGATCAGAATTCAGCAGTTGCCGACACTGCAACTTCTCAACAGCTGTAATCGGCGGAAAACCCGACCTAAATGGACATCATTCCTCCTATGGAGCACAATGCTCCCGCAACTCAAGCACAGTTGTATGTGCTTAATAAGAAGTTGGAAAATAGATCTTTCAAGCTCAACGACGCGTTGAAGAACAACATCGACCTTATGCGTCAGCTTCAAGAAAGTCAACGCCTCGTCGTTCAACTCCAACTTGCTTAGAACAATGCTTGACTGCAGCGTAATGTCTTGCAAAGCTCCTCTTCTGAAACTCGGGAACCAAGTCAAAGGAGAAGGTTCACACTTAACAATAATGTCGTCGCTCGCACTAATGCCAATGTCAATGACAATGGCAATGGAAATGGTCATGGAACTACCGTGACTTTCAACGAGGGGATGTGTAGTAACCCGGATTTTGAGCGGCTTAGGTTATCGACGTAAGCTCGACGTCGATAACCAAAACATCGAAAAATCCCGGTAATTAATGAAAGAAATTAGAAGGTGAGAATAGATAAGATAGAACTTATAGAATAGAAGAAGAACATCATCATCAGAGTAAACACGAATCTCATAGCGGAACGAATAAAATATAACATAACATATCTTTGAAATAACATCAGTATATGTATACAATAACACTTATCAGAGTACAACACTTACAACGACAGCGGAAAAATAATTATAGCTATAAGCCTCCTGCTCCAGCTCTTCAATGTATCTGTAAAACCCGACTACTTGACTGCCCGTACAAATTTAGGCACCCAAGAGTTTAGGGAAAACAACAAAATAAACTCCGGGTCAGTCATGGGACTGGTGTGAGTAAAACAATTTAATACTTGATTTAATAAAGGATATCTCACAAGACCACGCCGCATAACGGAACGGGTTTTTACCTTATGAGAATCCAAACATCTTTGCAAAGCAATATCATTCTGATATTATAATAATGTCTAAGTACAAATAAATATCAGTCTAGTAGAAACGCTTGCATCTCACGTTACTACATATATAGTATACAATCAAAAGCGCAAGCACGTATTGGGTAATGGATTTCCAACTATGACAAGGTATGGAACCACCTTCTGATCAGTGTACACTAGGAACAATACACTTGAGTTCAACAAGAACATCTTGTAACTCAACCACACATGACCGACCACTCATTTCGCTTGAGTGTATCGAATGTACATCACCAACGGTTGGGATCAGCAACCGTTCCCGTATATATATAAGGGACAGCATTGATAGATTAAAGAAGCAAATGAATATTCTCTAGATAGGTGATTATACACCCTGCTTCGGTGCGACCGACTTAGCCATGCTGCCTGCCTGATTTCTGTCATTACCGGATGTGAGGCTAGAAGCTACGCTTTATCATCACAATAGATTCACTTCGAATGCCACATTGTCAGATCCATCGAAAATCACTAATTGACGTCTACAACAGTACATTACGTGTTAGCTAAAGAAGTTTCCTTCTCCGCTTCCACTCTTGGTACGGTTGAAGAAATCAATGTACGTGACCTTTCTGGAAATACTCTGTCAGACATCCATCTTCATTCCCTTAAAATGTCACATCGTCATACCCGCCAAATCACAAATTGACTTATCCAAAAATAACACGGGTATACAGCTAAGAGAAACGAATTCCTCCGCCACCAAACGTGAATACGTTTGAACAGATCAACTTACTTGATCCATTGGATATACTCTGTCAGACCTTCGTCCATACAAGTTGTCCTGGGACTGGACAAACCGAAGTAACTATTCTGTAAACAGGATAGCCCTTGCATTTTACTCCGTCTTCAATTTTTTTTGGCATATATGATTCGCGACGCTTATGCCGATGCAGAGTGGTTCTTTGGATAAAATTCCAACCGGTCTCTCCATATTAACAACATTAAAATGGTCAAAACTTCGATAGTCTGTGATTTAACCATCAAAGAAAAACAAGTGTGCAACCAACGATATTATTCCCAGATGGAAATTATATCGAACAAACATCATTTAACATTAATCTCTTTAGCTCATTTATTTACTTATCTCCTGTTTCCCTATATTCTAAATTCTTATTTTCTTTTATCAGAAAACATTTATGATTCTCGTTTGGAAAACATTTCCAAAACTCCTTTACGATCAAACCTTACCATTTCTTAGTTAAGAAGGAAGTCACTCAAGTTGGGGTATAATTACCTCTCAGACCTTAACTGAACAACGTTATAACTTCGAAATGGTCAAAGTTTATCTTTTAATATTTAACAACTTCTTTACGTCTTTCTCGGATCCAATTTTACTAATCCACTTCTATATTTAAAACATTAGTTATAACGATAACGTTATAATCCCTACTTTCGAATTATCTAACTTTAATTATAACTTCTATACTTATTAGTGAATAATTAACCTAACACTTATTTATTTATAAATAAATAAATCTCTATTTAAACACTGGAAAGTATAAGTACTTTCCCGAATTCGATATAATCGAATTCGCCGATTAACTCTCTTTGAGAAATCTCTATTTGATTAACTCTTCTTCGAATAACCTATATTCGATTAACTCCTTCTCGAATAAACGATATTCGATAGTCTCTCTTCGAATAACTAATATTCGATAACTCTTCCTTTTCAAATATCTCATATTTGAAAATCTCACTTCGATTAAACTATAATCGATAACTCCCTTCGATGAAACTAACATCGATAACTCCTTTCGATGAAACTAACATCGATAACTCCTTTCGATGAAACTAACATCGATTAATTTAACTCGACGAACTTAACTCGACTAACTTAACTTGACTCGACCAACTCGACTTACTTGGTTCGACCAATTCGATTCGATTAACTAAGCTCGACTAACTTGACTAACTTAACTCGTCTTACTTGGTTCGACCAATTCGATTCGATTAACTAGGCTCGACTAACTTGACTAACTTAACTCGACTTACTTGGTTCGACCAATTCGATTCGATTAACTAGGCTCGACTAACTTGACTTACTTAACTCGACTTACTTGGTTCGACCAATTCGATTCGATTAACTAGGCTCGACTAACTTGACTAACTTAACTCGACTTACTTGGTTCGACCAATTCGATTCGATTAACTAGGCTCGACTAACTTGACTAACATAACTTGACTTACTTGGTTCGACCAATTCGATTCGATTAACTAGGCTCGACTAACTTGACTAACTTAACTCGACTTACTTGGTTCGACCAATTCGATTCGATTAACTAGGCTCGACTAACTTGGTCAAACCACCCGATCAACTCAACTTATTTAACTTAACTTATTTCTCAACTCGATCAACTTGATTAACTCCTATCGGATAACTAATATTCGATTAAACTCCATTCGCTTGAGTCTAGATCGCAGCGATCACAATGGTTATGCCTGACTCCCTCAGGAAACATCCGACCGCCGTAGGCTATTTACAGCCCTGCGAATTACGCTAGCAGTCGTACAAGATGGCAACTTACCCTGAATACTATGTTTGACTAACTCTTTCTCAAATAACTATATTTGATTAACTCTAGTTCGTTTTAACTCTAATCGATTAACTCTAGCTAATTAACTCCAACTGGTTAACTCTATTTGATTAACTCTAACTGGTTAACTCTAACTGATTAACTCTAACTGGTTATCTCTAACTGACTAACTCTAATTCGTTAACTCTAACTGACTAACTCGACTTGACTAACCCCTTTCGAATAACATATTCGATTAATTAACTTTCGAATACCATATTCGATTAACTAACTTCGAATACCCTATTCGATTAACTCCTTTTTATAACGTCTATCCATTTTAAAAAGATCTCCTTTTTAACACGTTTATTCATTTATAAAGATTTACTATTAAATAACGGTTCTACACTTTAAAAATGATTTCCTTTTTATTAACTCTATTTATTTTCTAAATATTCCCCTTTCAATTCTATTTGTAAATGGTTTACAAATATTTCTTTTCTCTATTTTATTCTATTTGCAAATGGTTTGCAAATATCTCCTTTTTATTTTTATTCTTAAAAATATTCTAACTCCTTAACTTTCCGGGAAAATTCGCCATAACCTCCTTTGTATCGGGAGTATCGGGAAAATCCCCAAACTCGCCACACAGGCCTTTCCATTCAAAAAGAAATGTTTTGAATTTATTTCCTTTTCAAATATCTCCTATTTATAAATATTCCAATTTATAAATATCTCTTATTTATAAATATTCCATTTTATAAATATTCTATTTTCAATATCACTTTGAAAATCCCCTTATCTACATTCCGGTATGTCATGGTATTCGATCATATCAAATCACGATGTTCAATATCGTCCATACCCACACAATCAACAACAGGTTATACTTCACATCATATATTGAAATATATGAAAAACAATAAAATAACTGTTGAGGAATCCAGTCGGATTCCTCCAACCTGTTTCCCTGCATCACAGATGTTAGACCATAGAATAACATCGATTTCACTTCACTGTTAAATATTCTGATAAACAAAATCGACATATAAATATTTAACAGTTTATATATATATACATATATATATAATATTTCTACTAACTGACTAGCAGTTCAATCAATCAACGAACACACAGCAATCAGACAATTTTAACAGTTCTAAAAATACAACATGAAAATATAAACTGTTCAGAGTTGGTGAGTTTTACTCACATTTGCAGTTCATCGTTAAAGAACGATAAACTGTTGTCTGATTCACATCAAACAGTTTATTTCTCCATAAATTCAAACGAGCCCCAATCCACTTCCAGTCAGTTCCAGTGTATTGCTCCCGTCCATACGATCCCAACGGATCCAGTTTCGCAGAAAACCGATATCGTATGACTGAGATATTTAATTTACAAGTAAACGTTTGTTTTAAATAGTTTTAAAACAATTAACTTGAAGGCTCACCCTTTTAAACCAGGCCCATACTTACGTCTGTAAGGCCCAAACCATACCCGCTCCCACTATCTTCTTCCTCTCGCAAATACCATCCCGTTGTCTGCTCCATTACCACACGTTTGAATTCCCAAATCTCCTTCGAACTCTCCTTATTTTCAAAACCAATCTCACCTCCAAACTCCCCTTCGATTCCTTCACGATCCCATATCCTAGTTGAAGAACTCGAGCCCATCAGATGAAACGCGTCGAACACGATAAACCACGGCTACTGCAGATCGCTCGACGAAAACTTGAACGGAAATCACAATAAAAACTGCCAACAAACCCCATTTAATCCCCTCAATCTCAATACAAGACTCAATTCATGAACTAAAACATATATCGCTCACGATCTTGAACCATAGACTCACGGTTCAGAAAACCCCTTTCTAGAACAGACATCGAACCCAGTAAATAGCATATAGAATCGAAGCTCCTCAAATGCTGAATCCACACATTCCTATTTTCTGATTTATGGGATTTTCTCCAATTTGATTTTGAATTTACAACTTGCAATTGGGTTTTCTGGAAAATAAAATAGCGGCGCAAACATCTGTTTGACCAAAGAAATGAAAGTGTTAGGGTTTAGGGAATTTGAGGGTTACTTATAGGAAAATTTTAATAATTTTATATTCGATTATTTTAATTTATTATAAGCAATTTATATGTGAATTTGTTGAATCAAAATTCCTATAATCACATATGATACCCAAAAATCAACAAACTGGACATGTAGGTAGAGTTCGACATTACGGTCCCAACGAAACTGGTTTCGTCAAATTCCGACTTCGTTTGCTCACACAACGTATTTTTAACCATCGAAATACTGACTGTTTTCACTCTAAAAATCCATACGATCACATACTGACTCTAAAAATCACGAAACTGGAAATCTAGCAACTATTTGATATTGCGGATCCAACAAAATTGGTTTCGTCGAAAACGAAGGTCGTATGTAAAACTGGCTATTTTTCAAGCGCTGAACAGACCGTTTAAATATATAAATATATTTAAATAAAATAAAATTAAATATAAATAAATTTATATTATCGTATATATTCACCGAGGAATATCATACAGCTCCAGGATAATTATATATTCGCTATTCCGAGTCCAGATTTGAATCGATATTCACTTTACATTGAAAAATCCTTTTATAACGTATATAAAGCGTTACGAATTATAAAGGAATTCCATAGCGACTTTTCTGAAATTTGATTTGGACATAAATCAAAATCTACACGACGAAATCCCGATTTTTCTCTTCCACTAGAAAGATATACTCCACCAGCTCCACACGTTTCTTGTTTCACAGAAATCCGGTTTAAAACGAACCCTGTATACTCAGTTGAAGTTCAAATCGCCAAATAGCGAACTGCAGCGCCATTTCAAACTCGATTTTAATTATAATAAAATTATACGTTCAAACTGTCGTCGATTGAATATATTCGTCAATATAATCCAACTCTAAGTTGAAT
Organism: Allium sativum; assembly: GCA_030737875.1. NCBI lineage: Eukaryota > Viridiplantae > Streptophyta > Magnoliopsida > Asparagales > Amaryllidaceae > Allium > Allium sativum. The sequence continues at coordinate 389,066,549 of CM060912.1, read as the reverse complement.
TACATCTTAGGGATGACCCCGTTCACAGAATATTTGTATTTCCAATATTTTTGATTATTTCGACATTATAATATATTTTATTATATTATAATTATTAATTAAATATTCAATATTATTTAATTCATGTTCTCGATATCGATAAATCGATATTTAATAATTAAATAAATTAATTGTTCAACAGCTAAAATGCGGGTTACTACAATCTTCCCCCCTTAATAAAATTTCGTCCTCGAAATTGCTAAGCTAGGGGATGACCCTATCTTCTGGGTAAAAATTTATCTGTTTACCTCTTGTCTCCGGTTTCAACTGAACCAATTAATATCGACTAAAATATTAATTTATTCCGACTAACTAAATTTTCAAAAATTCTGAGAATTTTCTAACGCCTTAACTTTTCGAAAAATTTCGCCAGCACCTCCTTTGTACTGGTCAATATCTCAAACTCCAACTCGCCTCTCTGGGCCTTCTTTAACCCAAAAGAAAATCAAACAGCCAAGCGGCTTGCCAATTCGGCTCATAAATCTCATATCCATATATAATATAAACTGGTACCTTTTTGTCGGGAATATCAACTCTATCACTTCCATATGCTATCAACTCAGCATATACCAGTGTTATTTCCATCAAATTCCAATCAGTTCATATCCTCAAAACCAAATCGAATTTCATTCGAACCCGAATATCAAATTTCAAATTCTTAACTCATCAACCCAATTCCATAACAGATTATTCTCTAATCCAATTCAATTCTATTTAACTCAGTTCAAGTTAATATTTCAATTTATTTCTACTATCTTATTCTATTTAACTTCATAAGTTAAAATTAAATTCCGAAACTTAATTTCCTGGGTCTATTTCAAATCAATTTGAAATTACAATGCCAATTCAAAACCTTTGAATTTCTAAACAACTTGTTTTCTCAAAACAATTCAAAAACAAAACCTTTGGTAGTAGTCCGTCACTTAGAACTCGAAAATGAACACTGATGATGTCGCGATTCATCATCAGAATCTATTTTCCAGCTATCGAAGTGAGTTCAATACTTTATCACCTTCAGTTTGAAAAACGTTTTCAAAATCTTCCAGGAACTTAAAATTTCCTTATTTTAATTCCAATCTGATTTAAATTCAGATTTTTCTTCATTTTATTTCATATACTTTACTTATATGAATTCTGATTAGTCATTTATAATCATTTTACCTTTTTATAATCTTACTCGATTATAATAACAACCAACACAACCAATATACTATATCAAATATATTCGGGTGAAATTATTCCATTTACCCTCTTTCAAAACATACCATGACGGTTCATCGTATTCGAGTGTTTAGTAACCCTTATCGATACAGTGGATCAAACCGATCGACCAGAATTCACAAACAACTCAACCAATAAAACTCCACAATATAAAATCATTTTATATTAACTAACAAATACGTTCACTCGTATATATACACTCAAACTCAGTCTAGGATATTACTAATCCCATCTCTACTGAATCACGCCACAGAGCCAAGGTAATAACTAAACCAATGCTCTGATACCAACTGTAGTGACCCGGATTTTGAGCGACTTTGGTTATCGACGTAAGCCCGACGTCGATAACCAAAACATTGAAAAATCCCGGTAATTAATGAAAGAAATTAGAAGGTGAGAATAGATAAGATAGAACTTATAGAATAGAAGAAGAAGAAGAACATCATCATCAGAGTAAACACGAATCTCACAGTGGAACGAATAAAATATAACATAACATATCTTTGAAATAACATCAGTATATGTATACAATAACACTTATCAGAGTACAACACTTACAACAACAGCGGAAAAATAATTATAGCTATATGATCCTGAAGCCTCCTGCTCCAGCTCTTCAATGTATCTGTAAAACCCGACTACTTGACTGCCCGTACAAATTTAGGCACCCAAGAGTTTAGGGAAAACAACAAAATAAACTCCGGGTCAGTCATGGGACTGGTGTGAGCAAAACAATTTAACACTTGATTTAATAAAGGATATCTCACAAGACCACGCCGCATAACGGAACGGGTTTTTACCTTATGAGAATCCAAACATCTTTGCAAAGCAATATCATTCTGATATTATAATAATGTCAAAGTACAAATAAATATCAGTCTAGCAGAAACGCTTGCATCTCACGTTACTACATATATAGTATACAATCAAAAGCGCAAGCACGTATTGGGTAATGGATTTCCAACTATGACAAGGTATGGAACCACCTTCCGATCAGTGTACTCTAGGAACAATACACTGGAGTTCAACAAGAACATCTTGTAACTCAGCCACACATGACCGACCACTCATTTCGCTTGAGTGTATCGAATGTACATCACCAACGGTTGGGATCAGCAACCGTTCCCGTATATATATATGGGACAACATTGATAGATTAAAGAAGCAAATGAATATTCTCTAGATAGGTGATTATACACCCTACTTCGGTGCGACCGACTTAGCCATGCTGCCTGCCCGATTTCTGTCATTACCGGATGTGAGGCTAGAAGCTACGCTTTATCATCACAATAGATTCACTTCGAATGCCACATTGTCAGATCCATCGAAAATCACTAATTGACGTCTACAACAGTACATTACGTGTTAGCTAAAGAAGTTTCCTTCTCCGCTTCCACTCTTGGTACGGTTGAAGAAATCAATGTACGTGACCTTTCTGGAAATACTCTGTCAGACATCCATCTTCATTCCCTTAAAATGTCACATCGTCATACCCACCAAATCACAAATTGACTTATCCAAAAATAACACGGGTATACAGCTAAGAGAAACAAATTCCTCCGCCACCAAACGTGAATACGTTTGAACAGATCAACTTACGCGATCCATTGGATATACTCTGTCAGACCTTCGTCCATACAAGTTGTCCTGGGACTGGACAAACCGAAGGCACTATTCTGTAAACAGGATAGCCCTTGCATTTTACTCCGTCTTCAATTTTCTTTGGCATATATGATTTGCGACGCTTATGTCGATACAGAGTGGTTCTTTGGATAAAAATCCAACCGGTCTCTCCATATTAACAACGTTAAAATGGTCAAAACTTCGATAGTCTGTGATTTAACCATCAAAGAAAAACAAGTGTGCAACCAACGATATTATTCCCAAATGGAAATTATATCGAACAAACATCATTTAACATTAATCTCTTTAGTTCATTTATTTACTTATCTCCTGTTTCCCTATATTCTAAATTCTTATTTTCTTTTATCAGAAAACATTTCTGATTCTCGTTTGGAAAACATTTCCAAAACTCCTTTACGATCAAACCTTACCATTTCTTAGTTAAGAAGGAAGTCACTCAAGTTGGGGTATAATTACCTCTCAGACCTTAACTGAACAACGTTATAACTTCGAAATGGTCAAAGTTTATCTTTTAATCTTTAACAACTTCTTTACGCCTTTCTCGGATCCAATTTTACTAATCCACTTCTATATTTAAAACATTAGTTATAACGATAACGTTATAATCCCTACTTTCAAATTATCTAACTTTAATTATAACTTCTATTCTTATTAGTGAAAAATTAACCTAACACTTATTTATTTATAAATAAATAAATCTCTATTTAAACACTGGAAAGTATAAGTACTTTCCCGAATTCGATATAATCGAATTCGCCGATTAACTCTCTTTGAGAAATCTCTATTTGATTAACTCTTCTTCGAATAACCTATATTCGATTAACTCCTTCTCGAATAAACGATATTCGATAGTCTCTCTTCGAATAACTAATATTCGATAACTCTTCCTTTTCAAATATCTCATATTTGAAAATCTCACTTCGATTAAACTATAATCGATAACTCCCTTCGATGAAACTAACATCGATAACTCCTTTTGATGAAACTAACATCGATAACTCCTTTCGATGAAACTAACATCGATTAATTTAACTCGACGAACTTAACTCGACTAACTTAACTTGACTCGACCAACTCGACTTACTTGGTTCGACCAATTCGATTCGATTAACTAGGCTCGACTAACTTGACTAACTTAACTCGTCTTACTTGGTTCGACCAATTCGATTCGATTAACTAGGCTCGACTAACTTGACTAACTTAACTCGACTTACTTGGTTCGACCAATTCAATTCGATTAACTAGGCTCGACTAACTTGACTAACTTAACTCGACTTACTTGGTTCGACCAATTCGATTCGATTAACTAGGCTCGACTAACTTGACTAACTTAACTCGACTTACTTGGTTCGACCAATTCGATTCGATTAACTAGGCTCGACTAACTTGACTAACTTAACTCGACTTACTTGGTTCGACCAATTCGATTCGATTAACTAGGCTCGACTAACTTGGTCGAACCACCCGATCAACTCAACTTATTTAACTTAACTTATTTCTCAACTCGATTAACTCGATTAACTCCTATCGAATAACTAATATTCGATTAAACTCCATTCGCTTGACTCTAGATCGCAGCGATCACAATGGTTACGCCTGACTCCCTCAGGAAACATACGACCGCCGTAGGCTATTTACAGCCCTGCGAACTACGCTAGCAGTCGTACAAGATGGCAACTTACCCTGAATACTATGTTTGACTAACTCTGTCTCAAATAACTATATTTGATTAACTCTAGTTCGTTTTAACTCTAATCGATTAACTCTAGCTAATTAACTCCAACTGGTTAACTCTATTTGATTAACTCTAACTGGTTAACTCTAACTGATTAACTCTAACTGGTTAACTCTAACTGACTAACTCTAACTGGTAAACTCTAACTGATTAACTCGACTTGACTAACCCCTTTCGAATAACATATTCGATTAATTAACTTTCGAATACCATATTCGATTAACTAACTTCGAATACCCTATTCGGTTAACTCCTTTTTATAACGTCTATCCATTTTAAAAAGATCTCCTTTTTAACACGTTTATTCATTTATAAAGATTTACTATTAAATAACGGTTCTACACTTTGAAAATGATTTCCTTTTTATTAACTCTATTTATTTTCTAAATATTCCCCTTTCAATTCTATTTGTAAATGGTTTACAAATATTTCTTTTCTCTATTTTATTCTATTTGCAAATGGTTTGCTTCCTTTTTATTTTTATTCTTAAAAATATTCTAACTCCTTAACTTTCCGGGAAAATTCGCCATAACCTCCTTTGTATCGGGAGTATCGGGAAAATCCCCAAACTCGCCGCACAGGCCTTTCCATTCAAAAAGAAATGTTTTGAATTTATTTCCTTTTCAAATATCTCCTATTTATAAATATTCCAATTTATAAATATCTCTTATTTATAAATATTCCATTTTATAAATATTCTATTTTCAATATCACTTTGAAAATCCCCTTATCTACATTCCGGTATGTCATGGTATTCGATCATATCAAATCACGATGTTCAATATCGTCCATACCCACACAATCAACAACAGGTTATACTTCACATCATATATTGAAATATATGAAAAACAATAAAATAACTGTTGAGGAATCCAGTCGGATTCCTCCAACCTGTTTCCCTGCATCACAAATGTTAGACCATAGAATAACATCGATTTCACTTCACTGTTAAATATTCTGATAAACAAAATCGACATATAAATATTTAACAGTTTATATATATATACATATATATAATATTTCTACTAACTAGCAGTTCAATCAATCAACGAACACACAGCAATCAGACAATTTTAATAGTTCTAAAAATACAACATGAAAATATAAACTGTTCAGAGTTGGTGAGTTTTACTCACATTTGCAGTTCATCGTTAAAGAACGATAAACTGTTGTCTGATTCACATCAAACAGTTTATTTCTCCATAAATTCAAACGAGCCCCGATCCACTTCCAGTTAGTTCCAGTGTATTGCTCCCGTCCATAAGATCCCAACGGATCCAGTTTCGCTGAAAACCGATATCGTATGACTGAGATATTTAATTTACAAGTAAACGTCTGTTTTAAATAGTTTTAAAACAATTAACTTGAAGGCTCACCCTTTTAAACCAGGCCCATACTTACGTCTGTAAGGCCCAAACCATACCCGCTCCCACTATCTTCTTCCTCTCGCAAATACCATCCCGTTGCCTGCTCCATTACCACACGTTTGAATTCCCAAATCTCCTTCGAACTCTCCTTATTTTCAAAACCAATCTCACCTCCAAACTCCCCTTCGATTCCTTCACGACCCCATATCCTAGTTGAAGAACTCGAGCCCATCAAATGAAACGTGTCGAACACGATAAACCACGGCTACTGCAGATCGCTCGATGAAAACTTGAACGGAAATCACAATAAAAACTGCCAACGAACCCCATTTAATCCCCTCAATCTCAATACAAGACTCAATTCATGAACTAAAACATATATCGCTCACGATCTTGAACCATAGACTCACGGTTCAGAAAACCCCTTTCCAGAACAGACATCGAACCCAGTAAATAACATATAGAATCGAAGCTCCTCAAATGCTGAATCCACACATTCCTATTTTCTGATTTATGGGATTTTCTCCAATTTGATTTTGAATTTACAACTTGCGATTAGGTTTTCTAGAAAATAAAATAGCGGCGCAAACATCTGTTTGACCAAAGAAATGAAAGTGTTAGGGTTTAGGGAATTTGAGGGTTACTTATAGGAAAAATTTAATAATTTTATATTCGATTATTTTAATTTATTATAAGCAATTTATATGTGAATCTGTTGAATAAAAATTCCTATAATCGCATATGATACCCAAAAATCAACAAACTGGACATGTAGGTAGAGTTCGACATTACGGTCCCAACGAAACTGGTTTCGTCAAATTCCGACTCCGTTTGCTCACATAACATATTTTTAACCATCGAAATACTGACTGTTTTCACTCTAAAAATCCATACGATCACATACTGACTCTAAAAATCACAAAACTGGAAATCTAACAACTATTTGATATTGCGGATCCAACAAAATTGGTTTCGTCGAAAACGAAGGTCGTATGTAAAACTGACTATTTTTCAAGCGCTTAACAGACCGTTTAAATATATAAATATATTTAAATAAAATTAAATAAAATATAAATAAATTTATATTATCGTATATATTCATCGAGGAATATCATACAGCTCCAGGATAATTATATATTCGCTATTCCGAGTCCAGATTTGAATCGATATTCACTTTACATTGAAAAATCCTTTTATAATGTATATAAAGCGTTACGAATTATAAAGGAATTCCATAGCGACTTTTCTGAAATTTGATTTGGACATAAATCAAAATCTACACGACGAAATCCCAATTTTTCTCTTCCACTAGAAAGATATACTCCACCAGCTCCACACGTTTCTTGTTTCACAGAAATCCGGTTTAAAACGAACCCTGTATACTCAGTTGAAGTTCAAATCGCCAAATAGCGAACTGCAGCGCCATTTCAAACTCGATTTTAATTATAATAAAATTATACGTTCAAACTGTCGTCGATTGAATATATTCGTCAATATAATCCAACTCTAAGTTTAATTACATCTTAGGGATGACCCCGTTCACAGAATATTTGTATTTCCAATATTTTTGATTATTTCGACATTATAATATATTTTATTATATTATAATTATTAATTAAATATTCAATATTATTTAATTCACGTTCTCGATATTGATAAATAGATATTTAATAATTAAATAAATTAATTGTTCAACAGCTAAAATGCGGGTTACTACAGGATGCGTCAACACAACCGTTCACAGTTGGTTATCAATGACGAACCACGTCCAAGTAACCGAACCCATCCTCGACAGAACCCAACTATCGCCACTCTAAACATGGGGCCTGCGCGTCCAGTAACTCAACATGCCCAAATTCCGCCTAACTAGAATCAGCAACAACCCGCTAAACCTCATCAGCCATACTAGAATCGGGTAAACAATAACGATGACTTGGATGAGGACGATCCTGATGTTCATCCTAGACGCCGTCCACGACCCAGGACCTTCGAGGTAAACAATAACTGCTGGATCCTTCCATAAAATGTCCATCCAGCATATCTCCCTGACATGTCTAAACAATCATGAGGAATATATGAGGGAACGTCAACGACATATGGGAAACCCACTTGAGTCATAATCCCTTCACCAGGGTCGTGCATGAAGCCGAGTGGCCTAAACGCTTCAACATGCCACAGCTTGGAGTTTACGGGGGAACGATTGACCCCTATGCTTTTCTGAACCGTTACGAGTGGAACATGGACTCCAACCGGGACACCGATGCAATCAAATGTAAGTGCTTACCCACTAATTACGCGTCTCCCGACTGATTACATCACCACCTTCGATCAACTCGCTACGGAGATGGTTAGGCAATTCAAGATGCATGTTCCTATGCCAAAGAATACTCTTACCCTCTCCAACCTATACTAGGGCCCAACGAAAACCCTCAAAAGCTACCTTGAGCATTTCAACATAGATCTCGCTGAGGTCGACGATCTAGAGCCTCACACGGTCCTTGTACAGCTCGCGAAAGGCATCCTCGCCAACTTCGAATTTAGGGCATGGATAGACAGAAGGTAAATGAAGACTTTAGAAGCCTTCTACGAGAAAGATGGACAATTCCTATATCAATAGGAATCTCGGTGCAACAGAGCTACCTAAGGCAGCCACCCCCAACAACCCACATGTTGGCATCGTCGAAGACAATATTAGGGGAAAACAAGTTGGAGAATCTTCCAACAAGGGTAAATGGGTGACCTCGTTCAAGCCCAGACCAAACAACGGCAAGGCAGGCGGTCGCAACAACAACCAAGCTACTGGAGATCCCAAGAAGCATGACCACTACCAGAATTACAGGAACTACACTCCCCTCAACTGAGATACGGAGATAATCTACTTAGAGACCTGTAATACTCACCATTACAAAAAGTCCAACATCTGGGAATCCACCGACCGCGAGAAAAGCTCCGGCAAGAATTGTAGATTCCATGACATGTTTGGGCACAATACTAATGTCTGTCGCCACCTCAAGGATGCGATTGATAAATTCATTAGTGAGAAACGTTCGGAACAATACGTTCATGATCCTGCTCCCTCCGAAGCAACCATGGGCCCTTCAATGTCCGCTCTCCCTCCAGCTAATGCGGCCCGAGGGCCGTCCAACAAAAGACCATGTGGCATCATGATCAACACTATCTGCGGTGGACCTCACCCCGCACATGAAAGCATCCGAAATATGGAAGAATATGCCAACTCCATCAAGCATGCCAGCTACGAAACATGATCTACTCTGGACGAATCCATCCCCGCCAAGCTCCAAAAAACCACGCGGGGCAGTATCGTCTTCCATGAGAGAAAGTCTACGGAGAGATCCCAACCAGAAATGCTCTTGTCATCTCTGCTCAGATTGGCCCTGCTTTTGTTTGAAGGATCTTAATTGATTTAGGGAGCTCGGCCAACATCGTCTTCAAATTGAACTACGACCAAATGAAACTAGAGGAAAAAGACTTGAAGCCCTGCCATGCCACGATTCACGGCTTCAACGGTTATCCCAACCAACCTATGGGAATGGTCGATATCTTAGTAGAACTCGTAGAAGGGGATAGGAGCAGGGTCTGAACCCTCACCTTTGTGGTAATTGACGTTATCTCTCCATATAAAGTCTTCTTTGGGCATCCTTTTCTTGTAGAGTTCAGAGTCAACATGTCTCCATGGTCCCTTCTAATAAAATTTCCGACATAGAATAAGATTGGCACAGTTAAAGGCTACCAAACAACCGCGAGAGCCTGCTATCTCGCAGAATGGAAGAACGCCCACAACGAGGTGAAAGGCAAGACAACGCCTCCACCTTCTTTCCCCAAGACTGTCTCCGCATAGCAATCAAAGGTGTCTGAGTCCTAGCTCAGGCGCTACTGCCGTTTTTCTGACGCTCTCGATCCAAGGGAAGATGAAGAGCCTAATTTTGAGAGGGCTACCCCAGTAGAACCTAAAGTGGATGTTCTGATGAGCCCCGACGACCCGACAAAGTTCTTAAAAGTTGGATCGCAACTCCATCCCTCAATAAAGAAAGAGCTCGTGGAATTATTATAGGCCAACCTTTACGTATTCGCTTGGACCTACTCTGACATGTGTGGCATCGACTTAGGAATCGCTTACCACATGCTCAACATTAATCCAAAGCATCTTCTAGTTAAACAAAAGCGTAAAATCTTAGGAACAAAAGATCACTCACACTCAAAGATGAAGTGGATATGCTACTTGATAATGGCTTCATCCGCGATGCCCTCTCCCCGAATGGGTCACCAACCCAGTCTTGGTCAAGAAAGCAAATGGCAAGTGGCGAACGTGTGTCGACTACTCTGATTTGAACAAAGCTTATCCAAAGGATAGCTTCCTTCTTCCAAAGATAGATCTGCTTGTTGATTCAACTGCCGGCTACCAGCTTCTCTCCTTCATAGATGCGTACTCAAGCTATAATCAAATATTGATGTACCTTCCAGACCAGGATCATACTTCTTTCGTCACTAAACTTGGGCTCTATTATTATGTCGTTATGCCCTTTGGTCCCAAGAATGCTGGAGCAACATATCAGCGGCTGGTCAACAACATGTTTAAGGACCAGATTGGGAGATCCATGGAGGATTACATGGACGAGATACTCGTGAAAACGAGGGTATCGAATGGCCACGTCAATGACCTTGTTTAAATGTTCGGTGTCCTCTGCAAATATGGAATGAAAATTCAATCCCTTGAAATGCTCTTTCAGCATTGCATCAGGAAAATTACTAGGTTTCATCGCCAATTCGCGGGGACATCGAAGCCAATCCAAAAAAAAATCAGGTTATCCGATATATCCAAGCTCCCCGGAGCATCAAGGATGCTTAAAGCTTAAACGGGAAAGTGGTCGCCCTAAGTCAATTCATCTCCAAAGCTACAGGCAAATGAATTCCCTTTTTCGATTTGCTAAGAAAAGGGAAACGCAACTTCAAATTGACACCGGAGTGTGTTGGCACATTCCAGGACCTCTTGAATCACTTGGAGCGACCCCCTGTCCTGTCCAAACCCGTGGATCACCAGCACTATATATCTTTTTGGCTGTTTCTATGCAGGAAATCAACTCAGTGCTTGTGCACAACGAAGATCATGTCCAATGACCTATTTACTACATCAACAAGAGACTAACATGGGTAGAAAAGCACTACCCAGAGCTTGAGAAGCTAGCATACTACCAGTTGACCTCTTCCCTTAAGTTAAGACCTTACTTTTAGTCCCATCCGATCAAAGTCTTCATCGACCAGCCGCTAGACAGGTCCTACAACAACCTAAGGCATCTGGGAGACTTCTGAAATGGAACATAGAACTGAGCCAATTCGAGATCGCATTCATTCCCCGTCGAGCCATCCTCGGACCAGCCCTCGCAGATTTCATAGTGGATTTCACTATTCCATAAGATCCCCTTTCGGGAGACACTGAAATTCCAGACATTCAATGGAAACTATCCGTGGATGGATCCTCCAACAATCAGTGTTCTGGCGCTGGAGTCGTACTCATTACTCCTGAGGAACGCTTGATATGTTATGCTTTAAAGATCGACTTCCCTGCCACCAACAACGATACATAATATGAAGCCTTGATTGCTGGACTTTAAAAGTTCAATCGAACTTAACATCAAGGCTATCCAAATCCACTCTAACTCAAATCTCATCGTACGCCAAGTGTAGGGAGAATACCAAGCCGGGGGGAACGACTCGCTCCCTACCTTACGCGGGCCCATGAACTGCTCACCAACTTCGACCACTACATTATTATGCGCATACCTCAAAGACAAAACGAAAAAGCTAATTCATTAGCCAAGTAGGAAAGCTTTGGGGATGCACAAATCATGGGACTAGGTCCAATCGAAGTGCTCGAATCTCCGAGCATCGATCAAATGCAGACTGATTCGGTTGCAACAACGGAGGTCGAGCCTGAGTCTTGGATGACACCAATCAAGAATTACTTACAACATGGAATCCTCCCTGAGCGCTACAAAGAAAGATAAGCATTCACTCGTAAATCATCCCTCTATATCATTCATAATCGAGTGCTCTATCGAAGGTGATTCTCTGTTCGATTACTCCGGTGTGTAGCCCACAACGATGTAGACCACATGCTATTAGACGTACACAAAGGCGAGTGCGGTGACCACACTGGGGGGTAACCCATGGCAAGGAAGATTCTCAAATATGGTTACATCTGGCCCACCTTGATCAGGATGCCGCAGATTAAGCCCGAAAGTGCGACAAGTGCCGGAGGTTTTCCAAAATTACAAGAGCCTTGCCTGGCGAGCTAACGCCAATGGTCAACCCTTGGCCATTCGCTATATGGGGAATACATATCATTGGAACTCTTCCAATGGCAAGAGGTAGTGCATGATATGATATCATTGCAGTCGATTACTTCACTAAGTAGGCCGAAACCGAATCTCTCACTACAATCACTACCAAGAAGGTGATCAACTTCATGGTTTGCAACATCATCACTTGATATGGAGTCCCTTAAGCTATCATTTCCGACAACAGAACCCAATTTCACTGTATTTAAGACTTTCTGCTAGTGGCACAACATCAAAAAAAGATTCTCTGCGGTAGCTCATCCGCAAGCCAATGGGAAAGTCGAGGCTATCAACAAAGTGATTAAATCCATCATCAAGAAGCATCTGGAAAAAGTCGCAGGCTTATAGGTAGATAAGCTCCCTCTGGCCCTATAGGCCTAACGGACCACCCACAAGTCAGCGACTGGCCATACTCCCTTCGCTTTCGCCTATTGATCTGAAGTCGTCATTCCCATTGAGCTCAAACTCCAATCTCACCAAGTCATGTACTACAATCCAAAGAACAACCAAGATCTTCTCTTGGAATTACTTGACTTACTCGAAGAGAAAAGTGATGAAGTTAAACTCTGAGCTGCTGCTCAGCGCCAATGAATCGCTCAATATTTCAACTTCAAAGTCCGTCCAAACTACCTCAATGTCGGCGACCTCGTCCTGAAATGAATCTTTCCCATACCGACCGGTTCCAGCCCTCGTTGGGAAGGCCAGTACATCATACACCGGAGGCTTGGAGATGGAACCTTCAGGCTAACGACCGTTGATGGCGCCGAACTTCCAAGAGAATGGAATAGTGAACATATTCATTGCTACTTTATATAACTTAGTGTATAGATTTACTGCTTTCCAATAATGTTTTGTTTTCTTCAAATTCATGGCATTGTAAAGTAATGGCCACAGTCGCCAAAGTTATTAGCAAAGATAGTTTTTAGTTCTCTATGTTCTTGGTATGTTTACGTTATGCGTAATATGATCAAGCAACCATCACAACTAACTTGCATGCACAAGCGCACAACATTAGATCAGCACCCTAGAGCATAGAACCGATCGTACATAACTCGAGTATCGAATCAACATCGAGACGGAGTATAAATAAACTAACTCATGGATTCTGCACTTGCTTGGGATGAATCAGTTGACAGCTCTCAGCATGATGGAATGCACCAGCGCAGGCCTTTCCCTCGTCCATGGTGACGCCCTCCTGCTCATATGATGTACACGTACCCCGTAAGCTCTTGTTAGTTTTTAGTTAGTAGCATTTAGTTTCATCTTAAAGTTGTTCAGTTCAGTTAGTGTTGACGTATGATGTTTTGTTGTGGCTGTTTATCATCTATGTACTTGTATATTTGCGCTTAGCGCTACGTACTCCTCATGCATGCTTGTTGCATGTAGAACTTGCTGTATTTTAGCCATCGGTCAGGCTTGTTGACCGTTATGTTATTCTATTATTATAATATATAAAAATCGACTGTGTAGAACCCCTCTACACAACCGTTAAGTTAAAAAAACTAACTCGAGCCTCGTATCAACGATGAGACCATGTATAAATAAACTAACTTGAGTCATGAATCGACGACGAGACCGAGTATAAATAAACTAACTCGAGTCTCGAATAAACAACGAGGCCGAGTATAAATAAACTAACTCGAGTCTCGAATAAACAACGAGGCCGAGTATAAATAAACTAACTCGAGTCTCGAATCAATGACGAGACTGAGTTTAAATAAACTAACTCGAGTCTCCAATCAACGATGACACCAAGTATAAATAAACATGCTCGACTCTCAAACTAACGACGAGACCAAGCGCCAACAACCTCGTCCTAAGTCCTCGGACTTGGGGGAAGCCCTTCAGCCAAATAAGTGTGACATTGGACACTCGCTTGGCTCCATCCATCCCGATGGGTCTGGATCTGGGCAACATTTGGCGAACCAACGACGCTTCCGAACTCTGCCTTTGAATTATGCACGACTCGTAATTCCCAAACAAGGAAAATCCCAAGGGCGGAGTCGATACATGCAATCTTCGCATGACTCGAGAAACTCGAGAGCGAAGCCTTGGATAACGTTTGCTCAAGTGTAAGAACAAGTATGTTTATGCAAGTACAATAAAATGAAAGCATAGACGAACGTTTAAACACTTAATATAAATCGTCATAGAAGAAAACTCAACTGACACTTTCATTCATTAACCAAAAGCAAACTACATCTAACTAATTTCTTTTCTAACGACGCAACATACATGAAAACCACATTAAGTCTCCAAAAGCGAGGGTCATACACGTGTATACTATCGGCCTACATCACAAAAAGACAACTATAACAATAATTGGGGAAGTTTTCCTTCTTCCATGTCCTCGGTCTCCTTCTCTTTCTTCTTCATCTTCTTGTCCGATTCACCACCTGAGGGAACACCACCTCTTCTCTTCTTCCTCTTCTTGGAACTGCTCCCTCCTTTTCCGTTCCTCCCTTTGACCTGAGAAGATGACTTGAGGAATGCCAACGGAATCTCCTCATCGTCATCACCGCTCATAATCTCCGTGTATTCCTCGCCTTCGGGAAGGATCGATTTCAGAGGATTGGGAGAGATTTCGCTAGAGAGCGCTAGTATTGCCTGTGTGCCCTCTCTCATCTTTGGTCCAGTCTTCGCGATCACCTTATGTTGAGCCACCTTGCCCGCCTTAAGCTTCTTATCCTTCTCCCCCTGTAGCTGCTTATATATGTATCGTCAACCATTTTCTTAGCAGTTTCACCATCAGACTTTTTCTTTAAGTCCTCTTGCTCCTTGGTTGCAGCTTCCTTGTCCTCCTGAACCTTAGTTGCAGCCTCCTGCTTAGCCTTCTTCCTAGCCTCCACTAATGCTGTCTGCCAAGCCAATTCATCGGCCACTTTTTGATTCTCTTGTTCCTTGACATGTAACTTGACCTGTTGTTCTTTGAACGTGTCGTGCATAGTGTGCTCGCTCACCTCGACTATCTTCGTTGCCTGCCCTCCTTCCCATATCTTCCCATAATAGACCTAAATAGCTCCAGCTCCTCCTTGGAGAATGTAAACTCTGTGCTGCCTCCTTCGCCCAACTGACCCCCGGACCCTTCCACTCTTGCTCCAGGCTATACTGAATAAAATTATGTAGTCACTTCTACTCCAGAGGTTCCTGCATCAGAAAGAGAAGGAATAATTAATCTATTTCACCTCCGCGCTGCTATACTTCTAAGCATCCATGAGAGTACGACTTTACCTACCACCACACGAGACATAGTTCCGGCGGGCACGATGATCTCACATGCTTCTTGAGTGAAACTCTCTGGTCCCAGCCTCGGTTGATCGGGGTTGTATTCGGTTACGGCGGGAGCTGGGACTTGCGACCTAGTTGTAGAGACGAATGGCACAGCTTGTTGTTACGAAGAACTACCTCCACTATGTTGGAGAATGGAGTTTTAGTGACAACAACCTTATTTTAATATTAATTGATTATAGAATATATACTAACACCTATGTCTAGAATATATACATTTATATAAACATATGCAACATTTATATAAAGGAATTATTATTGAAGACTATACAGTTTTAAAGATGTTAGAGATTCAGAATTTAGAGATATTTCAAAACTTATGAGTATTCAAGATTTCAAGAGTTAAAGAGTTCAAGATAAATATAGTTATAGAGTCTAGATTATGTAAGACTTTGAATAGCATTCCAGATTCAAATTCAAATTAATTTCAAATTCTTTTTTCAATCTCTTTCCTCTCTATTATATTTTTTTATTTTTTTATTTTAAACTTAAGTTTTATAAGGTTATACTTTATATATTTATATTTTTTATACTTTATATATGTACAGTTTTAAACTCTATAATTTTATAATTATGTTTATATTGTTTATATTTATGTTTCTATATAATGTTCTACTTTATAAATTCATTTATAACACTATATCTTAATTCAAGAATTTGAAAAATTATATATATACCAAAACACTTGAAAAATGTTCAAATTTTAATTTTACACATATATATGTCGACATATATATATATATACACATGTTGACATATAAATGTCATTTTTTTCAAATGAAAGGAAGTGCATTTTCACTATTTGCGGCAGTTCTGAAGCGTTGCAACCTTTTACACACTATAAAAAGGGGTTGAATTCGCATTTTTAATTACATCTTCTTCTCCCTTTCCAATCTCTTTCATTAAACCATTATTTCATATTATTTTTCTGATTTCTACATCTGTACTCTACCGAATTCAATTCTGTTTTCACTAATTTTCTTCTTTCTACACTCTCTACATATTAATCTCTGAATCAAGTTCTATTGAAGAGTTATACGGTTGTTTGTAAGAGTCTGGGTTGTGTTAGAAATTGGTAGTATCCCTTGCAGCCGTGAAATCAAGGACAGGTAATGGTGGTATTCCTTGTAGCCGTAAAATCAAGGAAGGTATACTTGATCAAGTGTGTGAGTGGAATTGGTGGTATCCCTTGTAATCGTGAAATCAAGGAGGGTTGTAATTGGATATTGATATAGTAATACAACTCTGCGCAATCCAACACTGTGTGGCACTGGATGTAGGAGCAATTCTGAACCAGTTTAAAATTTGGTGTGTTCTTTCCTTTTCTGTACTTTACTTTTGTTTATCCTTGCATTTGTGTTTGATTTTGTGTTTATGATTGATTCTATGGTGTTCGGTTCATATAGAAATTCATATAAGTTTAGATTTTGTTTAAATTCTCAAAAGCACTATTCACTCCCTTTTAGTGTTTGTTTTACCTTAACGATCCATTCTGCATTCCCTAATAATTGGTATCAGAGCAAGGTCTTTCAAAAAGTTCATAATCTAATTTTTGAAAATTTTTAAATGGAAAATTTTGGAATTTCTGTTAACACTAGTATCAATTCATGCATTATATCAATGTTGAAAGAGTCTGCATATAATTTTGTTAAAAAGTCGTATGATCTACTGAAATATTGTTCAATTCAGGAAAAGATGCGTGTTATAACTTTTGAAAAGTCAAAAGTTGAAAAGATGGATAAAGTGGTTGTTGGCAATTCAAATTCTGAAATGGTGGCTTTTGGAATTTAAATCCCGAACTGGTATGTTACATGGCTGTTGATAATTCAAACTCTTGAAAGCAATTGGTGGAAATGAAAAAGGACAAATGGATACTAAATAGTGGCTGTTCGAGACATAGGACGGGAAATCCTGAATTACTCAATAATCTGAAATATGAAGATGGTGGAATGGTGGACTTTAGAGATAACTCTAAAGGATATATTACCGGTATCGATAATGTCGGTAATTCTAAAACTCCTACTATTTCTAGTGTTTTACTAGTTAGGAATTTATAACACAATTTGCTAAGTACAAGTCAACTTTGCGGTAAGGGTTATAAAATAAACTTTGAAAATGATAAATGTTTTATAGAAGATAGGAATTCAAAAGTAATATTCGAAGGAGATAGAAAGAAAAATATATATATATTGAGTATGAAAATCTCCAACGATAACCTATGTCTTATGGCCAATAGAAGTGAACACTGGATCTACGTAAGAGATTTGGTCATACAAATTTCAAACACATTTCTAGGATTTCTAAACTAGATTCAATTAGATAATTACCCAAAATGAAATTTAAAGTTAATAACTTATGTGATGCTTGTACGTTCGGAAAATTAAAGAAAAGTTCATTTAAATCAAAAGTGGAAATTTCAACCTCAAAACCATTAGAATTAATTCACATGGATTTAATCTCAAGTTCAATCAATAAATCATAACAAATATGTTTACATAATAGTTGAAGTTTTTTCTAGATTTACTTGGACTTTGTTTCTTAAAAATAAAAGTGATGTTTTTGATCAATTTAAAACGTTTTCTAGAAGAATTCAAATTTTATTCACTAAAATTAAAACAATACGAAGTGATCATGGCGGAGAATTCGAAAACGAAAATTTTGAAAGATAATGTAACAAAAAGGGAATGACCGATAATTTTTCAATTCCGAGAACCCCTCGACAAAATGGAGTAGATGAATGTAAAAATAGGGCAATACAATAGTGTGCGAGAACTATGTTATCTAACAATAATTTCCCAAGAAATTTTTGGGCTGAGGTAGTAGCAACAGTTTGTTGTATTATAAATAGAATCTCAATTAGACTTTTAACTCATAAAACTCCATATGAACTTTTGTATAATAAGAAACCAAAAGTATCATATTTTAAAATATTTAGAAGTAAATGTTTTATACTTAATACTAAAGACAATCTAGATAAATTTGACTCCAATCCGATAAAGGAGTATTTATCGGGTATTCAGAAAGAAGTAAAGCAAATAGAGTTTTCAATGCTCAGATCCATACCATAGAAGAAACATTAAACGTATATATCAACAAAAATTATAAAAATATAGCTCAAAACAGTGAAAGTGAATGTGAAAGTGAAATTAATGAGATAAACCATAAAGATAATCAACCAAATAAACGAATTAGATTACTTAGAGATCACCTTGTTGAAAATATCTTGGATGAAATTGAATATGTTGTTAGAACTCGTAATCAATTAAATAATATGTAACAACCCAAGAATTTTCGGCCCCGAAAATCGACATAAATCCCCTTACGGTAACTCATGTCGACCTTCCAAACACCGAAAACACTAGAATGTCTATAGAAAGAAGTTAGAGGGCGAGATAAAAAAGGAAGAAATGTTAGAATAGAAGAAAGAAGAAGAACACCACATCAGAATCTCATCGCGGAACAGATAAAATATAATATCAAATCTGTTTATACAAAAGAATAGTATATACATACCAGTCATCAGAGTACAACATATATCTGGACAGTAGAAATAACTTTATATAACTAGCGGTGATGCCTCCTACTTCCAGCTCCTGTAACTCCAAGCGAAAACCTAACCTGGAACATACTCGGTCTGACCCAAGCACATTTGAAGCAAAGCAAAATTCACCGGGTCAGTCTGGAATACTATCAGTGATAAATTCACAGCACAAACAACTTGTTTAACTTTGGAAAATCCTTTTTGAAACAAAAAGGATAATAGTAAGACCAGTCCACACATAAACACGGACGGGTTTTTACCTTACTATAACCCAAACCATTTTTGAAACATAACTTAGTCCGATATTACAATAGTGTCTAAATACAAATAGATAACAATCTAGCGGAATGCTTGCATCTCATGCTCCAAAATATAATATACAATCAAAACCGTTGGCGCTTATTGGAGATTGGACTCCGACTTTGAGAAGGTATGGGTCCACCTGCTGATAGTGTATCTCTAGATGCTAATACACTGGGTTCAACAAGAACGTCTTGCAACCCGGCCCACACATGACCGACTACTCATTTCGCTTGAGTGTATCGAATGCATATCACCGACGGTTGGGATCAGCAACCGCCTCCCGAATAAGGGCCAACATCGAAATAGATTAAAGAAGCAAATGGAATTTCTCTAGATAGGTGATTATACACCCTAATGGGAGCGACCCACATAGCCATGTTGCCTGCTCGATTTTTGTCATTTCCCGGTTGATGAGGATTGAGGCTAGAATTTACCTTTAACCATCTGGTTATCATTTACTTTGAATGCCACATCGTCAGATCCTCTGGATATCACTAATTGACGTCCACAAAAATACTCTAGTTGGGAGCTAACTAACTATAATACGTTTGAAGAAATCAACGTACGGGATCCTTTGGAAATACTTTGTCAGACACTCGTCCATACACGTCATCCAGGAACAAGATGAACCGAAGGTACTCTCCTACTGCATCTCATATAGGAATCACCCCATGGATCAGTAGCAAGAAGTCCTTGCAACCCGTAGATTCCAACCACGACAGAACCACAGTTTATCTCTGGTTGCAATCCAGAGATTATTAGTGGTCCTTCCGTTTATGAAAATCCATAGTCTTCAATGCTTCGTCTCGATCATCTTCCAATATCTTCACGTATTTATTGGTCGGAATGGTTTTCGAATATGAATTCGATCCCGGTCTTTCCGTACCAACATTCGTATTGGTCAGATTTTGATAGTCGGTGATTTAACTATCAAATAACAATCGTGTCAGTGAATTGATTTCACTGGTTCTATATTTGGCATTACTTGGCCTTTTTAATATATATATATAACTAAATGGAAATCAACTTTTAAGTGTTCCAATATATTTAAAACATTATATTTATCCTTATTTATAACAAAACCATTTTAATTACTATAGAGCATATATATATATATATATATATATATATATATATATATACACCCAGCTTTCTACTTCTTTTGGAAACATCGATATATTTTCTTTAAAACCCTTTTTACCTTTCCTTTATACTAGGTTGGAACCCGTGCTTCGCACACGGGTAATTACGTGATACTGTTGACAGCTCAGTTGAAGATAGATATGGTGAATACTAATGTGGTGGACATTACTTTTTATGTATTTTTGTTTGTTATAGGCTGATATGAGAAGATGAAGTTGCTTGAGAAGATAGATAGATGTGAATGATAAATCTAGATGAACTACAGTAATACACAGATGACAAAGATATGCTTGCTTAGACTCCCTGCTTGGAGCAGCAGGAATGCTTATTATTCAAACAAAATGTTACATAGTGATTCCAGCAATAGTTGGCCTTCAAATTTATTCATCATTTGGTTGACCAATATATTCGAAGTTGGTCTTCCATGCACAAAGTGATTCCAACAACAACAGTTGTAAATAACATATTCTTAACAATATGGAATCTACCAAACATGGATTTGCTGTAAATTTGTATGACCAGTAACTTGCATTAACAACGACATATGAAGAACAGTGAAATCAAATATAGTGAAACATAGTAAAATGAACACAAGAGTAATAGATGAATGCAAGCGAAGTTACACGTTTAAGGATGTTATATTTGAAATAAGGATGTTATATTTGTAATAAGAGCTAAGGACATGTTTATAGATAAATGCAAGCGAAGTTGGAAATGAGATTCAAGCCTGGTATATGTTACATTAGTTTTAGAAATCGCTGTGGTAAAGATACAAAAATTATGCATACAAGTAGCTTGTTCCAATACAAGTTTATTAATTAATGGATGTAGAAAGAGATGGTTGATCTTGATCACATTAAATATTTCAAAAATCACATAGTAGCACAAATCTCATGAAATAAAATGAAGCAGGCATGATAAAACAACACAGTATCATATAGCATACCGTAACACTTTTACATTCAGTGATAAAAACAGTTGTCAGCCGAGTCCAATTTTTGAGTTTCAATCAACCATGTAGCTTTATTGCTTTATGTTTGTTATCTTCCATCAACATAGCTTTATTAAAAAAGTATCATAATTTAGGCACATTCAAACTATGTGATGGTTTGTTTCAACATTACAGGCAAGACGTTTCCAGTTATTGAAGTGGAAATAGTATATTACTGGCATGTACATTTAACAAAGAATTTAGTAGCATGACCCATAGCACAATTACATCACACCTTTGCCGGTAACAAATATGAGGCATACACAACAACTCCAAGCTCGTTATGGACTTCTCCGATCACACCTTCCAACTCTTAGTTAATGGCAACTTAATGCTCCATTCCACTCACGTAAGCTTAATTCTCCCCTTCGTATTGATGTGGGATGTTAATTCCTACTTTACAGCGAACAATATGAACATAAATGCAAGTTGTGAGAAACCTGAGAGAATATCCTTTGACGCTATGGCCTAACAAAGGTCCTGGATGCTTTGCATCAGTGTATATGTGTATATGAAACAGGCAAGTTAATTTGGCAAATCAGAAATAAAACAGTTACACATAATTATTGTATCAGTGTATATTCACGAAAGTTTCGCATTGATAATATATGGAACATGTTCATCCTTTGGGGCTGTCGAGAATTTATTCCATAAGCGAAGTGCATGTCTTTTTAACAATTTATGATTCAGTTTCTACAGAAAATAAGTCGTCCCCAAATCCAAAGTGTGAAGTAGGTAACCTACAAATGATGTAAGGAACAAATGATCAATGCAAAAGATTCGATGACTAACTGCTAGTTTTTAGCATTGCTGTGAATAAATGTTCAATTGAGTTTAAAAGAGTGATCAGTGTGAGGACATGAATGAGTGCATAATCATAACTCAAAAAGAGTTCTAGTCGTACATACTCTTTTGGGTTGTGGGTCAAACCTGTGAAGGTCAAATCCATCGAGGTTAAGCCTACTCTGTCTAATAAATGCAAAAAAGGTATACCCAAATAAAATAAAATAATTTTTTTATGTTTTGGCATGTAGACTGACATTCAGCAATTTTAGAATTCAACAAATGGTAAGACCTCGTTATTACAGGAATTGATTTTACATGATGCGGCAATAAAGGAAAGAAAAAACCTTAGTTTGAGAGCAAGCAAATTGAAGTCCTTAGCAAATACAACAACAATGAGTATCAATTTTATATATTCTTGTGCATCACTTGCATTCAGTTCTTATGAGTGTTTCTGCAGGCCCTCTAAACTTTGCCAAAGCCATCAAATGCAGTGGGAGCATGCCTGAGTTTATAACCATATTAATTATCTACTGCTACAATTTTCCATCATTAAAAGCCAAGTGATTCAGTTAAAGGTAATGAATTATAACACCAATATTCGCATTAGTAAATACTACCCATATTTTAAACATAGATATGAGGTATTCCCAAAAAAAAAAAAAATCAACTTATTTTTTTTCCCAACAGAGTAACTGACAAATCCAATAGCAGTTACCGAAGGGAAGATTTGATTAATAAGTAACAGTGGGACTGCAAATTTGGGAGTTTATGATATATAACCATAATGTTTTCATTTATTATTTAAACATAATTTATTCTATATCATAAATTTGTAAATGTAAAATGTTACGCTTACTTAATATAAATTTATAGCAATTATGAAATATAGCTATAAATCAGCAAATTGGTTACCAATTACTACAAATATGAAAATTTAACTGAAATATTAAAAATGATTAGGAATTCAAAAATATAATAGCATCATTAGGACCACTAAGTATAATATGGAAGGAAATAAATCAGTGGGTAATTGTGAAAGAAAACATTTAACTGTTAACTTGCCACTTGTCCATCCTATAATAACTAAAACAGTTTGATATCAAGAACATTTCTTCTCACAGAAACGCTGAAAATAAAAGTTGAATGGATGAAAATAGTAATAATAATATCAAGTCACTGTAGGTTCACTTATTTTCAGCCACATTTGCAATGTACAAAAATTGGTAACTTTGAGGAAAATTGTATCAATTTGAAACCCATAGGTGCACGCTATTTATGTGTATATCTTACGTATGAGCTATTATATATAGAATTTTTTTACATATGAAAATAATCTAAGGCTGCACAAACAATCTCAAACTTTCTTTGAGAAATAAGAAATATTTCACAAAACCCAATTGATTAAATATATATACAAAAATCATAACTTCCACAAATATTCTGTATTAATCTGTCTAGCAGTTTAAAGACATAAAAAGTAACAAATGAATATATATAGAATAGATGCATAATGGACGGAATTAATGCATATTTCCACATGAAAATTAGCGTGAAGACTCAATATTTCTCATTAATGACTTATTGAATTTGAAATCTCTTCAAAGTGCAAAAAAAAAAAAAAAAAAAAAAAAAAAAAAAAAGGAATTTTAAATATTCAGCTTTAAAACATGAAACTAACCATTATGTGTTAATAAAGGGTCATAATGGGTGTTACAGTTAATTTATATTTTTTCATACAATTAATTATACAACTTTTAAACACAGTACTAACATGTCAATTTTGAGAACAGAGGAGAAAAAAATTGAGGTTGAAAAGATTCACACCAAAACTGGATCTATTTCTTGTTATTTTGGAGAACTAAAAAGGGGCGCTATACATTATATAATGTAAGTGGAAAGACAAAGAAAAAGATAATTTACCTTTGAACCATTATATGAATCATCTAAATAAATTATGTTGTAAATTAACTTACTTGTTAAGTAAGATAAAAATCAAGTGGATCATCCATATAAATTATAGCTTAGTGCTTAGTTAAGGTATAAATCAAGTTGCACTTCTTGTTGTTTTTTTTAAAATAGATGTACTGTATAATTCATGGTTAAATTTGAACTGCCTATTGAGGAATTATTGAAAAATAGTGCAATTTTTAATGAATGCACTATATAGAATGACAATATATTTAACAACGTTGTGTGTTGGAGTAAGCTTAAATATGCCCCTGTTGAAAAATAAGATTAAAATTCCGATATAAACTTTGAAATGACCTTATAAACTCACCTTTAAATTATACTTGAATAAGGTTTTGTCATTAATCCAACCACAATTAAAGTTGTTAAACCTTTCATTTACGTGTGTGCGAGTTTTAGATTTATTTAGACATAAATCTTTTGTTGGACCTCTTTTATTGCCAGAGCTTCGGGTAATATATTTTCAAGCTTAATTATGGATGGTGATAAGGTAACAAAATAGCAAGAGCTATCTATATGTCTAAATCATCCATTAAGTTGCAAATAACTTAAGCTTAGGGAAATTTGTAATGTTTGTCAGTTTCTGTGAAATATTCCTTTAAAATAATATACATATAAAAGGCACCATTTATTGCCATATTAAACGCCATTGGTACTTTTATCCTTGAAAGTTAATTGAAAACTTGTATATGGCTGTAATTTGAATTTTTTGACTTTATTTCAATTAAAATCACATTAATTATGGGATGTTTTAATGCTAAATGATTGCAAATCCTCTGTCAAAAGTAATCTATGTCCTAGCAATTTACTGAAGCACTACCCTCAAAACTAAAATTCCTAAAGAAACTATTTCCAATATAAAATTCTTCACATTTTATTTTTTAGAAAGGTATTACGCTTGCAATCATCAAATTAATATTTGACTTTTTTTTACCAAATGTGCCAATTGAGAATCAAAGTAACATTTGTTTGCATTTAATAGCAGCAAATATTACATATATAGCTTTCAACTTTTTACATATACAACACACTATTTACCTCATATTACACATAAATAGACAGATCTTAAAATTTAAATTGGAGCTCACATAAATATGTAAGTTTGAATCTGATATTTGTTTAAAAGACTGGTGAAGCTCGAACATATTAACTGTTAGAAAATATATTTCAAAAAAATATGCAATGGAAAATATATTGCATCCCAATATGACTGGAGGTGGATACCAGTCTTTGTTCGAGCTCACATAAATATGCAATGGAAAGGTACAGTTAATTCAAATGAAAAATATATTTCTGTTTAGCCTCTGGTCGTAGTTTGATGCAATACAAACACAACAGTACTAAGTAAGATGTATAATTTAATTACTTCTAATCTACCTATTTTAGTTTGATATATTAACTGTTAGAAAATTTATGCATCTTACTTCATAATGGCCAATATATACCAACTGCTGAAGAATAATAATGGAAATAACTAATGTAATTTCCACAAACACATTAAATGCATCAAAAAAAGGAACAAATAAAGGAATATAGCGTAAAGTAAGTCAACCTACAGATCTAGGAGTTGTTTAAATAAAGGAACAAATAAGTAGACACAATGATCACAAATAAATAACCGCAGAAATGAAGTTTTATAAAAAGAATTGTTCAAATTTGGATCTAACCTTCACGGTAAGTTATATGTTTTGGTAAAATAAATTATATAAGACTATCATTACAACTATTTTGACTTGAGCAAAAGAGGCATACGGTTGAAATGAGACAAAGAGTGAAAAAATGATATCGCGGGAAGATCCAATAAAACATTTGATTTCAAGAAATAAAATTAAAAACTGGAAAAACAAATTTTCTGTGAATTTACCTGGAAAAGGCAAAGTCTTTAATCCCATCTTTCATCTCACAACCGGACACCCTTTTTGTCTTCTCTATAGGACACAAACTAATTGGAAAATCAAAATTCAATTAACCAATTTTGTAGGTTCAATTAAAAAATTAACAAAATAGCCAAACTCATGATCATTTGAGGCAGATGCAACGATTAAGGGTTTGGAATCAAATACAAAACAACAAATCAATTTTAAATTCAAAATGGTCAAACCTTCTTTCATCCTCTTGATACTCATGCTGGAGAAGCAGAACAAAGACTGGTGAAGCTCGAACATGACTGGAGAAGCTCGAACGTGACTGGAGAAGCTGAAAGACATATTTGGTTGTGTATTTCCTACAATATCCACCTCGCAAGATGCCATTTTTTTCCTGTTAAAGATGAATGATGAGCTCAGTAACCCTAAAAGAGGGAATAGGAAGAAGTAATAAAATTGGAAAGCATAGGGAATGAAAACATACATAAAAGTTACTAAATGCTTCTTAACTTGATTCACTCTTCTATTTACCGGCTGTGCTTATACCTTGTTTGAAGGAGATTGTTTCAAAAGAAGGAATCTAAAAAACAAGAGTTAAATTAGACGCAGAGAACATAAGAATATAGACAGCTGATACCGATTTAAAGCAAGCAGCAGCTAGGGTTTCCTTCCATTCTAAGAATAGCCGAAGCAGTCGTGGCGATCAACTTCATTAATCCACATAGCATGATTATAACTAACAGACGCTCACTACGATGCGGTTGAACATATTCGAACTGCTTTATAATAAAATTACTGAAGCTATCAAACTGCAAAGTTGATGAAATTACCTGAGCTGCTATAGAAATCTGGATCGATCTTTCAGTGCGCAACGGTTCAGGCATCATCTAAATTTGATATTTTTATCTTATTTAAGGCATCAGGATGCGTAAATCTCGCATCAAAAGCTCGCAAAGCAAGAGGAGGTTGGAAATCAAAGAAAACGGGAAAGGAGAAGCACGATTATTGGATGAGAACGTGAAGAAGAGACGTGAAATGGAGAGCTGAAATTGAAGAAAATGAGGAAGTGGAACGATGGAAACATGTTAAGGTCATTAAAATTAATCAGAAGTTAAGGTCATTAAATCAGCGAGGAATTGAAATTAGAAGACCGTGAAGAGGGATTAAATCTACGAAGAACGGAAATTAGACGTTGGTTAAGAAGTCTGTTTTGGAGTTTTAATTTTGGTTTCAGAAGGAAAAAAAGCATGTAGGGAGAGAGAAGGTGAGATGAGAAGGAAGCAAGTCTGAAAGAGGAGAGAGAACGGATAAGAATGGGAAAGGGAGAGATGGGAGAGGATAATAACCGTAAAATGTTTGTGAACGTGGGAGATTTTGTTGGGGATGGAAAAACTAAGGATGGGATTAAAGGAAAACTCTTCATTTTGAAATGATAAGCCAAAAGGCGGTGTCACATCAGCAATGTTGAGATTATGCTTTTATGTTTAAGTAATAGATTCGAGTATCATGATATATATATATATATATATATATATATATATATATATATATATATATATATATATATATATATATATATATTATACTTAAGGGTATTAACTGTTACCAATTCTAATAAGGTTAAAGCAAAGGTCAACTTATAATTCAAAACCAAATATTTCGTATTTTCATTTAAACTACATTCCAGTGTAATTTATATTCAAAAATCCCGCACTTATGTTCAATACCTCTCGTATGGGATATCACACCAATCACAACACTTTTCACTCGTCTCAACTAATACCATTCCTCGATAATCGTGAAGCCATTCAATTTGGGGTATTTAATTACCTCTCAGACCTTGATCAACCCCGTTCTCACCTTAGAATAATATTAGTTTATCACTTAAACACTTCACCAAAATTTTATTTACTATCTCGATTTCCAACTGGTTTCGTAAACCGTTTCTTACATTTGAAGTCCCTTTCCAATATAATCTATTTACTTAATTTGTTTAATTAAGTAAATGTCGAATAACCACTGTTTTTAACTTGGAATTTAGTTCCAAGAATCCATTTACCAATATTCTAATACCATACTATTTCATGGATTTCCTTTTTGTTTGAAATCCTTTCGTTTAATTTCAATATTTGTTAAATTCAATTTCTTAATATTTAACTCATCAATTTGATTTAAAATCCTTTTAAAACCTTGTTGGATTTGTTTCCAAATCGCTTACACTAATTTGCTTAACAACTCATAATACTTAACTTAGAATTTAATCTATTACCCTGTTTCGACTTACTGTAATTTACAATCATTTCCCATAAATAGTTCATTCTAATTGATTCCCTTTACCTAATTTCACAATTAAGTAAAATCTTATCTGAATTCTCTGCATCCACTTACAAATATCATTTACCAATCTACTTTGAAAACTTAAATTTTAAATCTCTTTATGAACACTTATCGACCCTTCAATCAAACCTGGTCGCCGCTTGAAACCCAAGTAAAAATCATTTCTTTATGTTATTATTAATTAAAATAATAATTAACTTTAACGTTAACTATATTAAAAATAGTTAACTTCGCTATTTACTAAAGATAGGGTCGTTATCATATTTGAAAATCTAATTAAACGGTAGTTAACTTTATTTATACTAGACAACTCGGTAATTTCTTTAATTATAGTCAATCGGATATTATCTAATGTTTACACTATTCGTTAAACTTAATGAATCTCGATTTATTCAATTATCCATTTTAATTACAACGGTTGATTTTGCCATCCGTACCTATCAGTTAGCAGTCAACTGACTTCCATTTGTCATTTCCCCTTTAAAATTAATTAAATAACTTAATTAATTTAAAATTGTTCTAAAAACAATTATTCTATTTTACCAACCTATCGGTAAATTCTTGGCTTCTGCTTTTAAAACTGGTCCAAACCATTTAAACAATTTTCTTTATAAACTCGATCTAATATATTTATTTATAATTTTCCAACTTAATTACTTATATAAAATAATTGAAAAACCTTAATTTACTTATTAATAAATTTATAACTTTAAAACCGCGTCAATTCACTTGACGGTCGTACGATGTTAAAACCATATATTTAGGCCATTTACTGCCGGTTACTCAGTCAACACTATCGGTTGATTTTAATTATAACAATGATGGATATATATATATATATATATATATATATATATATATATTCAACCATCAACATTCAAACAAGTTTTGGTGTCAGTCAGAGTGAACAATTCATATATATGCACAACAAACAAAAATACAATTTAGTTGAGCAATCCGGTCGGATCCCTCCAACCTGTCCTTCTCTGCATCACAGACACAACTTGAAATAATATACGAATAAAATAATTGACGAGATATAATAACTGCAACCAATCAAACAATAAACAAACAATTTGCATCCATCGCATCCAATCAACCAATTTATACTGTTAATGGTGAATTATATTTTTCTATGGATCTACCACATCACAGAATTCCAGAAGGTGTGAGAATTAACTCACAGATTTAGTTCTGGTTGACGGTTGACGCGTTTGTTGCATTTAGTTTTGAACGAGCTTTCAAAATTAGCTGAAATTCCAACTGCATCCAATTGACTCCTAGTCAGTGTCATCGTCTAGGTCTCGTCCCTGCGATCCCAACGGATCTAGTTTCGTCAAATTTCGTTATCGTATGTGAAAGTTACGCCTGTTTTAAGTTTGCATAAATTATACGATCATTAACTGATTAATTAATTAATTAATTAATTAATAAAAACTTAATTACCTTTACATAACGTAATTGTCACGTTAGACAAATGAAACGCGTTTTCATATTTTATGGGTTCTTCTTCCCCGATGCTCCTCTTTTGAACCGCGACGTCAATGAACACGCCACCTTCAATCAAATGCCCCGCCTCCACCGTCAATCATCAGACCCACCTGAAACCTCCCTCGCCACCGCCGCTCCGTCAGCAGCTACCGCCCTCAAACCCAACACCCAGCAGTGCCTGCTCCGCCCAGAAAATAGGTACGAACGTACTCCGGTTATCCACCATTTTCCGCCGCCACAAGCCACTAAGGTCGATCAGACCACCACCGATGAGACCCCTCGCCTTCCAGCATCGACCCCCCTAGGCCGCGACACCACCAACGCCGGAAGACCCCAAAACCTACCGTCAGCTCTCAGAAACACACGAAAATCATCCCCACCGTTCAACTCACCGCCTCGACCACCTCAGACCACCGTTGAGCCTACGATCGGTGCCAAAACGAAGATCTATCTCTCCTCTTTCACCTCCCACTGGTCTGGACTCCTAAAATTGACCATAGCTTCTCAATTTCTGAAAAGAACGGAACTGTCCAGTTTGGGTTTTTGGACGATTCCGACCACCACAGTGCTCCGATCACCCCCATCTTTTTACTGGATCTAGGTATCGACCAGATCTACAACTTCACTTCATATTTCCCTCACCGATTCATTTCTGATTGGGAGATAAAATTGATTTTGTAACCGAGGGCTTTATTGCAAAATGTATGGGTGATTTCAGAAATTGGGGAAATAGGGTTCTGAATTGGGGTATATATAGTGTGAAAATAATATAATTTAAGTTAATTTGACGAACGATGTTGACTAACGATTTTTATTTCGTACCTATCGCTTTTTCGAACGTTGTTTATTCACTGCTGCACTCACATACAAACTTCGTTCGAGATGCGAATGGACGACATAGTATAATTTGACGATATGGTCCTAATGAAACTTTTTTCGTCGTATTTCGAGTCCGTTTGCTCAAACGACGCTCGTTCACGTCCAAATGGTCTTTTATTTTGTATTTTATTTTGCCACGCTCACAAATTAACCCCGATTGACGCGCCATTTGAAATCTAGCAATAATTTCCTGTTACACTCCCAATAAAACTTGTTTCGTCGAAAACTGAGGTCGTTTGTATAAAGTCCCTTATATAACTGCCCAATTCAAAGAAAATAAACCAATTTTAAAATACCTCAATATAATATTATTAAAATATTGAAATTTGCCATACGTGACCAGAATATCATATATTACCACAATAAAATATCCCGGGTTGAATTTCAAGTCAAATCGATACTTAAAATATTTAAAAACCATTTATTCTATATAAATAATCAATATAATATATACAGGAATTCCATAGCGACCTTTTCAAAATTTGGTTTGGACATAGAATAAAATCTACGCTATGAAAACGTGATTTTTCTCTTCCCTTAGAAGCATATTATCGAACAGATTCCGACGTTTCTTGTTTCGAGACAATCCGACTTATTTTGAAACCTGTACGGCTGTTTAAAGTTCAAAACGCCAAATTATGAACTACCGCGCCGCTGCAGCTCATTATATATTTAAATTATAAACTTATTGTTCAACCATCGTTTTAGAATTGAAACTGTCAATATAATTTCACTATAAACAATATAAACCACTTTATATTTGCCCAATCACATTATACTGCAAATTTTACATTTTCCCAGTATTTTGGAATAAAAATATTATTTAATTATTTATTTAACTAATATATTCAAAATAAAATCTTTAAATTCGTTTATTTAAACTCAAACCCATATTTTAAATAATTAAAATAATCCAAATAAATAGGCAGAAAAATACGGGTCGTTACATTCCTTCCCCCTTAAAATAATTTCGTCCTCGAAATTGCTAAGGTAGAAAGAACGTTAAAACCCCATTATCTTTCCAAAAATAATAAATTTTAAAACTCGGTTTTATTTCCAAAACAAATCCAATCGGTCGTAAAATCAAACTAATTCAAATAAAAGAATTTCCCAAAAATCTTCAAAAAATTTCTAATACCTTAAATTTTGGAAAAATTTCGGTAGAGTCTCCCATGTACGGAGGACATCTGCAATATCGCAAGTTCAAGAAATAAATATACCTCGACCAACAGGGTCGGAAAAATCAAAAATCCAAACTAAAAACCCAAGTAAAACCAAAAAAATTCATATTTTAGTAGGCGTACCTTTTTACGAACGTTATTATGCGATATGCGATAATTTATACTTGAGCTTGCTTACTTTTAATGCAGCTCTATCCAAACTGGATTCAATTGACTCCAGAATTTCTCTTGGATGGATTTTAAAGCTGAACAGGCAATTCTGCATCTGTTCTCAACTCAAATGAGTTTATTTGCCTCCAAAACAATATCAATAAGGTTCAAAACATCCATATCATTCACATCAACCAATTATACACACAATTCAATCCACATGAGATTATAATTATTTATAATCACTTCATTTGTTTCTTTAATTATCCATTCATATTTATTAATCTGGATTGATTTATTCGAATTATTAGTTTCGAATTGGTTTTAACCAAGTCGATTCAGGTTCAGGTTTATATCCATGAGATCGAGCACACCATCCACACATATCATACAAACCAGCATTAACAAATTAATCGATTGCCCATACTATAATAACCCTTACTTTTATTTTATTATAAAATAAATTGGGCAAAAATATAATTTCAAAAATAATTTTATATCAAATTACAAATACGTGCTCTCATATATAGATTCAACTCATTCTAGGGTATTTCTAACCCCATCTCTATTGAGTCACACCACAGAGCCAAGGTTATCACTAAACCATTAGCTCTGATACCACTGTAACGACCCAAGAATTTTCGGCCTCGAAAATTGACATAAATTCCCTTATCGTAACTCATGTCGACCTTCCAAACACCGAAAACACTGGAACGTCTATAGAAAAAAGTTAGAGGGTGAGATAAGAAAGGAAGAAATGTTAGAATAGAAGAAAGAAGAAGAACACCACATCAGAATCTCACAGCGGAACAGATAAAATATAATATCAAATATGTTTATACAAAAGAATTGTATATACATACCAATCATCAGAGTACAACATATATCTGCACAGCGGAAATAACTTTATATAACTAGCGGTGAAGCTTCCTACTTTCAGCGCCTGTAACTCCAAGCGAAAACTTAACAAGGAACATACTCGGTCTGACCCGAGCACATCTGAAGCAAAGCAAAATTCACTGGGTCGGTCTGGAATACTATCAGTGATAAATTCACAGCACAAACAACTTGTTTAACTTTGGAAAATCCTTTTTGAAACAAAAAGGATAATAGTAAGACCAGTCCACAAATAAACACGGACGGGTTTTTACCTTACTATAACCCAAACCATTTTTGAAACATAACTTTGTCTGATATTACAATAGTGTCTAAATACAAATAGATAACAATCTAGCGGAAGGCTTGCATCTCACGCTCCACAAACATAGTATACAATCAAAACCGCAGGCGCTTATTGAAGATTGGACTTTGACTTTGACAAGGTATGGGTCCACCTGCCGATAGTGTATCTCTAGTGGCGAATACACTGGGTTCAACAAGAACGTCTTGCAACCCGGCCCACACATGACCGACCACTCATTTCGCTTGAGTGTATCGAATGTATATCACCGACGGTTGGGATCGGCAACCGCCTCCCGAATAAGGGCCAGCATCGAAATAGATTAAAGAAGCAAATTGAATTTCTCTAGATAGGTGATTATACACCCTAATAGGAGCGACCCATATAGCCATACTGCCTTCCCGATTTTTGTCATTTCCCAGTTGATGAGACTTGAGGCTAGAATTTACCTTTAACCATATAGTTATCATTTACTTTGAATGCCACATCGTCAAATCCTCTGGATATCACTAATTGACGTCCACAAAAATACTCTAGTTGGGAGCTAACCAACTATAATACGTTTGAAGAAATCAACGTACGGGATCCTTTAGAAATACTTTGTCAGACACTCGTCCATACACGTCATCCAGGAACAAGATGAACCGAAGGTACTCTCATACTGCATCTCATATAGGAATCACCCCATGGATCAGTAGCGAGAAGTCCTTGCAACCCGTAGATTCCAACCACAACAGAACCACAGTTTATCTCTAGTTGCAATCCATAGATTATTAGCGGTCCTTCCGTTTATGAAAATCCACAGTCTTCATTGCTCCGCCTCGATCATCTTCCAATATCTTCACGTATTTATTGGTCGGAAAGGTTTTGAATATGAATTCGATCCCGGTCTTTCCGTACCAACAATCGTATTGGTCAGGTTTTGATAGTCGGTGATTTAACTATCAAATAACAATTGTGTCAATGAATTGATTTCACTGGTTCTATATTTGGCATTACTTGGCCTATTTAAAATATATATATATATATATATTTAACTAAATGGTAAATCAACTTTTAAATCTTCCAATATATTTAAAACATTATATTTATCCTTATTTGTAACAAAACCATTTTAATTACTATAGAGCATATATATATACCCAGCTTTCCACTTCTTTTGGAAACATCAAATATTTTCTTTAAAACCCTTTCTCCCTTTCCTTTATATTCGAGTATCCCGATATATATATTATACTTAATGGTATTAACCGTTATCAATTCTAATAGGGTTAAAACAAAGGTCGACTTATAATTCAAAACCAAATATTTCTTATTCTAATTTAAACTACATTCTAGTATCATTTATATTCAAAAATCCCGCACTTATGTTCAATACCTCTCATATGGGATATCACACCAATCACAGCACTTTTCACTCATCTCAACTAATACCATTCCTCGATAATCGCGAAGCCATTCAACTTGGCATATTTAATTACCTCTCAGACCTTGATTGACCCTGTTCTCACCTTAGAATAATATTAGTTTATCACTTAAACACTTCACCAAAATCTTATTTACTATCTCGATTTCCAACTGGTTTCGTAAACCGTTTCTTACATTTGAAGTCCCTTTCCAATATAATCTATTTACTTAATTTGTTTGATTAAGTAAATGTCGAATAACCGTCGCTTTTAACTTGGAATTTAGTTCCAAGAATCCATTTACCAATATTCTAATACCATACTATTTCATGGATTTCCTTTTTGTTTGAAGTCCTTTCGTTTGATTCCAATATTTGCTAAATTCAATTTCTTAATATTTAACTCATCAATTTGATTTAAAACACTTTCAAAACCTTGTTGGATTTGTTTCCAAATCGCTTACACTAATTTGCTTAACAACTCATAATACTTAGCTTAGAATTTAATCTATTACCCTGTTTCGATTTACTGTCAATTACAATCATTTCCCTTAAATAGTTCATTCCAGTTGAATCCCTTCACCTAATTTCACAATTAAGTAATCTTATCTGAATTCTCTGCATCCACTTACTAATATCATTTACCAATCTACTTTCAAAACTTAAATTTTAAATCTCTTTATGAACACTTATCGACCCTTTGATCAAACCTGGTCGCCGCTTGAATCCCAAGTAAAAATCATTTCTTTATGTTATTGTTAATTAAAATAATAATTAACTTTAACGTTAACTGTATTAAAAATAGTTAACTTCGCTATTTACTAAAGATAGGGCCGTTATCATATTTGAAAATCTTATTAAACGGTAGTTAACTTCATTTATACTAGACAACTCGGTAATTTCTTTAATTACAGTCAAGCGGAGATTATCTAATGTTTACACTATTCGTTAAACTTAACGAATCTTGATTTATTCAATTATCCATTTTAATTACAACGGTATATTTTGCCATCCGTACCTATCAGTTAGCAGTCAACTGACTTCCATTTATCATTTCCCCTTTAAAATTAATTAAATAACTTAATTAATTTAAAATTGTTCTAAAAACAATTATTCTATTTTACCAGCCTATCGGTAAATTCTTGGCTTCTGCTTTTAAAACTGGTCCAAACCATTTAAATAATTTTCTTTATAAACTCGATCTAATATATTTATTTACAATTTTCCAATTTAATTACTTATATAAAATAATTGAAAAACCTTAATTTAGTTATAAACAAATTTATAACTTTAAAACCGTGTCAATTCACTTGACGGTCGTACAACGTTAAAACCATATATTTAGGCCATTTACTACCAATTACTCAGTCAACACTGTCTGTTGATTTTAAATATAACAATGATGGATATATATATATATATATTCAACCATCAACATTCGAACAAGTTTTGGTGTCAGTCAGAGTGAACAATTCATATATATGCACAACAAACAAAAATACAGTTTAGTTGAGGAATCCAGTCGGATCCCTCCAACCTGTCCTTCTCTTCATCACAGACACAGTTTGAAATAATATACGGATAAAATAATTGATGAGATATAAATAACTGCAACCAATCAAACAATAAACAAACAATTTGCATCCATCGCATCCAATCAACCAATTTATACTGTTAATGGTGAATTATATTTTTTTATGGTTCTACCACATCACAGAACTCCAGAAGGTGTGAGAAATAACTCACAGATTTAGTTCTGGTTGATGCGTTTGTTGCATTTATTTTTGAACAAGCGTTCAAAATTAGCTAAAATTCCAACTGCGTCCAATTGACTCCTAGTCAGTGCCATCTAGGTCTCGTCCCTGCGATCCCAACGAATCTAGTTTCGTCAAATTTCTTTATCGTATGTGAAAGTTACGCCTGTTTTAAGTTTGCATAAATTATACGATCATTAACTAATTAATTAATAAATAAATAACTTAATTACCTTTACTTAACGTATTTGCCATGTCAGACAAATGAAACGCGTTTTCATCTTTTACGGGTTCTTCTTCCTCGATGCTCCTCTTCTAAACCCCGTCATCAATGACCACGCCACCTTCAATCGAACGCCCCGCCTCCACCGTCGATCATCAGACCCACCTGAGACCTCCCTCGCCACCGTCGCTCCGTCAGCTGCTACCACCCTCAAACCCGACACCCAGCAGTGCCTCCTCCACCCAGAAAACGGGTAAGAATGTACTCCGGTTATCCCCCATTTTCCGTCGCCACAAGCCGCTAGGGTCAACCAGGCCACCACCGATGTGACCCCCTCGCCTACCAGCATCGACCCCCTAGGCCGTGACATCGCCAACGCCTGACGACGCCGGAAAACCCCAAAACCTACCGTCAGCTCTCAGAAACACACGAAAATCATCCCCTCCGTTCAATTCACCGCCTCGACCACCTCAGACCACCGTTGAGCCTCAGACCGGTGTCAAAACAAAGGTCTATCTCTCCTCTTTCACCTCCCACTGGTCTGGACTCCTAAAATTGACCACAACTTCCCAATTTCTGAAAAGAACGGAACTATCCAGTTTGGGTTTTTGGATGATTCCAACTACCACCGTACTCCGATCACCCCCATCTTTTTACTGGAGCTAGGTATCAACCAGATCTACATCTTCACTTCAGATTTCCCTCACCGATTCATTTCAGATTGGGAGATAAAATTGATTTTGTAACCGAGGGCTTTATTACAAAATGTATGGGTGATTTCAGAAATTGGGGAAATAGGGTTCTGAATTGGGGTATATATAGTGTGAAAATAATATAATTTAAGTTGATTTGACGAACGATATTGACTAACGATTTTTATTTCGTACCTATCGCTTTTTCGAACGTTGTTTATTCGTTGTTGCGCTCACATACAAACTCCGTTCGAGATGCGAATGGACGACATTGTATAATTTGACGACACGGTCCTAATGAAACTTGTTTCGTAGTATTCCGAGTCCGTTTTCTCAAACGACGCTCGTTCACATCCAAATTATCGTTTTATTTTGTATTTTATTTTGCCATGCTCACAAATTAACCCCTATTGACGCGCCACTTGAAATCTAGCAATAATTTACTGTTGCAGTCCCAATAAAATTTGTTTCGTCGAAAACTGAGATCGTTTGTATAAAGTCCCTTTTATAACAGCCCAATTCAAAGAAAATAAACCAATTTTAAAATACCTCAATATAATATTATTAAAATATTGAAATTTTCCATACACGATCAAAATATTATATATTACCACACTAAAATATCCCGGGTTGAATTTCAAGCCAAATCGATACTTAAAATATTTAAAAACCATTTATTCATTATAAATAATCGATATAATATATACAGGAATTCCATAGCGACCTTTTCAAAATTTGATTTGGACATAGAATAAAATCTACGCTATGAAAACTGGGTTTTTCTCTTCCATTAGAAAGATATTATCGAACAGATTCCGACGTTTCTTGTTTCAAGACAACCCGACTTATTTTGAATCCTGTACGGCTTTTTAAAGTTCAAAATGCCAAATTACGAACTACCGCGCCGCTGCAGCTCGTTATATATTTAAATTATAAACTTACCATTCAACCGTCGTTTTAGAATTGAAACTGTCAATATAATTTCACTATAAACAATATAAACCACTTTAAATTTGCCCAATCACATTATACTGCAAATTTTACATTTTCCCAATATTTTGGAATAAAAATATTATTTAATTATTTATTTAAATAATATATTCAAAATAAAATCATTAAATTCGTTTATTTAAACTCAAACCCATATTTTAAATAATTAAAATAATCCAAATAAATAGGCAGAAAAATACAGGTCGTTACATAATATGAGTAATAGTGCATTTATTTTAACTATTGAACCTAAGAATCCAAAAGAAGCATCTTCTGATGATTCATGCTATGTAAGAAGAACTGAATTAGTTTACTAGGAATGATGTATAGGAACTTGTTCCTAAACCGGAGGATAGGACTATAATAGGAACCAAATAGGTTTGTATAAATAAAATGAATGAACACAGTGAGGTCGTAAGAAATAGGACACGTTTAGTAGCACAAGGATATACCCAAGAAGAAAGATTAGATTATGATGAAACTTTCCCCCGTAGCAAGACTAGAAGCTCTTAGGATTTTACTAGCCTTTGCAAACCATAATAATATCAAATTATATGAAACAGATGTCATAATTGCTTTTCTAAATGGATTTGTTTAAGACGTGTATGTAGAGCAACCACCTCTATTTGAAGATGAAAAATTACCAGACCACGTATATAAGTTAAAGAAAGTGTTATATGGATTAAAACAGGCTCCTAGGGCTTGGTATGATAGATTAAGAAATTATTTCTTACAATCAAATTTTAAAATTGGAAAATTAGATAATACTTTGCTCATTAAGAAAAATAAAAAGGATATTCAATTAGTACAAATATATGTTGACAATATAATTTTAGGATCAACAAACGAAAAGATGAATAAAGAATTTTCAGACATAATGACACAAGAATTCGAAATAAGTCATGTAGGAGAACTATCATTCTTTTTAGGATTACAAATTCATCAATTAAAGAATGGAATATTTATTGATCAAGAAAAATACGCAAAAGAACTAATTAACAAATATAATTTAACAACAATAAATGCGAGACCAACACCTATGGCAACTAATATAGCATTAAGTAAAGATGATACATCTAAAGACGTTGATCAAAAATATGTAGAGGAATGATCGGGACATTATTATATATAACTGCTAGTAGACTAGATATAATGCATAGTGTATGTCTCTGTGCATGATATCAATCACAACCTAAGGAAACACATTTAAAAGTCGTAAAACGTATTCTAAGGTATGTGAAGCATACATCAGACTTTGGTTTATTTTACCCTAAGGATGATTCATTCAATTTAATTTCCTAATGTGACGCTGACTACGCAGGATGTAAATCCAATCATAAAAGTACTAGTGGAACATGTCACTTCTTAAGACATTCGCTGGTCTCATGGTTTAGTAAAAAGCAAAATACTGTATCTCTATCAACAACTGAAGTAGAATATATCTTTACTGCTTTGGCTTGTTCACAAGTGATATATATGCTACAAACTCTAAATAATTTTGGATTAAAGATAAATAAATCACTAATATACTGCGATAATATGGGTGCTATAAATATTTATAAAAATCCAACTCATCATTTAAGAACTAAACATATCGATATAAGACATCATTTTCTAAGAGCAGACATAAGTAAAGAGAAAATTTCACTCGAATTTATAGAAACAGATAAACAAATAGCGGATATATTAACAAAACCATTAAACAAAGCAACATTCACTAATTTTAGAAGAGAATTAGACATATGTTCAATAAGTGAGTTAGAATAATTAAATATACTATTATATATAAAAAAATAGCATCAAAATCAAAAAAATAAAATTTAAAACTCAAGTATGTCGACATATATTTATGCATGTGTCGACCTATAACTGTCAGAATTTTAAATTTAATTCCCAGCAAAAGTTAGTTATCTCAATTATTTAAACCTTCTACTTCGACTTTACTTCTTCATTTTCGTTTCACTTCTCTGTTAAATTCTGAACTAAAATAAATAATGGCCTCCACTAATTTAAACACACAAATGAACTCTGATTCATTCGCTGGACCATCCAAAGGTCCTTTTCAACGATCTACGCTCTCTCGGGTCATCAAAATCGAAGAAAAGACGGAATATGCTTTGAAATAATTGCTGAGATACAAGTACTACAGATTAAGATGATCCAAAAACAAAATTGGCAAGGGAAAGTAATAAGGAGTCTTCTTAAATTAATAATGGATAATCAGGCTAATCCTATTATCATCGACGATGATAATCAAGCCATGGAAGAGGAGGAGGAACTAGTGGAAGAACCAGAGGAAGAACCAGAAGAGGAAGAAGAGATGATGGAGGAAGAAGAACCTCAAGAGACTCAACCAACGATTACGGAAGAAGACGATAAGGTTGTATGTGTAGGAGAGGTCTTATTCGACCAAAATGGGAATGTGATTGAACAAAATGGGGTTTTTTGTCTCCATTACCCAAATTGTCCAATTCACAAATCTCCCATTGTATTAGTAGTCAAGGTTTTCTTTGGATTTTTGATGTATCGTGCTTGTATAAACCCATATACTACCGCTTGTACTAATTCAAGTTTAATATAATAATTTTTTTGGTTTATCATAAGTATAAGTTAAGTATTATAATTAGTTAGGCATGTATAAATCTTAGCACAAAGTAATATAAATATAAAATTAAGGGGAAGTATAAGAAATATTAAAGGAATAGTTTACTTATCGGGAGTATTTTACCTTGAATTAGAAAATACTTAGGTTTTATTTGGATATTTATACAATTTAGGGGAGTAGTTTTAGAATTTCTTTTTGATAATGCCAAAGGGGAAGAAATTATAAAATATAGGACATAGTTTATAGAATTTATATAGACAGGGGGAGTATTTGAAGGATCATCATCATTGTCATCATCAAAAAGGGGGAGATTGTCGGAGAACGGAGTTTTGATGAAAACAAATTTATTTCAATATTAATTGATTATAAAATATATACTAACACCTTTGT
Source organism: Allium sativum (assembly GCA_030737875.1). Lineage (NCBI taxonomy): Eukaryota > Viridiplantae > Streptophyta > Magnoliopsida > Asparagales > Amaryllidaceae > Allium > Allium sativum. The sequence goes on along the minus strand of CM060912.1, from coordinate 389,025,025 downwards.
CTATAATATATATATATGTATACATATGCAGGATTTATATACATGAATTATTACTGAAGACTATACAGTTTTAAAGATGTTAGAGACTCAGAATTCAGAGATATTTCAAGACTCACGAGTATTCAAGATTTCGAGTGTTTAAGAGTTCAAGAAAATATACTTACAGAGTCTAGATTATGTACGACTCTAAATAGCACTCCAGGTTCAATTTCAAATTAATTTCAACTTCTGATTTTCAAATTCTGTTTTCAATCTCTTTTCTCTCTATTTTATTTTCTATTTTTATTTGATTTTAAACTTAAATTTTATAAGGTTATACTTTATATTTTATATATTTATATTTCATATATTATATATATACACATATATAAATTTAAACTCTATAATTTTATAAATATGTTTATATAGTTTATATTTATGTTTCTATATGATTTTCTACTTTGTAATATTAAGTTGTAACACTATATTTTAATTCCATAATTTCCATTTATATATATATATATATATATATATCAAAATGCTTGAAAAATGTTCAAATTTCAATTTTACACATATATATGTCGACATACATATATATACATATCGACATATAACTGTCATGTCGACATACATATATGTTCAAACTCCAACTACCGGTCCCATACTTGAGCCAATTTCCTGGGATAGTCCACAACCCTCGAGAGTCGTGGTACTTGAGCACTTTGACAATATATTCCAAACTTAAGACTCTAGATCCAACCCTATCTGAATCACAACATCCTCGGCCGCGTTCTTAAGCTCCTCCACCTCCGTATGGTGCTCGGCTCTTATCACGTCCATGTGGATCGGCACATCCTTAGTGGTACCTTGGCCTTCTCCTTATCTTTCTTGGCCTCCTCCAACTGCCTCTTCAACTCAGCATTTCCCGCATGAGCCTCTGGGTCTCTGCATTCTCAGCATTTAGCCTTTCATTCTCCTTTCGCAAAGGCTCATTGTTCGTCCGGAGTTAGAACACTCACTTGTTGTCCTTCATCAGGCAGGTATTCTCCTCTATAAGCTCAAAGTTTTACTCTTTGAGTTGTGTGTTATCTGTCGTCAACAACACTGCAGTCTCGTTGAACGTATCACTGGCATGCTTTGCCTCCCTCTCAAGCCTCTCGCGCTTTCTTTCAGTTCAACTGTTTCGACAATAGAGAGTTAACACTTAAGCGTGCTACTCGGGCATGTAGAAACGTTTACAACTCAGAGACTTAACTTACCTAGTACTTCATCCCAATTCCAGACACTCTCCTATTCAGCCTTGAAAACCAGTTCATAATTATGCAACTGTACATTCTTATTTCGGATCAGATCCGATAGATGCCCCGCACACTTATTGAATTCCGCGGCTTGGTGATAGTCATGGTATATTTGTTTCCATATCATCTAGGTGTCTTCGCGAGGGATAAGGCTGAGGTCTGACACCCATTTAAACTCCTCAAAGTAGTGCTTCATGAATTTCTCTTTCAAAATGGCCATCTTCTCCTTATTAGTGAGCTCTGAAGCTTCCGACCCTCCCTTTAATGTGCCCATCTTTGATGGTTTGCGGTCTACTGACTGTACAACTTACTGGTAGACTTGTGAATAGACACCGATGACGGAGCAGGAAGGGGAATGTCGAATCTTGCGATCTTGTGCCCATGGTCTCAAGCCTTGAATTTTTCCCCGACGTGCGAATAAGTGGTGGGGATTCTGAGCATCTTGGGTATCGATGATCACTACCATGGAAGCGAGAGCGAGAAGACTGGGTTATATCAGTCCCTTTTTTGAAACTACTCATAAACGAGCTCTTTTGCGGCCACTGGCTTCTGGACCAATAACCTCGATGTCTGTCACCGCCGCTTTCATGAAACATTTCACCTACAGAAAACAGATCCAAGGTTAGACTTAAGCACACCGCACACATAAGAAAATGTTGTGTTATGCAGTGTTTATGAGTATGTTCCCTAAGTGCGCTCTCCACAGACCAGATTGAGGCTTGCTTGGAGGAGTTATCTCCCTAACAGTTAGAGTTAAACTTCCAGTGATTGTGCCGCTGAGCCAAGACAGGGGAACATCGATTGGAACCTCATCAAAACTTTTGAACCGATTCATTCTCTCCAGCGATGTGGTGGTCCCAGAGGTAGTTATCGGGGAAACCAACCTCGCCGACACTCCTATCCCCATCTCAACATTCATGGAAGGGACAGGGGTAGATGATAGACCCTCCTCTCCAATGACCGTCTCCGCACCACGAACGCCGCTTGCACTAGCTACTTCCTGAGTCTTTGCAATTTTTTTTTTCGCTTAGTCACGACAAGAGGTGGTTTCATTTTGCGGCCCTGAGAACTCTCTTCACCCTCAGACTCCGCCTTCACCTTTCCAGTAATAGTTGCCCTAAATATTGTACATTTTTAGGGAGTAAGCCCATCCGGCAAAGAGCCTCTTCATTCAAAATATTCTATATAGAGAAAACTTCCCTCGAGATAGCTCTTAACTGCGTAATACGCCGCAGGTACGCAGTTCCGTTCTGTGCCTGAGGGATTCTTGTTACAAAAACTAAAGATTAACATGAAGACCAAGACTCGGCAAACTTCAAACTAAAAGAAAGAAAAGATACTTACTTCGTTCTAACCAACTTCTTGCAAATCCCAGGGGACAACGGATGAAGAACCATTCATGCTTAAACATACTGAGTCTCCTCCAGGACCCTTCATTGAATCATGCGCTATGTATCGCATCAAGAATATATGGAGAAGGCGCATTGCCAGGTCTCCTCTTAATCTAAAACAAGAACTGGATGTCCTCTCCGGTGGGTTCCGCGTGCAAGTATTCTCTGAACAAATGGAAGGTACCAAGAAGGAAGGCATACCCATTTGGATGAAGTTGTGTAGGTGCTAAGCGGAAATAATGTAGGATATCACGGTCGAAGTCGCAGGACGGGGGAACGCACCCAGAAATTCACATGTGCCTGTTCTAGGCAGTGTACCCTTCAGGGGAGCATTCTCTCTATCCTCCTTTCGGGGAACACGAATTTCGGTCCAAGGTATACTCAATCTTGCACAAATGTGCATCAATGCAACTTTATCCACACTGGAAGTCCCCAAATCCGGTGGGTTGTCAAGGATAATGGCACATGCCATCGTATCCGGAGCCTGGGGGCATCACTTCTCTCAATATCTATGTTTCCCTCCTCAGAATTCTCCTTGAATACTGTAGCCCCCTCCAGCATCGACAGTTCAGTCGGATGTTTGGTCATCTGTTGTTCTCCTGATTGCAAGCCACGGTCGGGCGCTTTCGACAAACCTATAGTCTGATAGGGGATGGACTCTAAAGAATTGTCAAGCCTGCTGTCCACGGGACTAGTACTACTAGTTGAGCCAGACTGGGACGACGAGTTCTCCGAAGCTTCAACCACCAAATTTTGTTGTGTTTTGGATCTTGTCTCCATTTTCTAGCTATACGTTAATATAGTTGCATTAGACATCGCATTTAAATCTTGTACACCTCTTGTTGGTGTAACCTAACGTGTAACGTGCAGTGAAGTGTGATGGTTATACAATTATAATAAATAGATTGGGACATGGTGACAATCACTATTTCTTTAAATTGTAACCATCATCATTATTGATTGATGTCGTCAAACTCGTGATGAGTCACAATCACGTCGTGATTGGAATAGGGAAGCAAACTAAAGTCCAATAGTCCAAATTTTTGTCCACATTTCGAGTTATATGCTCTAAACCCTGTGTGCGAAATCTAAATCCCGTCCAATCACGAAACATCATGAAGGCAATGCGAGACGAGTCATTTCACATCAAATAGATGCGAGAAATCGCATCATCCGAAGATGCAAGATATCACAACAATCAGATGCGAAATCCCGCATCACCCAAGCGACACGGAATCACATCACCAGGACGCGAGAACTCACATCACTCAGATGCAAAACCTCGCATCCATTGTGATGCGAGATCTCTCATCACTCAAGTGATGCGAAATCGCATCACTAGGATGCGAGACCTCACATCACTCAGACGCGAAACCTCCCATCCATTGTGATGCAAGATCTCGCATCACCCAAGTGATTTGAAATCGCATCATCAGGATGCGATACCTCGCATCACTCACGATGTGAGCTCCCACATCAGCCTGATGCGAGACACAGCATCCCGTCGATGCGAGACGTCGCAACCTTCCACTCTCCTTCTTCCCTACGATGCGTCCCTTCCTCTTCTTCTCCATCTAACTTCCTTTACCGCCATTAAATTCGAACTCGAGATTCTCCAAGCATTAGATTTCAAGCTCAATAACTCGAACCTGGCATTTTAAGGCTCTAATTCGATTCGACCGAGGAATCTTATGTCCAAATCAACACTCCAAGGCTTCAGAACCCACCTAATGGTTTGGATTCGAGTTCGATTTTCTTGGGAAAAGGCACAGCGGGTTCGGATGCGAGAACGCTAGGAAGAACAAAAAATACCAAGGAGGGGGAGGCATCAGTTTTTATAGGGGAAAAGTTGAAAGGGCCTTGGCCTATTTCGATTGCATCGCATCCCTCTAAGGATGCGAGAAAATCGCATCCCTTCAAGGATGCGAAATTTCGCATCCACCATCGGGATGTGGTATGATATAATATATATATATAATATGTATATACATATATGTAATATTTATATATATGTATTAATGTGTGTATATATATATATATTACAGTGTATGCATATATGTATGCGTGTACACAAAGATATGTACGTTTACCGAAGCAATGAATGGCCAAGAATGAAATTTCCGAAAGTCAAGAAGTTTCTGACTCACGATTCTAGTTATAACATGGGCGCGAGTCTCTGATGTCGCGATAATCGATGTCGATTTGAGTCGTTAACCGATAATAGGCTGTAAGTCTAAATGACGCAAGAACATACGAAACGCGATCGAATCCACAACTCGATATCGTTTTTCGAGATCCCACTTGCACAGTTGTAAATATGCAACACATTTACTACTCGTACTTTATTTTCCAAATCCCGAGCATATCACACAAAACCATGCGAAAGTGTGTGAGCGTACGTGCGATACAATGTCGACAATGGCTCATTTACGTATAACATAAACGAGAGAAGACGATTAATGTTTAAATTTATGAGTAAGCAGGAATTAGATGTTCAAACAAACCACCAATGAACTAGAATTCTCAACCACGCTCAACGGAACGATCGCGACCAAGTGATCAGTAGTTTGGAGATCTTTCCGTTTTTTAAAAACAATCCACTCAACTCAAAGCACATCATGTCGAGACAAGAGGTACTTTAGGGGGCAAATGTTAACCGACATTTTAGTATAGTTCCTAAAAGTATACAATACCTACTTGACTCAACCCGTCGCGTGGCACCAAAGCTCAAAGGGTCGCCAAAGCGGTGAAGATGCAAGCCTAGAAGGAATCGAGCAAGCAATAGCCTCACAACTTCTCAAAATGAACATATCGCATCATATAAGCTTGCATCAATCACCCCGCATCACATGGCTCACATCATACCATCTCGCATCACTTACCTTGCATCACACGACTCACATCACTCTTATCGCCTCACACCAGCTCACCTCGCATCACCCATCGTCACTTCCTCCTACTCCGTATCCCTCAGGGATGCGATGTTATCATATCCACTGGATGCGGTGTTATCGCATCTCATGAGATGCGATACTATCGCATCCCATAGGATGTGATCACATCGCATCCATCGGTTGCGATGTCACTGCACCCTTCAGGATGCGACGTCATCGCATCCAACAAGATGCTATGCACTCACTTCTGCTCCCAAAAAACGCAGTGCATCCCCTTGGGATGCAAATTTTCGCATCCCTCAAGATACGAAAGTTCGTATCCTACCAGGGGATGCGATTTTTTTGTGTATGCTGCGATTTTCTTGTGTTAGTATTTCTATGACGCTATTTTCTATTGTATGGTCACCAATTCCTACCTACTTCCACCTAACCCTTCAGCTATAAATACCCCCTTGCTCACACTTCACAATGGTTGGATTTTTATTGATTTGACACCTCTCCATGCTCATAGAACTCATTAATGGCAACCTAGTGCTTAAGGAAGAAGAAACATAAAAATCACTTTTTCAAAGACTTAGCATATGATAGCTATGACTCAAAAATACTTGGAAACACTTGTATACGAATGTTATGATAAAGTTAAATGCTTGTAACTCGTTATTGTAAATAAAATGTCCGCAAACTACTTCAAAGTGGACAAAGGCCCCTTACGGACCGAACCAGTATAAACCTCCGTGTTATTTACTGCTTTCCACACTTGATTCATGACATCTATACTTTTTGAGTACTATTTTTTTTTACGAGAAGCGTGTGCAATACATGGCTCGAACTTGAGTCTATTATCAAACATAAACATCCCTTTATATTGTGCCGCACATGTAGACACCAGAATTGTTTTTTCTTATGCAGATTATAATGCATAAAATAGAGGGAAACATCCAAGAGAGTGTGGCATAGTGGTATGATACTTACCTACCGAGTAAGAGGTCGGGAGTAAGATACTTCCCTTAGACCTATATGGTGATGTATCAACCAAATTTCAAACAAAAATTAGAGGGAAACAACCAAACTATACTATAGAAATATACAACTGACTATGCATTAAGAGGCTCAATAGAAGAATTCAAAAAATCTAGAAGAATCAAGGTTGGAAGGACAAGAGTAAGAATATAAGAACATAAGAGAGTCAAGGACAAGACTATGAGAACACGAGATCAAAGACAATGTTACAACGACGCAAGAAGCTCTAGAAAGAAAGACCAGAAGGGTACAAGTCATTACAAATGGTCAGAAAAGTACTCGTCAAAAGTTAGAAATTTTTGTTAAAGAATTTGTTAACTAATAAATTAACTGAAATTCTATGTCAGACGCATCAATGTGGTGGCATGCTACGTTAGCAGATATTTTACAACATCTAATAGCGCTGGTCATACTATTTGTCAACTATTTTTGCATTCACAAATGGCAAAGAGGATGGTAAGCTTAGTAGTGGATCGCTTATTATCGAGGGTTGTTGAATGAAGCCAAAAATGTTAAAGCTGGATCATAAATGAACAGACCAAGATATAACAATGACATTAGTGGGGGGAGACAGAGAGAAACAGGTTAAATCATATGAGGTAATCATGTGAAACTAATCTAGATGGTGCCAGACACCAGGATCTATGAAACTCTATCAGTGGTTTGTTGGATTTGCTGAAGGAAGCTTAATATTGTGAAGGACTAAGTCGTGGAAGGTGCGCCGAGCCATTCGTGGTACTATTTTATTGAATTAATCGATTTGGTTCATGGTAGTGATATCTCAGTAGTCTATAATGGATTATCTGTTGTAACAAGTTGATATTATGTTTAAGTAATTAAATTAAACTCTAAAATTAATTAGCTCAATGTAATTTCAAAATTAGATACTCTAGGATAACATATTATGCATGTAATTGATAACTGGCTAAATCTGGCATAAACTGTGCAAGTTTGTGCATGTTTAAGGTTAGATTACACTTCGAAGTGATTGAACTTGAATTGAAATGATTGAATATATGTAATTGTATGAAACCATATGTAGTTTGTTGCTTGAATGATTACTACAATTGAATATGTTATCCTTGATTTGTTTGCTAGTGTTGCGCTTGCATAGGACTTAGACTAGTGATCAGAGAATATTGGAAGAAAAATTTATCGAAATCGCATGAAACTTGAAAAATAGGTTCTGTAGCATGGCGAGAAGAGACCATGTGAATCACACCTCGACTGGAGCTAAGTCCTAGAGTCAGACTGCTGACTCATCCTAGTTTAATCGGTGCTGAGTTTATTTTAGAGGTCCAATGTGGTGGTGACTCATATGATTGGAAAGTGCATGCTTTGTTGAAGGTGTTATATAGTTTCAGGTTCATGGATAGGCCAAGTGTTGAAGGATGGATGAGTCATATTCATCGAATCAAAACGAGTTACATCTAAGAGAACGACCAAAGAGCTATGATGGATGAGTCGTGTCCTTAGCATCAAAGATGCTTATACCAGAGGATAGATGTAAACACCCCACCTCAGTTAAGGTCAGTCACAAAGGGAATGCATTAACTTTGGTGAAGTATTATAGGTAAAAGATACAGATAATTTACAAGACAGACATATAAGCAGTGGAAAACTGAGAATTTATTTCATAAGCACATGATCCAGTCAAACATTACAATAACTGTCTTAAAAACCAACTTCCAAAATCATTACAATAAAGCCTCTATCTTGACTAAAACATAAAGAAGCATAAACAATAATAAAGTAGCATAAATCCCCAATTAAGAGTGTAACCATAGCCATAGCAATAGAGAAGAGAATCCAAGTAATACATCTACTCTCTTCAAGCTGGAAAAGGTCTGGACTAAGTTGAAGTATTCCCTCCCTCCGGACCTCGGGGGAAACGGAAGACAAGAAGACGGAAGAAAATGGGTCAAACATAAGCCTGGTAAGTCCCGTGATTATTTAGCATGTAAACAGGTAAAAGGATCATGATATGAATAAACTGAACATAGGACAACAACCTAGAAATAAGTTAATAATGAAACTGAATACGCTATCACACTCATTTCTATTTCTCTGCACCCACTTACAAGTGTTCCAACTAGCATCATGTGTTCATGATAAAATGATCCCTTTATCGATCGGCTTCTACTCGCATGCATTTATGGCTTGTGTCATTCGGCCCCACTCGATTGTAGATACCTGTGCTGGTCCCACCATGGGGCGTATCAATTCCTATGATGGCAACTCGACACAAATTCAAGATGCACAGTGTATACTACTGATGCCCAGTGCCTGATTTGTCCATGCCGGAGTACGTGCACGCCTATACTCCATTGGAACCTACACTGCTGCACCACCCACCGTTATTTTTTGACCGCTTATAATCTGCCCAGTAATCGTGCCCCACCCTGCCTAGTTCAGGGTACCATGATACATCTATGTGGGTTACGGCTAAAATGGGCCCCTGTTACTAGGGTTTCCTAATCAACATGTTAAAATGGTTAAATGTTCTCAAATTAACCTAACCCCACCCATCAGTTCAGTTAACATGTTGTACTGGTTCAGTGTTTCCTCAATTAACTTAACCCTACCATTCTTAACCTGTCTTAGCTTTAATTCATTCATTAAAGCACCAACCACTCACATTAGATATGTATTGTTGCGGTCGTTGGATGTGCTGGGCGGTTCCAGGCAGTCTTACACTGCATTTCAATCTAACCTCGGGTTTTTCGGGCTTAATGCTCTAACCTCTCACATTAGATCTATATTGTTACGGTTGCTGGATGTGCCGGATGGTTCCGGGCAGTCTTACACTGTAACTCAATCTAACCTCTAGTTAGGCATATTCCTCTTTCCATTAATTTACATATTTACCATTTATGCTTATATGTAAATTACCCACAAATCAAGTCATGTCCTATTTACCCTCTAAATTATGTCCATAATTCTTAGGTATGCAAATTATACCATTTTTATGCCGTAAATCATTTTCATGATTATGAGCCAACCTATGCAATAGCATATAATTTAATATATATTTTTCCCAACGTATCCCCCGTTATTCGTTGGCATAAATTACATAGAATGTTAGGCTCGCAAATTTAGCCTAACTCATAAACAAAAGGGAAAAAGCATAAGGGACATGTAACATTTCAACGACATAAAATAGTATAAATCAACTAAGCATGTGTAATATAAATTTGGCATAGTACTACACAAATTAAGCATGTAAGTGTGAACTTGCATTTGAGTTGGATCAAATTAACATAGAACTAATCATACAAGTATGTGGACCTAGTCATATAAACATATATGAACATGATGAACTTGCATATAACATCTCATAAAAGAATCACCAAATCTATATACTACATGATAGGTTCATCACCAAATTAATATATAACATGATAGGTTCATCACTAAATTAAGATACAACGTGATAATTTCACCATCAAATTAAGATATAACATGATAGATTCATCACCAAACTAAGATACAATATGATAGTTTCATCACCAAATTAAGATACAACGTGATGGATTGTATCAACCACTATAACCTCGCAAGCATAAGTAATTTTTTAGAAATAGAATACAATTATCTTACAACTAGGCACAATTCTAGTTTCTCTTTATTACAAGTCATGACTTTTATTTGTTCAATTCTAAAGAATAACCAAACTTACAAACAAAAGACAAATCTTGTTTTCTGGGGTTTGAATTCTGAAAATGAAAAGTTATCCTTTGGTGTAGACTACTGATTTTTTAGTTTTGATTTGATTTAGGACCTCCTAACTTGCTTCTTAGTTTAGAGAGAAATGGTGGCTACGCTAGTTTGGCCATGGACAACATGACGACTACAGAGAACAATTTTATGTGGTTTTAGGGTTGAGGGTTGGGGTTGTTTATATAGAAGTTTAAATTAATGAGAGTCATTAGATCATCCTAGGAGAAATCAGAGCCATCCATACCAAATAGAGCCAATCGGGAGTTGCCACATATTCCCTAATGACACAGAAAACGTCATTGGACAAAACAGTCCAGATCTGGCCGAGGGGGTCGACCCCTATGGGGGGTCGACACCCCAGTCGACACCCCTCTTGGGGGGTTGACACTTATGTCGACCCCCCTGGAGGGAGTCGACCCCTATTGGCAGGATTTTTCCCACCCAGGTGATTGTTGGAGTTTTGAATTTCGAACTGTTCTTTGGATTTAATTATTATTTATATCTAATTTCCGCTTAAACTTGAAATCTTTTGAACTCCATAACTTCTTCATTTGGAGTCCGATTCACGCAAACTCGGACTCTATCTCAAGCAGAATTCCGAGATGAACGCAATGGCGAAACCCATTTCCCTTAATTTCCACTTTTAAAATTAATTATTCTTTAATTCGTTACTTTAATGTTCACAGAAAATACGAGGTGTTACATTCTCCCCTCCTTAAAGGATTTCGTCCCCAAAATCTTCAAGTCAAGAAGAATGTGTATCCTACCATCCAATCATCCATCCACTCAATCATCAAACACAGGTATCCATTGTCCTTAAATAGATTTTTAATGCTTTCATGATTATATGCATAGTGTGTGTATATGTTCTTTGCTAATGCAAAATCAGGCAGTCTAATGATCCAGTTGACCCCCTTAATGCAAATCATGATAGTGCCATGAGTCCATTATGTATGCAATTATTCCTAATAATACTTTCTACATGAGTGCACAATCATTCATACAAGTGAAACATTCATATGACAACACATCAAGTCTAAATCCATATACAAATACATATATGCATATGCAATATGAAAGTGACTGAGCCGATCTAGTACCTAATGTGTGTATGTGTATGCATTCACGATCAACCACTATTAACCACTTGCAACCATCAACCATAACATGTTTCAAATACATGTTAACATCCATTGGTTTCTACCTAAGGATCAAGAATAGGACCGAGGAGATATACTTAAAAGACAGGTATAAGCATGCATAAACTTATGGAAAAGAGATCAAGGGTGTACCCTCAGAAAGAAAAGGGTAGGCGACGCGTATCTTGTCCTCAGTCTCCCAAGTCGCGTCTTCTTCAGCGTTACTCCATTGAACTTTAACAAGTTTGACTTCACGGTTGCGTAGCTTTTCGACTTCTGTCCCTAAGATACGAGTTGGAACTCTCATCACCGTCGCTTCTCATTCCACTTCTACTTCCTCTAGTATGCTTGGCTCCACAACTTCCGCAGACTCATGTAAGCACTTTTGTAGATGAGAGACATGAAAAACATTATGAAATCAAACCAATCTTTCGGGCAGTTGTACTCTGTAAGCCATCTTCCCAATCCTTTCAATGATAGGGAATGGCCCTACAAAACCGTAGACCCAAAGCGAACGACATTCCTCAAAGGAGATACTTTAAGGAAAACCCTGTCTCTAACCTCAAACTCAAGGTCGGTCCTTCTTTTATCAGCGTAGGACTTTTATTTATCTTGTGCAGTCTTCATTCATCTTCTTATCAAGTCCACCTTCTTTGAAGTTTCTCTAATCACGTCTGGCCCAAATACAAGCTTGTCTGTAGACTCCCACCAACAAGTTGGTGACCGGCATGGTCTTCCGTATAAAGCCTCGAAGGGTGTCATGCCTATAGTGGCTTGGTAGCTATTGTTGTAGGCGAACTCCATCAAAGGAAGATGATCCTCCCATGTCCCTCCAAAATCAAGAATGCATAATCTCACGAGGTCTTCTAATACTCTGTTCACCCTTTCCATCTAACCATCGGTTTGAGGGTGATAGGCCAGCACACATGTGTGCCTACGGCTTCCTGCAAACTCTTCTAAAACTCGCTCGTAAAAATAAGATCTCGATCACTTACTACGCTAGAGGGTATTCCATGCAGTCGGATCACCTATTTAAGATAAACGGATGCTAACGAAGAGGCAGTCCTCTAACTCTTAACAGGTATAAAGTGAGCGCTTTTAATGAGCTTGTCCACTATTACCCAAATACAGGTATTGCCCCTTCTTGTCCTAGGCAACCCATCAATAAATTCCATCGAAATGTATCCCATTTCCATTATGGGACTTCTAGAGGATGAAGAAGACCACCAGGCTTCTTCTGCTCCGCTTTGACTTGCTGGCATATCAAGCATTTAGAGACAAACTCAGCTACATCCTTCTTCATGTCATTCCAAAAGAAAACCCTTTTTATGTCTTTGTACATCTTGTCCCCACCTGGGTGTATGGTCAATTTAGAATGTTGTGCTTTTTTGAGAACCATCTTCACCAAATCTCTTGCTTGTGGGACGCATAGTCTTCCATCCTGTCTCAACCAACCCTTTTCATCGAGGGAGTATCTATTGAGGTGACTAGAAGTCTCACCTCTCATTAGCTTGTCTATCACATCAACTAGCTGAGGGTCTTTACGTTGCGCGGTTCCTATTAAGTCCAAAAGCGTAGGTCGCACCTTTAGTGTTGCTAACAAGCCAGGTACAAATTCAAAGGAGGGTCTAAAGTCAAAGTTCGCTATGTACTCCAAGCTTTGCCTTTCTACAAAGAGAGAACTTAAGGTCAGTTTTTTCCTACTCAAGGCGTCTGCTACCACATTGCCCATGCCAGGGGTATAAGAAATCTCAAAATTGTATGAGGCTAGAAATTCCATCCATCTTTGCTGTCTTAAGTTAAGATCTTTCTGTGAGAAAAGGTACTTTAACGATTTATTGTCAGTAAACAATTCAAACTTTCCCCTAGTAGGTAATGACGCCATGACTTAAGAGCAAAAACAATGGCAGCTAGTTCTAAATCATGAGTTGGGTAGTTTTTCTCATGTACCTTCAACTGCCTTCCTCTATAGCAAACTACTTTGCCCTCTTGCATCAAGACAGCGCCCAATCCTGTTCTGTATGCATCTGTGTATACTATAAACATTTTGCTCCCATCAGGCAATGTCAGAACCAGGGTTGTTGTCAGAGCCCTTTTTAGTCGTTGGAAAGCAATATCGTAATCCAAATCCCAGGCAAAAGCTAGGTTCTTCTTCCTCAATCTAGTATGTGGGGATGAGATCTTTGCAAATTCTTTAATGAACTTTAGGTAAAAGCCCGCTAGTCCAAGAAAACTTCGTACTTCAGTTGCATTCCAGGGGACCTTCCAATCTTGCATTGAAACTACTTTTGCGGGATCCACAGCTATCCCCTCTTTGGACACCACATGTCCAAGAAAGCTTACTTCTTCTCTCCAAAAATAGCATTTGGAGAATTTCGCTTTCAGCTGATGTGCACGAAGATTATCCATGACTTCCCTTAAATGAAGAGCATGTTTTTCTTCACTTTTCGAGAAGATCAAAATGTCGTCCACAAAGACCACTACAAATTTGTTGAGGAACTCCCTGAACATCGGATTCATCAGGTCAACAAAATAGGCAGGCGCGTTTGTCAAGCCGAAAGGCATGACAAGCCATTCAAAGAAACCATCCGGGGTCCTGAATGCGGTCTTATCAATTCTGTCCTCAGGCACTCTTACCTGATGAAACCCAGTAGCCAGATCTAGTTGGGAGAAAACCAATGCATCTACAAGATGATCAAACAAGTCGTCTATTCTTGGAAGTGGGTGCCTATTATTCTTAGTCAGCTTGTTTATCTCCCTATAGTCAAGGCATAAGCGAAGTGAACCATCTGCTTTGGTTGCAAACACCATTGGAGCACCTCATTCAGATATACTCTGCCTTATAAACCCCTTTTCAAGCAACTCTTTAACTTGATTGCTGAGCTCTTTCCTTTCCCTTGGAGCCATGTGTCTAACAGGTAGAGCAATGGGTTTTGCATTATCAACAAGGTATAAGCGGAAGTCTATTTCTCGCTTCAGAGGTAAACCCTTCACCTCTTCAAAGACATCCGAGTATGCACAGACTACTCTAACAGATTGCAGGTTTTCAACAGACGCATCAAGAGATTCTAGGTAGATAAGCATAACAGAGTTCATGGGATTACAAGAGATTTCGAGAGTGTTACCGAGGCGAGTCATAAGTCTAACCACTCTCTTTTTACAATCGAGGATGGCACCATTATTGGATAGCCAATCCATGCCTAGAATCAACCCATAGCCTGTAAAGCCCAAAACATAGGCATTACATCTAAACCCAACGCTTAGTATAGAACTTTCCAAATCCAAACAAATCATTGATAAATAAGACAAACTCCAAATTGGATTTGAAACAACCAAGGGATCCTCTACTATACTAGTTTCTAGGTGTAGAGATTCAACTAAAGCAGTAGATATAAAAGAGTGCGATGTGCTAGAATAAAAGAGAGTACGAATAGGATGATCAAAAAAGATAAACTAAACTCTCACCAGAAATATTTCTACCTCGTTCTTGCGGAGGTGCTATGAGAGCGTGAACTTGCCCTCCAGCAGTAGACCTAGTCCTCTGCCCTTGCCCTTGCTTTCTTGGTCAGTCCTTAGCCATGTGTCCTGTCTCGCCGCACTGAAAACAACCATCCATCTTCCTCTTCTTCCTTTTGTAGTCCTTAATCAGATGTCCAGGTATGTAACACTTCCTCTTGTCACGGGGTTTGTTATTCTTCTCGCCCTTCTTGAAATCCGTCTTTTTGTTCTGTGATCCCTCCACTTTCTTGTCTTGAGGTACTTCCGCCTTTGTCTCTTTCTTGCCCTCCTTATCTTCCTCCTGTAACGGTGCCATTTCCACTATTCTCTCATAAGTCGCACCCATAGGTATATGGGTCATAGTTAGGTTGTGCAGTGGCTCTTTGAATCCTTTAACGAAACGGAGAGCTTTCTTGTGTGGAGTGTTCACTAACTCCAATCTGAATCTAGCCATCTGGTTGAATTGGTTGATGTATTCCTTGACCGATAAGCTTCCCTGTTTGAGAGCTAAGAACTTCTCCATCTATAGGCTTCGTTCATCTTGCGAGAGGAACTTCATTTCAAATCTCATTCTGAAATCCTCCCAAGTTTCACTGGTCTCTCAGCATTAGTAACTTCCTACCAATAAGAGGCTTCGTCCTTAAGTAACCACACAACCAATTGTATCATCTGTCTATCGTCCACTCCGAAGATAACAAACAAAACTTCTGTTTCCTTGAGCCGATTTCTTGCTTCCACAAATGATTCAGTCCCATTAAAGTTCTTTCCACCCATGGCTCGAAGGTCTCTACATATCTTCGAGAAAGCATTTGCATGAGGAGGAGGAGGAGGAGGAACAGCTGCAACTAGGGGAGGATGAACGTTTGTTTGGCCTGCATCATTAGCCCTAGCCTCCAGGTACCTTCTGAACCAACTAGATAACGACACGCCCTCAGGAAGATTAAGGTCCCCAGACATGCTGAAACGAAAAGAAAAGATTCAAAACTAAGGACAGAAAGATAGTGCATAAAGCTTTGGGGATTATGCTTTTCAAAATAAAACATCACTTTTCTTGAAAATGCTTCTTTAAACTTATTTTTGAAAAATAGTTTTCATAAACTTTTATCTGATTTGGTAAACCTTTGCTCTGATACCAAGTGTAAACATCCCACCTCCGTTAAGGTCACTCACAAAGGGAATGCATTAACTTTGGTGGAGTATTATACGTAAAAGACACAGATAATTTACAAGACAGACATATAAGCGGTGGAAAACTGAGAATTTATATCAGAAGCACGTGGTCTAGTCAAACATTACAACAACTATCTTAAAAACCAACTTCCAAAATCATTACAATAAAGCCTCTGTCTTGACTAAAACATAAAGAAGAATAAACAATAATAAAGAAGCAAAAATCCCCAATTAATAGTGTAACCACAGCCATAGCAATAGAGAAGAGAATCCAAGCAATACGTCTACTCTCTTCAAGCTGGAAAAGGTCTGGACTAAGTTGAAGTATTCCCTCCCTGCTGACCTGGGGGAGGGGGAACGGAAGACAAGAAGACGAAAGAAAATGGGTCTGACATAAGCCTGGTAAGTCCAGTGATTATTTAGCATGTAAACAGGTAAAAGGATCATGACATGAATAAAATGAACCTAGGACATCACCCTAGAAATAAGATGATAATAATAAAACTAAATATGCTATCACACTCATTTCTATTTCTCTGCACCCACTTACAAGTGTTTCAACTAGCGCCATGTGTTCATGATAAAATGATCCCTTTATCGATCAGCTTCTACTCACATGCATTTATGGCTTGTGTCATTCGACCCCGCTCGATTGTAGATACCTGTGATGGGCCCACCATGGGGTGTATCAATTCCTATGGTGGCAACCCGACACAAATTCAAGATGCACAGTGTATACTACTGATGCTCAGTGCTTGATTTGTCCATGCTGAAGTACGTGCACGCCCATACACCATTGGAACCTATACTGCTGCACCACCCGCCGTTATTTTTTGATCGCTTATAATCAGCCCACTAATCGTGCCCCACCCTGCCTAGTTCAGGGTACCATGATACATCTATGTGGGTTACTGCTGAAATGGGTCCCTGTTACTAGGATTTCCTAATCAACATGTTAAAATGGTTAAGTGTTCTCAAATTAACCTAACCCCACCCATCAGTTTAGCTAACATGTTGTACTGGTTAAGTGTTGCCTTAATTAACTTAACCCTACCATTCTTAGCCTGTCTTAGCTTTAATTCATTGATTAAAGCACTAACCACTCACATTAGATATGTATTGTTGCGGCCGCTGGATGTTCCGGGCAGTTCCGGGCAGTCTTACACCGCAACTCAATCTAACCTCGGGTTTTTCAGGCTTAATGCGCTAACCTGTCACATTAGATCTATACTGTTACGGTTGCTGGACGTGCCGAGCGGTTTCGGGCAGTCTTACACCGTAACTCAATCTAACCTCTGGTTAGGCATATTCCTCTTTCCATTAATTTACATATTTACCATTTATGTTTATATGTAAATTATCCACAAATCAAGTCATGTCCTATTTACCCTCTAAATTATGTCCATAATTCTTAGGTATACAAATTATACCATTTTTATGTCGTTAATTATTTTCATGATTAAGAGCCAACCTATGCAATAGCATATAATTTAATATATTTTTTCCCAACATATACCCCGTTATCCGTTTGCATAAATTACATAGAATGTTAGGCTCGCAAATTTTGCCTAACTCATAAACAAAACGGAAAATAAAAACGGACATGTAAGATTTCAACGACATAAAACAATATAAATCAACTAAGCATGTTTAATATAAATTTGGCATAGTACTAAACAAATTAAGCACGTAAGTGTGAACTTGCATTTGAGTTGGATCAAATTAACAAAGATCTAACCATACAAGTATGTGGACCTAGTCATATAAACATATATGAACATGATGAACTTGCATATAACATCTCATAAAAGAATCACCAAATCTATATACGACATGATAGGTTCATCACCAAATTAATATATAACATGATAGGTTCATCAGTAAATTAATATACAACGTGATAATTTCACCATCAAATTAAGATATAACATGATAGATTCATCACCAAACTAAGATACAATATGATAGTTTCATCACCAAATTAAGATACAACATGATAGATTGTATCAACCACAATAGCCTCACAAGCATAAGTAATTTTTTAGAATCAGAATACAATTATCTTACAACTAGGCATAATTCTAGTTTCTCTTTATTATAAGTCATGACTTTTATTCGTTCAATTCTAAAGAATAACCAAACTTACAAACAAAAGACTAATCTTGTTTTCTGGGATCTGATTTCTGAAACTAAAAAGCTATCCTTTGGTGTAGACTATTGGTTCTCTAGTTTTGATTTGATTTGGGACCTCCTAACTTGCTTCTTAGTTTAGAGATAAATGGAGGCTACGCTAGTTTGGCCATGGACAACATGACAGCTACGGAGAATAATTTTATGTGGTTTTAGGGTTGAGGGTTGGGGTTGTATATATAGAAGTTTAGATTAATAAGAGCCATTAGATCATCTAGGAGAAATCAGAGCCATCCAGACCAAACAGAGCCAACCAGGAGTCGCCACATATGCCCTAATGACTCAGAAAACATCACTGGACAAAACAGTCGAGATCTGGCCGAGGGGGTCGACCCCTACAGGGGGGTCAACACCCCAAATGACACCCCTCTGAACACCTATGTCAACCCCCCTTGGGGGAGTCGACCCCTATGGGCGGGATTTTTCCCGCCCAACTGATTGTTGAAGTTTTGAATTTCGAACTATTCTTTGTATTTAATTATTATTTATATTAAATTTCCGTTTAAACTTGAAATCTTTTGAACTCCGTAACTTCTTCATACGGAGTCAGATTCACGCAAACTCGGACTCTATCTCAAGCAGAATTCCGAGATGAACGCAATGGCGAAACCCATTTCCTCTAGTTTCCACTTTTAAAATTAAGTATTCTTTAATTTGTTACTTTAATGTTCACGGAAAAAAATGGGGTGTTACAATAGAAGAAAAATGAAGCATAAAATGTTATAGGAATCAGATTAGTGTTGAGTTAAGGGGGATAGGTTGGTATCGAGTCATTTGGGAGCTGCGTGTAATATGTGACATATAGAGATAGAAGCGGAGTTGAAGAGGACCATGTTGAAGTTGGTGGCTCATTGATAGCTTCTACGAGTAAGAAGTTACAAATTAGGTTGGAAGCTCAAATAAGGAGTGGAATCAAAGGAGTTGAAAGGCAGCTCGAAATAGAATGTTTTGGCTGGATAGTGAACAGGTTGAGTGTTAGTATTCATGCCTAGAAATGGAGTTGTCAAAAGACTAGAAATTTGGCAGGGTCAAAGAATCATTGATAACTTAGAGTGTTCGAATTGTAATTCGAAGTAGGGCACAAGAGTGGGGATTGCCAAGGACTAGTAGCTATAGTTGAGTACCCTGGAGTACTGCAATGGAGGGTCCTGTACTGGATTTTGGATCTAGGAAGGCACATACATGATTTCAGATTTAGTAAGGTACGAGAATATAACTAGAATCGAGATTATTCTTTAGTCTATGACATGAGCGATGATGGTTATACGGGTTATCATATATTCAAATCTCTAGAAGGTGATAATGTTTGCTATGGTTGCTCTTATTTCTCTTGAGTAGACTATCTCAAAAAGAATGTTGGAAAAGGATACGGAATAGGATCGAAAAAGGAGGATGCTTAAATTCTTCTGTCGTGTTTTATTGCAGTATCATTTATTATTTTATTTAAATAACATATTATACATTATTATTACATGCTAACTCTTTAGTTGCATGACATATACGACTTATATGATTGCACCTAGTACCATATTCTTCAGTATAGCTTTTGATAGTCATTTACTGCTCACACCAGAGTATTAGCGGACCCAAGATTTTATGTTTTACTTCTTATTACCTTAAGGACTCAGAATGAATAGACTAGATAACAAGTTTTGTGACATTGTTCCTGTACTGGAGACGAGCTAGAAAAGATTTAGCTTATTACTTTATATTTGTAAATATTTCTGTTGTTTGTCTATACTCCAAGAGATTATGTATAAAACTTGATGTACTAGATATTGTTACATTTTAGACATAACTCGGTGTTATTATAAAGTTGGTGTTTCTATTATTTATGATTCAATATTATTCTATTGTAGGTGTTCCTATTATATTTTGTTCCATGCGTTGTGAGATATGCGGCTGGTTGCTCAGATTTTGTTTCTTCTTGGATGATTGTCCCATATCAGATTGGCATGTATATAGTGCTTCTTTTATGTTATTTGTTGCATGTGATATGATGCGGTTGTCATATTTGACATCAGATCTTCAGTTACTCAATCAAGAAAATGGATGCTTGGGTATAGTAGAGATAAAATTGGAGTTATTATCTTAGATTAGATAAAAAATATACACTAATGAGAGATCGTACTTGTTAATGTCATGTTTAAGCTATGTATCGGTATATAGTACAGTAGCATGCATTTATTTATTGATGCAGTTTTCTTTTATTATAGAATAATCATTCTTATTAAAGACTAAAATAAATCGAAACATGAGGAATGTCGTTAGGAACAACCCTGCTTTAGAAGTGGACGAGGAAGTAGGATCGAGAGATGCTACACAGATTATCAGGCTATGCTCGATACTATGATAGCGTCGATGATGAGGATAGTTTAAATTACTTCCGTATTTGGCAATAGACGGAGGTGCTCCATTGCAGACACCTAGGGGTTTACATGCCAAGTTGTAAAAAAAAATTACTTCGGGAGATAAGCTATTTGCAAGGACCAAGTCAACTATGGAGGTCCATACTTGATTGGATACTTGAAAGCACATATTCAGCGATACGGACGTAGAGGATGCCATGAAGAGAAAGTTAATATAACTTCAGGGTCTATCTATGAATTGATGGGATGCTATCTCCATCACTATGCCAAAGGATCAAATTTTTGGGATTTATTTATAGCTAAACTTCATGAGAAGTTCGTCTCAACGGCTCAAAACTCTATCTTGTTTCAAAGATTTGAAGAGATGAAACAATAGGATATGTCGCTTTCTAACATGTTTCGAAGTTCGATGTTTTGTCCAAGAAGAAAATGTCCTTCATTGAGACTCTTTAATAAAGATTAATAAGTTTAATATTAACTTGGATGACTAGTTAGGGGAGAAGACTATTAATCACATTGATGTGTCATTTGAGAAGTTAGTTGAGGAAGTTTTGAAGCATGAGAATATATACCCCAAAGAGGTGATGGCTACCATGGCTGTTGTTGAGAAGGAAAACCCGAAACCACAACAAAGTGGTTAAGAAAAAAAGAAGTGGAATGGAAAAAGTAAACAATAACACCAAGGGAAAGGCAGTCACAAAAAAGCAAGAGGGAAGTTATTTGCCATAAAGGTCATTATGCTGGGGATCATAAGACTCCTAAGAAGAAGAAATGATATAACTATGATAAACCAAGACAGTTCAAAAAGGATAAAACAGGACCTCTAAGGTTGAATATATTGTGAAAGTGTGTGTTGTGGATGCAATTCTGACTTCTTCTATTGCTTTTACCGCTAAGGATAAGAGTGAATGAGTCATGGTGCAAGGTATGTTTTCCATCAGAGATGCTTCTATTATGGTTTTATTTTATGCTGAAGCTTTGCATTTTTTTATTGTAGTGACCTAGCATGCATATAAAGTTTGAATGACAATATAGCAGATAAACATTTGATTGTGACGGACCTTGCAGAAGGAACTACTAATCTGCGTATGATTTGTCATGGCTAACTTTTATTAAGTCATGAATGTTATCTTATTTTTGATTGTTTTGTTTTAACTTTTGCTAATATTGAAATCATTTTGAGCACATGCTGGCTTAGAAAGCATGCGGCTATAGTGGACTGCGAGATGCTCGAGGTGACACTCAGGTATGTGGAAGAACCAATGGTAGTGATATGTTATTCACTGGATGTTAGCCAACTTTCAATATGCGCTTAAGGTTCCAAAAAAACTATCATTCACGCATATCTATAGAGAGTATCCAGATGTCTTAAGGGAAGTGACAGGATTGTCATCGCATATAGAGATCAAGTTTCAAATTAACTAAGTGAAAGAACTCAGACATTCATGCCTTTAAGGTGCACGACACCCAGAGAATAGAAAGAGTTAGAGGGGTAAGGAATAAAATGATGAGAAAAGCTTTTATTTGAAGAAGCATATTCGAATGAGGCACACCTGTTGTGTTCACAACGAAGGAAAATGATTTTTTGAGGTTGTATGTTTATCATCAAGAGCTAAATAAAAAGATTAGGAAGAATAACTATCATCTTCCATGAATTGATGATTAATTTGATCAGCTTCACAGGGCTAGAGTGTTTTCCTATATGGGTTTGGATATGGAATTCATTAGCTTATAGTGCTCAATGAAAGTGTACCAGCTGCAACATTCAAACACCATTGAGTTTCCACGAGTGGTTGGTGATGCCTTTTGGATTGACCAACGCTTCAACATACTTTGTGGATCGTATGAATAGGGCCTTCACAGATCATTTGAATAGGTTTGTGCTTGTGTTCATGTATGACATCTTGATCTACTCTAGGACAGAAGAAGAGATCAAGGCACACTCGAAAGTTATGCTTGAGATTTTGAGGAAGCACAAAATTTATGTGGATATGATATATGAAAAAAGTTGTTAAGTTAGATGAGAATGACCCCGTATGTTGCTTTCAATTGTTGAGAATGACATAAAATAACTTAGGAAGAAGATAGTTAAGTTAATTAAGGTGCAATGGAGCGAGAACGATAGTAACTGTATATCTGAGACTGAAAAAGTATGAGGACAACATATCTGAATCTCTTTGAATGGTAAGACTCATTTATCATATTTGTGTGTACCATTGTATCTTATACTATTAGAATTGTGCATTCTTGGTTAGATTTTGGTTTCTAATGTTTGCATGACTATTTGGCTGCTTATGGTAGGGTTGTCAATGGATACACGAAAAATCCGAAATTCACCCACATAAAGACAGATAAATATCTGATATTCGGAAAAATATATGTGAATATAGAGACATCAGCATCCAAAAATTATCCATTTGTTTTTTTAGGATTATAGTTTATATTTGGTGTATTTTAGCATTATAAAATATACCAATATTTTATTTTATTTTATTAAGATGAAAGTCTATATTATACATACCAAACACATGTTAATTGCTCAAAACTATTTACTGTCATCATATTTATTTTTAGCACTTTAATGATCAATTAGATTTTAATAAAAAATTATGTTAAACTTAAATTTTCCATTTATCTGTCTTAATTTATCGATCGTTAACGCATCAAATAATTATTTGATGTTCGGCTATGCCCGTGCATATAGATACCTGATATCCGAAAATAATTTCGGATGCGAATGCAGATATGACACTATCCGCATCTGAAAACATCCATTGACAGACCTAGCTCATGGTTTATAGGTATGTGTG
The DNA here is from genome assembly GCA_030737875.1 of Allium sativum. Lineage (NCBI taxonomy): Eukaryota > Viridiplantae > Streptophyta > Magnoliopsida > Asparagales > Amaryllidaceae > Allium > Allium sativum. Next base: position 389,001,547 of record CM060912.1, on the reverse strand, counting down.
ATAACATTGGTTTCTTATGTTCTTTTAGATATTTCGAGAGAGAAACTCTTAAAGGGAGGTGTAACGATCCATGTTTTTAAGTAGCGAAGGATTGTAAAATAATTCAGTTTAATTCATTTGAGATCATATGACTCTAATATTTCATGGTATAGTTCTCAATGATGTTCAACACATCCATGAGTTTTCCATAAATTTTTATAGGACCACTTTACCGTTGAAAATTGTATATCAGTTATAAGTTTTGATATGAGCCAAATAAGATGCTTTAACATATTTTATTGCTTCAGTATGGCGATTTCCCATTCTGTGGAGTTGTCATATAAGAAAATCCGATTAGTGATAAGGAAATTATGACAATTTTAATTTTAAAAATTGATGGTTAGAATTAGAAAAGGATTAGTGTGCTAAAATTTACAGGCTCGTTAATTTAATTATGTTTGCCTGTAAATATGATATAAGAGAAACCATTCAAAAGTTTTCCTCCAATTTCATATTAGCCTCAAATTCTTGACCTATTGTAATTCTCTAATTAATTCATCAATTCTCACTCAATTTCATCTCAGATCATCTCTAACTTTATATTAGATGCTAGATTTCCATATAGCAGCTAGATCCCATCGTTTTAATTGCATCTATATTTGATTTCTTACTGTCCGGATCTGATTTACACTATATATTATTGCATTGGTTGATTGGGCGAGTGAGAGTGATCTCACTTTTTTATGATAGAATATATGCTGCAATTATGTAATTTTATGTTAGAATTATCCAATTAACCCAAAAATTGATTAGATCTAAATAATTTTAGATTTAGAAACACTAGGATAACCTAAGTAGGCATATAATTGATAATTGGCTAGATGTAGTATAAACTATGTGTGTTAGTGCATGTTTTATGTTAGACGAGGCTTAGACGTGATTGATTGTGAATTGAAATAATTGTATGGATGAAATTATATGTTATTCGCTGTTTTGAATCATTGTTATTATCAAATTGGATGTTATGCTTGATTTGTTTGCTAGTGGCGTGTATGCATACGTCTTAGTTTAGTGACCAAAGCATAAGCAAAGGTCGTCGGAATCAACAAAACTTGGGAATAGGCATTGAACCATGAAGGGAAGATAACATGTGAGTCACGCATCTACTGGAGCAAAGTCCTTGCGTCAGTGCCGACTCATCCTAGTTGCATCGCTGCCCAGTTTATTTCAAGGCTCCAATATGTTAATTACTCATATTATTGGAAAGAGTATGCTTTATAGAAGGTATTATGTGGTTTTGAGTTGATGGATATACCAAACGTGGAAGGATGGGTAAGTCATCTTCAATGAATCCGACAAAGATGCACCGAACATCAGGACCAGAGGGCTATGAGGGATGAGACGAGGCATTTAACATCGGAAACGGGTATACTAGAGGGTAAAAGAAAATTAAAGCATAAAATGGTTAAAGAATTAGATTAATGCTGTGTCAATAGGGTTAGATCAATACCAAGTGAACTGGGAAGCTCCATGTGGCATGCGACTCACAAGGTGAAAGTGGAGTTGCATAGAATCATGTTGGAGGAGGTAGCTCGTTGATGGCTTTTATGATGAGGAAGTTACGACATGATGGAATTTTGACTCTTCGGTTGGAAACTCGAAAAAAGAGCATGATTGAAGGAGTGGAATGACAAGTATGAGTTATATGCCTCTTTCTAATACCATATTTTACAGCATATCTTCTGATAGTCATTAAGCACTTATGCCAGACTGTTGTTTAAACCAAGGTTCTATATATTTTTTATTATGTTGAATGCTTTTAAATGGATAGACTATATGACATGTTTGGTGCCGTTTTTGTTGTGTTGGAGACGAGCTAGAAGAGATGTGGCATATTATATATATTTGTTGATATTTTCTATGTTATTATTTCATAACAGTAATTGATTATGGAGTGGGGACTTGATGTATGAGATATTATTACATTTTATATATAATGCAATGATTTTATAGAGTTAATGTTTCACTTGTTATAGCTCGCTATTATTATATGGTATATGTTCTTATTATATTTTGTCCTATGCGTTGTGAGATATACGACAAATTGTTTAGCTTTTGTTTCATCTACAATGATCATCCCATATTAGCTTTACACAAATGTAGTGCCTCTAATATGCTATTTAGTGCATATGGTATTCGGCGATCATCACAACCTATCTAGATCCTATCGTTTGCAGATAGGGTGTACAAAAAGAAGATAAAGGAGAACAAATGGATGAGCCAAATAAAAAATTTAGTGAAGACCTTACTAAAAAACACTTCTCCATTGGCAAATTCAATGTCGATCCCCTTGCTATGGCATGTGAAGAGGTGGCAGCAAAGACGAGGATAACTAGGATGGTCGCGTCAATCGTCTTTACATATGAGTAGTTGGACTTCTTGGCTCGATTGCTCAACGAACCAACTGTGTATATTATTGTTTGATTTTTTTTTTGTACTCTTAGCTTATCAGGTCATGTGCCCCACAAATTTAGGATGAATGAAATTATCGCTTTAGCAATGTGAAATTTATCGAAGTACTTATCTAATTTGTCTATTCTTGTATGTCTGTCGACGTTTATAGGGTAGCATACTATGGCTAGCATAGTTCCTCTATTGTTGGTACTTCAGTGTTTTCATATGATTGATAAAATAGTAATTAATGATGAGATAGGTGGTGAGGGCACATGTAAGTCTTGTACTCGGCCATTTGTAAATGTAAGACTTCTATATTTATGGCATGTGGACTTAAATACTACTGTATGTAGGGAAGCCTGATCGTGATGGAGAACCGAGGCGAGAATATAGTTCTCAGGCTTGCTTGCAGTGACACCCTACGTCCCTTAATGTCACCCGTATGAGGATGAATTAAGTTATGTGAAGCGCAACAGGTATAAGATACAACACAAAGACTAAAATTCACAAGGCATAATATAAAATGCAAAGGAAAACTTTCAAACTTTTATTATAAAACCAAATCCAACATTACATTTTTCAAATACCATAAGTCATAATCATAGCCATCTGTCATATGGAAATATGAACCATCAAAGTACAAGTATTAAGCCATGAAAATAATATCTCTCATAAGCCACAACAATAAACATAGAACAAAAGTCGAAGCAATACGTAGAATAAGAATTAATCCAAATCCAAGTTGTAAAGAATCACGGTCACTGCTGTAACCTTCCATCCTAAGAACCTAAGGGGGGAGGAAGAGAGAGAATGAAAAACAAAATAGGTCAGACATAAAGTCTGGCGAGTTCCAGTGATTTTTAGCATAGTCATAAGGTAAGAAGTATCAAGACAGATCAATAATACTGGATAAAAAAATACAATAAAATAGGGAATACAGAAATAATAAGACAAGGTAAGATACAATACACTTCTCATTCATATCCCAAGAACAAGTTTCGACACCATCTATCAGAATAACATGTTATTACCCAGTGATCGGCTCCCTACAAACACAAGTAACCTGTGCCAGCCACGACAACTAGGGATATTAGTCCCAAACCCATCAACTTTAAAATACACAACCCTATCCAGTGGTGTTACAGCATCTTATTTTCTGGTCGGACCCATGCACGGTCATGACTCCGCCGGAACGTGCCCACACCCACCTCCAAGATATTGAACTTCTTACAATCCAGATCACGAAAGCATGCCCTAGCCGCTACCTAGTACGAGGCTCCGAGATGATACCGACAGGGGTACTAACTGATACGGGTTCCTAACAACAGTAGATTGACACAAGCCACCCTTTGGCTTGTGCCCTCAAGTAAACTACGATTTTAAGAGTTCCCCTAGACATAAAAAACATACGTGGAACCTTTTAGGTTATTAATTAAACATGTTTAACTTAGCATGTTTAAGCTCGTTAATACGCATGGTTGTAAATAACATTTCCTATTAAATTTAATTCTTTATATAACCCTTCCCGAAAACAAACAGGCGCCTGCTCAGATGTATATAAATTGCAGTAACATGTTTTACTTAATTTGCATCTGATTCTCATATTTTCGATAACATGTTCTAATTAATATGAAATTAAGTCCAACCAACTCAGATTAATGTGTTTGCATATTCTTCCTTTTGTAATAATCCCAAATTTATAGTTAAAGGTTCTCAAATTATAATATTCCCAATTCTCCTTTTTATTGTCTTTACAGTTTATTGCAATTTATCCCAAATTATGTGCAATTCAAATGGTAATGGCCTAGGCTCTCGATGGCCTAGGCTCAGCATAAGATAAAAAGAAAAAGGAGAAAACAGTTACAACTCAAACCGAATAAATATGTATAAAAGACTATAAATAAAATAAAGACAGAAATGGGATAAGGAAGAAAGATGTACATACGAACATATAATAACTATAAGCTGAATAGGTAATTGACAATAATCGAAAGAACAATAACATATAAGAATAAACTTATAAACACTGCTTATTTCAGATCTAATATGTTTACTATCAAAAATCCTTTTTAATTGCAGATCTAGAAATGACACAGAACTCCCAGAGATATGTATTAGATGTAGAAAGGCCTTTGAAATAGTTGTATAGAAAGACTAGAATTGTCCCCACAATCTATGTTTTCGCAACACCTTGACATTTTACTCAATTTAATTTCAGAACGTAACTTAGAGGAGGAAGAAGATGAAGAAATGTTTACGTAAGAAAATGTGTGAGGTTGCTATACTATTTATAGATAAGTTAGGATAATCCATACCATAGAATATTAGGTTATGAAATCAAACCGTTAAAGACACATCATGCTAAGTCAGCATATGAATAAATAGCACAAAATAGTCCGGGTTCAAGCCTCTATCCGACCGAAGGCGGTCGACCCTCCTATTACCTGGGTTGACACAGGGGTCGACCTATGTAGGGTCGGGTCAACTCTATCATTGCATTCCTGAGTTTAATTATTTAATTTTAAATTTAGTTTAAACTTCTTTAGCTCATAACTTCTTTATACTTTGTCTGATTTACGAAAGCCAACAGTCTTTCTAAGCCAAAATTTCGTAATAAAAGCAACAGTAAAGTCTATTTTACTTAATTCTGAATATTTAAATAATTTATATTCATTTTATTATCTTTATTATATATTTATGGTGTATTAAATTATGGGGTGTTACATTCTCCCCTCCTTAAAGGATTTCGTACCCGAAATATCCATGTCAAAGAAGAATGTTATCAATCAAATCCTACACCCATCTACTCATCCATCAACTACTGGCATCCATTGTCTTTAAAATTTCTAATGTTGTGTATGAACATATGCAAAACTGTTGTGTATATGTCCCTATATTAATGCGAAGATCAGGCAGCCTGCTGGTTCAGTTGACCTCCTTAATGCAATATATGTATGTGCCATGTATCCAATATGTATGCAAAAGAATCCTAATGAAACATATAAATTCTATATGTACGAAAGATCCATTCACCAAAATGAAACATCCATGTGATGATTCAACCATTTTCATCCATTGAAAATTTAAATTTGCACACATCCATATGTAATATTTAAGTGCTTGAGCCAATCTAGTGCCTAGTGTGTATATGCATCCACTGGCAACCACTAGAAAATACTCGCATCCTCTTGCAACCATCAAACATAACATGTCTCAAACTCATATTTTCAATCATAGGCTTCTACCCAAGGATTGATATTCGAACGATATAACAAACAAATTTGAATTCATAAACCTAGAAAGGGAATTAAGAACATACTCTCAAAGAGAAAAGGGTAAGAAGCGTGAACCTTGTCTTCGGGTTACCATGTCGCATCATCACAGTCTTCTCCCCATTTTCTTCACTAACTTGATCTCTTTGTTTCATAGCTTCTTAACTTTCGATCCAAAAATACGGAAGGAACTTTTGTAATTGATGCCTCCTTTTCAACTTCAACATCCTTAAACGTATTTGGATCAACTACCTCTGTTGGATCATGTAGACATTTCCTCAAGTGGAAAACATGGAACATGTCATGAAATCCCGCCAGCCTCTCTGGTAGTCTAACTATGCAGGCCATCTTGCCTTTCCTCTCAATTATGGGGAATGGCCCTACAAACCTTGATGCCAACTTCCCTACTAAGCCAAAATGAACAACATTTCTTAGAGGCGACACCTTGATAAAGACCATATCTCCTACCTCAAACTCTAAGTCAGTCCTCCTCCTATCGGCATATGACTTTTGCATGTCCTGAGCTACTTTCATTCGTCTGTGAATAAGGTCAATCTTCTCAGAAGTCTCTCTCACCATCTCAGGCCCAAGTAGAAGTTTGTCTGTAGACTCCCACCAACATGTCGGCGATCTGCATGGTCGTCTATAAAGTGCCTCAAAGGGTGTAATACCGATACTTGACTGATAATTATTATTATATACCAACTCAACCAATGGAGTATGCTCCTCCTTAGTCCCTCTAAAGTCTAGGATACACAGTCTCAGTAAATCCTCAAGAACCCTATTGACCCTCTCAGTCTATCCATCGTCTGAGGGTGGTAGGCTATGCTAAGTCATAACTATGTACCTAGTGCATCTTGCAAGCTCTTCTAAAATTCACTCATGAAGATGGGGTCACAATTACTAACTGTACTGGAAGATATCCTATGAAGTTGGATGATCTCTCTAAGGTATATCGATCCTCGTGCTCATGATGAGAATGAAATGAGTGCTCTTAGTTAATCTGTCAACTATCACCAATATACTGGTGTTGCCCATTCTCGATCTGGGAAACCATCAATAAAATCCATAAAGACACTATCCTACTTCCACTGCGGGATATCTAAGGGTTGAAGCAATCCATCATGTTTCCTCTGTTCATCCTTTACTCGCTGGAAAGTCAAACATTGGGACGCAAACTCTATAATGTCCTTCTTCATACCATTCCAATGGAAAACTCTCTTCCTACCCCAGTACATCTTGTCACCTCCCGGATGGATAGTCATACGAGATTGATGAGCCTCCTCAAGAACTATTCTCAACACGTCTCCAACTCTTGGGACACATAACCTTCCATCTCGGCCTAGCCACCCCTTCTCGTCCACAGAATATCAAGCTAGGTGACTAGAGGTATCTCCTCCACTGAGTCTATCCAAGATGTCCACTAACTGGTGGTCCTTTCGCTATGTGGATCCAATGTGCTCCATAAGATACCTCCAACGATGCCAACAAACTAGACATAAAATCCGTAGATGGACTAAATTCAAATGTCGAAATAAACTCTAAGTCATGCCTCTCTACGAATAGAGGACTCAAGGTCACCTTTTCCTATTTAACGCGTCCATAACCATGTTCCCCTTGCTTGGGGTATAAGCTATCTCAAAATCGTATGACGCAAGGAACTCCATCCATTGTTCCTGCCTTAAATTGAAATCCTTATACGAGAATAAATACTAGAGTGACTTGTGATATGTGTATAGCTCGAATCTCTCTTTAAGTAAGTAGTGTCGCCAAGAATTAAGTGCGAACACTATGGCTGCCAACTCCAAGTCGTCGGTAGGGTAGTTCTTCTCATGAACCCTCAATTTCCTACCACTGTATCAGACTACCCTACCTTTTTGCATCAACACAACACCTAAACCCATGCCGCAAGCATTTGTGTAAACCGTAAACACCTTGCTACCATCATAAAGATTCAGAACAGAGGCTGATGTCAGAGGCCTCTTTAACCTCTATAATGCATCCTCATAATCTTTGCTCCAAGCGAAAGCCAAGTTCTTCTTGGTCAGACAGGTGAGCGGAGCTGATATCCTTGCAAAGTCCTTAATGAACTTTCTGTAATAACACGCCAACCCCAAGAAACTCCTTATGTATGTCGCATTCTTAGGGACATTCCAATCTTGAACTGCAACAACTTTAGCAGGGTCTACCGCTATTCTGTCCTTGGAGACAACATGCCCCAGGAACCTTACTTCTTTTCTCCAAAAATGACACTTAAAAAATTTAGGCTTAAGCTGATCCGATCTGAGAGTGCATAGAACCTCTCCTAAGTGTACAACATGTTCTTCATCGCTCTTTGAGAAAACCAGAATGTCATTCATGAAGACCAACACAAACTTGTTTAAGGACTCCCAAAACACCCAACTCATCAAGTCCACAAAGTACGTGGGTGCATTTGTGAGCCCAAAAGGCATGACCAGCCACTCAAAGAAACAATTTGGAGTACTGAAAGCAGTCTTGTCAATACTATCATTTGCTACTCTCAGTTGATGAAATATCATGGCTAGATCCAATTGTGAGAAAATCGAGCCGCCTACTAACTAGTCAAAAAAGTTATCAATCCTCGGGAGTGGGTGCCTATTCTTCTTGGTGAGTTTATTCAACTCGCTATATTCCACGCATAGACGGAGAGAGACGTCTACTTTGGTCGCAAAGACGACTGGAGATCCCCACTCAAAAATGTTCCGTCTAATGAATCCCTTCTCGAATAGCTCGCCCACTTGCTTATTAAGGTCCATCCTCTCTTTAGGAGCCATATGGTGCACTACTAAAGCGACATGTTTCGCAGTCTCCGCCAAGTAAATCCGGAAGTTTATCTCTCGTCTGAGGTAATCCTCTAACCACATTGAACATGCTCGGAAAATCTCTGAATATGGGTATTGATTGAAGATCATCAATAGAAGCATCAAGGAAATCTAGGAAACTGAGCATAACTGACCCCAGTAGGTCACAAGAAATCCCGATAGTTCTCTTATGGCACGTCCAAAGCCTAACATCCCTCCTCTCACAATCTAGAATGACACCATACATGGCTAGCCAATCCATTCCTGGAATGAGCCCATAACCCATAAAGCCATGGCATTTAACCTCTATCTTGATCTATGCCTTGTCAGTTTTTCCTCGCTTCATTGGCGCCCCCTTTTTGGGACACCACTTCTTCTTGTCAGTCTTGAGTTGTGCCTCTTCCGTCTTAGCCTTTTCTTCTCCTATTTACCATTGTCATGAATCAAATCCATGTCAACTAGCCTCTCGAAAGTCTCCACATTGGGATATGTGTCAACGCTAGTCCTTGGAGAGGTTTATTCAACCCTCTCGTGAATCTTAATGCCTTCTTATGAGGAGTGTTTACCAAATTCAAGCCAAATCTTGCTAGTTAAATGAAACTATTGACTATTCCTTTACTAACATACTTCCTTGCTTTAAACTCGAAAACTTCTCCATTTTCATTCATTCCTCCGCTTGATAAGAACTTCATCTCAAATCTGTGCTTAAACTCATCCCAAGAGACCACCGCCTGCCCCGTCTTTTTGGAGAATGGAGTTTTGGTGACAACAACCTTATTTCAATATTAATTGATTATAAATATATCCTAACATCTCTATCTCGAATATATATATATATACATATATCTAGGATTTATATACAGGAATTAATACTGAAGACTGTATAGTTTAAGAGTTTTAGAGATTCAAGAGATTCATAATTCAAAGAAGATTCAAGACTCATGAGTAATCAAGATTTCAAGGGTTCTAGAGTTTAAGGCATATATAGTAATAGAGTCTAGTTTATATGTAATACTCTGAATAACACTCAAGGTTCAAATTCAAATTCTGTTTTTCAAATTTCAAATTCTATTTTCAAATTATATTCAAATTTTAATTAAGTTTTTCTATTTTACTTTTGATTTTAAACTTGAGTTTTAAAGATTATAAGTTTACATATATTTATATAGTTATATACTTTTATATCTTTGTATTTATATAGTTTTAAACTTTACAATTTTATAAATATGTTTATATAGTTTATATTTATGATTTCATACGATTTTCTACTTTATAATACTTATTTATATCACTATGTTTTAATTCAAGAATTTCCAGAATTACATATATATTAAAACACTTGAAAATACTCAAATTTCAAATTTTGAACTAGCATGTGTCAACATATAACCATCAATTTTCAATTTTGAAAGGAATTATCTTTTCACTATTTGTAATGTTTCAGAAGCATTGCAACCTTTCAAATCTTATAAATAGGGGTTGATTTCTAATTTTTTTTTAACCATTCTTCTTCTCCATCTTCATCCCTTCTCATTACTCCATTATTATTTCATACTTTTATGATTTCTACAATAATACTGTACCGATTTCAATTCTAATTATATTAAACTTCTCTTCTCACTCTCTACTCATTACTCTCTAAATCGAAGTGCTAGTGAAGAGTTATAGGTCTGTTGTAATCATTTGGGATAGTATTGGATATGGTGTGTTCCTTGTAGCCATGAAATCAAGGAAGGTTACAGTGTTAACCTTGTAGCAGGGGAAATCAAGGGTAGTGTGGAAACGGTGGTAACCTTATGGCCGTGAAATCAAGGGTGTTGTACTTGGATTTTGATATAGTAATAAAACTCTACGCAATCCAGTGTTGCGTATGAGTATTCCAAACCAGTATAAAATCCGGTGTATTCTTTCTTTTTTTGCATTTTATTTTCTTTATATTTGTGTTTGTGTTTGTGTTTGATTCTGTGTCTGCGGTTATCTCTGTGGTGTGTGATTTATACAGTAGACCATATAAGTTTTATATTTTCTTCAAATTTCTTAAAAACACTATTCACCCCCTCTAATGTTGTTTTGCCTTAACGATCCATTCCACATTCCATAACAATTGGTATCAGAGCAAGGTTTTTCAAAAAGTTCATAATTTGATTTTTGAAAATTTTTAAAATGGCATTTTGAAATGATTATTACCACTAGTGTCAATTCATGTATTGTATCAATGTTGAAAGAGTCGACATTCAAAAAATCTATTAAAATGTTGTCCAATACAGGAAAATATTTGTTATATGGCTTTTGAAAATTCAGAAGTTCAAAAGATGGGTGAAGTGGGTTTTGAAAATTCAAATTTTGAACTGGTGGTTGTTGAAAATTCAAATCCCGAAATGGTGTGTTACATGGCTGTTGAGAATTAAAACTCTGTCAAACAAATGGTGGAAATCAAAAAGGACAAATGGATACTGAATAGTGGCTATTCGAGACATATGACGGGAAATCCAGAAATATTAAGTAATCTAGTTTAGGAAGATGGTGTAATGGTGAACTTCAGAATAACTCTAAAGGATAAATTATTGGGATCAGCAATGTTGGTAATAATGAAACTCCTACTATTTCTAATGTTTTATTAGTTAGGAACCTAACACACATTTTACTAAGTATAAGTCAACTTTGTGATAAGGGTAATAAAATTAACATTGAGAAAGATAAATGTTTTTTAGAAGATAGGAATTCAAAATTAATATTTGAAGGAGATAAAAAGAAAAGTATCTATATATTGAGTATGAAAATTTCCAACGATAATCTATGTCTTATGGCCAACACAAGTGACCCCTAGATCTGGCATAAAAGATTTGGTCATAAAAATTTCAAACACATCTCTAGGATTTCTAAATTAGATTCAGTTAGGGGATTACCTCAAATGAAGTTTAAAGTAAATAGTTTATGCGATGCTTGTCAGTTCGAAAAATTAAAAAGAAGTTCATTCAAATCAAAAGAGGAAATTACAACCTCAAAACCGTTAGAGTTAATTCACATGGATTTATTTGGTCCGTCTTGAACCCAATCAATAAATCATAATAGATATGTTTACGTAATAGTCGATGATTTTTCAAGATTTACTTGGACTTTGTTTCTTAAAAATAAAAATGATGCTTTTGATTAATTTAAAAGTTCTGTAAGAAGAATTCAAAATTTATTATCACTATAAATCAAAACAATACGTAGTGACCATGGAGGAGAATTCGAAAATGAAAACTTTGAAACTTTTTGTAATGAAAAGGTAATAACCTATAATTTTTCGATCTCGAGAACCCCTCAACAAAACAGAGTAGTTAAACATAACAATAGGATGATACAAGAGTGTGTGAGAACTATGTTATCTGATAGTAATTTACCAAGAAATTTTGGGCTGAGGCAGTTGCAATAGCTTGTTATATTTTAAATAGAATTTCAATTAGACCCTTAACTCATAAAACACCATATGAACTTTTGTATATAAAGAAACCAAAATTATCCTATTTTAAAATATTTGGAAGTAATTGTTTTATACTTAATACTAAAGAAAATTTAGATAAATTTGACTCGAAATCCGATAAAGGATATTTATTGGATATTCAGAGAGAAGTAAGACATATAGAGTTTTTACTTCAAGAACCAATACTATATAAGAAACCTTAATCGTATCCTTTGACGAAAATTATAAAAATACAACACAATGAAGATGTATGTGAAAATGAAGTTAATGACACAAATAATTGTAGATGGTCAACCAAATAAACGAGTTAGATTACTAAGAAACCACCTTGTAGAAAATATCTTAGGAGATATTGAATCCATCGTTAGGACTCGTAATCAATTAAATAATATAAGTAATTCTGCATTTATTTCAACTATTAAACCTAAGAATCCAAAGGAAGCATCTTCCGATGGTTCATGGATTCTTACCATGAAAGAAGAACTGAATCAGTTTACTAGGAATGATGTATGGGAACTTGTTCCTAGACCAAAGGATAAGACTGTAATAGGAACTAAATGGGTTTATAAAAATAAAATGAAGAAACACGGTGAGATCTTAAGAAGTAAGGCATGACTAGTAGAACAAGGGTATACTCAAGAATAAAGAATAGATTACGATGAAACTTTTCCTCCATAACTAGAAGAAATTAGGGTATTACTAGCCTTTGCAAACCATAATAATTTCAAACTATATCAAATGGATGTTAAAAATGCTTTTCTAAACGGATTTGTTAAAAAGATGTATATGTAGAGTAACCAACCCTTTTTGAAGATAAAAAATTACCAAATCATGTACATAAGTTGAAGAAAGCGTTATATGGATTAAAACAGGCTCCTAGGGCTTGATATGATGGATTAAGAAATTATTTATTACAATCCAACTTTGAAATAGGAAAACTAGATAATGTCTTGTTTATTAAAAGGAACAATAAGGATATACAATTAGTACAAATATATGTTGACGATATAATTTTCGAATCGACAAATAATGAGATGAATAAAGAATTTTCAGATATTATGACCTAAGAATTTGAGATGAGTCAAATGGGAGAACTAACATTCTTCTTTATAGGCTTACAAATTCGCCAATTAAAGAATGGAATATTTATTAATCAAGAAAAATATGCAAAAGATTTAATTAAAAATTATAACTTAACAACAATTAATGGGAGACCAACACTAATGGCAACTAATATAGCATTAAGTAAAGATGATACATCTAAAGACGTTGATCAAAAATTATATAGAGGAATGATAGGATCGCAATTATATATAACCGCTAGTAGACCAAATATAATGCATAGTATTTGTCTCTGTGCAAGATGTCAATCGCAACCTAAGGAAACACATTTAAAAGCCGTAAAACGTATTCTAAGGTATGTAAAGCATACATCAGACTTTGGATTATTTTATCCTAAGGATGATTCATTCGACTTAGTTTCTTATAGTGACGCAGATTATGCGGGATGTAAATCCGATCGTAAAAGTACTAGTGGAATATGTCGTTTCTTAGGACATTCACTAGTATCGTTGCTTAGTAAAAAGTAAAATACAGTATTTTTGTCAACAACTGAAGCAGGATATATCTCTGCTACTTTATCTTGTTTACAAGTAAAATATATGCAACAAACTCTAAATGATTTTGGATTAAATATAAATAAATCACCAATATACTGCGCTAAAATGAGTGCAATAAATATATCTAAAAACCTAATTCATCACTCAAGAACTAAACATATTGATATACGACATTATTTTCTAAGAGATAACGTAAATAAAGAGAAAATTTCACTCAAATTTATAGAAACAGTTAAAACAAATAGCAAATATATTAACAAAACCATTAAACGAAGCAACATTTACTAAATTTAGAAGAGAATTAGATATTTGTTCATTAAGTGAATTAGAATGATTAAATATATTAATATATAAGAATAACATTAAAAATTATAAAAATAAAATAAAAATCATAAGTATGTCGACATACATGTCACTATGTCGACATATAACTGCCGTATTTCAAAATTTAATTCCCACCAAAAGTTAGTTACAATAACCATTTAAACTCTCCACTTCGAATTTTCTTCTTCATTCTATTATTTCACTTCTGTAAAATCTCAAAACCAAAATAAATAATGGCCTCCAATAATTATAACACCCAAATTGATCACGAATCATTCGGTGGACCATCCAAAGGTCCTTTCCAAAATTCTACCCTCTTACGCATAATCAAACTAGAAGAGAAAATGAAATATAATCTTCTAATGCTTGCTGAAATTCAAGTACTCCAAATTCGGATAAGTCAGGAGAAAGTTAGACAAGGAAAGATGATACAGAGCCTTCATAAATTCGTAATGGATAATCAAGCAAATCTAATCGTCATGAAGATGATAATCAAGCAATGGAAGAAGAAGAGGAACCAGAAGAGGAGGAGAAAGAAATAATGGAAGAAATAGAACCTGAGGAGATACAACAAGAAGTCACGGATGAGGAAGATCAAGTTGTATGCATGTATGAAATCTTGTTCAATCAAAATGGAAATTTAACTGACCGAAATGGAGATTTTTGTCTTCATTACCCAAATTGTCTAACTCATAAGTATCCTATCTCCAAGAACAAATAGAATTTTGGTTTCTTTTCATTTATTTTCCTTCCTTTTGCGTTTATTCGATGTACTATGTGTTCCTGCAGTTTGTTTTAGTGTATATCACTTGTATTGAAAAACAATGTTTAATATAATGCTTGATTTGTCTCTTATAAGTATTCCATTAGTTTGTTATATAGGCACGAATTAAGGGGGAGTCATATACATTAAGTATTTTGATCACAAGTTACACACACACACACACACACACACATATATATATATATATATATATCTTTGTGTAGAATAATATAATTTAGATAGATATAAAAATTAAGGAGTAATTTACTTTAGTATAGGAGTTATGTAGATAGATATAGGATTTAGGGGGAGTATTTTTAGAATTTCTTTTTGATAATGCCAAAAGGGGAGAAATTATAAAGTATAGACTTAGTTTAAGTAGAATATATAGGATTCATATTGACAGGGGGAGTATTAAAAGGATCACCATCAATTGGTATGAACAAGTATGAATATTTTGTAAACTAATGTTGTCATCATCAAAAAGGGGGAGATTGTTGGAGAATGGAGTTTTGATGACAACAACCCTATTTTAGTATTAATTGATTATAAAATATATACTAACATCTCTATTTAATATATATATACATATATGCAAGATTTATATACAGGAATTAATACTGAAGATTGTACAGTTTAAGAGTTTTAGAGATTCAAGAGATTTAGTATTCAGAGTAGATTCAACACTCATTAGTAATCAAGATTTCAAGAGTTCAAGGCAAACATATAGTGATATAGTCTAGTTTATGTGTAAGACTCTGAATAGCACTCCAGCTTCAAATTCAAATTCAAATTCTGATTTTCAAATTTCAAATTTTATTTTAAAATTCTATTCAAAATTTAATTAATTTTTTCTATTTTACTTTTGATTTTAAACTTGAGTTTTAAAGATTTGAAGGATAGTAATAGAGGATTAGAAATGCAGCGGGACCGCACTTTGCTATGGAGTTGGTAACCTCATAATGGGTTCAAAACTTCTTTTAGGATTTATTTTAGTACTTCGTATGTATTTTTGCTTTTCACTTTGTATTTTGGTTAGTATGCTAACCTTATTATGTACTTTTCTAGTTGTTAATAAAAGTGAACCAATTTTCAAAATATATATATATACTTATATATATAGTTATATACTTTTATATCTTTATATTTATATAGTTCTAAACTTTATAATTTTATAAATATGTTTATATAGTTTATATTTATGATTTCATATGATTTTCTACTTTATATACTTATTTATATCGCTATGTTTTAATTCAAGAATTTCTAGAATTATATATACGTTAAAACATTTGAGTGTACTCAAATTTCAAATTTTGAACTAACATATGTCAACATATAACCGTCATATTTTCAATTTTGAAAGAAAGTGTCTTTTCACCATTTGTAACGTTCCAGAAGTGTTGTAACCTCTCAAATCTTATAAATAGGGGTTGATTTCAAATTTTTTAACCATTTTTCTTCTCCCTTTTCATTCCTCCATTAATATTTCATATTTTTTTTATGATTTCTACACTTATACTATGCCGATTTCAATTCTAATTATATAAAACTTTTTCTATTCTCACTCTCTACTCAATACTCTCTGAGTTGAAGTGCTATTGAAGAGTTATAGGGTTGTTGTAATCATTGGGATAGCTTTGGGATAGTCCTTGAAATGGTGTGTTCCTTGTTGCCGTGAAATTAAGAAGGAAATGGTGTTAACCTTATAGCCGGGGAAATCAAGGGTGGTGTGGAAACGGTGGTAACCTTGTGGCCGTGAAATCAAGGGTGTTGTACTTGGATATTGATATAGTAATAAAACTCTTTGCAATCCAGCGTTGCGTGGGACTGGAAATAGGAGTAATCCGAACTAGTATAAAATCCGATGTGTTCTTTCCTTTTCTGCATTTTGTTTTGTTTATTTCTGTGTTTATGTTTGATTATATGTTTGTGAATATCTTTGTGGTGTGTGATTTATATCGTAGATTATATAAGTTTTATATTTTCTTTAAAATTCTTAAAAACACTATTTACCCTCCCTCCAGTGTTAATTTTGCCTTATCCATTCCGCATTCGCAAGCACACCTAATCCACCTCCCACAAATATGAAGCGTCCTCCTTTAGTTGCCAGGCAGCCAACTGAATATTTCTCCTATCGTCAAGCTCCAACAAATCGAAGACATTCTCAATTTCTCTAAGACAATTGCGCGCCTCTACGAAACTCTATATACCATGAAATGGCTTGCCTCCTATCGCACAGAAATCCTTACAAACTTAGAAAAGTTGACTACGGATTGGGTGAAACTACTATGGCTGCAGCTGAGCATGGAACATTGCATTGCGCTTCGGCAGGTGTCGTAGCCTCTACATATCTACAGAACCATGTTGGAATGAGAATACCCTCGGGGAAATTCAAATCCCTGGACATGCTGGAAAGAGAAGAAATAAAGATTCAAAAAGAGATCGAAGGAATACTGCAAGTGACTTGAGGGGATATATTTTTCCAAAAATAGGTTTTACTTGAAATTACTTTTGCTTTGGAAGCACTTTTTCAAAATCTTTTTCTCTGATCTTATAGCCTTAGGCTCTGATACAAAATGTGACACCCTACGTCCCATAATGTCATCTGTAGGAGGATGCATTAAGTTTTGTGAAGCGCAATAGGTATAAGACGCAACACAGAGACTAAAATTCACAAGACAGAATATAAAATACAGCAGAAAAAGTTTCAAACTTTTATTAAAAAACCAAATCCAACATTACATTTTTTAAATACCATAAGTAATAATCATGTCCATCTATCTCCTGGAAATATGAACCATCAAAGTGCAAATACAAAGCCATGAAAATTATATCCCACATAAGCCGCAACAATAAACATAGAACAAAAGTTGAAGCAATATGTCGAATAAGAAGTAATCCAAACCCAAGATGAAAAGAATCACTGTCACTGCAGCAATCCAGCACACCCTAAGAACCTGAGAGAGGGGGGAAGAAAAAAGGAAAAACAAAATAGGTCAGACATAAAGTCTGGCAAGTTCCAGTGATTTTTAGCATAAGCATAAGGTAAGAAGTATCAAGAAAGATCAATAATGCTGGATAAAAAAATACAGTAAAATAGGGAATATAGAAATAACAAGATAAGGTAAGATACAATAAGCTTCTCATTCATATCCCAAGAACAAGTTTTGGCACCATCTATCATAATAACAAGATTAGGTTTTACCCTAATTACTACTCAGTGATTGGTTCCCTACAGACACGAATAATATGTGCCGCCACGACAGTCAGGGTTATCAGTTCCGAACCCGTCAACTTTAAAAGAAGCAACCCTATCCGCTAGTGTTATAGCATCTTATCTTCCTCTATTAGACCCATGCACGCTCATGACTCCAGCAGAACGCACTTGTACCCACCTCCAAGATTTTGAACCTCTTACAATCCAGATCAGTAAAGCGTGCCCTATCCCCTACCTAGTACGAGGCTCCGATATGATACTGACAGATACGAGTTCCAAACAATAGCAGATTGACACAAACCACTCCTAGGCTTGTGCCCCCAAGTATACTAGGATTTTATGAGTCCCTTTGGATATAAACAATAGACATGTGACCTCTTAGCTTATTAATTAAACAAGTTTAACTTAGCAAGTTTAAGTTCATTAATAAGCATGTTTGTATATAATGTTTCCTATTAAATGTAACTCTTTGTACAACTCTTCCCCAAAACCTGCTCAGATGTATATATATTACAATAACATGTTTTACTTAATTTACATCTGATTCTCATATTTTCCATAATATGTTCTACTTTATATGAAATTAAGTCCAACCTACTCAGATTAACATGTTTACATATTCTTACTTTTGCAATAATCCCAAATTTACAGTCAAAGGTTCTGAAGTTATAATATGCCCAATTCTCCTTTTTATTATCTTTACAGTTTATCCTCATTTATCCCAAATTATACTCAATTCAAATGGAAATGGCCTAGGCTCAGTGTAAAATAAAAAGGAAAAAGGAGAAAAAAGATCCAACTCAAACTGAATAAATAGGCATAAAGGACTGTAAATAAAATAAAGACAAAAAGGGGATAAGGAAGAACGATGGACATATGAACATATAATAACTGTAAACTGAATAGATAATTAACAGCAATCAAAAGAACAATAACATATAAGAATAAAATTATAAACATTGCTTATTTTAGATCCAATATATTTACTATCAAAAATCCTTTTTAATTGCAGATCTAAAAATAACGTAGAACTACAGATATGTTTATTAGATCCATAATAAGCCTTTGGAATAGTTGTAGTAGAAAAACTAGAATTATCCCTTCAATCTATGTTTTGGCAGCAGCTCGACTTTTTTCTTCATTTAATCTCAGAACATAACTTAGAGGAAGAAGATTAAAAAAAAGTTTTTGTAAGAAAATGAGTGAGGTTTCTAGCCTATTTATAGATAAGTTAGGATAATCCTAACCATAGGATATTAGATTTTAAAATCAAATCATTAAAGACACATCGTGCTGAGTCAACATATAAATAAATCACACAAAACAGTCCAAGTTAGAGCCTTTATCCGACCAAAGGTCAGTCGACCCACCTACTACTTGGGTTGACACTAGTGTCGACCCTAGGGTCGACACAGGGGTCAACCCATGTAGGGTCGGGTCAACTCTATACCGTTGCATTCCTGAGTTTAATTATTTATTTAATTTTAAATTTAGTTTAAACTTCATTAGTTCATAACTTCTTCATACTTTGTTCGATTTACGAAAACCCAGAGTCTATTTGAACCAGAATTTCGTAACGAACGCAACATTAAAGTATGTTTTACTTAAATAATTAATATTAATTTTATTATCTTTATTATATAATTATAGTGTATTAAATTAATGGGTGTTACACTTTCGTTCTATGATGTTGAACGATCCTGCCAATACCCAAAGCACTGAACGGTTCGGGGTTTTCTTCGATGAAATGAGGCAAGATTGAATGGCAGGCAATCCTGGGACAGACCTGAGCATTGGGTGGCTCGAAAGTTATATCGAGTGATACACAACAAGATCGAATGGAAGACGACCCCAACACCAACTTAAGTGGTGAGTGCTTCAAAGGTTATCATGTACGACACACTGTTGGATTATGTGGTTGGCAATCCTATTACAAACCCGGGCGTTGAATGGTTTGAAGGTTCTCCTAAATGAACACGAGTTGTTGTGGCAAATTGTTTTGGCAAAAACCTAAGAGTTGAGTGGCTCGAATGTTCTCATAGCCCTTATGTGACACATGGCCAGTTGACATTGTGCCCGACTTCTGGTTTAGTTAGCATAACAACGTCGGACTCGAAAACAAAGTCCCATCCCACGAGAGGGACGAAAAGCGGCATGAGAGAGGGATATGGGATCAGTATAGTCGTATCTCTAATCATCGATCACTACACTAAAACAGGTAATTCCCAACGAGTATAATTGTCGCAAACAATTTAAGCAACGCTTATTAGTTTTGCTATGAGGGCATGGCAATTTATTTCCAACGCATATAAGCGTTGGCAGATTTCGCTTATAAGCGTTGGAAGATTTTTGTTTGCAATGCTTATACATGTTGCAAGATTTTCATTCACAACAAATATAAATGTAAATTGTCACAGATATTAGTGATTCCCATATTCTAACATTAGTAGTCAATTAATAATTAACATGATTATAATATGGACAATATTTATGAATCTAAAACAAATATTATTCTCAATTTAAAAAGTATATCTCAATGAATACCATTAGACAACATTCATAATCAAGTAATGACATAGAATAGTAGTTAACAACAGACAAGTACAATACATAATTAAGTTGCTAAATTCAATACACAGATGAAATTCTACAAATACTGAATACGAAACTCCGGCCATATAACGAAACCTCCATCTGAACTACCATCCATTTTCCTCTTTTCTCCCGTTGCCTCTAAAAGTGTCTGCATTCATTTATTGAAATTTTCAATTCCTTGTTAAAAACAAAAAACATAAGTATTATACTGATATGCACGTTATAATGACAGTAAATGAGAAAGTGAATCTACTAAAAAAGACTACCAATACTAAATGCCAAAGTGGCATCAAAGAAAATAACCTAATACACCAAAAGTATTTAAGAGAAAAGAGAGTACATAAATGAATATGATTGGCATAGATGAATATCACTTAATATACACATAGTAAGTACCCGAGCCTACAATATACCAAAAATACCGAATTATTTGTAGGCTCAGTAAAACTGAGCCTACAGGGTTCAGTTTAAACGGAGCCTACAAGGTGCAACTCTCAATCCATCCATCGTTAATCCAACTCATGAACAATCAGTATAAAAAATTGTATTAGACACATCAATTTGGACACAACCCATACCAACAACAAGAACAATATGCAAGCCGAGTACATCCATTAATGGTCCGGCATGTCAGTATTGTCACAAAGCATAAATTGTTTGAGTTTCATAATTGTTAAAATGTTACAATTAATAATACATGATATTTCATTCACACGGATTTTGCTTCCAGCTGAAACCAAAGCTTTGCCCCATGCCATACAGTATCTTGTAATTTGTCCATATTTTATAACCACTGATGATTGGTTTGAACACAATAAATTTATTTAATCAAGTATTATTACTTAGAATTAATATTTGTCATTTAAACTAAATACTGCAAAACAGAAATAACATCTTCTTTAATACCAAAATTTCTAAAAATACTAAACTACGGCTAGAAACAACAATTTAGTTTCCTATAAATCGTAGGAAATTGTAGCATTAATATTTTCTTATCCATTCACCCATGGGGAGACTTCTTAATAACCACTTTGTGAAATGGAAGTGGAAGTGGAGGAAAATCGTTATTATCGGAAATTTTTGGCTAAAATTGAGAACAAAAATAGTCGTTTGCCTGAGACAATATAGGTATGTAATGAAAATTTTAAATTAATTTCTACGCATGTGTTTTTTTGGGCCCATATCGCAAGCATACACTAGACCTTTGTAGGCTTGCATTTTAACATTTAAGAAAAAGTTCCATAAATTTAGTTTGAATAGAGCATGACCACTGACAAGTTTTCATTCATTTCACATAAATCTTGCATAAGCCTGGGTTAGACAGGGATATAAGGAACACTGACCATTTTCTACTCTACATAGCAGGAATGGCAATGGGGCGGGTTGGAGCGGGTTTCTCGTGCCCCAGACCCGACCCGGACTTTTTAAACCCCGCCGCAGACCCGACCCGTAGACCCGATGCGGGTCTGGAATTTCGCCCCGTACCCGAAACCCATACGGGTCAGGGTAGACCCGACCCGCCCCGCGACCCGGTGATATTATGTTCTAGTGTACACAAATTTATATATTTATATTTTTTTATCACTAAATGATAAATTATATGCATATTATAATGTGTTCACAATGACAAGAGAATATTATAAAATGAGCTGTAAGATAATAGTTCAAAATGTATGCATTTGTTATTGTATGATTATCATTGATGCAACTTAATACAATGAAAATTTTATAGTTTGTCAATCGAAAGAATATAATATTCAAGTTATAACCATGTAAATCAAAGAAGATTAAAAAGTAATAGTTATAGTTATAAAGAGTTTGAATGATGTTTCGATCATGCGGGTCGGGTTGGGGCGGGTTAGGCATGCCCCAGACCCGCCCCTAGACCCGGACCTCCAAAAGCGGGTCGCGGGTCTACCCGCCCCGAAGACCCTATGGGGCAGGTCTAAATGGATCAAAATAGGGGCGGGTCAAGCGGGTTTGGACCCTAGACCCGCCCCATTGCCATCCCTACTACATAGGCCCTTAGTTGAAAACAAAATTGTCTCAAAATGATATTTTAGGGCCAAGATGAAAATCTCTACTAATTATCATCTCGACATCTCAAATTACCTCACTGGGCTTACATATCAAATATCATGCAACTAACACAATCCATCAATAATCCACCTCCATTGACAATTACTAGAGAACTAGCACATCAATATATAGTGAATGTAATTGCATCATATATCATATTTAGATCAACAAGTAGGTGATTTCATTTGACCTGACAATCATTATGAGATGATGTACTCAACACTATTGTCACAAGCATTGTGGAGAGGCTCCTCATAATCGTTACTAAATTGTTTTTTAGCCATGGGGTATATACTTTAAAAAGCATACTCAACATATTGAGGCATGCACCTGCCATTGTAATTAAAAGGTTAATTCTACCTTTTCAATATCTTGCAATGACTGGTGCATCATAAAACTGCTTTCCTTGAGCTGCTGTGTGAAACCAACCAATTCATCTGTTAAATTCTCTTGAAATTTTCTTTTTAAAAAAGACAAAACTGGTTAAGAGCTCCAATTGTTATACCAAACAGTGTTAAAATGAGAAAAGAAAAGATATTTTCAACAACACCGAGTATAAATAGCTCAAATAATACAGTAAGTACAAATAATTTGGGACTCATTTTCCTGTAGCAATATAACATAAAGCTAAAGATAACTAGAGATAAACAAACTAACTCAATATCAGAAGGAAAAAAGGCAATGATTTGGGAAATTTAATGGCGCACCTATGTTTTTCAGTGTGATCTTGTGCAGATGCATCTTGTTTAACTAGCACTGCAGGCTCCCTCCGGGAAGGCTCAGCAGTATCATCAGTTTCTGATCAAACTCTGTCAAATAAGATTCAGTTTCAAACCCATACTGAATTTCATTATATAACAAAACAAAGCTTCAATTACCCTACTCTTCTCCTTAATCCAGCAGATGGATCAGTATAACTTCTATCTTCATCATTTTTGCAATTTTTCCTTCTGTTTTTCCTTGATACCTTCTGCGCTGTCCGTGTGTTTGTGAAAGGTGACACCCTGTACTGCAAGTCTTATGCAAGTGGAAAAAGAGTGTCATATTATTGTACATTTGACATGGAAATAAGCAAACCGTGGTCACCATTAGTTGCCATATTTTTGCAGTTCTGGAGTATTTGTTCATAAGCCATGGTCTGTTATCAATAAAAATCATCACTCTGTTACTTTCAAATGCAAAATATAAGAAGGCCCATGAGACATATGACTATATATCCCTGCATAAAAAAATAACGTAAAATACTGCTTAGATACCTAAGGTTTTTCACTCAATAAGAATGCACATTAGTTATATACCCAAGATTGTCACTTAATGACTTACTTCAAATGTCGCGTAGCTATATATAATACCACCTAGGTTGACATGCAGGTTACATACTGCTTTGCTTATGATCAAATACAATTTTACAATCAATTTAGGGTAAATAACATAAAATTAGGAATGCAATTTGCTAAATAATTTATCCAATTTTTTATACAAACTTGTGTCATCTTTGAGATCAATCAAGAAACAAGCTCAACATTGAAATAACATTTGAACGCTATTCCATATATGATTACCCAACATATCGAAAAAATTGAACTCACCCAATTTGTAAACCCGTCAATGGATGGAGTTCTGGCAAATTTTCCATCGAGAGATCTCGGTTTTAGCCTTTTCACACATTGTTATCTCCAAAACCTACATAAATATAAGAGAATGGCACACTCAGAATGAGTATTATCAAATAATTTATAAAACTTGAGGGAAAAACAAATTTTACATTTAATTACATATCAACTATGTAGCATAACAAAAAGAATTATGATTCAATATGAGATGTTAAAACGTTGTAACAAGAAGATCAAAATACGACAGACTTAAAAGTTCGGAACAACCAATCAGGTAGCATAATCAAAAGGAATATGGATGTAGATCCATAATGAAAAAAATACATAAGCAATTATAAATTAAGCAGATTTAGATGAAAAGGATGTGACGTCTAAACCACCCTAAATAATCCGAAAAGGTTGCATTTATCATAAGGTAATAAGAACTAAACTGAAAGATAAGACACATGAACCATGTAAGAATCTAAAACAGTGGTTAAAATACCTAGATATGCTTCTATTATCGTCAATAAAATATTTCCTAATACCAATTTATAGATGTATACAAAAACAGGAAATTTGACCAAAAAAAGGAAATGGACTTAAACAGGTTCCTCTTAATAAATTTAGGAGAGAAAAAGAAGCAAAGATGGTGTTTAAAAAAAATTGAATACCTCATGTATCCCGTCATCAACTTTTAGAATAATAAGAATGGAGCATATAATAATTCAGTTTAAAAAATGAAATGAACGCCAGATTATAACAATATGAATTTTGTGCATTAGTATTGACCGACCTGCAATACTATCCGTAAATTAGACCATAGAAGGTTAATAAAAGGAATTACTCTCACTAGTTACAGCATGAAACACATAGTAATAGAGATGGTATCATATTTTTGAATAATGAACTGAGAATATGAACATATGAATAAAAATACAAGCTATTTCCAAAGAGTAATGTTTCCCTACATGAAAGCAACACAAAATAGTAAAAGAAAATTATCATCAAGATTTTGGAAATAATGTTTCCTTTAACTGGCAGAACTGCAGGATAATTCAATGGCTTACTGGATTCTAAAATTTTGTTAGTAGTTTAGGAAAATTATTAGTACCATAATATAATTTTAAATTCCTTGGCTACAATCAACTGAAAATTATTCAGTACATACTGAAGGAGTACCATCGAAGCTGCTAATCTCGCAGCAAGAGCTTCAATTTTCTCAGAATATTCGTTCAGTTTTGCCTTCGAAATGCTGCATAGCAATACAAATTATTGATAAATCAGTGGATAGAGAAAATATTTCAGTAAGGCATA
Source organism: Allium sativum (assembly GCA_030737875.1). NCBI lineage: Eukaryota > Viridiplantae > Streptophyta > Magnoliopsida > Asparagales > Amaryllidaceae > Allium > Allium sativum. The sequence goes on along the minus strand of CM060912.1, from coordinate 388,976,045 downwards.
AATATATCACTTCTTTTTAAGAAAACAAATCTAAAAATAGAAAATGCAGACTCATATACGATGCATATTTTGGTCTCTGATGATTAATTTGTTGGAGTTAGTAGTAAAAAAAAATATTTGAAAGGCTTTTCTAGTTTTATCTATCTTAAGTTGACCCCCTGTTAATTATAGGATCATAATCACAATGACCAGACGCCAATTTATAACCTATTAACCTACTTGTCATGGCATGGTTAACATACAAAACAATATCCATTTTCATAGTTCAATTGCTATTTTGGCACTCCATTTTAAATTATGGTCAAATGCCAAGATTTTCACCTTGCTGAAATTTAGATAAGCATTTAGTTTACAAACACCATGTATTTTTAAATTTTCAAAAAACTGGCAGTATTTGATAAAGTGCTTCAAATAAAAATCCAAGCATGCAGGACTGATGAAGTGGTACATGGAAAGCCACTTTGAGCTGCACTAGCTACCATAATAGAAACTTTAATGCATCATTGAAAAGACATTTTATTTAATGACGATTACTTTGGAAGAAAGTATGCACCAACAATTATATTGAAATCCAATAACAATATTCCAGAGTAAATAATATCGCTAGGTATACTGACAAAGTAGAAATAACCAAGACTTACTGCACAGTCCTTACACTTCCATCATCAACAACTGCATAGTCCTTACACTTCCACCTCCACAAGTCCTTCTGCCTCAAACCTGACGATTACCATCAAACTCAACCCACATCCAGTTACAGCACAACAAATTCTCTAATCGCCGAACTTCCTACCACTGAATTCATCGCCTACTACAGACCAATAGAAACCCGAAACCCAAATGCAATCAACACCTCCTCCATCCTCTGCCTAAAATCTGCTCCACACTTTACTCACAAATAACCGAAACCAAATTCAATTTCACCCATCTGCTCCACATTTCGAAACCCAAATTTTCATCCATCGCTGAAATCTGAACGAAAATTAATTTAGATGGAATTAGCGATGGATTACGAAACCAAAATTATCAATTTAGCCTAAATTCCGAATATACATTTATTTTATGGATCCGTAAATTTTAATTTACCGGCGGAAGAAAGTAAAAGCGTTGAGAGGAAGGAATATAGGGTTACGGTTAGAAAGGATAAGGCTGTTTTCCTTTTTACCCTCAAAAACCAGAATTACCAATGCAAACAAGCGTTAGGAACAAAAAAAAACTATAAATTTGTATTTTTGGTAACACATTTTTACTATAGCGACACTTATTACGGTTACTAACTTATAACACGAATAAGTGTTGGAAATTGAAAAAAAAAAATAAGGGTTACCAAATAACCATTATGTGTAGTGGATGCAACCCAACATAAAAAGGAGAGACATCTCAGCCAAACTCACAGGATATGTGCTCGGTTCCCAAATAATGAAGTGAATGCACAATAATTCACCCTCATTGATAGTGAGGAAAAAAGAAAGGGAGGGGGCAGGGGCAGTTTTTTGAAAGTATAGGTTGGTAGTTCCTTAACAAAGAAGTAAGCACATAGAAACACATAAAGAGGTAACAATATCCTAATAAGAAAATGAATGCATAGAAATTCACCCTTATTGGATAGTCGATCAAAAAGGAAGGTAGCGTTGAGAAGCTCATATTCTTCGGTGGTAGAGTCGGCAACTCTCAAACAATGTAATGAGCATATAGTAGCTCATCCTCGTTGGATAGCCTTAGCGGTGGCAATCTCAAACAATGAAGTGAATGAATGGTAATTCACCTTCATTGGAGATATAAACGGCAATAAGGAAAGTGTTGAGTGGCTCACATGGTTCTTGGCAGCAGAGTTCTACAGTCCCCAAGTAAGGAAGTGACCGCATATTACTCGCCTTAATCTGGTAACCTTAACGATTGCATTGAACAAAGTTAACATTGTAGTCTTCGTTGTATTCTTCATAAAAGATATATTACATAGCATTATAATTCTAGCTAACATTCATGTATGATATCCCCAGAGGTGCACGCTATTTCAAGTGCGAAATACATGGGGTTTCTTAATAAGAGGCACGGTAAGCCAATTGATCAAAGTAGTGCCAATAACATGTCCCTTCCCAGTTTTGATCAAGCACTCCTTCAGCCGAGTTCGTTATAGTTGCAAATTCCCAATATAAAGCTACGTCATGAACAACCAGTTGCTTGAGCTTTACCCTCAAATTCTAGTGCTTGACAATCGTCTCTTATAGGTTTTAGTGTAGATTTCGACTTTAGTTCTTTGTTCTTCTCCAACGTCGAGTGCCAGCATAAGTAGCTCACCGTTTTTGCTCAAGTTCTGAAGTAATACATCAAGATGAGCATATGTCTACTTCAATGTATAGTCTTATATTCATAAGAAAGTGAGAAACGAGTATGGTCGATTGAAGCGCGATTGGTCCAGAAAACGAGTACGGTCGATTGAAGCGCGATTGGTCCAGAAAACGAGCAATAGTTATTTGACCTAGTTTCCTTTTCAAACTTGACTAGTCCTCGAGGATGGCAACAACAAAAAAACATTCCTCGATCATGCTCCTCGAGCAGAAGTCCTTCAAATAAATTGCTCTCGAACTAAGTGGCATCGTCTATAGTAGTGTTATTAGTAAGTCGAACAGACAGATGATGAATCTGAGTACAACAGGGTCAGTAACAACAGTAAGGGGATCAACCCCGACCCATTTGATGAAGTTAATAGTGATAACGACCGTAACATAACCATACCCCCTTTTGGCATTTGGCACCTTTCATGTAAATCAATTCTTCACGTGTCGAACAACTAAAGGAAATTTGTGGATTGAAAGAATAGTGAAAATAAGGTGATGGAGAGTGATGATGATATAAGGTGTTGTAGGAAACTCTCCTTATGCACAAAGGGCGACCGCGAATAATTGCTCATACCTCACTTGATTTAGGCCTTCCTGTAGCCCTATAGGATTGAGGTGCACCAACGAGTTTCATGGTTCTCCGTTGATGGCATGAGCATTAACGCTAAGATGCTCAAACATCAAGTCTCAAGCACCATCCTTGACTTGCTTACAAAGTGCCAAGATGGAACTAGTTGAATGCAGACCAGTCGGGACAAGACCGAGCTAAGTGTTAAATGATCTCGTGTTAGGCCTTAATGTCCGGGCATTTGCGAGAAATTTAAGCAACAAGCCCCGTAGCATATATTTGAAATTTCTCTCTTGTTGCCTCTATTTTGTTTTATCAGACATTCCTATAAAATTCCTGTACTGATTCACAAGATATATAGATCAACAGTTTTTATAAAATGTTTTCCAAAATTAACCAGGATTTGTCGATGTATCTTAAAGCATATGTCGATATAGCTACTACCAAAGAGTTTTTCAAATTTAAATGAATGCATATTTACTCTCACTCTTCCATCAAAAATCATCTTCCTGTCCATATAAAGGGTATGGAAAATGAATTTTTATAGCAATTCTCTCATTCTTTTCTCTTTCATTGTTGTTACTTTGTCATTCAGATATGTTCATATTTTTGTGAACGCACACTCACTTCTATACTTCATGAATTTGCAAACCACACAACTTAAATTCTTAATCCTTCTATCTATAATCTTGTACCATTCCTCCTCGAATTCATCAAAAAACTTCTATCGAAGGTCAGTAGGATCACGGTACTGAAGACTACAAGATTTTGAATTAAAAAAGATACAATCTTTTGTTTTTATCACTTTACTACTTGAATTGTAAATGCGCATTCAACCACCAAAAAGTCAGGATTGTATAGATATTCTTGTCATCTATGAAAATTCAAAAGGTCATATATGTAATGACACGTGTGGAAAATCAAGATAGGTATGCTTGACACTTGGTTCAGAGTCAAGGTTAAAGTTGTACTTACCGCCCCAGAAATTGCAATTTAAGACTGAAAGTTTTGGTCGTGGGATAGAAAATTCAAATCAACATGAAAATTCATGGTGTCACTTTTCATTGTACTGCTTTTTTTTTGTTTTTGCGTTTATTTATATTTACCTACGTATATATGTGATTCTGAATTGATTATTTTGAAAAATACATGTAGTGTAAAAAAATTAAAATAAATTATTTATCCCTCCCCCGATATAATGATAGTCTTAGTCTTAAGATCTGTTCTGCATAAGTATTGTATGGTAACCCACATCATCTACGTTACCTGCCTTTAAGGTAGACTGATATCCATTGGGTAGCTTCCTAAAACTCTCAAATATGTTGCAAATTCCTACAGGAGACAAGAACTAAATGACCATTTTGAGATATACATTAGTCATTTAGATATCTTCTTGAAAATATACCTGTAAATGCTTAAGGGCATTCTGTGCATTTTGTGATGCCATTGATTCTTCAAAATCAACATAGAAGAGATAGTCGAAGCACCTTGCATGATGAGAATTTAAAATGCTCAAAAATAAAATGAAAAATCAAATTAATAATATTTCTTAGGATAAAAAGAAGGGCATAATTTGTGAAGTTGTTTAGGGAATAACTTTGAAGGCCCACTTGTTCTTCGTATTGTTATTCGAGAAGGCTTATTGAACTAAGGGTGACTTTCAATCTTTGATGAAGAACGTACACTAGAGGGAAAATGTTAAAGACTTCAAATCAAAGTGCATGTTATAGGCATAGAAAGGATGCTAAAACCATACCTTTGTTAGGGTAATATCTCTCAAAGCAAAAACGGCAAGTGCCTTGAAAAGATCACCAGGTCTGTCTTCTAAATAAATAACTATGCTCGTCTGAACAAAATTTAACGAATGGGTAATCATCCTTAATTTTGGTGTATCTAGGATTTGTATGATGGACTTCAGGTGATATACATGTAACCAAGCTAACCTTGAATGGTTCATCGACACGAGGAATAACTGGCTGTCGTACCAACATCAAAAATCGAGTCATGTTATCAGAGTCTTTCTAATAACATAATTTAATTATTTAGATAAGGGGACAAAATTATTCACAGGCTAGCCTGGAAAATTCGATATACCTGAATATTCTTAACTAGAATATTTAGACCATATATCTTAGCAGCTTTTGCACTTGCAACCGCTCCTGCATCTTGAAGTTTGTTGGAAGCTACGATCTAAACAAAACAATTGTCAACAATGAAGTTGGAATATAACACCCACCAGTGATAAAAAGCTAGCGTACATAAGTTCATGATAATTCTTACCTGAGCTTCACCAGCTGTATTATCTACAGCTTCTCTAACGATTCTCCAATTTGTTAGCCTTTGCTCACACTGGGACAGAGCCTTTTATTTTTCAATTTTAAAAAGGCAAAAAGACGAATAATTAATTAACTTCAACCGTATCATTAAGCATTATTACTACCATATAACTGAAACAACTAACACGATATGAACATTGAACACCAGTTTAACTCCAAAATATGTCTTATTTGTGCTTGGAGGCTGCAAAGTGAAACTAGTATAACTTAAAATATCAGTGTAATGCTTCACGGATATGATAAGTTTATGAGACTTTTTAGATTTGAGGTCGACTGTGCAATGGCCAGGAAGAAATCAAATGCATTTGCTAAATTACTTGTGGATGACTAAGAACTCTTTTCAAGTCTTCTAATTTCACTCCATGGTTGGCTAGTAAGCAATGGCGTATTGCACATTTGACTTCACTAACAATATGCAATTTGTGATGCCCTAAAAAGTCATAATTGCGATGGATGCTACTGCATAATGAGTTTTCAATTGGAAAACTTCCTGATCGACATTCCAACTTTCAGCTGCCTGCACTTACCATAAACAAAACATTTAGCATCCTTTACGTTAAGTAATATAATGATTTATGTCATGGTCTAAGGAATATACCTTTTTGACTGATCATCAAATAGATTGTACACACCATATAAGTTCTTACCATAAAATATATAATATAAGCAACTCTAAATATATAACCAATATAAAAAAATAGGTAATAACCATGTTAAATAAGCAAAAAAAAAAAAAAAAAAAGTAGAAATAAAAAGGGAAAGTCTATATTATCCTTGTATATAATTAAAAATTTAAGCATGGAATCTGCCCCCTCCCCTCCCCCACTAATTGACGTAAATTCCCGGAAGCATAATTAGAGGATTGACATGAAAATTCAAGAGATTGCAAATATTGGTGTAGCATGATTTGTGAGGTAGATTAAAAATAAAAATTAACTGAAGTTTAATTCGAAAATATTTTCCTCGATAACCTTGACAGAGATCCATTTTTTGCGTTTTATCGTAAAAACTATGTAAAGAAGGATAAATTACTTTTAACGGTATTTTTTTCTTCTTTTCCAAGTTTCCTAAACAAGGATAAATTACTTTTAATGGTAAAACTACTGATACATGGATGTATTCGATCAATGATCTTATACATTAAAACAATGCTTTAATACGTTAGCGCTACTTCTGTTTTTATTATGCAGAATAAACTAAAGTGACTGTATCCGGTTGTTCAATAATATGTTTCATTCATTTTATACTGTTGAATTTGTTTGTGATGTTTTTTACTCCAATTAATATGCATGTTAACCGATTTATAGACTAATACTGAAATTTACCATTTGAATTTTAAAATTAAAAGCATATTTCCATTTTAATGTTAATAGAGGAAATCATTTGGATTGCAAATCATAATTTTAAAGTCACAAACAATGTAACAATTCAATGCAAATTTCTTTCGTGTTTTATAATTTATATTAATATGCAAGAATCAAATTTAAGAATAAAAATTTTGATCATTCAACTGACATGTAATCTAAAGGATATTTATCTTGTACAAAATTTCATTGGATATAAAATATTAAGATGCACAACATCAGATACAAAATAACATAGACAAAGAGACAATAAGATAAAAATCTTATATCATATTATTTTCCCATACAAAATCACATCGGATATAATATACACAACATAAGGTATAAAATAACATAAATAAAAAGAGAGATTAAGTTGAACTCTTTGTATCAAGTCATGAACATGTTTATTTCCCTGCTTATATATTTAAGATAGAGCAAGATTGTTCAAAACTTTGAATAAGCTAGGAGAACCTAAAGTTCATTTTGTCAGGGTTGTCTCACATGTGAAAATAGGAACCGTAGCTTGAGATAGGAATGATCTCACGCTGCTAAAATCTGATGGATGTGTGGTATATAAACATGGATTGGTGGACAAATAAGATTGAATATTCATTTTATTATAGTAAGTGTGTATCAACTCATATGTCTATGCCACATGTTGAAGATGGAGTTTGATCTAACCGCCATTAGGGAATAAGAACTTTCGAGTGAAACTGAATTTATTATGAAAATAATCTAAAGGGATTTTCTCATTGTTGTCTAAAATCTTAAAATCCTACGATTTGAGTCATGTTTCAAATCGAATCTTTAGCGTTATGATTCGATTTATATTCCAATTCGAATCTAGGTAATACCACATATTAGATAAATCATTTGGTCTAAATTGATATATTCAATGCACTTACTTGAGTCTGCAATCCCAATTCTAATCATTTTCAAACAAAATAAAATCGAAACAAAAGAGAAACTGAAGTTTTAGTATTAGACATAGAAGTTAAAACATCAAAATAAATTTCAAACTATGTGCAAACTTAAAATATGATATCTTTCGCTTTGCCAAAAATAATGTAATCATTGAAGCTAGGATGTACGATTCAAATCTTATTTCATTTAAAAATTGAGTTTTACAATTTTTGATTTGAATCTCATTTGGAAAATCATGGTTGTTAAATCATTCATTGGATAACAAAAATACATATATAAGCGTATTGAAACAAAAGGTAAGCAAAAACTACACATATTGAGAGATTTACACCTAAGAATAGGCACACTTTATCTGTTGGGAACACCACTAATAACTATATTAAGAACTAGGACAACAAATATTAATTCATAACTTATGACAAACCTTCCTTAAACTATAAGTGTTTTTAACTATTTACAAACTACACATGTAAATAACTCAAGAATTACAATTTTCAATTGTCTCGTCATCTTCTGTTAACGAATTCAGCCACAACTTTGATCTTCTCTCTGATTGAGCATTTGTCAACTGTTTCTTATTGGCTGGTCTATCATGCTTGAATCATAACCATACTCTTATGGTTTCGTCCTAGCGACTAACATGACTTCTACATTTAATTCATCCCTTAATATTGTGGTATCAACCATCCCATCAACAAGCTAGATTACTTGTTGTGCAGATGAACAAAGTCTTTTCCACTTCCAGACATTACATATATTCTAATTAGTACTTATCAAACAGTTCTTGAGCACCTTGAAAATTGTCCAACCTCCTGTCGGTTTTGCATATCACCTTTTTCACTTCCAACATCGATGTCACTTTCAAAGACGCCAATGCACAACCTCATAGCCAATCACTGCTACATTTTCAAGCTTGATTGTAGCGACAACATGGAGGAATAATTATTGTAAGACCTAACAATACTGTTCTTGAACCAATGATCCCAAAAAACAAAGATGAATGCTTTTGGGAATCATAACACCTCCATACCATCATGTCGCAAACTCCTATGCCCCTATCCACCTTTTTCCTAGTTTCTAATGACGATGTACATAATGTGAAGTATGCTGCATTTTTGTGCAGTCACGTGCACTTCAGTTTTTTTGTATGTTAAAGCCTTATGGGCCTATTACATGTTAAAGCCCAAACACCATAATATATCTTGTCTCATTTGTGAGGGTTTCATTGTGTGAGCTGAAAATTTATGTGAGGGTTATGGCTTCAGCCGTCATGAGAGAGTTGTGATGAAACCTGTATGTATCTCTCCCCTTTTGCTTCTCCACCGTAAGAAATAAAATCATTCTCTCTTGCCCGAGGACGTAGGCTATTGCCGAACCTCGTTAAATCTTTTTGTGTTCTTTCATTTTCAGTTTTGTTTTTGTTATATATTTCCGCTGTGATTAGATCCTCTGATCTACAATTGGTATCAGAGCACCCGGTTTCAGTTTCTGGAGGTGTGGTGGTGTTTTTTTTGAAGTGCACAGAAGGTGTTTGTGTTTATTCCTGAAAGGTGTTTGTGCTGAATATGACTGGATCAAGTCCATCTACGACTGTTGGAACTGTTCGAGCACCAAAAGAGGAGAGAACGGTTTATCATAGAGCAAGGTTAGAGGTAGACAAGTTCAATGGTACCAATAACTTCGGCTTATGGAGGACTGATGTGGCTGATGCTCTTGAACACTTGGATCTAGAAGCTTGCTTGGGAGAAGAAAAGCCTGATGATTGGTCCGACAAACAGTGGGAGAAGAATCAGCGGCTTTGGTTGGCTGCGATTAGAGGCTGCCTAGAAGCCCATATTAAAGTGAACTATCAACATGAAACCTCGCCAAAAGTGTTGTGGGAGAAGCTTGAAGCAAAATACCTCGTGAAAAATGTAGCAAACCGAATTCATTTGAAGAGAAATTTGTATCGATTTAATATGAAGAAGGATGCAACTCTAACGGAGCACATCGATTCCTTCAACAAGCTTTTAACCGAACTGGTCAATTATGATGAGGTCATTCCGGATGAAGAAAAGGCTATATGTTTGGTGAATTCTCTTCCAGAGAAATATGAGCCCGTAATCAAGTCGTTGATTTATGGCAAAGACAAGCTCACTTATGATGAAGTTGTCACCGCATTATGTAGTGAAGAATTTCGTAAGATGCATAGAGATGACAGCTCTAGAGAAGATAGTGGTGAAGCTCTAGTAGTGAGGGGTAGAAAAAATGACCGCAAGAAAAATGTTGGCCAAAGTCGTGATAAAAGTAGAGGACCGTCTAAAGGAAAGGGACGTTTAGCTAAAGATGAATGTGCATGGTGTCATGAGAAAGGCCATTGGGCTAAAGATTGTCCGAAAGTGAAGGAGCGAGACAAGAAAAAGAAAAATGCAGCGAATATTGTGCAGTCCAACAAAGATGACGGGGCTGAATCGGATTTTTCCTTAATCACAATGCCTTCAATTCTTTTGGCAGAAGATGATGAGTGGGTGCTAGACTCGGGAGCAACTTTTCATGTGACTCCACATAGAGAATGGTTCTCAAGTTTTACAAAATTTGAAGGTGAAGTATTGATGGGAAACCATCATTCTTGTAGCATTGTGGGTATTGGAAGCATTCGGCTAAAGTTGCATGATGGGACAATTAGAGAATTGAAAAATGTGAGATGTGTGCCAAGTATGAAAAAGAATTTGATTTCTTTAGGAATGCTCGAATCCAAGGGGCTCAGACTTGACGGTCGAAATGGTGTTATAAAGGTGGTTTCTGGTGCTATGGTTATTATGAAAGGTACACGTCGTCACAACTTATATTACTTGAATGGAAGAACGGTGATTGGAGATGTTGCTACAGCTGAACAAAGTGAAGTTGCAGCTAAAGAAATGTCAATGCTATGGCATATGAGACTTGCACATCCAGGTGAGAAGTCATTAAATACTTTGATACAACAAAATTTGTTGAAAGGGGCTGCTGTTAGTAAGCTTGATTTCTGCGAACATTGTGTGAAAGGCAAGAAGACCAGGTCTCATTTCAGTAAAGGAATGCATAAATCTAGTGGTGTTTTGGATTATGTACACTCGGATGTATGGGGTCCTTCCAAAAATGCATCTTTGGGAGGTAAGCATTGGTTTGTTTCATTTATTGATGATTATTCTAGACGTGTATGGGTGTATGTTATGAAACAGAAAAGTGATGTTCTAGAAGTATTTGTGAGATGGAAGAAAGCGGTAGAGACTCAAACTGGAAGAAAACTCAAAGTGCTTCGTTCAGACAACGGTGGAGAGTACACTAGTGATCCATTCCACAAAGTATGTCAAGATGAAGGAATTAAAAGACATTTCACCGTTAGAGAAACACCGCAGCAGAACGGAGTTGCAGAGAGGATGAATCGTACATTGTTGGAGAGAGTACGGTGTATGTTATCAAATTCTGGTTTGAGTAAAGCATTTTGGGCTGAAGCTGTTACGTATGCATGTTTTCTTATCAATCGGTTGCCTTCATCCGCATTGAAAGGTAAAACACCTATGGAAGTATGGTATGGTAAGCCTGCTTATGACTATGATATGATTCATGTATTTGGTTGTTCTGCTTGGTATCATGTGAAAGACAATAAGCTCGGTGTACGTGCCATTGAATCAATATTTGTTGGCATGAAGAGTGGTGTCAAAGGATTCAAACTTTGGAATCCTGTTGAAAAGAAGATGATCATAAGTAGAGATGTTACATTCAATGAAGATGCTATGCTGAAGTCAAATAATGCTAAATCGACAGAAATTAGCACTAGCAGCCCAAACAGCTCCAACAATCCCAAGAATGTGCAGCGTGTGAAGTTTGATGTTGTATCGCAAGCTCCAGGTGATGCTGAAAGGTCAAAAACTGCTGCTGAAAGGACAAAAACTGCTGCTAATATGTCAAAAACTGCTCCTGTTATGTCAAAAACTGCTGCTGAACCGTCAAAAACTGCTGCTGAAATCGCAGAATATGATGCTGAAATTGATGAAAGCACTGCTGATCCGAGTAGTGCTGATGATTCAGAAGCAGAAACTGAGAGGAATGTTCAGGAATCGATTGCTACTAGCAGACCAAGAAGAGATATCAAGAAACCGGGTTGGTTTCGAGATTGTGTAACATATGCTTTATCTGTTAATGATGAAGGAATTCCTGAAACATATATGCAAGCTATTCATAGTGTTGAATGTGAGGAATGGATAGCGGCTATGAGTGAAGAAATGACATCTCTTCACAAGAATGACACTTGGGTTCTCACCAAACTTCCAAAAGGCAAGAAAGCAATTGGATGCAAGTGGGTATATGCGAAGAAAGAAGGAGCAAAGAAGAATGAGGTCCGCTACAAGGCGAGACTAGTTGCAAAAGGCTATGCTCAAAAGGAGGGAATTGACTATAATGAAGTGTTTTCTCCGGTTGTGAAACACTCCTCTATTCGCATTTTGTTAGCCTTGGTAGCGCAATATGATTTGAGTCTTGTTCAAATGGATGTAAAAACAGCGTTTTTACATGGTGACTTAGAGGAGGAAATTTATATGTCTCAACCAAGTGGATTCAAAGCTTCCGGTGGAGAGGATCTTGTGTGTAAATTGAAGAGATCATTGTCTGGATTGAAACAATCTCCGAGACAATGGTATAAACGATTTGATCGTTTTATGTTAGATCAAGGATACACTAGAAGCCACCATGACCATTGTGTTTATTTGAAAAAGCTAAATGATGGTTCTTTCATTTATTTGCTTTTATATGTAGATGATATGCTTATTGCATCGGCTTGCAAATCTGAAATCGAGATGTTAAAGTGCAAGTTGTCGGCTGAATTCGAAATGAAGGATCTTGGAGATGCTAAGAAAATTCTTGGCATGGAAATTCGAAGAGATAAGATGAATGGTAAAGTATGTTTATCTCAAAAGGCATATTTGAAGAAGGTATTAAAGAAGTTTGACATTAATGAGAGCACCAAAACAGTGAGTACACCTTTGGCTGCTCATTTTAAATTAAATGCAACTATGTGTCCTTCTTCCAATGATGAAATTCAATTTATGGCAAATATACCGTATGCTAATGCCGTGGGGAGCCTTATGTATGCGATGGTGTGTACACGACCTGACATTTCACATGCCGTGAGTATGGTTAGTCGTTACATGCATGCTCCTGGAAAAGAGCATTGGAATGCGGTCAAATGGATTTTGAGATATCTTTTGGGAACTATTGATGTGGGTTTGGAATTTGTGAGAGACATGAACAACAATCGTTTATGTGTTGGATATGTGGACTCGGATTATGCAGGTGATTTGAATAAAAGACGTTCCACTACTGGATATGTGTTTACATTGGCAGGTGGTCCTATATGTTGGAGATCGATTTTGCAATCGACGGTAGCATTGTCTACTACCGAGGCGGAGTATATGGCTGTGACTGAAGCTTTCAAAGAAGCTATATGGCTGCAAGGTTTGTTGGATGATTTGGGAGTGGTGCAAGATCAACTTCCTGTGTATTCTGATAGTATGAGTGCCATCCACCTAGCAAAGAATCAAGTTCATCATGCCCGAACAAAGCACATTGATGTGCGTTATCATTTCATTAGAGAAGTATTAACTGAAGGTCATATTCTCTTGGTGAAGATTGATACAAAAGAGAATCCCGCAGACATGTTGACTAAAGTGGTTCCTAGTGTCAAGTTCAAGCATTGTCTTGACTTGATTAATGTTTTGTATGTTTGATGTATGATACCCCAATGGGGTGGAGGTTCTTCGGAACACTGTGAAGTCTCGTTCTGAGACATTATGATGAACTACGACAGCTTGATCCTTTGGGTACGTAGGCAGCTACTTTGGTGGTGCAGCTGGATATGTGGCAATCAGAGAGCTTTGTGTATGATCGTCTCATGCTTTTGTGCATGATCCGAGGTGGAGAATTGTGAAGTATGCTGCATTTTTGTGCAATCACGTGCACTTCAGTTTTTTTGTATGTTAAAGCCTTATGGGCCTATTACATGTTAAAGCCCAAACACCATAATATATATTGTCTCATTTGTGAGGGTTTCATTGTGTGAGCTGAAAATTTATGTGAGGGTTATGGCTTCAGCCGTCATGAGAGAGTTGTGATGAAACCTGTATGTATCTCTCCCCTTTTGCTTCTCCACCGTAAGAAATAAAATCATTCTCTCTTGCCCGAGGACGTAGGCTATTGCCGAACCTCGTTAAATCTTTTTGTGTTCTTTCATTTTCAGTTTTGTTTTTGTTATATATTTCCGCTGTGATTAGATCCTCTGATCTACACATAATACTACTATATTTCTATAGCATTCGTTTAATATTGCTCCTTTTTCCTACATATTAAGCAAAAACAATGCATGCAAGGTGACTGTGCAAATCCATTTCAGAGTCATTTTTGTACTGCTACCCCTTGGTGGGAGGAACAAAAGCTACGATTTTTTACTTCTTTTTTCTACTGAGAAGCTATGTCTTATTTTTTCCTTTTCCCTGTAGGAGGTTCTTCTTTTAGCTCCATTTTTTAACTTGAAAAGCTCGCTGCATTGAGCAAATGATCAATGTCCTCGATATGCTCTCCATATTATCTTCTCAAAACAATCTCCATTCTTTATCTTAAAATATTAAGATATCAAAGGAAATTTGCACAAAGACTGTCATACAAAGTTGTGTTTTTTTTCAATTGTATATTTCTTTTAATCATTTTTTGTGTTAAAAAAATTCAATCTAATGAATTTTATTGGTTATCTATTTATGCTTTTACTTTTTAACGATAAGAACAAATATAGTAAAAAAAATATTTATATTTAATATTCAATTAAGTAGAATTATTTTAATGAATACCAAATCTAGCATACTACCATCCTCCTTTAAAAATTTGTGTACTGTTACATATATAATATATATGTTAAAAAGATTATATATGGATAACATTTATTATAAAATGCTTCCAAACTTCACTCCTACATACACTCATTTTGTCACAGATCTCATCACGTATGAGATGTTCTGTGTAAAATTCTCGAGACGAGACGCGATTGAAATTTAAAATTTAAATCCTTGCCTACATCTCAATATAAACTCAATTTAAAACAGCCATTAGTGCAACCATGCCCCAAAGATGACATCCTTTTGCAGTGGTTACCAATCGAAAAATTCATGTGAGCACTAAAGGCTTTTTGATATCACTGTAAATTTTTAAGTGAAACTAGATTTAATATAAAAATGATCTAGCATGGTGATATTGTTTTATTGTTCTTTGGATAACAAGGCTACATACATAAATGAATCAAACCGAACCGAACCGAAAGCAAACATTGTACAAACTAGCAAACGTACACCTGTAGAATATGCATTGTTAGGAAACACGACTAACAATTATGTTAAGAACTAGGACAAAAAAGATTAATTCATAACTTCAAACATATTTTATATATGTACAAAAAGATTACTTGAGAAGTTTAACTGTAACAAATTGTATTCTAAAAATATATTGTTTTCTTCTTGAAAACTAATGGATTGATGTGTAGAGATTTCGAATCAAAAATAGCTAAATTCATACTTTATAGTTTTACCTAAGGTCTGAGATCTCAGATTTAATTTCAATTATTTATAATTTAAGGAATTTTGACCTAATTCACAATCTCAAATTTCAGTTTCACATTTCATCAATTATTTTTCAAATAGTTGCTAATTAATCAAAACAAAATGTAAAATTATATTTAATTTGAAAATTCAACACAAACGAACAATACAGATTAATTGCAAATAGTTATAACCGTAAAAGATGTTTTTTTTAGTACTTTGTCTTTAACTTTCTTAGTTACACTTTTCATATATTCTTGTGATACAGCATGTTTCCTAAGTTAAAATTTTAGATTTTGAACATCCATATAGTCAAAATTAAAACTCATTCTTTTTATTAGTTTCTTCTGTACAAATTCGTAGGATTTGAAGTTCGATGTTGGATTTATGGTTTGATTTCGTTTTGATCCTTGATTTATGGTTTAATTTCGTTTTGATCCTTAGTGAAACCAAAACGAAGCAACCAAAATCTCAATGTTATGATCAAGACTTCAAACCATGGATTTACGCTCAGTTGTAAGAAACATGTTTTAACCATATTATTGTTCCCTATTTTGAAAGCACCACCTCATCGAATCTATCTAATGCTAATCAAACTAAAGAAAATTAATCAAATTACAACGAGATATTAGTGAATTGGAACACATAACCCCAAAACTAAAGCAAAGATAGTCAATGACACAACATTTGCGTTTGAAAACAGTCAGACGATGGGCGTACATCAATGATAAGGATAAAATTGATTGAGCATTGTCTTCTTTTATTTTATTTTTCATTCCTATTTCTTTACCATACTTTTTAGCAAAATTAATATCTAAATTCAATAATTAATTAATTATCGTCGCGCTCTTTCCGGTTATAGTTCATTGCCATCAAGCGCTCTTGGTTCGTGGGACACATTTTATCTTGCAAAACAAGTATTTGATAAAATGATATTTTAAAATGACTTATAAGCCTTTGTGCATGCACTTGTTCACTTCACTAGTTAATGATAACTTCATTTTTCGAAAGATCAAGGGAAAATGTGAAAAACAGATCAAAATTACATCTTAGGTTAAAGATACCTTCCATAGAATACAAAAGAATGAGACGTTGGAAATGAAAGCATGTGATATTGAGCATTGTTGCTAAAATATTTACAATTCAAAATCAGTTTTAGATTGAACCTCCCCATTTAAAGTTTGATACTATTTCTACTTATTCACAAGTATTCATACTATTTCTACATATTGGGACAAGGCATGAATTGTTGGGAAATTACGCAAATTTCCTTATGATTATATTTGTAGAGAAAAGAAATGAAATGTAGAATGGTAAGAGACACACAAATTTGATAACGGAGTTCGGCCAATTATGCCTACGTCTCCGGGCTACTGCAGATTTTTTATTTCAGAGAATATTACAAAGTGATTACACATAACACTTTACACTCAACACTCGATCTCACTATTAACCTTGCTCTCCTTTTCTTCTTGTTGATTTTGAGATGAGATTGGGATGAGATATAAGTTGTGAAGGAGAATGATGTATATATAGAAAGGAGATGGTTGGTGGGGGGTTGGTGGCGCGGTTGGTGGCGCGGTAGGTGGAGGTTGGTGGCAGCCCCATGTTGAAAACATGGGCTGCTTGGCTAAAGGCTGCTGTGAACACATGCAGCATATCTAACAATCTCCCACTTGAAGACTGATTTCAATCCGTCTTCACATCTTGATCGATGCAACAGCCATTCTGCTCTTTTTACTCTAGCAGACCAACTGAAGTTGAACACAACTTCAGTTTATCGATAGTTATCGTCTTTGTCAACATATCTGCTGGGTTCTTGCTTCCTTCGATCTTCTCCAGTATTAACACATCATCTTCTAGTAGAGATCTGATGAAGTGATAACGAAGTCCGATATGTTTGGTTCTGGAATGAAATGCTGAATTCTTCGCCAAATGTATTGCACTTTGACTATCACTGTATAAAACATTCATTTCCTGTTTGAATCCCAGTTCAGTTAATAAACCTTGAAGCCATATCATCTCTTTACTAGCTTCGGTGATTGCTACATACTCAGCTTCTGTAGTGGATAAAGTGACAATCTTCTGTACCTGTGACATCCAACTAACAGCTGTAGTTCCAATCGTGAATACATAACCTGTAGTACTTCTTCGATGATCGACTTCGCCTCCAAAGTCTGCATCTACATAGCCTTGAGCTTTAACCTGCCCTTTACCGAAGTACAAAGCATTATGTATGGTACCTCGTAGATATCTCAAAATCCACTTGACTGCTTCCCAATGAGTTTTTCCTGGATTTGACATGAATCTGCTAACAACTCCCACTGCATGACCAATGTCTGGTCTCGTACAGACCATGGCATACATCAAGCTTCCAATAGCCGAGGAATAAGGAACACCATTTATGAAATTTCTTTCTTCCTCGGTTTGCGGGGACTGATCCTTGGATAGGCGAAAGTGACTGGCCAATGGTGTACTGACTGGCTTAGCATCGTCCATGTTGAATCTCTGCAAAACACGATTGATGTAATCTACTTGAGATAGCTGCAAGAGTCCTTTCTGCTTATCTCTAGTGATTTGCATTCCGAGAATCTTCTTTGCTGGGCATAAGTCTTTCATGTCAAACTCCTTTGACAGTTGCTGCTTCAACCTTCTGATATCATCCATATTTGATCCTGCTACTAACATGTCATCAACATAAAGCAGTAAAATGATATAACTAGACTTATATCGCTTGAAGTAGCAACAATGATCAGCATTGCACTTCTGGAACTCTTCCTTGTGCATGAATCCATCAAACTTTTTGTACCATTGTCTTGGGGCTTGTTTCAGGCCATACAAGCTTTTCTTTAGTCTGCACACCATGTTCTTCCTCCCTTTCTCAAAGAATCCTTCTGGTTGGTGCATGTATATCTCCTCATCCAAGTCTCCATGAAGAAATGCGGTCTTCACATCTAACTGTTCAAGATGAAGGTCTTCAATAGCAACAATACTTAATACTGACCTGATAGTATTGAGCTTCACAACGGGAGAAAAAATGTCAGTGTAGTCCACTCCTTACTTCTGTTGGAATCCTTTGACAACTAGTCGAGCTTTGTATCTCTTGGCACCATCGTGCTCCTCTTTCACGCGATACACCCATTTATTGTGAAGTGCCTTCTTTCCTATGGGCAACTCAACTAGTTCTCATGTCTGGTTGGAGATAAGAGACTTCATCTCATCTTCCATGGCAAGCTCCCACTTACTAGCATCTTCAGTCTGAGATGCTTCATCATAGCATTCAGGTTCCCCTGCATCAGTCAGCAACAAATAATTCATGTATCTTTTGTTAGGTACATGAGGTCGAGAAGATTTTCTCAATTCAGGAACAGGAGTAGGATGTTGTAGTGTGTCAGACTGGTCCGCACTACTCAGATCAACGATTTCATCAGGCTGAGCACTTTCTATAGTCGGTTCTGTGATGAGACTATCTGGAATATCGTTTGCATCTGCAAATACTGACTCACTCTGCTTTGAATCGTTGACTTCTGTTTTGTGTCTGTCTTTGTACATTACTCTTTCATTAAAAATCACATCTCGACTACGGATCACCTTCTTGTTTTCATCATCCCAAATGCGGTAGCCAAACTCGTTTTCGCCATAGCCGATGAGAGTGCATTTCTTGGATTTGGGATCAAGTATATTCCTGCCTTGATCACTAATACGCACATATGCTATGCAACCGAAAACTTTTAAATGTGATAATTTTACCTCTTTTCCACTCCATATCTCCTCTGGTATTTTATGTTCTAATGGAACCGAAGGACCTCTGTTAATCAAATAAGCTGCTGTGTTGACTGCTTCCGCCTAGAATTGCTTCGGTAGACCTGATTGTATACGAATGCTTCTGGCTCTTTCTGTCAACGTTCGGTTCATACGCTCAGCTACACCATTGTGTTGAGGCGTACCCGGCACGGTTCTCTGCATTTTGATTCCGTGCTCATAACAGAACTGCTTGAATTTGGTGTCTTCATATTCACCTCCATTATCAGTTCTAAGCTTTTTGATCTTTAGATTTGTCTCATTTTCAACCATAGCTTTCCATATCCTGAAAGCCTCGAACACTTCAGATTTATGCCTTAAAAAATAAACTCATACCTTTCGCGAGTGATCATCGATGAAAGTAACGAAGTAATGCTTTCCACCGATGGATGAGATGGTCGTTGGCCCCCAAACATCGGAATGAACAAGCTCCAGCTTTTCCTTCTTTGGGGTTTTACCACTTATTTGAAAGCTGACTCTCTTCTGCTTTCCAAATATGCAATTTTCGCACATGCCTATTTCCACTGACTGTAGACCTGGAAGTTTCCTCTTCGAGTGCATAATCTTCATTCCCTTTTCACTCATATGGCCTAGCCTCTGGTGCCATATGTTGGAATTTTCGTTGCTGGCTGCAACAGTGATCGAACATCGCGCTCCTGATGTCATGTAAAGAGTACCACTCTTCTTGCCTTGAGCAATCGTCATTGCACCCTTCGAAATTTTCCAGTCATCACCATGAAAGGTCGTAGTATAACCTTCACTAGCTAATTGTCCCACGGAGATCAAATTCTTTCTTAAGTCTGGTATGTGTCTGACATACTTTAGCTCTCAAACTGACGCATTCAGCTTAATCTTCACAGAACCTTTACCAACAATATCACAAGGTTGATCGTCACCAAGATATACCTTTCCAAGATTTCCAGAGGCATACCTTTCGAAGAATTCTTTCTGCGAAGTGGCATGAAATGATGCTCCAGAGTCTAGCACCCAAGACTCTTCCTTGCTCTCCAAAGAGCATATCAACGCTTCATCTCCTCCTGAGGTAGAAGTAACATTTGCCTCTGCCTTCGCCTCATGATCCTTTGGTGCACTTCTGCATTGATTTTTGTAGTGCCCGGTCTTGCCGCAGTTCCAACACTCAATGGTCTTTGAGCCATTGGGATTTCTGGATTTAGATCTCCAGTCCTTCGACCTACCACGGTAGTTCGATTTGCTACGTCCATTTCCTCGTGTTGAATTTCTTCCTCTTGATTGTGTATGCAAAATTGAAAAATTTGATGACTCACCAGAATTTCTTCGCGGATCTCTTCACTGAGAACCATATCACGAATATCATCAAATTTTAACTTATTGCTTCCCGACGAGCTACTCACTGCTGTGACAGTAGCGTTCCAACTTTCTGGCAGGGAAGACAAAAGTATCAACGTGCGTACTTCTTCGTCAAACTCAATTTCAACTGAACTTAACTGAGTAGTAACTGTAATCAGTTCATTGAGGTGTTGAGCTACCGATGCACCTTCTGTCATCCGCAAATTGAACAATCGCCTCATCAAATGAACTTTGTTAGAGGCCGACGGCTTCTCATACATACTGGAGAGAGCGCCATAAGACCTGCCGTGGTCTTTTCCTTTGCTATGTTGAAAGCAACATTGCGAGATAACGTCAATCGAATAACTCCAAGAGCTTGTGTATCAAGAAGAGCCCAATCTTCATCCTTCATATTCTCTGGCTTCTTTTCTGAGAGAGGTTGATAAAGCCTTTTCTGGTATAGATAATCTTCAATCTGCATTTTCCAAAAGCCAAAGTCGGCTCCATCAAACTTCTCGATTTTCACCTTTCCTTCATCTGCCGCCATCGCTCTCACTCGAATTTAATTTTTTTTCTAACAAATTATGGCTCTGATACCAGTTGTTGGGAAATTACGCAAATTTCCTTATGATTATATTTGTAGAGAAAAGAAATGAAATATAGAATGGTAAGAGACACACAAATTTGATAACGGAGTTCGGCCAATTATGCCTACGTCTCCGGGCTGCTGCAGATCTTTTATTTCAGAGAATATTACAAAGTGATTACACAGAACACTTTACACTCAACACTCGATCTCACTATTAACCTTGCTCTTCTTTTCTTCTTGTTGATTTTGAGATGAGATTGGGATGAGATATAAGTTGTGAAGGAGAATGATGTATATATAGAAAGGAGATGGTTGGTGGGGGGTTGGTGGCGCGGTTGATGGCGCGGTAGGTGGAGGTTGGTGGCAGCCCCATGTTGAAAACATGGGCTGCTTGGCTAAAGGCTGCTGTGAACACATGCAGCATATCTAACATGAATAACTATGAAATTATAAACTTCATTTGCTGAACCAGCTAAAGTTCAGGCTTCAGTGATTCTATTATTGCAAAGCACAAAAGAAGAAGAAAACTGACCTGAAATGCAGTTTCAAAATGCTAGCAGGGAACAGCCACGCAATCTGGGTATCCCTTTTCCGCTGCCGATTCACTGTATGCACCAGGTAAACCCTGCAAATTAAATCACCATAAATTCAAAGTTGTACTATGTTTACCTTGATGCTTTAAAGTATGAGCATAAAATAAAACCCACCCTGGATCCAGCACCGACGTAAGACAAATTTGAGCTCGTTAAAGGCCCCTGATCATATTGCAAAATTAAATACATCAATCTCAAACAAACAAACAAAAAAGTATGAGCACCGGAAAAATAGCAATACTGCCTACGCGGGTAGGGTTTGCAAATTGATTGAGAACGCATTAATGTCCCCATTGATTTCGAGTGATTTGTCAGTATCGCTGAAGCCGCCACCTTCATCAAGCACTGTCGAGTTCAAAACCCGAAGCATGAGTTTCGAAGGTTTCCCACTGTGTAAATGGAAAGAAATGTTGCAGGGCTTGTTTTTTGTGATTCTGGAACTGCTCCATTGATCAAGGAAACAGAAATAATGGATGACGCCATTGATCGAAAGATGTTTCAGTTCAACTGATAAGAGCTGCTGCGTCATGATTCCAGAAATAAATAGGAGGGAACGAAGCTTGGTTCGAAATCCCGGTTTCCGGTTCCGTTCCGGTCACGTGAAAATTTCAAAATTCCGGTTCCGTTCCGGAAATCCCGGAAATTCCGGTTTAATTCCGGTTTGCCAATTCCGGTATTAATACTATTATCAATCCATTAACACACAAGGTGATTTTGCATTACTAGTTATTTTTCAGTTCAAATAATGTGATGTATAGTTTTATGTACAATATTTCAAGCACGTATACAGCATAAACTAGGAATGCTAAATAAAATAATTGTTAAAAGGCCACCGAATAAAATACTCCACAAACAAAGGTAGCTGTAGCTCTGCCTAGTACAAACATTTGCAACAAAATACATTGATCAAGAAGACAAAAATAAAATAGAAGGGCAGATCCCACAAGTCCAATAAAGTCTCCGTCTTCTCAGAAAGCTTCCCCAAAAACCCAGGTCTTGGTGATTCAACATCATTTCCCAACTCCAGAGAGAGTAATGAGAGCTTTATTTGCCAACTTGGGTCAGACCGCAAAACGCCACTTTCAGCTTCTAAAAAAAGCTTCTTCTACAAACCAGATCTGGTTTTTTATGTTAAGTTTAATTGATGGAGACGCAGACAAATCGAGAAAGGGATTCAAACGCAGATGAGGAGGAGACGTATACAGCTATGCTACCGCTTCTTCTTTGTTAACAATTTTTTTAATTTTTTTTTTAATGCTTTGTGGCCGGAACCGGATTTTAGCCCCGATTCCGTTCCGGTGCTGGCCGGAACCGGAACGGAATGGGCGGAATCCCGGGGTTCCGGCCGGATTCTCAAACCATGGAACGAAGATAAAAATGGCAGGAGTTATGAAAGGGAAGTGAGGTAGATCAAGGAGCATCCGAGGCTGACTAAACGGTAGTTATTACTGAAAACATCAAATATATAACCTGCAGGAACTAACGAAATTTCGAAATTCGTGCGTTTTTACTGATAAATGCCCGCATATGATCCTGCCATGCTGGCCTACGAGTACGAAACTAATACAGTGCCGATAAATAATTAGCGGTGGTCGTTATTTTATTAACAGTGCTGGAATCAATATTAAGTACCTCCCTTTATCAAAGGATCCTGCGTTTCAAACTTTTAAAACGGCTTAAAAGGCTGTTTGTGGAAGATGTTGAAGAAACATGCTCCATCTTACTGATAAAAGATATGAACAATTCCATACCATTTGTTTGTGCGGAGGACTGAGCATCTTGACTTTGAGTTGTCTAATTATTTTGATTTTCCATGTCCTTAAAATAAATCTAGTTATGGTCACGGATGAAAAATCAGATACATCTTCAATTATAAAGAATATCTAATGACATACTCAAGTCATGAACACATAAACATGTTATTTTACTTATAACCCTTATTTACAAACTAAATTTGGGTATTCATTCACAACCTCCCCAAATTATATATTACCCCATATACTACTTGATGTGTTAACTAATGTTTAACTTCCTATTTCATTTTCTTTTAATCTATCGTTGTTAATTCATTGAATGGAGAAGGACCCTTTTTGTCATTCACTGCTCGAAAAGGTCCAGTAGCTTCTTGAGAGTAGTCACTTGAGCCAACTAACTTAGACTCCTTTTCATCGTACTGTTCAACTATCTTATTTGGAAATATTTTACTTCTCACATTCTCTCCTTGTTATGATAGTGCTCCCTTTTTCCTTAGAAATTCTAAAACTTCTCCATAGTCGGTTCTTTCCGCCATTTTAATTGTCATCTCAAATGGTTTCATTTTCTGACGTATACGGTAGAGAATAAGGTACCTTTTTAAATCTTCTTCATAATCATTTGCTCTATTGTAAACTTCATATATCTCATTAAGGAGAATTTTCTTTGCTCTCCTCTTAAGCACATGCTTTTCCATTGTGCGACTTGTAGCAATCAATCATTCATTCAGTATTGTGGTGCACTTTACACCACCCCACGATCCCCCATACACCAAGTTTTGTTACTTTCTATAACTTATAACTGCAAATAGCCATAAAGATGTCAATGAATTGTATAGACTTTCTATTCCTACAAATTAAATTGTGATACTATATAGTTTTCCAAAAGCACCCATTAAACCTTGGCTCTGATACCAATTAATGTAACACACCTTTATTCTGGTACACTTATCCAGAAGCGGTAAGCTATAATGCTAATAGAATAATATCACAACTTAACAAAAGTATATTAAAATATAAAATCATTCAAGGTACATGATTTTAAACGGAAGAGATATTATACAATCATCTCATCATATAACATGGTTACAAAGATCCAAGATTTTAATCCTTAAATAATTATACATATGAGTACATAAAGATATAATAGACATAATAAAATTCTTCACTTCAAAGCAGCCAACTAACCATCTAAACCGTAAATGTTTTATGTGTAGCATCATGAGCAACATAGACCCAGTGAGATAGCTATTTAGTTTTCAAGTCATATATTAATGGGTTGTATTGTAGTTTCAGTATAATTCCCTTCTTCAGAGGTTTCATCAATCCAAAATTTAAAGTAATAAACAAGGAAGAGTCCGAGAGATTAAATCAAGCAAGTTCATAATAAACTACATTCCATCAAAACCCATGATTTATCAAAATACACGTTTATGAATCTAAACCACCCTCGATTTAGTTTAGATCTTAGGATATGTTATCCTACTGCGTTAGACATCCCATCACGAGGTGGAGATGTACTTTACTCGGCTCGGTACCAACATAGAGTAGTAGTGCACTACCCAAAATCTATAGTCTTATACTGCACCCGAAGATATATAATTAAGGAAATGCTTTCCAAAAGTAATCTTAAATTACTTTTTTTTACAAATTCATATTTTTAAGGGTTTAAGACAAACCCAATATCACTTCAGAAATATTCCAATATATGTCAAAAAAAGGACTTTGAAAATATGGTTGCATTTATAATTACTTTATAATGATTTTAAAGTCAAAAAAGAAAAGATAAAGTTTATGATATGATACGGAAAGTTTAGGTCAAGTTAAAAATAGTAAAACACTTCACTTTATGTTACGGGTCGTAACAGTTAAAAAGCGTTGCAAATTTCATAAAGGTTACTAATATCAAAAACTTGGGTTTTTGACTTGTTTTTGGGAAAAAGGTTTGATTCCATTTCTCTATGATAAATATAGTTTTCAACACCATATTTTCTGCAGTATGTAGCTTTCTTAGTCTACTTAATTATTATGAAAAGAAACCCTTAAAATCGTTTATCAATTTAATATATAAATTCAACAATACGAGGCAATTTCAACATGTCCATTTCGGGCAGATTTTTACCCGACTTTGCATCCAGATTTTAGGTACCCAAACCATTAAATTAGAAAATGTGGCCAACATAAAAGTTGTAGGTGCTTGAGTTAGATTTCCATAACATTAAAGAAATCAAAATTTCATTAAGAAATGATGGTTATGCTCGAATTACCAAGCGCCGTTTTGGTAGGTCAGAGCCTTATCATTCATTCTTAATATTCACATCTTTTCTTCATAGTATGAGATGAATATGTATACTCAAATAGTTTTTCTCACCTTAGCAATATAGCTTGGAATTCTATTTTATTCCATTGACTTCTTCTAAACTTATCCTCTTTATCTTAATTTGTTTTGTTTTGTGAATGTATGAAAACAAATGAACATTTCCACCTTATTTATCGCATTCCTTAAGGCTAGTTTAGTAATTCTGTTTTGGATACTTGTCCACCTTATCTCTATGCAAGCCTTAGGATGTAGACACATGCCCCCCTTAAGTGTCTTACGGTATTTCTACACATGGACACCTAATCTGTTTATGAGTCTTTATTTCTTTAATCCAATGACATTTGTATAGTTCATTTCATGCCACGTACCTTCAACATTTCATGCCACCTATCTTATTTTTGAAATGTATATATACATATACCATTTGTTTTTAGTTATAAGCTGTGTGTTATATATATTTATAGACACACACACACACACACACACACACACACACATATATATATATATATATATATATATTTGTGTGTGTGTGTTCATTATACTTAAACGTTTGAATCAGATCAAATTAGTATATTCAAAATTTCTAAAAACTTTTTCCTACCAGGTCTTTGAGTCAGGTTGCTACATGCAATGTCTTCCACACGACCCTAAGCCACAGCCAAACCCGTAGGATCAGGCCAAGTCGAGGGCGCTTCTAAGGAAATAGTTGCCCCGGGCCCAGTCGGGAACCGCGGGAGAAGTGAGCATGTGGGGAAAGAAGGAAAAGTACCCCGAAAAGAGGTCAAGGAAGGACACAAGGGTCCCCCTCCAAAGATGCTTCTTGCTGAAGAGTTGCCCGCTAAGACCCCGTCTCCGGCCAATTCTCCGGTTCGTGGCAGCGGGTTGACAAGCATAGAATCACCATTCAAGGGTATAAGCGACACCCCACTGCCAAATGTGCAGTGTTCTGCTCAGAAATTGGATCCCGCGTAATTCTTCTCCTCATTTAAAGAAGAGACCACACCATTCAAAGTCGGGAAGACCACCCCGACTGGTAAAACTTCGGGCTTGGTTCCATTGGGGGATCACTAAGACACACAATACGAGTACCGCACATCACATCACTGATTTACCATGCGATTCGATGGATTTGACTTAAGTTTTTCTCTCGAATTACAAGCTTGATGACAAAAGGAAGCAAATATCATCAACACTTCAGCTTCAATCTTACCAAGAGTGGGCCCTCTCCCAGAGCTTATCTCAACATGAACACCTGGAAAGGCATGATAGAGAAGAGAGGGACATGACAAAGAAGAGAGGGAGAGTGAATGAGAAAGAGAAAGGGAGCACGAGAGGGAAAGACACATCATCTTTATGCCTCCCGCTCTTATGACAAAGCCTCCCGTTCGCATGATAAGGATTCCAACAAGCATTTGCAAGTCAAGGGTTCCTCATACCCCAAGCCTCCAACCGATTCGACCGCTATCTAAGCCAATTTCGCTGAAAGATAAGGGGGCTATCGTGTTTGATAAGTGGAAAAATAAGAAGCCTCGGGTCGCCCTCACTAAAGAATATGAGCTCACCTTCGGGCAACGCAAAAAGGAATTGGAGAAAGTTTTTCCTCAGCGTTACTTTTCTCGTATAAGCTTCTTACCTCAGCTGCACGAAGTGCCTGAGTCTTTTGACGCTCAATTAAAATTAAGGATCAACGACTTGATAACTCAGTACCGACAGATGGTCAGATACTCGAGGAGGTTATCTGAGGTTATTAGGAGTTTTAAGCTTGACATAGACGACATGAACTAACTATGGGACAATCACAAAAAACTTCCGGAGCATTACAAGGAACACTTAGCTAACTGTGAAGCCAACCTTGTTGCTGCTAAAAAATCAGAGGAAAAATCTTGAGAGACTCTTCAGGAGCTTCAAGTTGGTTCCATAGTGAGCTTAATTTGTGGCCGTTCAAGGCTAGGGGTGAGAAATATTCGGTTCAAACCGAATTAATCGACCAAACCAGTTCATTTCGGTTGGCTCAGTTCAGTTTTACAGCTAAATCAGTTTGAATTTGATTTATAATTTTTTTGTGGTTATCGTTTTAACCGAATTAACTGAACTTTTAATTTATAATCTAATTTTACGGTATTGTGGTAATTTATATAATTAGTTTAGTTATATAATACAAATGAATTTGTTGCAAATAGATCAAATCTTATCATAGAAATAAAAATTTACTATATAAATTTTCTCCAAACATGAATTTATGTTTTACTTTGAGTAATCCATCATTTGAATAATAATACATCCTTCAAGTTCAGTTAAAGCGGCTACCGACTGAATAAACCAAAATTAATTTGGTTTGGTTTCGAAAAATTTTGGTTTTAATTCGGTTTGAGCTTTTTTACCTCTAAACCACCGAACTGACGGAACGCTCACCCCTACTAAAGACCAAGTCAGTTGAGGATGACTTGAGGGTGATCACCAAGGATAACATACCCCTAAAGGCTGAGAATGAGGCATTAAAGAAGGAGAAAAAAGGATATGCCATAGAGAATGAAAGGCTCAATGCCCAGTTTGCCTCCAAAGAAGGGAAAAGAGTGCCAAAGAAACCGCCCATACGGCTCTTGAATTTGCTGCAAACCCCAAAGATTAATACGACAAAATGATTCAGGAACTAAAGGCTAAAGCGTTTGTTGTGGAGAGAATGGAGAAAGAATTTGGACCTCAAGCGCTCAGCTCTTACGTCTGAGTCCTTAGGTACCGAGACTTGACATAGTTCGATGATTACCCACTGACTTTATCTGACATTTGGGATCGATTCTTGAAGGAGGAGAGGCTTGCTTCGGAGGATGGCATGGTGAATGAGAATGAGTTAAGAGCTAAAATTTTAAGGGGCGACGAGCGTGAAGTCCAAGCAGAGGGTTGGCGACTGCAGAAAGAAGAAGAGGATACGGAGCGACTTTGGATTAAAGGAAAAGCCATAATATGAAAGGGTTCCAGTATAGCTGAGGGTGATATCACCTCTCCTCAATCAACTAGCTAAACCACTCATGCTACGGATCCGCTAGTAGCCCAAGTTATCTTCATGCCTACCTCAACTCAGTGCTCCGAGAGGGTAGAGGAGTATAATCCGGATGAACCGAGCCTTGGTTTGCACAAGCCTCTAGAGATCTACTCGACACACTCTATATCTTGTCTGAGTGGGTTCCATGGAGTTTGTCCTTTCTTTTTTCTGCTGTTGGCTGCTTTCTTTTTCTTTTGTTGGTCCCTCTGTTTTTTGTCTAGATGGAAAACTTTTTATTTGAATGTTCATGGCATCGGTAATGATGCTTCTTTAGCGAGGCTTAAACGCATTGTCAAGAAGCATTTCATCGTTTGGTGGCACTTTTAGAGCCTTTTATGGGCTCTGAGGTGATCACCAACACTGTCCTTTCTCTTGGGTTTGGGGTGGATTAGCTAATGTATCCTATAATATTTAGATTCTTTGGGTTAGTGATGTTTGTGTTCGCCCCCTTTTTGATTCCTCGCAGCTTCTTTCATTTGCTTGTTCGATATCTTCTTTTTCTCCATCTTTCTTGTTTTCGTCGGTGAACGCGAAATGCGACCGTATTGAGAGATTGTGGTTATAGGCTGATTTTTTCTCTCTCTGACCAAGGCTTTGTGGCCATGGTCATAGGGGGCGATTTGAACATCGTTTCCTGCCGGGCCGAGAAGCATAGGGTTCCTTTATTAACCGTGCAGCTGTTGGGATTTTAATTCTTTCATTGTTGAATCTTGTTTTCCGGAGGTGCCTTTTGTTGGATTGGCGTTTACTTGGTGTAATAACTAATATGGTCCTAGTCGGATCCTTTCTCGTCTAGTCTGGGTCTTTGGCTCTAAATTATGATTTAACCTCCCTTTCACTTTCTAGGTTACTTATCTTCACTGTACTAACTTAAACCATGCTCCGTTGGTTCTTCGTTGTACGCCTTTCACCTTACCGAGACTTTCTTCGCTCCATTTTCAATCCATGTGGAGATCCCACCACTCCTTTCACCAAGTTGTGGAGGAATGTTGGTCCTCTTTTGCTTCTTCTAACCCTATCATCGTGTTTTATCTTAAACTTAAATGTCTTGGAGCTTGCCGAGAGGTTTCGAACGTGCAAGTTTTCAAGAATATCTTCGATCGTGTTAGAGTGGCTGAAGAGACTCTTATCTCAGTGGAGTCTTTTTATGATGACGTTCCTTCTGCATCTAATAAAGCGAGGTTGGCTCAAGCACAACTCGTCTTTTCTTCTGAACTACGCGTCGAGAACGACTTCCTTCTCCAAAAAGCTAGTATCAAATGGATCGTAAATGGCAATTCGAATTCCAAATTCTTTCATTCTTCTATAAGAAAGAAGAATAATCTTTTAGCTATTTACCAATTAAATTTTTCACCTAGATTTTTCCTTGGCTTCTACTACTGTAGAAGTCAAAGAGACTATCGTTTCTCACTTTCAATCCTTCCTGAGCTTCCCTTTGGTTTCCTTTTCTGATCTAGATATGATGGTTTTATCCTTAGGTTAGTTCTTCCCGACAAGCGTGATGGGCTTTTCTTCCTTCCGTCTTGTGAGAAAATTTGTTCTTGTGTTTTTTTGCTGAGCAAGGATAGTGCGAGTGGTCTGGACGAATTCAAAAGGTTTTTTTACCAAAGTGTTTGGTCGATCATTCACATTGACTTTTGCTTAGCATTCCAATTTTGTGTCTCGGGTGGTGAGCTTCCTAAGTGATGGACTTTCAACAATCTGGTTCTTATCCCGAAGTGCGAGAATCCCCGGTCGTGATCGGATTTCCATCTTATTAGCTTGTGTAACTTTTTGAATAAAGTCATCTCGAAGGTGCTATCTCAGGCTAGCACCTGTTCTTGATCATGTCATTTCATCTTCTCAAGTTAGTTTCGTAAATGGGAGCCTTGTCACAGATGATGTCCTTTTGTCTCAAGAGCTCATTTCTCAAATTGATCAAAATGTTAGGGGATCCAATGTGGTTATCAAGCTTAACATGGCGAAAGCGAATGATCGCATGTCTTGGTTTTTCATCATTCAGGTTCTTCGGACTTTCGGCTTCCCCGAGCCTCTAATCGATATTGTTTGGAGGTTCATCTCAAACTGTTGGTTTTTCGTTCTTATAGATGGATCGACTAATGGTTTTTTTTTAGTCGGGAAAGGGCCTACGCCAAGGAAATCCCCTCTCTGCGACGCCATTTGTCATCGGTGTAGAAATTTTCGTTTGTGTTGTGCATTCGCTTATGATTGCGGGGAAGATTCATCGATTCAGTAGTCCTAGCAGTTGCCCAATTATTTTGCCCTTATCTTTTGCAGACAACGTCATTATTTTCACTTACGAAAACCATCATTCGGCTCGTTGTCTTCTCAGTTTTATTAAGTCTTACGAGAGATGTTCAGATAAACTCGTCAACTCTTCTGAAACTTGCTTCGTTCCTACTAGGTCGATGACTCCGAAAAGGGTTCCTTTGGTTAAAACCTTCTCCGGATTCAAGGATTCTTCCCTCCCTTCGCTTTATCTTGGTATTGTTCTTTACATAGTCACAAGCTCAATGCGATCTTTAATCCTTCAATAGATAAAGAAAAGGGTAAGATTATTCATTATAACACTTCTCTCCTTTCCAAGGATGGTGGATTTATTCTCATAAAGTTAGTGCTTGATTATATTGGGTCTCACGTTTCAGCAGTAACTCCCACCTCTTCGTTTTTCCGCTCTTTTCACTCTTTGGCCGCGTCCTTTTCTGGGGGAACAAGGACTGTAACACCCTGTATTTTAACAACACTAAAATAGGATAAATTAAATGATAATTAATTTAATATTCGTAATTAAGGAAAACGAACTACACCATTGCGTCCGTCTCGAAATTCTGGTCAAGATAGACATTTGGTTTGCGTAAAATGGACACCGTATGAAAAAGTTATGAGGGTTTGAAGTTTGTATATGCGCAAGATAATTATATATATATATATATATAAATATATATATATACACATAGATACATACATATATAGGGTCCAAGAATTCAAAATCAGGTCCAGAAAGTTCAAAATCGTTCAAATTCCAGAATTTGGTGTGAGCGGGAAAATTCCCGCCTAGGGGAGTCGACCCCTTAAGGGGGTGTCGACCCCTAGGTCGACCCCCCAAGGCGGGTGTCAGCACCAGGGTCAACCCCCTAACGGTGGGTCGACCCCCCTAGGGCTGACGTGGCTAAGTCAATTTGGAGGCTGACAGCTTTAAATACAGGCACATTTATCTTCTTTTCTTCACTAAAAATCAATGGAGGCCTAAGTGCTGCTGGTGTCTAGACTGAATCAAAACTCTTTCTTCTTCTGCAATCAAATTCAGGGCTTCAAGCGTAGATATGGGATTCATCAACTGCTTTTCTCCTTTTATTTCTTTAGATCCGAATACTGTGAGTTTCAATTGCCTTTAGATTTAAATAATTAAAAGTAAACAAGATATGATTGTAAATTCGGATCTATTCCTGTGGCTGAATCATATCAGATCGATTGTAATTTGTGAATCCGTGATATTGTAATTTGGATCTATGCGTGTGATTATATCATATCAGATCTATTATAATTTGTGAATCTATACTCAAACTTTATCATGTCAGATCTACTTTTAATTATGGATGTAACTGGCTATTTGGATCATCTTATGCTTATCACGTTGTGGTCAATTTAGATCTGTCATTAGTTGGACATCTAAAACTTTATTTAGATCTAATCATGCCTATTATGACATCCTACTATGTTAGAAACTGTTTTATTATCACAAGTTCATCGATCTGTTCTTATATGTCCATCCTATCATTATCCTATCATATTCTTATGTCAGTTTGTTAAAATAAATATCTCTGTCATCTTCCTTTCACCCTTTCCCTTTTTATTTTATATAGCCAGGCTATTTTCGAGCCTAGGCATACCGCTAAATTATGTGATTATGTTAGTTTGGGAACGAAGGGAAAACATTGAAATTGGGCATATCTTGTGAATTAGGAATTTGGGCATATTTGGTAAAAAGGTGAAAATTGGCATAAATTGAATAATGTATACGTATATGAATTTGGACATATAATTCACTATGAACATAATTAGGGAAAAAAGGGCATGAAACCTATAACCTATAACGACATAGGAAAAATTAGGTAATAATGAAATGCCTAGGATTACGATAATTAGAAACTGTAACTACGCCTATGACACGAGGTTAGATTACACTTGTGGTAAAAGCCTGCCCGGACCCGCCCGGCATATCTAGCGACCACAAGTGGTGAATCTAATATGGGAGGTCTAGGTGCACAAATGCGAGACGTGCTAAGACACGAGGTTAAGCCCAATTTGTGGAATAAGTCTACCCGGACCTGCCTGCATGTCCAGTATCCACAAATGGTAGGCTTAATGTGTGAGGTGTAGCATACCATAACCATAAATGAAATATGGAATAAACCTTGAATACTTAACCTAGTTAAATCCATAGGGATTGTATGAATATAAACTTAAGTTAGGGTTAAGTAAATTTGGTTGAACAGTGGGTGGGTTAAGTAAATCTGAGGGGGTGGGTAATATTTACATATAGGCCCACAAACTTAACCGGACAAGGTTATGTAATTAAAGACACCTAGTGGTATACATAACCGAAGAAAATATTAAAGTTATGTAATTAAAGACACTATTTAGGGAAAGCATAACTTGTAGAAATGATAGGGTTGTGTAATTTAAGAAACCTAGTCGTATACATAACCGATGGAAATCATAGTGGGGATACAAGACAGGGGGAGAGCTTGTATCAAATTATGTGGGACCCATTTCAGTCAGTAAGTCTTAATAGGTATCAAACGAGTACTCCGAACTAGGTCGGAGTTAGGGCACGCTTACTAAGCTGAATGTAAGAGAACCAAATGGGGAGGACGGTGTAGGCGGCGCAAACCGGTCGGGGACACGTGCTTACATGGGCCGGGTAGAGGGGGCTAAGACGACCGTGACACCTGTAGATATGGATGTGCATATCAGCGAAGGGTTACCACTATAAGACGTGATACATCCTATGGTAGGGCCGGCACAGAGTGTCTACGTGGAGTAGGGAGCCGATCGATTAGGGTAGTGGTTAGGATATATTGGGAAGTGTGCCTAAGTCTACCATCTCATAGTTGTTGGGATCATCTCATTCTGGTTGTACTAGTATTAGTGCAGAGTAATCTTTAGAGAAGTATACACTCTATCATGTTTACCTTGTCATACCTACCTTATATGTTGTTATCTCTCTCTTATCCACTTTATATGCCTACCATGATACTTCTACTTAATTACTTGCTAAAAGTAACTGGATTTGCCAGGCTTTATGTCTAACCCTTTTTGTTTTCCCTTCTTTCTTCCGTCCCCCCATCCCCCTCCAGGTTCTCAGGATGGGAATAATCAGGGTTGACTGTGATTCTGCTTTCATTTTGCTGGAGCTGCTTAGATGTGTGGCTCAAGCTCCTATCCTTGCTACTATGGCTATATTTTATTTGGGGAATTTTGCTTCTTTTATATACTCTGATGTTTTAAAGTACAAGACAGTAGTTTCAATGATGTAATGGTTTTTATGTATTTCAGACATGTGATGTTTTCAAACCACGTTGCTTTATGTTAAATAAAGTTTTTAATTCCGTTGTCATATTTATATCTGTCTTGTAATATTTCTATTTCTGTTTACCTATAACGCATCACGAAACTTAATGCATTTACTTTGTGAGTGACATTAACGGACGTGGAGTGTCACACTTAGTATCAGAGCTGAAGGTTACCAGATTAGATAAAAGTTTTTGAAAACTATTTTCAAAAAAGTTTTAAAAGAAAGAATTTTTCAAAAAGGAAATTTCTGTTTTTATATTCCCCAAAGTCATATGTACTATCTTTCGATCCTTTATCTACACCTCTTTCCTTTTCATTTCAGCATGGCTGGGGAACCTAACATTCCAGAGGGTGTTACGATACCTGGTTGGTTCCATAGGTATCTAGAGGCTACGTCGCCTGCCGAAGGCCAAAGAAACGTTCCTCCCCCAGCTGCACCTATCGTTCCTCCTCCTCCTCCAAGAGCTGGTAATTTCGCTAAGATCTGCAAAGATTTCTGTGCCAAGGGAGGGAAGCCATTCCGTAGAATTGAAACATTCGTAGAGGCAAGGAATTGGCTCAAGGAGGCCAGTGACTTGTTCATAATCTTTGAAGTGGAAGATCGGAAGAAGATTCAGTTAGCTGCCTGGCTACTGAAAGATGAAGCTTCGTTTTTGTGGGAAGTTACCCAAGCTGGACGCCCGGTAGAGACACGGGATGATTTTAGATAAAGATTTGAAATGAAATTTCTTTCTCAAGCTGAGAAAAGCATGCAGATAAAGAGGTTCTTGGCGCTTAAACAAGGAAACATGACGGTTAAAGAATATGTGAACACATTCAACCAGCTAGCAAGATTTGGATTGGAATCGGTAGATACTCCGCATAAGAAAGCTTTGCGATTTGCTAAAGGGCTAAATGAACCCCTTCATGGGTTAGCTATGTACCACATTCCAAAGGGAGCTACTTTTGACAGCCTTGTTGATATGGCCCTGATGCATAAGGAAGACAAGGGAGAAAAGAAGGAAGTAAAAGCTAAGGAAACAATGCAAAATAAGAAGGTATGGCCTAAGAAAGGTGAGCAGCAACGACAACAACAAAAGTAAGGTGGAAAGAATAACAAGGCTAAGGGTAAGAGGAAATGTCACAGTTGTGGACGAGAGGGTTATTTGGTCAAAAACTGTAAAAGGAGGGAGAATACTTGCTTCAATTGTGGAGACGTCGGACACTTTGTTAGGGAGTACCCGAAGAAACAGGGACCACAAGGACAAGGCCAGAGGGTGGGAGCTTCTGGAAGCCAGGTGTATGCTTTCGCAATCAGTGCTCCGGATAGAGGTAAGAAAATTTCCATGAAAGGTTTGATTTCTCTTTCCAGTCATCCTATTAGAACTCTTTTTGATTCTGGCGCTTCACATTCATTTATATCTAGTTCTGTAGTTGAATCTCTACACTTAAATATTTGTATGGTAGTGAATCTCATTATTGTCTCAAACCCCATTGGTGGTTCGGCTCATTTATCCATGATTTGTCGGGGTTTGAGGATATCTATCTTATGCGTCGGGTTTGAGTGCGTCGCGTATGTGCTCGGGTTTATGGGCTACGGTTTGATTCTAGGAATGGATTGGATAACGATGTATGGTGTCATTCTAGATTGTGAGAGGAGGGTCGTTAGGCTTCTGACCTATCATGGGAGGACCCTCGAGATTTCTTGTGACCCGCAAGGATCTTTTATGCTTAGTTTTCTAGAGTCTCTTAACGCATCTATCGATGATCTGCAATCTGTTCCAGTAGTCCGAGTTTATTCTGATGTCTTTGATAAGGTTTGGGGTTTTCCCCCAAGGCACAAGATAGATTTTTGCATATATTTGGTAGACAATGCAAAGCCAGTTGCACTTCCCGTGTGCCATATGGCTCCAAGGGAAAGGAGGGAGCTGAGAAAGCAAGCAGGGGAGCTACTTGAAAAAGGATTTATCAGACAAAGCATATCTGAATGGGGTGCTCCAATAGTATTTGCAACTAAGGAGGATGGTTCGCTTCGGTTGCTTGTGGGCTATAGAGAGTTGAATAAGTTCACCAAGAAAAACAAGCACCCACTTCCGAAGATAGATGACTTATTCGACCAGCTTGTTGGTGCCTTAGTATATTCTTAGTTAGAACCGGCCACGGGGTTTCATCAGTTGAGGGTGGCTGAGAACAGTATAGATAAGACCGCTTTTAGGACTCGATATGGTTTATTTGAATAGCTCGTAATGCCTTTTGGGTTGACGAATGCACCCGCCTATTTTGTTGATCTGATGAGTAGGGTGCTTCAGGAGTTTCTAAATAAATTTGTCATGGTCTTTGTTGATGATGTCTTGGTCTTCTCAAAGAGTGAGGAAGAGCATGCCCAACATTTGAGGGAAGTTTTGAAAACTCTCCGTGCGCATCAGCTTAAGGCAAAATTCTCTAGATGCCACTTTTGGAGAAAGGAGGTGAGATTCCTAGGGCATGTAGTTTCTAAAGAAGGGATAACAGCAGATCCTGCAAAGGTGATTGCAATTCCAGATTGGCAAATTTCAAAGAATGCAATACAGCTGAGAAGCTTTTTGGGGTTAGCAGGCTATTATAGGAAGTTCATTAAGGACTTTGCAAAGATATCAGCCCCACTCACTAGGCTGACGAAGAAGAATTTGACGTTTTCATGGGATATAGATTGTGATGTTGCTTTCCAACTGTAACACCCCACCTCCGCTAGGGTCACTCACAAAGGGAATGCACTAGGTTTGGTGAAGCATTATCGAGGTAAACATGCACAGAAATATTACAAGACAGAACATATATGAAACAGCGGAAGTAAAACAAATTTCATTAACTTATAAAATAAGGTCTAAAGCCTTTTACATCAGAATACATCAAAACCTGTCTTGCAATAGTAAAGAAGCATAAAACCTTTTCATAAATTATTCCCCAAAATAAAGCGGTGAAGCAGCCATAGCCAAGAGAAGACCAAGCTATACATGATGACCTTCAAGCATAAGAGGTCCGGACTAAATAACAGTATTTCCTCCCTGAAAACCTGGGGGGGAAACGGAAGACAAAGAGGCAAAACAAAACGGGGTCAGTCATAAAGACTGATAAGTCCTATCTACTTCCAGTATGAAAACAGGTAAAGGTAACATGACATGCATAAACTGAAGTAAACATAAGGATGACGACAAGATAGATAAGATAACCGGATGAACTACTGTAGCAAGATAAACTAAGGTATCATGATAAACTACGGTGTCAAGATAAATCAAGGTATCACATCGTCAGGTTTCTATCAATTATACTATCCCAAGGTATCTATCATGTATAACATCCCACGGTATCTATCATGTATACCATCCCAAGGTATTTATCATGTATATTTGCTCTGCACCTCTCGTACTAGTATCCCAACTCGCGTCATGTGTTAACTATGAATGTCCCTTGCCCAATGTCATGTAATGGTCCATGTCAACCTAATATATAGCATATGTAGGTTTTCCCAACTCGTATGTTTCTTTCCATGTATAAGTTCAGTCCTTTGCCGTAAGCCGTACGGGCTTTCCCATGTAAATCTATACCACCTCAACGTAGTACAATTTTATCCTTGAAGTTGTTTTGGACTGCTACCCTTGATCTGGTTATGTTTTCTTACCATGAACTATCGCGTGTTCACTTAGGATTTATGCCACCAAGGACCACTAGGGATTATGCTACCTAATGAACGTTTCCGTGTCTCGGTTTGGGTTCAGGCCACCTAGGGCCACTAGGGATTATGCCACCCGTCAACCACGCCCTTTATCCCATGTATGTATCGTGAATCGTTTTCCATGTCTAGATGCACATGTATCTCAATATGCCATCCGAGTTTCGTGCCAGGGCAAATCAAGAAATACGGAACTCGATCGGGAGCTTTAAGTCATCTGCCGATGCAGATATCAAGGTCTGTTTTTGTATCCGTGGCTATGGTCCCACGTGACCCCTCCCTCAACTACTGAAAGGAAATCCAAGAAAAATCATGTATGAGAACTACATCCCGGCCCCACTATGCCCCACTTTCCTATTGGCCAACCTCACCCATGACTCGATAGCAAGAACATGGTCTGTTAGGAGTTCTCTGCCTTTCCGTTCGTACACGATTGGCTAAAGATGGTAGGTAGTCGATGACGCGCTATCCAGGGCAAAAACAAGAATCGACGACTCCACGCTAATCCATCCCAGTCTTTAGGTCGCTCGCATAGCAACCAAGGCATACTCTTGGTTCTTCTACCGCAGACCTTAACCTTTTGTGAGCCCAGGCGAATCATCTGCAACCTCACAGAGGGATACCAAGAGTATCCTCACGTCCCCCGAAGCTTCCGCTTCGTTACCCAGTTCGTTGGAGCCTTTATCTAGATCAGATATTGCTCCGCCTCGTGTATTCGTTTAAGCGATGACCTACCGTATCAGGTTACTTATCCGTTCGTGAACTGGTCTAATTTCCTTAGCTAAGAATTATCACTTAGTTATCCTAAACTAAGGTTTACCACTTAGCCTCTTTCCCCGCTATCCTTGTTAACTACGATTTTCAACCTAGTCCCCTGAGCTAGGGTTTTCTCTAATGGGTTAAGTGTTGTCATTCAAGTTTATGACTTAACCCGCCTACGAATCATGTCAAGATTTGGCTAAGTATTCAAGTCCAAGACCTAGCCCTACAAGTTGGTTAAGTATACCAAGAAGCTCATGACTTAACCCTATTCAATCATCAAGTCAATTTGGTTAAGTATTTGTTTATCTTAACCCTATCAGATTATCGTGTTAGATTGGTTAAGCATAGATTATCTTAACCTCATCGGATTATCGAGTCGGATTGGTTAAGTATAGGTTAACTTAACCCCATCCACTAGTCGTATTATAATGGTTAAGTATATTTAAACGGTCTTGTGACTTAACCCTATAAAGTTCTCATATTAGATTGGTTAAGTATGGTTGCTTAACCTCATCAAATCATCATGTATAATTGGTTAAGTATAAGTCACTTAACCTCATTGAATTACCAAGTTTAGATTGGTTAAGTGTTTAACTTAACCCCATCGAATTACCGTGTTTAGATTGGTTAAGTGTAAGTTACTTAACCTCATCTAATTGCCGTGTTTAGATTAGTTAAGTGTAGGTTACTTAACCCCATCTAATTACCGAGTCGGATTAGTTAAGTGTAAATTACTTAACCCCATCCCCTAATTGTCTTGTTTGGTTAAGTGTCATTAAGAAGTCAAGTCCGGTTCCACTTAACCTACCCATTTGTGTCATATCGGTTAAGTGTCATCAGTCAAAATTACTTAACCTTTTCATGTGGCATTAATTAGATTAATGCACCCCAACATCTCACATTAGACTTTGTTGTGGTTACTAGTTCAGCCGGGTGGGTCCGGGTAGATTTACACCACAACCTAGTCTAACCTCGGGTTTTAAGTGCTATATGACCAACTACTCACATTGGGTCCTATTGTTTGTAGCCACTAGTTAAGCCGGGCGGGTCCGGGTAGATTTATGCTACAAACTCAACCCAACCTCGAGTTGGCCACTTTCATGTTTGGTCTAGTGTCATATTACACTTACAACCCATACGTGTCTAGTTTCAAGTCCCATGTTTACCCCACATGTCATGTCCCCATTTAGGTGTATCATGAGTGTCATATTTTCATGAAATCCCATGTCAAATTATCATGTCATAATCACGCTCGTCTAACCTACCATAAATCGTGTTTCCAACCCAACTAAAAGCGAGTCAACATAGTAAGGATACCATGCTACATATTGGCCTCAAAACATGCACGATGTCAAAAAGGGATTGACCACAAACATGCATAGTATCATAAGGGAATTTGGCCACAAACATGCATAGTATCATAAGGGAATTTGGCCACAAACATGCATGATAACATAAGGGGTTTGGGTTCGTTTACATGCATAAGCCCCAAATTCAAGTCTTTGCCAATGTTTCACAAGTCAAATGGTTCCCAAAGGTTCATGCTAACATTCCATAGATAAAGATTCTAACTTGCAAGATAAACTAGGTTAAACATAACATGAGTGGCATGATTAAGTCGCTAAAACTTAGCCCAAGGTCATAGACCATTGAAAAGGGGCAAAATTAGGTTCACATTGGCTAGCATACTTATGTTTCATCGCATTTTATTCCATGTCACATTAGAACCCCCGTTAGAATCTACAAGTAGCTAGAACTTACATAGTGAGGCTTAGGGAAGGATCATGCATCGTCTTGACGAAGAAAGGTGGCTCTTTTGTTAAAGAATCGTCATGAAATTTGCGTAGCAACGTTGATCCACTCCCTTGATTTGATGTAGCAAGCTAGCACCTTTGATTCGGATCCGATTTGAATGCATAAGCTCTAGGAATTGGAGATGGAGGCCATGATCACTTGGCATTTGGGCGGCACTTCGTAGCATGAGTGATTTGTGAGGGTTTAGGGTAGGCTTAGGGGTCTTTTTATAGAGATTAGGA
This sequence comes from Allium sativum, assembly GCA_030737875.1. Classification (NCBI taxonomy): domain Eukaryota; kingdom Viridiplantae; phylum Streptophyta; class Magnoliopsida; order Asparagales; family Amaryllidaceae; genus Allium; species Allium sativum. The sequence goes on along the minus strand of CM060912.1, from coordinate 388,935,466 downwards.
GTAGTTTAGGCCCTTAGATTAACCCTAGGATAGATCTGATCCTTTAAAATCCGTCACAAGCCTCCAAACATGTTTGAGGAACAAGTCAGGTGCACCCAGGCCAAACTAGCCGACCACCCAAGTAGACAGGGGTGTCGACTGGGCAGTCGACACCACCTGGGGTGTGTCAACTCCCAAGTCGACTCCCCAGTCGACTTGGGGGTGGCGGGAATTTTTCCCGCCTGTTCTGCTTGGCTGAATTTGAATTCTGAATTCAAATTTGAACTGTTTTTGAACTTAAAATTTTCTGAAAACTTTGACAGGCCATAACATGGTCATACGGACTCCGATTTTCAAAAACTCGGACTCTATTTCGCGTATTTTTCCGAGACGAACGCAATGGCACAGCCCATTTCCCTTGATTCAGATTTTATCATTTAAATTTTGCCTTGATTCTTATCTTAGCATGTTGTAAAAATCCGGGTTGTTACATTCTCCCCAACTTTAAGGATTTCATCCCCGAAATCTCCAAGTTAGGAAGAACGTATCCTACCATCCATCATCCATCTACTCAAAACATCATCCACAGGAAACCATGGTCCTTAAAAGACTCCTAATGCTTTATGAACACATGCAGAAAGTGTGTGTATATGTTCCCTAGCTAATGCTAATGATCAGGCCTGAATGATCTTTCTAATGCAAAATATGTTTAGTGCCATGAGTCCCGCATGTATGCAAATAGTCCTAGTCATATAAGTACTATATGTGTGCACAACCATTCATCCACATGCAACATCCACATGATAACATATTCAATTTCATCCATAAACAAGTATAAATACTCGTCCCTATGCAACATGAAACGTGATCGCGTCAATCTAGTATCTAATGTGTATTCGCGCATCCACGAGCAACCACTTGCAACCATTTGCAACCATATCAATCATAACATGTTTCAAATACATATTTACATCCATAGAGTTCTATCTAAGGTTCCCAAGATAAGATCGAGGAGATAAACAAGACAAACTCCTTACGGGGTTTGCAACAGAAACTGGACCGAGAGGATATCCACCAAGCGATAGCATGCAAGCAAGCTCTACAGGAGAACCAGGGATCAACGATATACTCCTAAAAAGAGACATGATGCGCGCGTCTAAGCTGCATTTCCATGAGCTTAATTCCATTGTGTCTTGACCACCTTGGACTTCATGATTTCGTAGCTCCTTGATTCCTATTTCCAAGGTATGAGTCGGAACTCATTTCACTGTTGCCTCTCGTTCCTTTTTCACTTATTCTTTTCTAGAATATTTGGCTCAACCATAACTGCGTACTCATGGTTTTATGCAAGCTTTCCAACAATTCACTAGCGAATCTTGGATCTCGTTTACCTACTAAGAGGTATTCCACGCAGAAGAACATTCCCTTGAAAACAACCGATGCCAGCCATGTTGCCCAGTATACTTACTAGGGTGATTCCTACATCCCATGCTTAAGAAGAATGAACCATCCACCTTATTGGCGAACATTAGTCGATCGGACCAGAGATTTCCGATAAATGCATCAAGAGATTCTAGGTAACTAACCATGACAGAACTCATAAGGTTACACGAGACTTCGAGGGTATTACCAAGGCAAGTTAAGAGTTTAACTACCCTCTTTTCAAAACCGAGAATGGCACCCCTTACTGGATAACCACTTCATCCCTAGAATCCATCCATAGCTCAACAATAGAAGCATTGCTTCTAATCTCAACACTTAGCATTTACACTCTCAATTCCAAACAAGTCATGAATAAATGGACCAACTCTCCAACCAGATTTTTAGGACTAAAGTAGGATCTTCTACCATGCTAGTACTAAGGTGCAGACACTTAACTATCGAAGCATACTTAAATGATGCGATGATCAAAATAAAGTCTGGACGGGATGATAGAAAAGAAAGGCTAAACCTTTAACAGAAACGATACCATCCCTCTTAGGTACGCTAGGAGTGAGAGCATACAATTGCCCTCTTGCTGATCTTGTCCTTGTCTTCCTTCGTGGACTAATCCATACCAACAAGTTGCTTATCCTTACGCCCGTGTCCTTTATCCTTGCTCTTATTACCCTTCCTTGTATCACGGTAAATGGCCTCTCGAGAACCACCTCCATCTCACGGAAAACACTTTGTAGCTAGACAAGGATTAGTCGCAGTTAAAACTACTGTGACTACAGATGGAGGAAAGAAAGGAAAAGAGATTCGATCAAGGGAACAAAGGATAGTGCTAATGGCTTTTGGGGAATAGCCTTTAAAAACTTTTCTTGAAAAATGCTTCTTTGTAAACGGTTTCTCAAATAGTTTTCAGAAGGTTTTTTTTATATAAAAAAAAACTTTTGCCCAGTCTGGTAACCTTCTGCTCTGATACCAAATGTAACACCCCACCTCCGCTGGGGTCACTCACAAAGGGAATGCACTAGGTTTGGTGAAGCATGATCGAGGTAAACATGCACAGAAATATTACAAGATATAACATATATAAAACAGCGGAAGTAAAACAAATTTCATTAACTTATAAAATAAGGTCTAAAGCCTTTTACATCAGAATACATCAACACCTGTCTTGCAAAAGTAAAGAAGCATAAAACCTTTTCATAAATTATTCCCCAAAATAAAGCGGTGAAGCAGCCATAGCCAAGAGAAGACCAAGCTATACATGATGACCTTCAAGCATAAGAGGTCCGGACTAAATAACAGTATTTCCTCCCTGAAAACCTGGGGGGGAAACGGAAGACAAAGAGGCGAAACAAAACGGGGTCAGTCATAAAGACTGGTAAGTCCTATCTACTTCCAGTATAAAAACAGGTAAAGGTAACATGACATGCATAAACTGAAGTAAACATAAGGATGACGACAAGATAAATAAGATAACCGGATGAACTACTGTAGCAAGATAAACTAAGGTATCATGATAAACTACGGTGTCAAGATAAATCAAGGTATCACATCATCAGGTTTCTATCAAGTATACTATCCCAAGGTATCTATCATGTATAACATCCCACGGTATCTATCATGTATATTTGCTCTGCACCTCTCGTACTAGTATCCCAACCCGCGTCATGTGTTAACTATGAATGTCCCTTGCCCAATGTCATGTAATGGTCCATGTCAACCTAATATATAGCATATGTAGGTTTTCCCAACTCGTATGTTTCTTTCCATGTATAAGTTCAGTCCTTTGCCGTAGGCCGTACGGGCTTTCCCATGTAAATCTATACTACCTCAACGAAGTACCATTTTATCCTTGAAGTTGTTTTGGACTGCTACCCTTGATCTGGTTATGTTTTCTTACCATGAACTATCGCGTGTTCACTTAGGATTTATGCCACCTAGGACCACTAGGGATTATGCTACCTAATGAATGTTTCCGTGTCTCGGTTTGGATGCAGGCCACCTAGGGCCACTAGGGATTATGCCACCCGTCAACCACGCCCTTTATCCCACGTATGTATCGTGAATCGTTTTCCATGTCTAGATGCACATGTATCTCAATGTGCCATCCGAGTTCCGTGCCAGGGCAAATCAAGAAATACGGAACTCGGTCGGGAGCTTTAAGTCATCTGCCGATGCAGATATCAAGGTCTGTTTTTGTATCCGTGGCTATGGTCCCACGTGACCCCTCCCTCAACTACTGAAAGGCAATCCAAGAAAAATCATGTATGAGAACTACATCCCGGCCCCACTATGCCCCACTTTCCTATTGGCCAACCTCACCCGTGACTCGATAGCAAGAACATGGTCTGTTGGGAGTTCTCTGCCTTTCCGTTCGTACATGATTGACTAAAGATGGTAGGTAGTCGACGACGCGCTATCCAGGGCAAAAACAAGAATCGACGACTCCACGCTAATCCATCCCAGTCTTTAGGTCGCTCGCATAGCAACCAAGGCATACTCTTGGTTCTTCTACCGCAGACCTTAACCTCTTGTGAGCCCAGGCGGATCATCTGCAGCCTCACAAAGGGATACCAAGAGTATCCTCACGTCCTCCGAAGCTTCCTCTTCGTTACCCAGTTCGTTGGAGCCTTTATCTAGATCAGATATTGCTCCGCCTCGTGTATTCGTTTAAGCGATGACCTACCGTATCAGGTTACTTATCCGTTCATGAACTGGTCTAATTTCCTTGGCTAAGAATTATCACTTAGTTATCCTAAACTAAGGTTTACCACTTAGCCTCTTTCCCCGCTATCCTTGTTAACTACGATTTTCAACCTAGTCCCTTGAGCTAGGGTTTTGTCTAATGGGTTAAGTGTTGTCATTCAAGTTCATGACTTAACCCGCCTACGAATCATGTCAAGATTTGGCTAAGTATTCAAGTCCAAGACCTAGCCATACAAGTTGGTTAAGTATACCAAGAAGCTCATGACTTAACCCTATTCAATCATCAAGTCAATTTGGTTAAGTATTTGTTTATCTTAACCCTATCAGATTATCGTGTTAGATTGGTTAAGCATAGATTATCTTAACCTCATCGGATTATCGAGTCGGATTGGTTAAGTATAGGTTAACTTAACCCCATCCACTAGTCGTATTATAATGGTTAAGTATATTTAAACGGTCTTGTGACTTAACCCTATCAAGTTCTCATATTAGATTGGTTAAGTATGGTTGCTTAACCTCATTAAATCATCATGTATAATTGGTTAAGTATAAGTCACTTAACCTCATTGAATTACCAAGTTTAGATTGGTTAAGTGTTTAACTTAACCCCATCGAATTACCGTGTTTAGATTGGTTAAGTGTAAGTTACTTAACCTCATCTAATTGCCGTGTTTAGATTAGTTAAGTGTAGGTTACTTAACCCCATCTAATTACCGAGTCGGATTAGTTAAGTGTAAATTACTTAACCCCATCCCCTAATTGTCTTGTTTGGTTAAGTGTCATTAAGAAGTCAAGTCCGGTTCCACTTAACCTACCCATTCGTGTCATATCGGTTAAGTGTCATTAGTCAAAATTACTTAACCTTTTCATGTGGCATTAATTAGATTAATGCACCCCAACCTCTCACATTAGACTTTGTTGTGGTTACTAGTTAAGCCGGGCGGGTCCGGGTAGATTTACACCACAACCTAGTCTAACCTCGGGTTTTAAGTGCTATATGACCAACTACTCACATTAGGTCCTATTGTTTGTAGCCACTAGTTAAGCCGGGCGGGTCCGGGTAGATTTATGCTACAAACTCAACCCAACCTCGAGTTGGCCACTTTCATGTTTGGTCTAGTGTCATATTACACTTACAACCCATACGTGTCTAGTTTCAAGTCCCATGTTTACCCCACATGTCATGTCCCCATTTAGGTGTATCATGAGTGTCATATTTTCATGAAATCCCATGTCAAATTATCATGTCATAATCACGCTCGTCTAACCTACCCCAAATCGTGTTTCCAACCCAAGTAAAAGCGAGTCAACATAGTAAGGATACCATGCTACATATTGGCCTCAAAACATGCACGATGTCAAAAAGGGATTGGCCACAAACATGCATAGTATCATAAGGGAATTTGGCCACAAACATGCATAGTATCATAAGGGAATTTGGCCACAAACATGCATAGTATCATAAGGGAATTTGGCCACAAAAATGCATGGTATCATAAGGGAATTTGGCCACAAGCATGCATGATAACATAAGGGGTTTGGGTTCGTTTACATGCATAAGCCCCAAAGTCAAGTCTTTGCCAATGTTTCACAAGTCAAATGGTTCCCAAAGGTTCATGCTAACATTCCATAGATAAAGATTCAAACTTGCAAGATAAACTAGGTTAAACATAACATGAGTGACATGATTAAGTCGCTAAAACTTAGCCCAAGGTCATAGATCATTGAAAAGGGGCAAAATTAGGTTCACATAGGCTAGCATACTTATGTTTCATCGCATTTTATTCCATGTCACATTAGAACCACCGTTAGAATCTACAAGTAGCTAGAACTTACATAGCGAGGCTTAGGGAAGGATCATGCATCGTCTTGACAAAGAAAGGTGGCTCCTTTTTTGAAGAATCATCATGAAATTTGCGTAGCAACGTTGATCCACTCCCTTGATTTGATGTAGCAAGCTAGCACCTTTGATTCGGATCCGATTTGAATGCATAAGCTCTAGGAATTGGAGATGGAGGCCATGATCACTTGGCATTTGGGCGGCACTTCGTGGCATGAGTGATTTGTGAGGGTTTAGGGTAGGCTTAGGGATCTTTTTATAGAGATTAGGAGTAGTTTAGGCCCTTAGATTAACCCTAGGATAGATCTGAGCCTTTAAAATCCGTCACAAGCCTCCAAACATGTCTTGAGGAACAAGCCAGGTGCACCCAGGCCAAACTGGCCGACCACCCAAGTCGATTGGGCAGTCGACACCACCTGGGGTGTGTCGACTCCCTAGTCGACTTGGGATTGGCAGGAATTTTTCCCGCCTATTCTGCTTGGCTGAATTTGAATTTTGAATTCAAATTTGAACTGTTTTTGAACTTGAAATTTTCTGAAAACTTTGACGGGCCATAACTTGGTCATACGGACTCCGATTTTCGAAAACTCGGACTCTATTTCGCGTATTTTTCCGAGACAAACGCAATGACATAGCTCGTTTCCCTTGATTCAGATTTTATCATTTAAATTCTGCCTTGATTCTTGTCTTAGCATGTTGTAAAAATCTGGGTTGTTACACCAACGACTGAAGAGGGCTCTGACAACCGCCCCGGTCTTGACCTTGCCCGATGGTAATAAGGTGTTTACAGTTTACACCGATGCATGTGGTATGGGGCTTGGTCCGGTTCTGATGCAAGAAGGAAGGTGGTATGTTATGGAGGAAGACAGCTAAGAGTTCATGAGAAGAACTACCTAACCCAGAATTTAGAGCTAGCTGCCATAGTATTCGCACTTAAGATGTGGCTTCATTATTTGCTTGGAGAAAGGTTCGAGTTGTACACCGATCATAAATCTCTCAAGTATTTTTTCTCGTAAAAGGATCTTAATTTAAGGCAATAAAGGTGGATGGAGTTCCCAGCGCCTTATGATTTTGAGATTGCTTATACCCCTGGCAAGGGTAATGTGGTGGCAGATGCACTGAGTAGGCAGAGGATGGCCTTAAGTCCTCTGTTTATGGAAAGGAAAAGCTTGGAGTTCATATAGACCTTTGATTTTAGACCCTCTACCGAGCTTTTTCCTGGTTTGTTTGCATCGCTAGAGATACGACCTATTCTTGTGGATCAGATAGGAGCTTCGCAGCGAGATGATCCATAGATTTCAGACATCTTGGAATGCTTTGTAAAAGGGATACTTGTGACGAAAAGGAATTTCGCTCGATCTGAACCAGTCGCTAAATCGATCTAGACCGTTCGAAAAATGACCAATTTCCAGTCGATTAAAATCAACTAAAACTAGTCAAACGCGTTTTCCTTTGCCACACTCACATATTGATTCGAAAAATTATGAAATTTGGAATCTAGCAATAATTTGACACTGCGGATCCAACAAAAGTGGTTTCGTCTAAATCCGAGGTCATTTGCAAAATTCCCATTTTAAAGGGTCTGAATTCCATAGCGACTATTCAGAATTTTCAACTGGACATATCTTTATATCCCTACTATGAAATTTTGATTTTTCGGATTCGTTGGAAAGATAGTCACAATAAGATTCCATTATTTTTGGTTTCACTAAAATCCGGATTGTTTTGCACCCGGTACATTCAACTGAAGTTTGAAATCAAATTATCGAACTACCGCGCCATTTTCAATTCCTTTTATAAATATAAATAAATATTTATATTCTAACGATGACGTATATAAAATATACGTTCGAATTCTCTTCAAAATAAATTTCTCGTCGATATTATTTAAAATAATCTATTTTAAATGTTCAAAATTCGCTAAAATTGCCAAAATAAAAATTTTAAACTGGCCCAGATTTTCGGGTTGTTACAATCTCCCCCACTTAAAACTTTTCATCCCCGAAAAGGAATAAAGTCGAAAGTGGTTTGATCAATCAACTCTACATTCGATCTGGCTTCCATTCTCCAACTTTTCAGTTTCTGAGAATTTTCAAAAATTTCAAAATTTTGGCTAACACTCGGAATTTTCGAAAAAAATTCGCCATAACCTCCCCTGCACCGGGAGCCACGGGAAAATCCCGAAATTGCCATATAGGCCTTCTGATCTCAAAAAGAAAAAGAAAAAGCCAAGCGGCTAGCCAATAGGCTCATAAAATCATCATCACCTAAACAAAACAGTAAATTATAGTAAACATGTACCTATTTGTCGGGCAAACAAATTTTATTCCCTGCTCTAGCCTCCTTGCTATGACCTGTTCAATGTAAGTACGTGTATATGCATGCAAATGCGACAAATTTTCAATACAATTCACTATTTGATCAAATTGGCTATATGGATAAAATTTCAATTAATCAAAACAGTAATCAAACAACACAACCATCAATCAATTAGTCGATTAGCTTTTCAAATTCATAATTTTGATACATAGTCAAAAAATCAGATTTTTGATGCCAAATCACAACAATAAGCCCTATCTAGTTTTGATTCTCACACCAGTCAATAGGAAATATATAGATATCACACGTTCGTCACTCGAATATAAATTCTGATGATGATATATCAATCATCAGAATCACCCCCGGGCGACTAGAATGTGATTCTATATCTACCCAATATATCAAAACTTCAAATACATGCGGATCAGACGTATACGTAAAATCTATATATATTGGATTGTCCACATCAATATAAATAAATAACCAAATACGAATAATTGATTTAAATTTTCAAAACAAAGATTGTTTACATTTTAAAAATACACTCTTCACACTCGTTCTAGGATACTACTGATCCCATCTCTAACGAGTCATTCTCATTGGATATTACTAATCCAATATCTGATGAATTCTTTCGTATGGTTCTAATGTGTCTTGTTCTCTGAGCTTTGTAAACCAAAGCTCTGATACCAACTGTGACGAAAAGGAATTTCGCTCGATCTGAACTAGTCGCTAAACCGATCTAGACCGTTCGAAAAATGGCCAATTTCCAGTCGATCAAAATCAACTGAAACTGGTCAAACGCGTTTTCCTTTGCCACGCTCACATATTGATTCGAAAAATTATGAAATTTGGAATCTAGCAATAATTTGACACTGAGGATCCAACAAAAGTGGTTTCGTCGAAATCCGAGGTCATTTGCAAAATTCCCATTTTAAAGGGTCTGAATTCCATAGCGACTATTCAGAATTTTCAACTGGACATATCTTTATATCCCTACTATGAAATTTTGATTTTTCGGATTCGTTGGAAAGATAAGATTCCATTGTTTTTGGTTTCACTAAAATCCGGATTGTTTTGCACCCGGTACATTCAACTGAAGTTTGAAATCAAATTATCGAACTACCGCGCCATTTTCAAATCCTTTTATAAATATAAATAAATATTTATATTCTAACGACGACGTATATAAAATATACATTCGAATTCTCTTCAAAATAAATTTCTCGTCGATATTATTTAAAATAATCTATTTTAAATGTTCAAAATTCGCTAAAATTGCCAAAATAAAAATTTTAAACTGGCCCAGATTTTCGGGTTGTTACAATACTTCTAGTCACCTCAATAGATATTCCATTGACGATAAAGGGTGGTTGCGACGAGATGGAAGGCTTTGTGTTCCTCAAACTAGAAGTTTGCTAAAGGCAGTCCAAGAAGAAGCCCATCATTCTAAGATGACTATTCATCCAGGTGGTGATAAGATGTATAAGGACATGAAGAGGGTTTTCTTGTGGTCTGGGATGAAGAAAGATGTGGAAGAGTTTGTTTCTCAATGTCTAGTTTGTCAGCAAGTCAAAGCTGAGCAAAAGAAGCCCGGTGGTTTACTTTATCCTTTGGACATTCCACAGTGGAAGTGGGAGAGCTTCTTTATGAACTTCATAGATGGTTTTCCTAGATCAAAGAAGGGCAATACCAGTATTTGGGTGATAGTAGATAGACTTACTAAGAGCGCTCATTTCATTCCAGTTAAAAGTAAGAGGACAGCAGCTTGGTTAGCAGCAATTTATGTTCATGAGATTGTTCGTCTTCGTGGAGTACCTTCCAGCATCGTAAGCGGTTGTGGACCCATTTTCACTAGTGAGTTTTGGAGGAGTTTGCAAGAAGCATTAGGTACACAATTACGTTTGAGCACCTCTTATCATTTTCAGACCAACGGACAAACGGAGAGGGTGAACAGAGTTTGATCTTTTGAGGCTGTGTATCCTAAACTTCGGAGGGACTTGGAAAGAGAATCTTCCTTTAGTAGAGTTTTCCTATAACAATAGTTATCAAGCTAGCATTGGCATGACACCCTTCAAAGTGTTATACGGACGACCCTGTAGGTCACCAACTAGTTGGTGGGAATCTACAGAAAGGCTATTGCTTGGACCAGATATGGTTAGAGAAACGTCCGAGAAGATTGATCTTATTAGATGACGAATGAAGACTGATCAAGACAAGAAGAAATCCTCCACAGACAAGATAAGGACTGACATTGAATTTGAAGTAGGTGATATGGTTTCCATTAAAGTGTCACCTCTAAGGAACGGTGTTCACTTCGGATCTGTAGGGAAACTGGCTCCAAGATTTGTAGGGCCATTTCCCATAACAGAAAGGAATGGCCAAATGGCCTATAGAGTGAAGTTGCCAGAGAGACTATCTGGCGTTCATGATGTTTTCCACGTTTCACACTTGCGAAAGTGCTTACATGATACCGCAGAAGTTGTGGAGCCGAGTGTATTGGAAGAAGTAGAGGTGGAACGGGAAGCAACAGTCAGATGAGTTCCTTTCCACATTCTTGGATCATAAGTTATGAAGCTACTCAATAAAGAAATCAAGTTGGTGAAGGTTTAGTAGGGAGATAACCAAGAGGATGCAACTTGGGAGACCGAAGACAAGATTCGTGCTTTATATCCTTTTCTTTTCGAGGGTATGATCTTAACTTCCTTTTCCAAAACTTCTATTTATGCTTGTTTCTATCTTTTAAGTATATTCTATCGATCGAATCTTCGACCTTTAGGTAGGAATCCCATGGATGTAAACATGTGTTTGAGACATGTTATGTTTGATGGATATAAGCGGATGTAAGTGTTTGCTAATGGTTGCTCGTGGATGCATATGCACACACATTAAGCACTAGATCGGCTCAATCACTTTCATACTGCATATGAATGTGTGTGCATTTTTCTTCTTTTAACGGATGAAAATGGACGTATCATCATATGGATGTTGCATTTGGACGAGTGATTGTGCACATATATATAACTTACATGTTATAATAGGATTATTCGCATACATATTGGATTCATAGCACTAACATACATTGCATTAAGGAGATCAACTGGATCAGTAGATCACCCGACTTTCGCATTAGTGTTGGGACATATACACACACCTTTGCATATGTTCATATAAGCATTAGAAGTCTTTAAGGACAATGGATGTTGGTGATTGATGGATGAGTATATGGGTGATGGATGGTAGGATATGCATTCTTCTTAACTTGAAGATTTCGGGGACGAAATCCTTTGAGTAGGGAAGAATGTAACCCTCGTATTTTAACAACACTAAAAAAGAATAAATTAAATAATAATTAATTTAATATTCGGAATTAAGGGAAACAGACTGCGCCATTGCTTCCGTCTCGAAATTCTGGTCAAGATAAACATTTGATTTGCGTAAAACGGACACCATATGAAGAAGTTATGAGAGTTTGAAGTTTGTATACGCGTAAGATAATTATATATATAGGGTCCAAGAATTCAAAATAAGGTCCAGAAAGTTCAAAATCGTTCAAATTCAGAATTCGTGGTAAGCGGGAAAATTCCCGCATAGGGGAGTCAACCCCTTAAGGGGGTGTCAACCCTTAGGTCGACCCCCTTTGGGTTGACGTGGCTAAGTCGGTTTGGAGTCTGGCAGCTATAAATATAAGCTCATTTCTCTTGTTTTCTTCAATGAAAATCAATGGAGGCCTAAGTGTTGCTGGTGCCTGGACTAAATCAAAACTCTTTCTTCTTCTGCAATCAAATTTAGGGATTCAAGTGTAGATCTGAGATTCGTCAACTGCTTTTCTCCTTCTATTTTTTTAGATCCGAACACTGTGAGTTTCAGTTGCCTTTAAATTTAAATAATTAAAAGTAAACATGATATGACTGTAAATTTTGGATCTATGTCTATAACTGAATCATATCAGATCGATTGTAATTTGTGAATCCATGATATTGTAATTTGGATCTATGCCTGTGATTGAATCATATCAGATCTATTGTAATTTGTGAATCTATAACTGTAACTTAGATCTCAACCTTTATCATGTCATATCAACTTTTAATTATGGATCTTATTGGCTATTTGGGTCATCTTATGCTTATCACGTTGTGGTTAATTTAGATCTGTCATTAATTGGACATCTAAACCTATATTTAGATCTAATCATGCCTATTATGACATCCCTACTATGTTAGAACCTATTTTATTATCACAAGTTCACCGATTTGTTCTTATATGTCCATCCTATCATGATGCCATTATATGATTATGTCAGTTTGATAGAATAAACATCTTTGTCATCTTCCCTTCACCCTTTCCCTTTTATTTTATATAGCCAGACTATTTTCGAGCCAAGACATGCCGCTAAATTATGTGATTACGTTAGTTTGGGAACGAGGGGAAAGACATTGAAATTAGGCATATCTTGTGATTTGGGAATTTGGGGATATTTGGTAAAAAGGTGAAAATTGGCATAATTTGAATAATGTATATGCATATGAATTTGGACATATAATTCACTATGAATATAATTAGGGAAAAAGGGGCATGAAACCTATAACCTATAACGACATAGGAAAAATTGGCTAATAGTGAAATGCCTAGGATTACAGTAGTTAGAAACTATAACTGTGCCTAAACACGAGGTTGGATTACACTTGTGGTGGAAGTCTTCCCGGACCCGCCCGGCATATCCAACGACTACAAGTGGTGAATCTAATGTGGGAGGTCTAGGTGCACAAATACGAGACGTGCTAAGGCATGAGGTTAAGCCCAATTTGTGGAATAAGTCTGCCCGGACCCGCGCGGCAAGTCCAGCATCCACAAATGGTAGGCTTAATGTGGGAGGTCTAGCATACCATAACCATAAATGAAATATGGAATAAACGTTGAATACTCAACCTAGTTAAATCCATAGGGATTGTATGAATATAAACTTAAGTTGGGGTTAAGTACATTTGGTTGAACAATGGGTGGGTTAAATAAATCTGAGGGGGTGAGTAATATATACATATAGGCCCACAAACTTAACCTGGTAAGGTTATGTAATTAAAGACTCCTAGTGGTATACATAACTGATGGAAATATTAGAGTTATGTAACTAAAGACACCTTTTTAAGGAAAGCATAACTTGTAGAAATGATAGGGTTGTGTAATTAAAGACACCTAGTGGTATACATAACCGATGGAAATCCTAGTGAGGATACAAGACAAGGGGGAGAGCTTGTATCAAATTGCGTGGGACCCATTTTAGTCAGTAACCCTTAATTGGTATCAAACGACTACTCCGAATTAGGTCGGAGTCGGGGCACACTTACTGGGTTGAATGTAAGGGATCCAAACGAGGAGGACGGTGTGGGCGGCGCAAACCGACCGGGGACATGTGCATGCATGGGCCAGATAGAGGGGGCTAAGGCGACCGTGACACCTGTAGATATAGATGTGCATATCAGCGAAGGGTTGCCACTATAGGACGTGATACGTCCTATGGTGGGGTCGGCACAGAGTGTCTACGCGGAGTAGGGAGCCGATCGATTAGGGTAGTGGTTAGGGTACATTGGGAAGTATGCCTAAGTCTATCATCTTATAGTTGTTGGGATCATCTCATTCTGGTTATACTAGTATTAGTGTAGAGTAATCTTTAGAGAAGTATACACTCTATCATGTTTACCTTATCATACCTACCTTATATGCTGTTCTCTGTCTTATCCACTTTATATGTCTGTCATGATACTTCTACTTATTTACTTGCTAAATGTAACTGGACTTGCCAGACTTTAAGTCTGACCCTTTTTGTTTCCCTTTCTTTCTTCCGTCCCCCCCTAAGGTTCTCAAGGTGGGAATACTCAGGCTTGACCGTGGTTATGCTTTCATTTTGCTAGAGATGCTTAGACGTATGGCTCAAGCTCCTATCCTTGCTACTATGGCTATATTTTATTTGGGGAATTTTTCTCCTTTTATGTACTCTGATGTTTTAAAGTACAAGACAGTAGTTTTAATGATGTAATGGTTTCTATGTATTTCAGGCATGTGATGTTTTCAGACCACATTGCTTTATGTTAAATAAAGTTTTTAATTACGCTATGATTTTTATATATGTCTTGTAATATTTCTGTTTCTGTTTACCTATAGCGCTTCACGAAACTTAATGCATTCCCTTTGTGAGTGACATTAACGGACGTGGGGTTTCACAAGGACACTGCTAGTGATGCCATTGGATCTCTTGGAATGTCATCAGACGTCCTAAAAGCGAGGGTGGTTTAGGTGTTTGGAACCCAAACGGATATCTGCACGGCTTACACGTGTAAGTTTTGGGTTAGATTCCATTGGAACGACTCCCAGTGGACGTCGTTCCTTCATGCTAAGTATCAGCGTCTTTTGTCGTCGGAATTTAACAGAACCCCGTATAACGCTAGTATGACATGGAAACGTATGCAATCCGTGAAGGCCTTCTCCGACTCTCATGATGGTGGTGTGGGCTGGAATGGTGGTTCTTCCTCCTTGAAGGTTGCATAGGATTCTGCTAGATCTCATGTTCCCAGAATCCCTGCTTTCTCTTTCATTATTGAACGGTCGCATTCCTCCTAAGGTTTCCATTATTATACAGAGGATTTTGCATGATGGCTTACTCCTAGATAAAAATCTCATGAGCATCGGTATCCCTATCGTGTCTTGGTATAGGTGTTGTAGGGCAGGAGATGGGGAATCATCTGCTCATTTGTTTTTCTCAGGTGAGTGTTCTCGCTCTATCTAGTCTTTCTTCGGTGCCCAAGTTGGTTTACTGGGCATTGCTTCTTCCTTCATGTCTTGCTTCGTTTATAGTGGGAACGAAGTTCCAGAAAGTCTTTCTATTTTATCCACTTCCGTCTTATTCCTTGTTTGATTTGTTGGCATCTTTGGTGCTCTCGTAACAAGGCTATTTTTGATGACGCACTGATGGCATCTTCGTCCATCATCCGCCGAGTTAAGGATGATGTTTTTATTTGTTTCGCCATTCTCCATTCTTGGGTGTTATTAGGTCTCGGTCTTTAGATTGTCTCGACTTTTCAATGTTTCCTCTGGTCCTTTTCCCCATGCAGGTGTTGGCTGAGTTTTATTTCGTGTTTTTTTGTGAGTTTTTTTTCTTCAGGATAAGAGCTTGGCGAAGAGGTTTCATTCGCAGTCCAGTTGACACTTTGGATTGACGTCGACCGCCTTTGCTATGCCTTTGGATAGCTACGAAGGTTCATTCTAGTCTGGTAGGAGCTGGCGATTGCTTTGGTGGTGTTGCACTGCTGGCTTATTGGGCTTACTAGGTTGCTTGTGGTCATCTCCTATCGGTTTTCGGCTGTTGAGTTTTTGTTACCTCCTGTTTTAGATGTATAACTCTTTTTTGTTAAGAGGAGTTCCTTTTAGAGGTTCTCTTTTGTTTTTTCCTCTCTTTTGTTTTGTTTGGTCCTGTGTTTTTACAGTTAAGGTGGTACTGTTCGTACTACTTAACTGTTTTTGTGAGCCACTGGAGAATTACTGTTTACTCCCTTTTAGGTTTATATATATATATATATAATTATAATTATTTTTGTAAAAAAAGGGTTTTCGGTTTCTCTTAATATTTGTAAATTATACAACCGTGAAGAAGAAAATAGAGATAATCTTTTCTTCAATTGTAGTTTCTCCAGATTTATTTGGGGATTTCCCAAACACAAACTCCAAATAAAAACTCAGGGTAGCTTCAACATCTTTTCAGAGATTACCAACCTCATCAACTCCTCTCCATAGAATCAAACGTTGGAAACCGAAGTCATAATTGCTATCACCACAACAACTACACTTATTTTGAAGGAAAGATGTTACAGAGTTTTTAGAAATGCTTTTACTGCCAAAGAAATTAAAGAGAGTTATTTTTGCAGAGGTGGATTCATTGTTGCTGACTTTTGAATAGAAGAGAAAACAAGAGAAATTTCCTAACAAAATTTTTAGAGTAATTGACGATAGATGCTTTTGAATGAGGGAGAGGAACCCCGCCATGATTTTGTAGATTTGAATATCAAAAAGTGGAAAGCTAAAAGTCAAGATAAGAACGCGCGGTTTTTAATCTTTTTTTGAATATTTTTTTGCTGCAAGACGTATCTTTCTTCTGAGTTTTGTAAGTCCCAAAGTATGCATTATCAAATTTGTATTTATAGCACTTGTTTTTCTGTAAGTGGTGTACTTCTTGGCACACTTTTATCATTTTGTAAACTTTATAATTTAATTAATAATTACCCTTTGTCTTTCAAAAAAAAAAACTAGCTTCATTATCACTAATTAGCCAAACAAGTGAGTTAAAAAGTTTATTTTGAGCAGAAAAGAAATTGTTGATAATATTATTATCTGAGCAATCTTTTTCAAGATCATTTTGTATTTTCACACGTTCAACCCTATTTATTTTTTTCCCAACCATTGCTCCATAATTTCATATTTCTTTTTGTGTGTTGCAAAAAATTATGAAATTTGAATTTAGCAATGCCTTGAACTTTTAGATAGAGACTGTTTTTAGTGAAAATTTTATAATCCTCCTAAATAATCTAACCATTTATAAATCTAAAGGGAGATTTTAAATTAACCGTAGCATTATTAGACAGGAAAATTTGTACAATTGTGTGATCATTTGTGGCTTGAGGAAGAGTGAAACATTTATAATTAGGGAAAATATTAGTAGATATATGATTAATAAGAATCCTATCAAAGTTGCAGTGAATATTCATTAATTTTCCTTCTTTCCAAGTACTTTTATTTCCAGATAGAACGGTTCAATAAAACCAATTCTTAACATAAATTTTTGGATGGCTTCACTTTTTTAAAAAGGATAGGATTTCCCCTCTATTCTCAAAAGCTTGCATAGTTGTATTAAAATCTCTCATGATTATCTATTGGCGATTAACATTCTTGTAAGAATTTTTTTTTTTTTTTTTTTTTTTTTTTGAAAACCCAGGAGAACCCGGCGGGCCGGTAAACTCCTGAGGAGGGTACAGTAAAGTCGTCCGCTAATCCAAGCCCCCATACCCCCGGGTAAATTTATGTAGGATGGGGAAGCGCATGGTAGGAATCGAACCATCGACCTTTTACCAGGAAGTTAGATTAATATGATTCCAGAGAGTGAGTTATTCTTTTTCAACGCTAGAAGCATGATCAAAAGCGCTTTCAAGCTGCAACCCAAGTTTTTTGTATAAGAATAGTGAATGTATTAGGAATCAAAAGTTTAGTTACAAATATCCATGCCACAAAATTATTATCCTATCTTTTCCACCCATATGATTATCGTAATTACATTCCTATTTGAAAGATACTTAGCATGGCACTCCTCAATTTTAGGATTGTCAAGTTTATGTTCCAGCAAATCTATAATGCTAGGTTTTTCTGAAGTGAGTAAGAAAGATAAATCCATATATCTTTCAGCGGAGTTAAGACCCTATCATATCAAGCAACATTATCAAATCGACCGTTAGGAAGGTTTGCTTACTGTCAGTTGCCCAAGATGAGACTTATTTGTTTTGATTCGAATAAAAATATTTATTTATTAAATACAAAGTTAACCATAGTGAATTGCCGCATGGCACATGTTCAAAGAATTCAGCACAAGACATTTTGTAGGCGTAAAGGATTGCTTCTTAACTCTTCAAGTAGAAGAGCCCAATGTTTTTTGTTGTAAGTCATTGAGGCAAGATGTTTAAATTGGGACTGAAATATTATTTCACAAAGTTCAATTTTTAAATTGAAAATGGATTCAAAAATTGAATCTTAGATCTTTAAAAAATGTAAATACCACGATTATATATTTTTTGCTTTCTATAGGCTATTGAATGATGTTTAAATATTTGAAAGTTTCTTCTCTTCATTGTAATTATATGTAATTTTCAACTTGATTTTGTTATTGTGTTTCAAACAGAAAACAAAAATCTATTCCTCTTTCATTTGATCTTAATCTGTGTTGAAGAAAAAAAAATGAATGATGAAACTGAAAGTATAACATCTGAACAATTGAATCCGAGACATTTATTTCTTCGTATATCTAAATTGGTGAAAAAAGCATACTTAAGGGTGATTGTGGTATGGTCATTTTTTTACCCTTAATTCTGTCAGCATTAATCTGTATTTCACAGTAAAAGTTTATGATGGGCTTATGCAGTGTCCATGGTCGCAACAATGGTCAGTTATGATATTCACCTATATGGTTATATCTACCATTAGACGTATTATTCCATGAAAATGGATGCATGCAATAATTTTTCGTAACATCATTATATCTATGATTTGAAATTTAAGTAAAAAATTCAACAGTGAGAAATTTTAAACTGACAACGTAAGTATATTATAGAATCTAGTCATTTGTACAATCTGCCAATGTTATATCAGTTTCTTTTTCAGTAAGAATATTTGAGTTATGGGTTATATTATATACAGGAGGGATTGAAGGTAGATGATGAAAAATGGTAGCTCTAAAGAAGGAGTTGGGTGATAAGGCTTATAATGCAGTCACAACAACTTTGATGGAGATTAATTCATGCAATCCCAGTGGTAGGTATGCTGTTCCAGAGCTATGGAATTTTAGAAAAGGAAGAAAAGAAACACTCAAAGAAGCTATCGCTTACATGGTGAGAACATATAATATCATGTTTTTATACTTTATATGTTGAAAGGTTTGTTCATACATCCATAGCTATCCTTTCAGTGTAAAAAAATAGATTTTTCTTTTACTTTATATTTTGTAATGTTTCCTTTAAAGTCGATAATCCTTTGGTTGATGTATGTGCTATATTCTGAGACCTACCACGGCATTATCCTAAATAAGCATGATCAATTATTGCAATGATTTAAATTATTTTACAGTTTATGATCACTGGATAAGCCTCTTTGAAAAAAAAAATTGGTCCAAATGATTGGTTAAGATGCATATGAAATGTTCCATAATGCACTGGTTTAATGTAAGGTACAATCACCTTCCTGTTGATGTTTTTTTTTGGTCTTAGATATATTTGTAGACCAGTCTGTATATTCTACCACCTAGAATATTTTCATTAGGTGATGCACTAACTTTGTTCCTGGAGACTCCATGAATCATATATCCTTTATTTTGATGGGGTCGACTACATCATTCAAGTGTTTATTCCTATCTTTTATCGTTTTCTGTCTACGTTGAATCTGTATTGAAATTAGCTGTGTTTATACATGTGTTAGCAAACTCTTATCTATTCATTTAATTTCAAAAAAACGTAAATGGATTTTTCAATTTAATAATCTTTACAGTTTTGAAGCAGAAAAACCGTGCTGCAAAAAAATGATAGATATGCAACTTTGATTTTCGTTTTTATTTCCTGATAGATTTGAGAATTCTTTATAGTTATACTTAAGTTATGTGCTAATTGTTTACAGCTGATATTGTGCTATTATATGTTGCTTTGCTTATTTGATATTTAAAACCTTTGTGGTATCTTCTAACATAATTGTTTTAGTTTTTAAGTTATCCTGTATTTTATTTTTGTTAAGCCCTTTCCTTCCCCTTGTGTACTTGATTTTTTGACTAGAGGGGTTACATTTCTTGATTTAAATTAATATAATCTAGCTAATCTCAGTATAAGAACTTGTTGGCTAGTCTCATCTATAACTGGAAACTTCATATTAGATAGATCAATCGAAATTCTATTACATGTGTCTCTTTCTGCCTTGTATCAAGCGATGAACCGAATGATATAATTTGGTTTCTACATCTATATATTGGGTTTTCACGTTAAATAGTTGGCAATAAATAACAAATATGCTCTGTTTTTAAATCTGTAACAGTTCGATATTGCCAGTAAATATATATTGCATAACTTAGAGTTGTGTTTTCACTGGTTTGGTGAAGATTTCCGTTTCTTTCCTTTTTTAAAATGATTTGTTGCGTTTAATAGAAAGATTATTTCTCCGAGAATGTTCATGTGTACTGTACTTTTTCCACATATGTAGAAACCAGACAGTTATATGTATATGATAATTGTATATTTATGTTAAATGATATATTTCCCTTTCTTAATTTCTTTAGAGATTCATAACTCATGTGTATTACCTTTAATTGCTTTGAAGAATATATAAATCATCGCATGTATTGAAGCTTAAACTTTGAGTCCATGCATGTCAGTTAAGAAAATATTTAAGTATAAATTGATCTTGCATTATTTTCCTTTTTCCAAGCTTCTACTTTCCACCTTACTCTATAATATTGCTGCTTAAATTTGGGTTTCATTTTTGAAGAAACCATTAATTAGATGTCCCATTTTTGAAGAACATGATTGATTAAATTACCATATAAAAGAGAAAGGTTGATTCTGTCGGCTTGAGTGGTTAGTTTAGCTCTTTAGGTAAGCCTAATAACATACATGTGAATCATGGTGACTCATTTTAATCTAATTAATCCACTTTACATATTAGTAAAGTGTGTATATATTATAATTTTACCATATAAATAATTAAGGATTTTACCGTTTTGTTAATAAATTTGATCAAGAAACTATGAATGGGAAAAGATGGTCTTGGAAATATATATAATCTGTATATAACGGAAAAACCTCAGATAGAAGTTTTAATATGATGTAAAATTATATGGTAAAGATGAACATGGAAATATTATTCAATACTTGTGATTTTTTTTTTAGCTGAACTCTTTTCTATTATACGCATGCTTTCCATTTACAGTTTTGTTTTCTTTTTTTCTTCTTCCTTTTTTTAACCTTTCTATTATAGTATACCATATTCTGCCCTTTTGTCCTTAAATAGAGTGTTCTGCAGATCTTCCACTTAATTTCTTCCTTGCTATTGTTTCCACTCAGCTCTTGCATTTCTAAATGGGGATTGTTAAAGGGACTCGACATTTGGTTAAGGGGAGAACCAATTTTTACTTATTGTATAATTGTTATTGGGAGGACAAAATAAATTAGTCTTCCCTTAAATATATAAATTAAAATTCCGATATTAACCCCCTATAATCCTCATTGATATAAACCGTTTCTTTCACTAAATTATCCATGTTCTCATCTTTTTTCTTTCATCTTTCAAACCTAAAACACAATTACCTAAAATTAGAAATTCTTTGCATCAAATTGAGTAAAATTTAACAAAATGAAATTTATTTCTTATACTAATATGGTAACTTTTATAAACTTTTTGAAAAAAAAATTCAATTTCAACAAAACTACTATAATTTCACAAAATAAATCAACACCTCTAAATTATGCCATTATTTTTGAATGTTTTCTTAATTGAAATTTTAGATTTCATGATTAAATAATTCATTAACATATCTAGTTTGTATCAATTTTCAATACTTTTAAAACTAAATTTTTGATTCTTTATATGTAGAAGTTTTAAAAAAGCAACTATGAGAAAAGAGTAAATTAGTAATAGAATTTTATAGAAAAAATAATGGTGTATGTTAAGTATTTTCGGCGTATAAATAGAATTTGCCGAACCTAAACCTTAATTAATGTTTACAATTTAATGCTGCACATAAAAAAAAGATATAGTTAATGTAATGGAGATATAAGAAAATTTCGTGGGTGGTCAGAAGACATCATATTAGGTAATTAATTGTAATATTATATTGGAATTGGTAGGGTTAATTTAAAATAAATGCAGAAGCAGAAAAGAAAATTTTGATCTAATCTAATGTATTGAATTTGTGTAATTAAGATGTTTAATAATTCTCATGTTTGTTACTTGCGCTGAATTCAGTAAGTTAGGGTTTAACATCCTAAGTGACGAGTCGGGGGTAGTTAGGTCTCTTTTTCTTTCTTTTTAAAATAAACCAGACCCCCCTTTAACAAAAAAAATTTAAGTTGGAGTTCCCTTAAAATTATCCTCCCCTTAACCAAACGTGGAGTCCCTTTAACATATCTCTCCTAAATTTGTTAAGTATTTTTTTTTTAAATAATTGTTCATATAATTATGAGCTCTACATTCGATCATGTATTATTACGCAATATTTCACCAAAATAGGCCTATTTCAAAAACATCCAGATTGACAAGTAGAGTAACAAGTAAAGACTGAAATGCCTGAATTTGATTCTTCAGTTTGTTGTTCTGATGTTAAAGCCATGTCTATAACAACCAAATCACCAAAGTTCAGTATTTAGTTACTGTAATAATATAACTTGCCATCACCTATGCTAGTATATATGTATTTTATTCCTTCTTCAGGGTCAGGCTATAACTATTGCATCAGCCGCACACTATGGAGAGAAGTAGCACGTGCGGTAGCAGTGGAAACACATGCAATGTACAACACCAAACAGGCCGGACTTTCTGGCCCCCAACATAGACATACTCAGAGATCCAAGATATGGAAGGGGACAAGAAACCCCTGGAGAGTATCCTTTATTAACCTCTCAGTATAACATCAAATAATTATGTGGATTTCAAGGTTTCGAACCAGAAGAAAAATGATGCTTTCTGCTTGTTGCAAGCATTTTATAGCTCGTGATTTGGATTCCATGTGGATCATGGCAGTCATTATGTTGAAGTGTAGAGAATAATCTGATTTTGAGGTTAGTTCTAGAATTTTTATAGTTATTTATTTAAGCTCAATCTTCTTCAGTTGAAGGCAATCTTTTAGTTCTACGGAGAGGACAAGAAACCCTTGGAGAGTATCCTTTATTAACCTCTCAGTATAACATCAAATAATTATGTGGATTTCAAGGTATTGAACCAGAAGAAAAATGATGCTTTCTGCTTGTTGCAAGCATTTCATAGCTCGTGATTTGGATTCCATGTGGATCATGGCTGTCATTATGTTGAAATGTAGAGAATAATCTGATTTTGAGGTTAGTTCTATAAGTTTGCTGGTTATTTATTTAAGATCCATCTTCTTCAGTTGAAGGCAATCTTTTATTTCTACGGATAATATTTATTTTTTGAGAGAGAGAGTTTGTGTGAATTGTTTTATATAATAATTCTATAAGTTGTATTTATTGATATCCATATAGCAATATAATATGTCCTACATTTGATTAATATTTCATTGTTGAGTCATGCAATATCAATAATACATAATTTTTGGATTTGTTTTATAATGCAACAACAGCTTACTATTTACAGTTTAAAACATCTGTTACATTTCATTGTTTTTTCTTTTCTTTTGAGAAGTACGTTTGACTATATTGTATTGTTTCTAAGACCCACATTATCCATTTCTTTATTGTTGTTTGTTGTGGTTATGTATGAAATGTCCTAACCTATATTATTTCTGGTCACAATGAATGATGGTTATGTTCATCGTTACATCATTATAGGAAATGAACTCATTTGGTAGCAGTCCATCCTAGCACAGTAGGGTATAATTTGTTTCCTTCCTTTAACCATTTACTAATTTCTATCGTCTATATAGATGATGTCTTGTTTCTCTAGATCTTTGCTCTCCTAGGGGTTGCAATTAAATACCGAGTTAAAAGTTGAAGTAATAGGATTGATGTATGGTATGACATCTTTATTTCCTTTTATTGTTAGGTTGTTTATCAACTGTTAGGTTCTCTATCAAGGTCTAGTCTAAAGTTCATAACAGTGCCACCTTTAAACTACGCAATTATGCAAGGCTTGAGTTTGAAAATGAAATCAGTCCCTTGCATGCATACATGAACCCCTTTTAGTGTATGAGTGCTTGTGTTTGTGCATTGTTCTGTATATTGTCAATAATTTACCGTTAGTGTGATACTATTTATTTTCTCAACCATATGTTTTAGGTTAAATTTGTCAATACAACTAGTGAAATTGGTGGTAAAATAATGTTTTCTTACCAAATACATGTTTGAGAAAACTAGTTTTAACTATGAACTTCTTTTTTCTTTTTTCTTTTGATTGGGAAATTCAGCACATGTGTAGTTTAATCACCCAAATAATTGCTTTGTTTGAAAAACAGTTCTTAAAGCTTTATGCATGCAAGTTCCTCTCCGACTCCTCACAAAAAAGGCGCTCTTCCTTATCTGCACGAGTTGGACCTTTCATATTCCTCGATTGGACAGTTAGCAATATTGGTACTTCTGGCGCACTGCACTAATATTGTCAACTTAAATTTAAATCGTTGTGCAATTTTTCATGAGCTTATTTGGAGTTCAAGCAAATGCCATTCACAAGGAATAATATGTGACACCCGTAAAGCAAATGTGGAGTGCATAAAAAATGAACATTTGCTTCAGATTATCAACTGTATAGGATATCCAAATATTAAGAAAGTTGAAATCGCTTCTTCAGCTCCGTGTTTTCATCTATGGAAATAAAACCTTAATTTGTCTGCAAACTTGATGCAAGTGCATTTATCATGCTATAGCCTCAGCAGTTTGAATTTGAGGTTGTTTACGTCAAGCATTTTGTTTCTTCATTTATGCGTTCCAGCAGTATTCTAAGTATACCTTCTCTGTGTTTCTCTTTTATCAACTGTTGTTGTTTGGAGGTATTAGTATTATGGCTTGATTGTCCCAGATTGATTAACCTCCAGCTTATGGTAGTTTCATGGATATATTTAAATGTGAAAATTACGTAAGTCTCTTTAGGCTAAAATACTTTGAATATTTGGAAGTAGTGGGGTATTATTGAATCAGCGGTACGTTTTCTTATTGGTTTGTTTGTTAATTTGCGGCAATCTCCCATTTTATTTCAGTCAACACATTTCTCCTTCTGAAGACTAAAAATATGTTTTTATATGCACATAATTCAGTTTAGTTGACACAAAAGCAAATGGGCGTTAACTTAATTTGTGGTTTCGTTTAACCAAATTCATGTCCAATGTGTTAAAACAAAAATTCATGTCCAATGTGTTAATCGTGGATTTAGGCATTTTTTTTTATAGCATTCGCATTATAGTTCATCACTCTGATTTTGTGCTTGCGTTTACCATTGGCTACTAATATCAAATAATTGTCTAGGTTGCAATACACGGTGAAACTTGAAATGCAGCTCATGTGCATCTATGTATGTATATTTGTATGCATATTGTACATAATTAAGAATTTAGTACATCTCTCTTTTGCTGTACTTAGTTCTACACCCCAACTATTTTTAGTGTTATTCTGTTGTAACTAAATGAAACTTTGGAGATGTGCAATCAACATTAACATATGTGTCTATAAACAAACGAGGTAATTCTGAAACTTCTAGCATATTCGAAATGCTAAGTTCTATGATATCAAAATAAAAAAATAAAAAAAATTGTTAATACTTTATTATTATTATTATTATTATGAAGTTGATAAAAATAATAATTACATTGATTTAAAAGAAAATTTAAAGTGATTGAAAAATTAAAAATTCAATTACGTTAAGGTTTAATCAGCTTGATACTAAGGATCTATCATCAATGTATCAATAAGAATCATCCACAGACATCTGCATACATGTATACTATATCAAGAAGAATTAACATACTTCAAATAATGAACATTCTTAGTACTAAAGGTCTGTGAGGTTCTATGTTTAGAGTGTGAAACTGTCCTATCTCTACAAAATTATTGGAGGTTAATTTGTTACGATTAAATGACCTTGTTAACCAACCTTAACATGCTTGTTTTCCAATATATTTTCCCCATCAATACAGAGATCCCTCCTAATCATAATCTACAACTTGAAATATACATGACTTAATGAGTGCACTTAGCGAATACAATATTTCCTTGAATAATGAATGCATATTCAACAAAGAAAATGCTTGAAGGACAACAAAAGTTAGGCTTTAATCCTTCAAACATGAATTTGAGAACATCAAAACCGAAACATGAAGAAGCAATTAAAGATTACTCTTTTGAGTAATTATATCGGTAAACGAATTAAAATCAAATGGTAAAGATATAACTAAGTAAAAAGTTATAGAAAAATGTTGGTTCGTTTTATCTAAGAAATTTGATACAGTGGTGACTGTGATAGATTAAAAAATAAAAAGATCTTTCATAGTTAACTATCCCATAATTAATTGCATCCCTACAAATCCATGAAGGCCGAATGTCTCGAAGAAGTGAAACGGTCAAGAGAACAAGCTTTTCATTAATTTCTTATTTATTTATTTATTATATAGTTCAATAAATTGTAATTTATTTATTATATATATTCTTTTTTTTTATTTCAACTGAATATTCACTGATATTATGGTATATTTTAAACTTATATTTGTCTTGTTTCTCCATTTATTTTTGCAATGCATTAATGGTTTAGAGCTATAAAAAGCTAAACCATTGAGATTACATGTAGTTAATATCAATATATTGATAGCATACTCTTAGCCTTAAATTGGTTTACATGTAATTGAATTTACAATTTTTCAATTACGTTCATTTTCTCTTAAATTAAACCATAACTTTTTCAATAAAATCTGACTTAAAATAGATTTTAACAAATAGTTTCGTATTTTATATTAAACACTTTAACGGTCGGTTTTCCCACCGTTGTGCGGTAATACTAGTTAAATGATAAAAGAAAGGGAAAATCCTTTGTAAACCAATTTAAGGCTAAGATAAATCCATATATCTTTTAGGGGATTTTCCCTTTCTTTTGGAGATTATTTTTTTGATTTTTAGAAGATCATCCCAATTTGAATTTTGAATGACATTTTTTTTCTTGAATTCATAATCTTCTTGATCATTTAAAATGTCTTCAAACAGAATATCATTGAGTGTTTTCATTTTTCATTTCCTTTTATTTCGGTCAGTAGAGGAAGTAGCAACAGCAACGTGATTTACAACATCTCGAATAGCTTTTCCAAAGACAAGTTTCCTAACTTCAAGAGTTAACTGGCTAAAAATAAGAGACATATTAATCTCTTCAGGTTCAACAGAGGGACCTAACATTTGAATCAATACTCACATAATCTTTGAGCCAAAACAGGATTAGGATTATTTTTTTAGAAAATGAAGTCATTGTAACTTGTGCTTTTCTGCCTTTGTAATTGTTTTTTGTGCATTTTGAGATTGGGACACTGTCCCATGGCCTTCTTTGGGAATACCACATATAACATTTTTGGTGAATCAACATTAGAATTTTGTAAATTTCCCCTTGAATTTCAGTCTGTTTGATATAACTGTTCTAATTTATGTTTTCTATTGGAAAAAGTCTTTATTTTCCATTGTTGGAGTGTCTGAAGCATTAACGTTTGTAGCATTTTCTTCCTCATTTAAGTACCATAGAAAGTTTTTCTGTAATGACATTCATTTTCATTATTTGAATTCTCAATCTGAACATGATAATTTTCAAGAATTTTTCCTTTCAAAAGTTTTTAGTAATGCAATTTTCAGAAATATGGCCAAAACAGAGCAAATTTTGCACCACAAAGGGATCCACAATATTCGGTTTTTTTGAGTCGATCTATCACTATCATGCATTGTTACACAAGCTTCAAGTAAATAACATCATTATTCTTCTAAATTATAAAACGCAAACTATTTTACAGTTCCCTACTAAAAGTACAAGCAAGCTTTTGCTTTCAAAAATGTTCCTCAAAATTTGAAAAATCAAACATTTCTATGCGTAAATAATAATAACAGTTATAAAACTAAAAAAAAGTAACACTGACCGAATTTTTAAAAAACCTACCATTGATAGAATTTTATAAAAATACAAAGTATTATGGAAATTTTGTTAGTTTCAAAAATAGAGATATGATTTATAAAATCATTTCTACATGGATTTTTTTTATAATAATGAAAACATGAACGTGTACTTTTTTCTCTCTTTTTTTAAAGAAAAAACACCATGTACTCGTATACTTGGAGTACGCATTTCTATGAAATGAATAGCCAATTAGTAAAGATTGGTAATTAGCAATCAATCAGGACATCTATTCTCTGTGACCTGTAATGAAATTCATTTACATAGGTTTTCTGAAATACACAAAACATAAGCCAAGCACAACAATGAGCAGAGATGTAGGTTGTAAAGTTAACGCTCTGTTTTTCTCAAAGTGAAGCCAAGCATCATGGATCAAAATTTCTCCTTAAAATATTAGTAGAAGCCCAACCAGACTGTAAGGCACTGCACGATGCTTCTACCTGTACAAGCAAAAGAAATTCACAAATGGGATACACAATGAAAATAAGATTTATAAATATAGCACAACCTTACATTGAAAAAAAAAAAAAAAAGGAAAAGAAAAGAAAAGAAATCAGCCCTACGAATATTATCACACAAGCAAATTTATGCTATGAATTATCCAAAAATGCAAAAAAATAACAGTTTGGTATGTACTTTGCTGAGCATTGATACACTCCTAAATTTTCTTGCATGTAAGACGCAAACCAAAATCTGAACTCTACGAAAAAATTGACACAAAAAGATGCATCAAAGTTTTTTTACGCACACATAAGTGGTTGCAGTGTGTGGTGACCTAGCCATTTTGAATAAACGTACAAGTCTGAATATAGAAATCACACTATTTTAGTCACAATTTAAAAGCATGCTCCGGCATACAATATAATTAATATCTTGTCTTTGTTTATAACTATAAACAGACCACCTCAAAATCACACACAAATAATTTTAAAGAAAAACTCAGTTTTTTCATGTTCTTAAAATAGGGTATTACTTATAATCTTAAACTGTTAATATCATACCATAATTACTGATTTTAATGACAGCCATATAAAATTACCCTTAATGGTCCTTTTTTTGTGAGCATATTCTAGTAGAATACTAAGGACTTGTAAACTCGTGAGAAAAATTAAGTTGTGTCTGTGTGCTTCAATTCGTGACATCTATACTTTTCGAGTACTATTTTTTATGAGAAGTGTGTGCAATACATGGCTCGAACTTGAATCTGTTATCAAACCTAGGCATCCCTTTATATTGCGCCGCATATGCGGACACTACTATTGTTTTTTCCTATGCAGATTATAATGCATAAAATAGAGGGAAACAACCCAGCTATACTATAGAAATATACAACTGACTACACATCAAGATGATTCAATAGACTAATTTAAAAAATCTAGAAGAATCAAGGTTGGAAGGACAAGAGTAAGATTAGAAGAACACAAGAGAGTCAAGGACAAGATATGAGAATACGAGATTCAAAGCCAATGTTACAACAAGCTCAAGAAAGAAAGACAAAATGGGTATATATAAGACATTACAAATGGTCAGAAAAATACTTGTCAAAAATTAGAACATTTTCTTGAAGAATTTGTTGACTAATAAATTAACTAACCTTGAGATTAGGCTAATGTGACTTATAAACAAAAGGCACTTGCTAACACAAGGATGTTAAATGGTTCGATTAAACATGCCTATGTCCACTACGCACTATGAAGATCTCTTAGTGTGTTTCTCTCTTACAATTACAGAAAATTACAGGAAAATAACAAAAAAAATTAAACACTTTGCATTAAATGGATGCTAATTTTAAGAGCTTAAGAGGATGTGCCTGCTGTAATGTGTAAATTTGGGCTAAAAATTATGCGCATTCAACTAGATTTCAGTTGGCTTCGAACCTCATTATTGTGTGTTTATAGTACAGTTGTGGATAATGGATGAATGAGATTGTATAGCAAGACATGCGAGATGAGCTTCTAGCCATCCATCTGATTGCATATGCATAGGCTGATAAAAAACAGCTGTAAAAGCGGAGCTGAATATGTGATTGAGAAGCATGTCGATTGACATTCTATGTCAGACGCATGCTTTGCATTTAAATGTGCATTCAATGTGGTGGCAGGCTACAGCAGCAGATATGCTGATGACAGACATGTTACAACATCTAGCAGCGCTGATCGTACTATTTGTCATCTATTTTGCATTCCCAGAAGGCAAAGCAGATGGTAAGCTTCGTGGTCGATCGCTTGTTATCAAGGGTTGTTGAATGAAGCCAAAAAAATGCTAGGATGGATCATAAATGAACGGAGCAACATATAAATATATAATGATGATACTGGGTGGGGTAGCGGAGGGCGGGGGGGGGGGGGGGAGCCAGGTTAAGTCATATGAGCTAGTCGTGTAAAACTAATCTGGACGGTGCCAGACACCAGGAACTATGATATTCTATCAGTGGTTTGTTGGATTTGCAGAAAGAAGCTTAATATTGTGAAGGACCAAGTTGTGGAAGTTGTGCCGAGCCATTCATGGATGACGAGATGGACTGGCTAGAACCAGTCGAAGGCGGCTGACATGAAACCAATCCAACGACGAGTCACGGTTGAGCCGGTTTGGTTAAACAAATTGATCGTGTCGACTTGTACCAGATCAAGCCTAGCATAGGAATTTGAGCAGATATATTTGTGACTTTCTTGTTATACTTGATGAGATGGAAGCAGGTAAAATGTGGGAAGACTGAAACTGGACCAACCTGAGTATCAGCTGACCTGCACTATGGGCGGGCCTTAATGTGCTGACTGGCTTAGTTATATGTACGAGAAATTAAGCAATATTTTGCTCCCCAAGTTTGTCTCTATGAGCAGGATGAGTTTGTCAAATAAAAAAAATCATGTCGATGGGTTTAGCTGCTCTGCATTTAATGGGCCATACGTGGCACTTTATCATTAACTAAGGCGTCTCACTTTTCCAGACATGGCAGAGATGTTGAGGCTGAGTTTGTTCACCCCTTTTAAGGTATGTGAACAAAACAACGGAGCCTGATTGGTGGAAATCAGGGAAGTCCAGTATGGGATCCACTGACTGCCACCAATCAGCTCAAAGTGTTTTGTTCACCTACCTTAAAAGGAGGTGAACAAACTACTACACCAGGAATGTTCATGTTTCCAGCCTGTGTAAAAAGGTGACACTTGCATTGATGACAGTTAGAAGGCCAAGATGGATTTGCTTTATGAATCTAAAGAGTGTGATTGAAGGGATAGATAATATTCATCTTCTTCTTTTTAATTCGTTACTGAACCCATCGATGTTTTCTTCCACCAAAAGAACTCCGAAAACTCTTTTACTATCAAAGCCTTCAACCTTTAAAGAATAAGCTTCCCTTTAGTTGTGTTTAATTTCCTTCGTGTTTTTCCAAATGCTTTAGCCATGAAAAAATTCAACATTTTTCAGTTTTGTTTTTGTTGTTTGACGCATTAGATTCTTAACCGGAATCCATGATTTTTTGGGTCATCTTGACGTCGATCGAGCATTGCTGCATGTCAGCGCAGATCAATCGACGTTGTTGAGATTCTCGATGGACCTGCATTTTTATATAAAATTATTAGCGTTTGGCACTCGATTAGGATCAATTTGATGGTCACAAATTTTAAGGTCGTCTATTAGAAGAAGAAAATCGATGGACACCATTATCCTCTCCCTCGTTGCATCCATTTGTACTTTTCCCATTTTTAAAGGAACTTCTCATCATCTCTCTCCGTGGCAAGAAGAGAAAGAGGGAGAGAGAGAAGTGTAAAATTACGACAATCTAATTCATTCAAACATTAAAAATCGATTTCATGGAATTTCAGTCCACATCATGGGATGCCCTATAAGAAAGAAGGCAAGAAAGCTCGTAAGTCAGTTGGATGAGCAATTGAATAATTATCGTAGAATGATTGCTACAAGAATCAATGGTTCTGAAAATGATCTTGAATCTACTATGGATAGGTAACTGAAACAGCTTCAGCAAGTTAACTCTCATATGCAAACTTGGGTTTCGTCTGGAGGCTCTAAAACACTTTCACATACCTTGAATAGACATACAGAGATTTTGCAAGATCTTACTCAGGAGTTTTATCGCTTGCGATCAAGCCTTAAAACTAAGCGAGAGCATGCTTCACTCTTAGATTTTAGGGATTTTGACAGTGCAAAGGATTGACATTGAAGATGGTGCAGATTATCTAGAGCATGCTTTACTCAAAGAGTAAGCAGCTCTTAGCAGAAGCAATGGGTAGATTGATTGTAACATAAATAGGGTACTCAAAAGTTTTAAGTTTGCGCAAGTTTTGGACCAAAAATTTAATTTCCATAAATCTAGAACGTTACACATTTATTGCCATAAATCTAGAGTTTTCAAAATTTAAATTTAAAATGTCCAATTAATAAGTATAATGGGTAACTCCGTACGATATAAATAAATGTTTACACAGCTCCTTCACAAACCAAACACCGAAAAATACAATTAAATATACCAAAACGATCAGCGCGACAAGACGGACGTAACCGTAAAATAAAATCAGTGTCATGACACTTCGCATAAAAATCCGTTACGTACCCTTTTCAACATTAATTAATTATCTTAATATTAATTTTCAGCTTTAAATCTTAACAGTACAAACCAAAACCAAATTTCCTTTACAATCGATGTAAAATATTATTGTCAAAATAAGTTGGGTTTCAATAACAAATCAATTTAATTAAGTTACACCATTAGATTCCATAATTAATCATTAAATTTAAATTACGTATTTATTGACTCAATTTAATACAAATAAATTTCAAAGGTTTAATTATCCATTAAAGCATTCCATTTTTCGTTTTCATCCTTAATTCAATGCCTACTTTGAATTTAATTCCAAAGGTTATAAGTTTAAGTTCAAGTCTATCCTATAATTTGTATTATTTACATGAATCATTTACCTTATATGATAAATATTCACATTTAATTATTCAACAAAATTTCAATTGAACGATATACTCTAAAATTGATTTATTTATTTTAAGTCTTAATAACCTAATAAATCAATTCTTCATTTATATTAAAAATTTCCATCTTTATATTATTATTAAAGATTTTCAATATAAATTACAATTATAAATGAATTAAGTCAATTACACACAAGTAATTTAATATTAAATTTCAACTTCCAATTTTTTATCAAAACATCTAACTCGATATTTTAATTGCGATTAATGTAAGTCATTATTGTTATGACAAGTTGAACTTCGTTACCTGAATAATTCAATTAAGTTTTCATCATAGAATTACATAATTAAATCATTAAAGTTAAATTATATATTTACAATTCTCAATAATTACATACTAACCAAATTTATAGCAATATTTACAATCAATGGAGATTATTACATTTATAACAAGTTGAGATTCATTATATACACAAAATGGTTTATATTCTTTATATTCACAAATCTAGAATTTTCAATATATGAATGGAGTTTCAAAATTAGTTTATCCATTCCATATATGGTTACTTCAGTATTAGTTTCAAATTCAATATAACCAAACATAAATTATTATCGAATATAATTATTGAAATTCATTGTTAACAAGTCAAATCAAGTTAATATCTTAATAATATACGACATAAATCATTATTATTTTAATTAAAACAATTGTTAAAAGAAATCACATTAAATTTAATAATTCAAATCGTCGCAAATCTCGGGATGTTACACTCTCCTCCACTTAAAACTTTTCGTCCTCGAAAAGGCGTAGTATGAAGGTTGTTAGTTTATATATATGTTTTGCCATATTTTTTTTTCAACTTGATTTTATTAATATTTTAGTTTCAAATCAGGAATTTCTTAATTACACATATCCTAAAATCTACAAGTCGAAATCTAATTTTTTTTCTCTTTCATTAGAAAACTAATTCAAACATATTCCAAGGATTCTTGTTTTAAAGAATTCTGATTTTATTTGGATCTTATATATTTATTTAAACTTCAATTCGGAAAATTATGAACTGCAGCTTCGCGACGAGCTCGTTTTTAATTAAATTAAATTTATTCGTTCAACCTTCATTAAGTTTATAACTTATAAGCCTATTGACTTATATTTTCGCAAAACCAAACATTAATATCAATATATTTGTTTTATTACTAAATAATTTTCTTAATCAATTTTTCATTGATTCGGTTAATTCATATTACTAACCATAACATAACTAAGTGTACATCGTTTATTACATAACTTAAGTTTTATTTATTTTTAACCAATAAGTTTCCACTTCATTATCCATTCTTATACTTGTGCATTTTTTTTTCTTATACCATTTAACTTTTTAGTTAATTGGTAAGTTATTCATGCTACAGAACAAAATTAATTATTACATAAATTTCAATGGTTACCATTTGTTTCATTTTATTATCCAATTCTTAAGAATTTTATTTTAATTATAACTCTCTTAATATTTAGAAGTTCCAATTCATTACTTATTCAAGATTTCAAGAATTAAATTTCGGGCTTTTTTTTCAAAAAAATTTCATTTAATATATCATTTACATAAAACCATACTATAAAAAGGGATTTAAATAAAGTTCAATTTCAAAAAACAAAAAACAAAATATTAAATGTCTCCCTACTTAGACTCTTGAAAATAAACAACGATGATGCGTGCACTCATCATCGAAATCATTTCCAAAGACAAGAGGGTATACACTTTTTCCAATAATTCATTTAAAACAATTTCTATATGAAACACTTTTTTAAAATATAAATATATTATTTCAAACCATTTGCAAAACGATACTACATAACCACCCGAAATTAAATTCTCCGATTCATATTTAATTTCTAATTACCAATTAATTCAATATTTGATTTTTTGAAATCATTCAATAACCAGCAGTTTTAAATTATTGATTAATCGAGTAGTAATTGATGAAATTTAATATTATCATCAACAAAATCAAAATTCACATATTTCAAATAATTCTATATATAAATATAATATAATTCAAAACAATATTATGTCAACGAATCCTATTCAAGTGTTTAGAAATCCCCATCGATGCCTTGGCGTCCCAAGTACCGACCAGAATTCATAAATACTGAACAGAACAAATCAACACAATATAAAATCATTTTATATCAAAATTACAAGTACGCTATCTCATATACACTGAAACTCATTATAGGGTATTACTACCCTATCTCTAATGAGTTAATCCCAAATAGAGCCAAGGTTTTCGCTAAACCAAAGCTCTGATACCAAATGTAACATAAATAGGGTACTCAAAAGTTTCAAGTTTGCGCAAGTTTTGGACCAAAAAATTAATTTCCATAAATCTAGAACGTTACACATTTATTGCCATAAATCTAGAGTTTTCAAAATTTAAATTTAAAATGTCCAATTAATAAGTATAATGGGTAACTCCGTACGATATAAATAAATGTTTACACGGCTCCTTCACAAACCAAACACCGAAAAATACAATTAAATATACCAAAACGATCAGCGTGACAAGACGGACGTAACCGTAAA
This sequence comes from Allium sativum, assembly GCA_030737875.1. Taxonomy (NCBI): domain Eukaryota; kingdom Viridiplantae; phylum Streptophyta; class Magnoliopsida; order Asparagales; family Amaryllidaceae; genus Allium; species Allium sativum. The sequence goes on along the minus strand of CM060912.1, from coordinate 388,900,063 downwards.
ATAAAATCAGTGTCATGACACTTCACATAAAAATCCGTTACGTACACTTTTCAACATTAATTAATTATCTTAATATTAATTTTCAGCTTTAAATCTTAACAGTACAAACCAAAACCAAATTTCCTTTACAATCGATGTAAAATATTATTGTCAAAATAAGTTGGGTTTCAATAACAAATCAATTTAATTAAGTTACACCATTAGATTCCATAATTAATCATTAAATTTAAATTACATATTTATTGACCCAATTTAATACAAATAAATTTCAAATGTTTAATTATCCATTAAAGCATTCCATTTTTCGTTTTCATCCTTGATTCAATGCCTACTTTGAATTTAATTCCAAAGGCTATAAGTTTAAGTTCAAGTCTATCCTATAATTTGTATTATATACATGAATCATTTTCCTTAGATGATAAATATTCACATTTAATTATTCAACAAAATTTCAATTGAACGATATACTCTAAAATTGATTTATTTATTTTAAGTCTTAATAACCTAATAAATCAATTCTTCATTTATATTAAAAATTTCCATCTTTATATTATTATTAAAGATTTTCAATATAAATTACAATTATAAATGAATTAAGTCAATTACACATAAGTAATTTAATATTAAATTTCAACTTCCAATTTTTTTTATCAAAACAACTAACTCGATATTTTAATTGCGATTAATGTAAGTCATTATTGTTATGACAAGTTGAACTTCGTTGCTTGAATAATTCAATTAAGTTTTCATCATAGAATTACATAATTAAATCATTAAAGTTAAATTATATATTTCCAATTCTCAATAATTACATACTAACCAAATTTATAGCAATATTTACAATCAATGGAGATTATTACATTTATAACAAGTTGAGATTCATTATATACACAAAATGGTTTATATTCTTTATATTCACAAATCTAGATTTTTCAATATATGAATGGGGTTTCAAAATTAGTTTATCCATTCCATATATGGTTACAACAGTATTAGTTTCAAATTCAATATAACCAAACATAAATTATTATCAAATATAATTATTGAAATTCATTGTTAACAAGTCAAATCAAGTTAATATCTTAACAATATACGACATAAATCATTATTTTTTTTAATTAAAACAATTGTTAAAAGAAATCACATTAAATTTAATAATTCAAATCGTCGCAAATCTCAGGATGTTACATTGACAGTGTGATTTCACATGCCCAAGCTACTCTAGGGGCTCTTGTTACACAAAGTTCAACATTTGGTGGAATTGGCAATAAACTTAGCAATGTCAGCAGCCGACTTCTTACCGTGAATCATATTCTGTCGTTTATTAGAAGAAGAAAATCGACGGACACCATTATCCTCTCCCTCATTGCATCTGTTTGTACTTTTCTTATTTTTATCTACTGGATGGCAAAGTAATGTACAATTAGAAGATAATAAGTTAGAAGATTATCAATCTTCTGCAGGTTACAGGTGGAGAGTAATCTACAATCATCAGATCAGGCTTAAACTGTTGTATTCTTATGGTGAATAGAGACTATCAGTCTTTTACTGATTACATATGCCAATATATATGCAAACAAACTTTAAGAACTAAACAAGATAGTAATAGGTGTAGCCAATAACACTGCAACTTGGCTTTTACGGGTTGCTTGAGTCATTAATCAATCATCATAGTCCGGCATGCCATGGTGGCAGCTGTCCAATCTTTTGTCGGGGGTCTTTCCTCTGTACTTCTAGCCCCGCACCATGCCGACCATTTTTGTGGGTATCTTGAGCAAGTCGTTCGGACAGGAGGAAAGCTATTTCAAGGTCCCCCATGGGGTCAACCTTGAGTTCCAAACTCCTATTAAGTTTTTGTCACCCCCTTTTTCCTTTATCTTTCTCCCCTCATTTAATTTTCCAATTGACGCAAGGCCTATTGACTTTTTCAGCGTTGACCATGGGACACCGAGTGACTATGTTAATCGGCTAAAAGCGGCCATGTCCACGACTTGAAGATCCAAGATACCGACTCTAATCTCCATCAGGTCGAACTGATGAAGGAAGGAGAGAAGGGGTGGGGGGAGGCAAACAATGGTTACGTGGCGGGTCGCTTGACAAAAACGACTTAGGAAATGGCCAAAACGAAACAAGATTATTTTGGGGTAAAACTTTGGAACACCTTGATCGAGTCGATCACCAAAACGGAACAAGGAAATGACAATAATGTCACAGTTGAGGAGGCAGGAGAGTGAAAACAAGTTAACATTGATGCGCCAAGTGATGTAGTGCTAACACTACAGTGGAATGAACAAAATACCATAATAGATTGACCTCTTGATCCTTCATCGTGATACGTCACCCGTTAATTGGAATACCGAGGCAAGCACTTATGAAAGCAATGTAAGGGAGGTTTACAAGAACCGAGCATTGCTAGAGACGATATTTTCTTTCCTTGTCGAACAGAAAGGGCCCAAATATATTGCCTTTTAGGCCAATCTTGAATATGACACTTTGTATCCCAGATATGAAGCCGAGCATTTGGGTAAGCCTTAGGTCAGGACTGATCAAACTGGGCAGTTCGTTCTAATCGTATCCTCCTTTTGTCAGAAAGCGATGTCGTTCCCGTAAAAATGGTTGTTTACTTGCATTCCAACTTTTCTTTTCTTTCGCTTGAACCAACCATGACTTTCTTGGTTATTTCATTAGCTGCCAAACTAACTTTAAACCTTTTATACAATCTTGACTCCAGTATTTCTCATATTGTAACTCAATTATCCAAGGCACACGAAACAGGCCAGAAGATATTTAGCATAACCCCAATTCCCAAGTGGTCAGTCAGAGACATATCGACACGCCTTCATCTCCTAAGGTCGAACCTCCCTACCCAAATTCCATTGTATATACACTATGGAGGGGATAGCCGGTGGATAATACGATGCCATTGGGTATGTAGCTTTTGAGATCACTTAGAGCGTCGGCATCGAAGCTCGGGATCGTCTAATGCTGATGGTCTTCCAACTTGTGTTATCATACACCAACAGGTTAGAACTAATCAAAGCTGAGACTCTCTATAGTCCTTGGACAATGCACAAAATCAGGACGTTTTGTTAATACGTCGCCAACTTTGAATTTTCCTCTCGTAACTTTGTTATCTAAACTGGTTGTTCAAGTTGGATATCAATCAATCTGCACATGTGATGAATTTGAGAAACTTTAAAGGAGTTGAAGATCACAAAAGAAGATATAATGATGGCTAAGGTTGAGGCCGTTAAAACAATGGTGGCAGAGACGATAGAGAAAGCGGTGAGGAAGTGGCCAAGGCGGGTGAGATGATGGAAAGACATCCGTTGACCTCGAGGAGAGCCTTGTGAAGCCAAGAAAAAAGTCGAGAGTCTGCAGTATAAACCGAGTTAGCACTTATGCAACAACTTGTATTTTACGTATCGAATATTCATAAAATAATTTTATTTGATTCATTTGAGGTTGTATGACTCTAATATCTTGGGATGTAATTCATAGGAATGTTTTACACATCCATGATTTCCGTAAATTTCTACATGACCATTTTACCCATGAAAATCGTAGTTCGGCTATAATTGTTGATAGAAGTCGAATTAGATGATCTAACATGTTTCACTGGTTCAAGATAGTGATTTCGTATTTCATAGAGTGCTCATATAAGAAAACTGAATTAGTGGATAGAAATTTATACCAATTTAAAAAACCATTGGTCAAAATTAGGTGAGAATTAGTGAGCTGAAGTAGCAAGCTCATTAATCCAATTAGATATGGCTATAGGTAGGGGAAGAGAGATGCTTGTTAAAAATATCTTTTATTTCATATCATCCTTAAACCCTAGATCTACTTTAATTCTCCAATCAATTCATTAACGCTGACTCAATGTTATCTGAAATCATCTCCAACTTTAAACTATATGTAATTTGTTGCTTGAATCAATACTATGATTGAATTGGATGTTATCCTTAATTTGCTTGCTGGTGTTGTGTTTGCATATGACTTAGATTAGCGATCGGAGCATATCGAGAGAAAAATTCATTGGAATCGCACGAAACTTGGAGGATAGGTTCTACAACATGACAGGAAGATACCATGTGAATCGCAACTCAATTGGAGCTAAGTCCTAGAGTCAAACTGTTAACTCATCCTGGTTTAGCCGGTGCTGAGTTTATTTTAGGGCTCCAATGTGGTGACGACTCATATGATTGGAAAGATCATGCTTTGTTGAAGGTGTTATATAGTTTTGGGTTCATGGATAGGCCAAGTGTTGAAGGATGGATGAGTCATATTCAATGAATCAAACCGAGATGCATCTAAGAGAAGGACCAAAGAGCTATGATGGATGAGACGGGTCTTTGGCATCAAAGATGCTTATACCAGAGTATAGAAGAAAAATGAAACAGGAAATGTTAAAGGAATCGGATCGGTGTTGAGTTAAGAGGGTTAGGTCATTACTGAGTCAATTGGGAAGCTCCATGTATCTGCGACTTACAGAAATGGAAGTGGAGATGTAGAGGATCATGTTAAAGTTGATGGCTCGTTGATAGCTTCTACGATGATGAAGTTACAAATTAGATCGAAAGCTCAGATAAGAAGTGGAATCAAATGAGTTGAAAGGCAGCTTGAAATAGAACGATACTGCAGGATAGTAAACTAGGTTGAGTGTTAGGATTCGTGCCTAGAAATGGAGTTGTTCGAAAACTGAAAATTTGAGAGGGTCAAAGAATCATTGAGAACTTGGAGCATTCGAATTGTAATTCGAAGAAGGCCACTAGAGGTGGGGATTCCCAAGGACTAGTAGTTATGGTCGTGTACCCTGGACAACTGCGATGGAGGGTCCAGTACTGGATTTAGATCTTGGAAGGCACATACTGGATTTCAGATCCTGTAAGGTATGAGAATACAACTAAAATCGAGATTATTCATTAGTCCATGACATGAGCGATGATGGGTATACAGGTTATCATATATTCAATTCTTTAGAAGGAGCTAATGTTTGCTATGGTTGCTCTTATTTCTCTCGAGTGGACTATCTCCTATAGAACGTCCGAGAAAGGATATGGAATAAGATCGACAAAGGAGGTTGCTTAAGTTCTTTTATCGTGTTTTATTGTAGTACTATTCATTATTTATTTAAATAACATATTATATATTATTATTACGTGCTAACTTGTTAGTTGCAGGGCATGACAAATATGACTACACCTAATACCATATTCTTCAGTATACCTTTTGATAGTCATTTATTGCTCATACCAGAGTATTGGCTGACCGAAGCTTATATGTTTTACTTCTTATTATCTTAAGTACTCTTAAATGAATAAACTAGTAATGGGTTTTGTGACATTATTCTTATATTGGAGACGAGCTAGGAAAGCTTTAGCTTATTACTTTATATTTGCAAATATTTCTGTTATCTGTCTATACTTTGAGAGATTATGTATAAAACTTGATGTACCAAACATCATTACATTTTAGACACAACTTGGTGTGATTATAAAGTTGGTGTTTCCATTTTTTATGATTCAATATTATTCTCTTGTACATGTTCTTATTATATTTTGTTTCATACGTTGTGAGATATATGACTAGTTGCTCAGCTTTTGTTTCTTCTTGGGTGATTGTACCATATTAGCTTGACACATATGTAGCGCTTCTTTTATGTTATTCAATGCATGTGATATGATGTGGTCGTCATATTTGACATTAAATCTTTGGTTACTTAATAACGAAAATGGATGCTCGGATTTAGTAAAGATTAAATTGGAGTTATCTTAGACTGGATCGAAAATAAACACTAATGAGAGATCGTACTTGTTCATGTCATGTTTAAGCTATGTATATAGTAGCCTGCATTTGAGTACTGATACAGCTTTCTTTTGTTAGAGATTAATCATTCATATTAAAGACTAAAATGAATCAAAACACGAGGAATGTTAGGAACAACTCTGCTTTAGGAGTGGACGAAGAAGCAAGATCGAGAACTGCTACACAAGATTATCAGGCTACGCTCAGTACTATGATAGCGCCGATGATGAGGATAGTTTAAATTACTTCCAAGTTATAAAAAAAATCTACTTCAAGAGACAAGCTATTTGTAAGGACCTAGTCAGCTATGGAGGTCCATGATTGATTGGGATACTTGCAAGCGCATTTTCATGATATGGATGTAGATGATGCCACAAAGAGAAAGTTAGCACCCAGACAACTTCATGGTCGATCTATGAATTGATGTGATGTTATATTCTCGATCACTATGCCAAAGGATCAGATTTTTTTTGGATTCATTTATAGCTAAATTTCATGAGAAGTTCATCCTAATAAGAGGCGCGGTAAGCCAACTGATCAAAGTGGTGCCAATAACATGTCCCTTCCCAGTTCGGACCAAGCATTCCTTCAATCGAGTTCATTATAGTTGCAAATTCCCGATGTAAACCTAGGTCATGAACAACCAATCGCTTGAGCTTTACCCTCAAATTCTAGCGCTTGACAATCTGTCTCTTATAGGTTTTAACGTAGAGTTCTACTTTAGTTCTTTGTTCTTCTCCGGTGTCCAGTCCAAGCATAGGTAGCTCATCGTTTTTGCTCAAACTCTGAAGTAAAACGTCAAGATGAGCATACGTCTACTTTGATGTATGGTATCTTATTCGCACGAAAGTGAGCAATAAGTATGGTCGATTGAAGCTTGGTTTGACATGCGACTGGTTACAGAAAACAAGCAATAGTTATTCAACCCTGTTTCCCTGAGCATTTATGGGATGCTTTTCAACCTTGACTAGTCCATTTGCTGGAGGATGGCAATGGAAAAGAAACATTTTTCGATCACACTCCTCATGCAGAAGTCCTTCAAAGAGATTGCTCTCGAACTGAGTGTCACCGTCTGTAATAGTCTTATTAGTAAGTCAAACAGACAGATGATGAATTTGAGCACACTAGGGTCACTAACACCAGTAAGGGGCTCGACCCCGACCCATTTGATGAAGTCAATAGCGATAATGACTGTGGCATGATTATACCCCTTTTGGCATTTGACAGCTTTCATGTAAAGTCAATTCTTCATGTGGCTAACAACCATAGTAAATTTACGGATTGAAAGAATGGTGACTATAAGGTGATAGAGAGTGATGATGATAACGGGTTGATGTAGGAGAGCTTTCCTTATGCACAAAGGTTGTCCGTGAATGACTGCTCATACCTCACTTGATTTAGGCATGACTACAACCCTACGGGATTGAGAGTGCACCAACGAGTTTCGTGGATCTCCGCTGATGGCATGAGCATTATCACTAAGATGCTCAAACATCAAGTTTCAAGCACCATCCTTGACTTGCTTGAAAAGTGTCGAGATGGAACTAGTTGAATGCAGACCGGTTAGGACAGGACCGTGCTAAGTGTTAGCCAATCTCGTGTCAAGCCTTAATGTGCGGGCATTTGAGAGAAATTTAAATAACAAGCCTCGTAGCATATATTTGAAATTTCTCTCTTGCTGCCTCTATTTTCTTCTATAAAACATTCTTGTAAAATTCCAATATTGATTCACAAGATATATAGATCAAACAATTTTTATAAAAAGTTTTCCAAAACTAACCATGATTTGTCGACATATCTTAAAGCATATGTCGATATAGCTGCTACTTAAGAGTTTTCAAATTCAAAGGACTGAATACTTCCTCTCACTCTTCCATCAAAAATCATCTCTCCTTGTCTTCTATATAAAGGGTATTGAAAATGAATTTTTATAGCTATTCTCCCATTCTTCTCTCTTTCATTGTCGTTACTTTGTCATTGAGATATCTTCAAATTTTTGTGAATGCACACTCTCACTTCTATACTTCATGAATTTGCAAACCACACTACTTAAATTCTTAATCCTTCTGTCAATAATCTTATACCATTCCTCCTTGAATTGATTAAAAATCTTCTATCGAAGGTCCGTAGGATCATGGTACTAAAGACCACAAAATTTTGAATTAAAAAAGATACAATCTTTTGTTCTTATTAGCATACTACTTGAATTGTAAATGTGCATTCTACCATCAGAAAGTCAAGATTGTATATACATTCTTGTCATCCATGAAAATTCAAAAGGTCATATATGTAATGGCACATGTGGAAAGTCAAGATAGGTATGCTTGACACTCGGTTTAGAGTCAAGGTTAAAGTTGTACTTACCGCCCGTGAAATTGCAATTTGCGACTGAAAATTTTAGTCGTAGGATAGAAAATTCAAACCAACATAAAAATTCATGGTGTCCCTTTTCACTGTACTTTTTTTTTTTTTTTTTTTTTTTTTGTGCTTATTTATATTTATCTACATATATATGTGATTCTGAATTGATTACTTTCAGAAATACAAGTAGTGTAAAAAAAAATTAAAAATATATTATTTATCCCTCCCCCGGTGTAATTATAGTCCTAGTCTTAAGATCCGTTCTGCATAAGTATGGTATGGTAACCCGCATCATCTACGTTACCTGCCCTCAAGGTAGACTCATATCCATCGGGTAGCTTCCTAGAACTCTCAAATATGTTGCAAATTCCTACAGGAGACAAGAACTACATGACCATTTTGAGCGTTAGCCATTTAGATAACTTCTTGAAAAGATACCTTTAAATGCTTAAGGGCATTATGTGCATTTTGTGATGCCATTGATTCTTCAAAATCAACATAGAAGACATAATTAAGGGACCTTGCATGATGAGAATTTAAAATGTTCAAAACTAAAATGAGAAATCAAATTAATAATATTTCTTAGAAGAAACAGAAGGGCATAATTTGTGAAGTTGTTTAGGGAATAACTTTGAAGGCCCATTTGTTCTTTGTGTTGCTATCCAAGAAGGCGGTCGGCTTTCAATCTTTGATGTAGAACGTACACCAGAGGGAAAATGTTAAAAATTTCAAATCAAAATGCATGTTATAAGCATAGAAAAGATGCTAAAAATCATACCTTTGTCAGGTTAATATCTCTCAAAGCAAAAACGGCAAGTGCCTTGAAAATTTCACTAGGTCTGTTTTCTAAATAAATAACTATGCTCGTCTGAATAAAATTTAACGAATGCATAATCAGCCATAATTTTGGTGTATCTAGGATTTGTATGATGGACTTCGGATGATATACATGTAACCAAGCTTACCTTGAATGGTTTACCGACAAGAGGAATATCTGGCTCTCGTGCCAACATCAAAAATCGAGTCACATTATCAGAGTAATCCTAATAACATAATTTAATTATTTAGATAAGGAGACAAATTTATTCACAGGCTAGTCTGAAGAATTAGATATACCTGAATATTCTCAGCTAGAATATTTAGACCATATATCTTAGCAGCTTTTTCACTTGCAATCGCTCCTGCATCTTGAAGTTTATTGGAAGCTACGATCTAAACAAAACAATTGTCAACAATGAAGTTGGAATACAACACCCACCAGTGATAAAAAGCTAGCGTACATATAAGTTCGTGATAATTCTTACTTGAGCTGCACTAGCGGTATTACCTACAGCTTCTCTAACGATTCCCCAATTTGTTAGCCTTTGCTCACACTGGGACAGAGCCTTTTATTTTTCAATTTTAAAAAAGCAAAAAGACGAACAATTAATTAACTTCAACCATATCGTTTTCATTTAGAAATTATATTTATAGTTCTAAGCTTATACTTTTTAAAAATAGTAATTCACATTTCATATTTAAAACCCTAGCAAGAAAACCCTTCAAAAAATGCAGGAATTGTCAAGAAAACGTTTGCGGTTAGCAAGACTTGTTTGTAATATAAAGGAACAGAACAACAATACTATCGCATTATTACTCCCAAAAAATGTCTTATTTGTTCTTAGAGGCTACAAGTGAACCTTATCTATATGAACAAAATGTTAACGGTGAACATTAGTACTACCATATAACTGAAACAACTAACAATGTGCGAACATTGAACACCAGTTTAACTCCAAAAGTTGTCTTATTTGTGCTTGGAGGCTGCAGAGTGAAACTAGTAAACTTAAAATGTCAGTGTAATGCTTCACAATAATGATATGTTTATGAGACTTTTTAGAGCTGATGCCAACTGTGTGATGGCCAGGAAGAAATCAAATGCATATGCTAAATTACTTGTGGATGACTAAGAACTCTTTTCAGGTCTTCTAATTTCACTCCATGGTTGGCTAGTAAGCAATGGCGTACTGCACATTTTACTTCACCAACAATATGCAATCTGTGACGCCGCAAAAGGTCATAATTGCGATGGATGCTACCGTCTAATGAGTTTTCAATGGGAAGAACGGCCCGATCGACGTTCCAACTTTCAACTGCCTGCACGCAGCATAAACAAAACTTTCAGCATCCTTTACGTTAAGTAATATAATGATTTGAGTCATGGTCTAAGGAGGAGTATACCTGTTTGACCGATCATTAAATAGATTGTACGTACGGTATTAGTTCTTACCATAAAATATATAATATAAGCGAATCTGAATATATGACCAATATAAAGAAATAGCTCATAACCATGTAAAATAAAGTAGAAATAAAATGGGCAAGTCTTTATTCTCCTTTTATATAATTAAAAATTTCAGCATAAAATATGTCCTCCCCCCTTTCCAATCGTTGTAAATTCTCAGAAAAATAACTAGAGGATTGACATGAAAATGCAAGAGATTGCAAAGTATTGGTGCAGCATGAACTGTGGGGCAGATTTAAAATATAAATTAACTGAAGTTTAGCTTAAAAGATTTTCCTCCATAACCTTGACAGAGATCCATTTTTTGCGGTTAATCACTAAAACTATGTAAAGAAGGATAAATTACTTTTAATGGTAATTTTTGCCTTCTTTTCCAAGTTTCCTAAACAAGGATAAATTACTTTTAATGGTAAAACTACTAATACAACATTGTATTCGATCAATGATCTTATACATTAAAACAATGTGTTAATACGTTAGCGCTACTTTTGTTTGTAGTATGCAGAATAAACTGAAGTAACTGCATCTAGCTGTTCAATATTATGCTTCGTTCATTTTATATTGTTGAACTTGTTTGTGACGATCTTTACTCCAATTAATATGCATATTAACAGGTTTGCAGATTACGATTGAAATTTACCATTTGAATGTTAAAATTAAAAGCAGATTTCCATTTCAATGTTAATAGAGGAAATTATTTGGATTGCATATCATAAACAATGAAAACAATTCAATGCAAATTTCATTTGAGTTTTATAATTTATGTTAATATGCAAGAATCAAATTTAAGAATAAGAATTTTGATCATTGAACTGATGTGTAAATCTAAAGGACATTTATCTCGTACAAAATTTCATTGGATATAAGATGCAAAACATCATATACAAAATAACATAGATAGGGAGAGAATAAGATAAAAATGTTACATCATAACATTATCCCGTACAAAATCACACTGGATATAATATATACAACATAAGGTATAAAATAACATAAATAAAAAAAGAGATTAAGTTGAACTTTTTGTATCAAGTCATGAACATGTTTATTTGCCCGCTTATATATTTAAGACAGAGCAAGATTGTTCGAAACTCTGAATAAGCTAGGAGAACCTAAAGTTCATTTTGTTAAGGTTGTCTCACATGGAAGATAGGAACGGTAGCTTCAAATTGGAATGATCTCACATTGCTAAAATCCGATGGACGTGTGGTAGAAAAACATGTAAGATTTGTTGTCCTAGTACTTAACTAGTTATTAGTGGTGCTCCCAATAGATAAGGCGTGCCTATTCTCAGGTGTAAATCTCTCAATATGTGTAGTTTTTGCTTACCTTTGTTTCAATAACAAATTCATTACAAAGATAAAATACACTTGGTTTTTTTTTCAACATCCTAATTGAGAAAAAATAATCACACATGCCCTATCAAAATTAAGTTAACCAACGCTTGTCGATATTCAATTTTTTTGCTTTCTTATATCATTTTGTTACAACTATCGTTTCTTGGAAAGATTTGTATTGTTAAACTTGTGCTACGTTCCATGGTTGTATTTTAATTTATGGGGAAATTGTAGATTTTCTGCAATGATAATAGATTGATAATTGCTATTCCCATCTAATACAAGGACCTAATTAATAACCAGCTTTGCTTAAAGAAATTGCAGTTCAAAACATATCTTCAACATACCACCACGTCAAATTTAAAATTTAAGGTTGAAAAAAAATCAGGAGTCTTTTTTGAGTTACTGCTGTGCCAGCTACGCGCTAAGCTGAATGATTTACATTACCTAACACTAGCAAACCTTAAGCTTGGTAAGTAAATGAGATTAAGTTTATTCATACGTCGTCCACAGCCCATGCATCATATTCCCTGTACATGCATGCGCAAAGCACAAAAGAAGAAGAAAACTAACCTGAAATGCAGTTTCAAAATGCTCACAGGGAACAGCCACGCAATTTGGGTATGCCTTTTCCGCTGCCGATTCACAGTACGCACCAGGTAAACCCTGCAAATTACCATAAATTCAAAATTATACTATGTTTACCTTGATGCTTTAAAGAATTCCACATTATATTTTCCGTGCACAATCATAAAATAAAACCCACCTGATAAGCTACTTTGAGCCTGGATCCAACGCCCACGTAAGACAAATTTGAGCTCGTTAAAGGCCCTGATCATATTGCAAAATTAAATACATTAATCAATAAAAAAAAAAAAAAAAAAGTATGGGCACTGGAAAAATAACAATATTGCCTACGCGGTAGGGTTTGCAAATCGATCGAGAACGCATCAGTGTCCCCGTTAATTTCGACTGATTTGTTTGTATCACTGAAAACCCTAAGCGTGAGTTTTGAAGGTTTCCTGCTGTGTAAATGAAATGAAATGTTGAAGAGCTTGCTTGTAATTCTGGAATTGCTCCATGGGGGGCAATGAGAATCATTGGTTTTGATGGAGAAGGAACGAGAAACAATGGATGACGCCATTGATTGAAATATACTTCAACTGATAAGAGCTGCGTCATGATTCCAGAAATAAATAAGAGGGAACAAAGATAAAAATGGCAGGAGTTAAGAAGGTAAGTGAGGTAGAGGAGGAGGTAGAGGAACATCTGAGGCCAACTAAATGCTAGTTCAAGCAATTCCAGAAATATTTTCGTACGTTTTTATTGACAAACAACTAGATGCTGCCATGCTGGCCTACGAACTAATAAAGAGCCGATAAATAATTATAATTAGCTGTGGTCGTTATTTTGTTAACAATTGAATCATTAAGTACTTCCTTTATCAAAGATATCCTACGTTGAATAATATGTTATGCTATTTTTATGAAGACTTAACATAATAATTAAAATTCATATGCATGCATGCAAGACTCCAAAACCATTCATCTTAAATCAATGCATATTCAAATTCAGTTATTGATTGTGTAACTGAACCTTTCCATGTTAGTGAAAAGTAAAAAATGAAAATAATTAATTACAAAATCAATCAATATTCTTATAATCTTTAGTACATAATTAATGCCTATCATAGTATAATATCAGTATTAATTCTTATCATTATAAGGTTTTCTTTTATTTTTCTAGGAGAATCCCAAGAAAACGCAAAATCATATAATTGATCTTCTTTTGAAGTTGCAACCATCCTAATTAGGATAACATTGTGCTTTAAGATCAATTTTGTTTTCAAACAGGAAGAACAAACCTTGTCTGGATGCACCCTTAGTATATCTATGAATCATTAAATTAGCATAATGTGGTTTTCTAGGTTCACGCATGAATTGGCATAAACTGTGAACTACATATAGATTATGATGGGCATTTTATGATTGTAAGATAAACTAATCTTCCCACTGATCTTCTATATTATTGATTGGCTTAGTTAATATTGATCCATCTAGGGAAGTGAGTATTAAATTTCGTTTCATTGAAAATTTTCAAGTTGTGCATCAATGAGACTTAAATCTTCTAATATATCCAAAGCACTTCTCCGTAAATAAGAAAATTCACTTGATAGGTCTTGAAAATTCAATACCTAGCTAGAAAATATTTTATATCACCAAGAATTTCTTGTGTAAGAGCACATGATAAAAAATTAAGATATTTTATTTCTTGAAGGTTTGCATGTTATAAGATGTTAACTTGCTTTTTGCAAGACCGTTACACATCTTACGTGGAACTATAGATAAGCCGATTAACTCGAACGGAACATCAGGATTGACTGGATATGGAAATACATAAGGATGGAATGCGGGTCGATATACCTCGAATAAATTTACTCCATATTGGAAAAGGTCAACAAATCCGATCGGCATCCACTCAAAGGTTCAGTTTGATGCAACCTTTACTTTACAACTCAAAAACCCATATCAGCATCTATGGGTTCGCTCAATCCCCAACTCAACTCTAGAATTCTATATTGGTATACTTGGAAAACTTCTTGCCGGCCTTCCAGAAGTACTTCGGATCAATGCACACTTTCAGACCCTAAATCAGCATGGAGGGAACAAAGAAAACGAGATAAAAAGGAAATGTGTGATTTAGTTCGCCCAAATTTAGTGAATCTGGATACCAATCCGAAGCCCAAGTTTGGGTGATCTAGTCTAAACTTTTTGGAATTGGTTATCTCAACTCCCTCGATTTCGCCATTAATTTTGGGATTGATTCGGATTGAACTACATCTTTAAATATGAGACCTATAACATTGAAAAAAATGTTATTTTTTATTCTCTCTAGACATTGAAGTTTTTCATTTTTCTAGGTCAACTAACAACTTTTTATCTCCTCATTCTTAATTTAAAAACAACTATACTTGTAATCAGCAGTATAAATAATAGATTACTACATGTAGATATAGGTCAAAGTTTGTCGAACAACTATAAAACTTTCGTGCTATTTTTGTCATCTTTGTTAATTGATTTGTGTACATGATCAATTTAATGACCTTTTGGTTGGCATCATTTTTGATGTCAATAGTAAGGCATGCGAAGAAGGAGAAACTTGAATTATAGGCTTAAGTTTTGAATTTTAAGAAGCTTTGAAGGATTAGCAATGATAGAGAGGAAGAGTACTGGAACTCAAGCTGAAAAAATTAGAAAGAGGGAAGCTAGGAAGCTTCCTCGGGTCGAAATCCTTTTATCTACGTAACCAGGAAGGATATGCACAATATAATGAACTAAGTGCAAACTAGGTTAGTTATATAAGATGTTATGTTGAATAAGCAGGAGGTGGTGGTGATAAATTTTCTCCATCACATTAGACAAGCAGAACAACTTGGAAATCAAAGCCAAAGCGCTGGAGATGGGCCCAACAAGTAGGAAGCACCAATTTTAAACAAGGGGCAAATCCAGATCGGTATCGATCCAATTTCCTAGCTCTGCACTTATTCTGTTTAGGCAGAGGCACTTCCCCAAGATCTATAGATAGGAATGTTGAAGCCGGCTGAGGTCTACACTTGGAAGCTGGAGTAGGAAACAAGACAGTAGATCATGGTAGGAGTAATCGATGACAATCTTCGTTCAAAGATTTCGAGTTGGCACCGAATCTACCCCCTTGTCGGTATCGATCCGAATGTGACGATCGAAAGAGAGCACTTCGATTTAGGAAGCCTTGGCACTCACACTATAGAAGGTGGTCCAGATGATTGGAAGATGTTATTGGACAACGACATAGATTGGCGGACATCATTTGACGAGTTATAAGAGGCGACTCAGCGAATTAAGATGTGTAAACTGCGCATAGAAGTTCCTTCATAACAAATGTTCAAAGTATTAGGAATCCACAGGATTCAAGCTTTTGGTGTTGGAAGCTTACAGTGGGAGAATAGATCCCATCGTACATATATAAAGCGCACAAAAGTGATAAGGGCATCCAAGAAAGTAATGATGAATTGTTTTCCACTATACTTACTGAACATTGCGACATTATGGTTTAGACGGTAGGAAATGGATTTGTCGGCACTAGAAAAGACATGCTAGATCGTTCATGAGGAAGTTAAGGATCCTTATTATGCGACCTAAAAATGTGATGACTTCAACAAAAGACATGAAAGAATATATGGGCGTTCTTACCTCGGTTTAATGCAGCAGTGGCGTTGGTGGATCGGCTGGATCCCTCGATGGTGTTGATGGCAGTGGACAATCACCAATGGATCTTGGAGAATTTTATTATTAGGCCAGTCAATTTCTATGACAAAAGACATACAAACAGATCACAAGTCTTTTAAAGTGAATGTAATCATGGTCGGAGGTATGTTTGGAACACGATCTTAAAATGACAAGGGAAAGTGAAAGACGAAACTAACTGCAGTCGGTCATATAGAATAAGAAGAGAACCAAAGTATAGTTCTTATGCAGATCTAAACACAAGTTTGGAAAGAATATTTCTTAACATAAGAAACACCTTCCAATTAGGAGACCAACGAGGAGGAAACCTACAGAGCGAGAGCAAGCTTTTGGAAAGTGTTGCTTGTTTCATAAAATAGTTGGACATGATACAAATGATTGCAAGTGTTTGAAATATGTGATTGAGGAACAAATGAGGAAAGGACAACAGACATAATACGTCCTAAACGAACCCCAACGATGGAATCGAAGCAATCGTCTACTGCTCGACATCAAAGCACCCTAATTAGCGGGGGAAGGGGAGGAATCGCTAAGAAATGATGACTTGGATTTGGAAATAATAAAACGATTACCTTTCTTATTGTAACGACCCATATTTTACATATCGGAGGATCATAAAACAATTACAATTTATTTCCTAATGGTGGGACCATTCTCAGTTTTAATATGTTGTCCATAGAGATGTAATGCATATCCATGATTTTCACCAAGTCAACTTATGGCCATTTTGCCCTTGCAAATATTGTTTTAGCAATGACTTTTGATAGGGATCGAATTCGGTGCTGAAATCATTCTCATTGGATTAGAATGGTTCACGATTCCGTAAAGTAGTCATATAAAAGTTTTGGTTTAGCGTTTTCAGAAGAATCGTTGTTTTAAGTTTCAGCTTCTGTTAGGCAGACTGATTAGCAACTAATAGGTTGATCAATCAAGCCGGCTAATGATCAGCAGCTATAAATAAAGGGGATTGGGGGAGAAAATTAGGTTTCTCCCTTTATTCAAACATTAGGTTGGGCATATGTAATTCATCGGTTCAACCTAATCCCTAATTTCTTCATTCTATTTGGTTCCAGTCCATTGCAGATTGCATCAAGGGGCCAGATCATGATCCAGGAAGAGTAGATCGTATCGAATTGCATTAGATTCAAAGGTTTTCAGCTCTATCCAGATCTGATCTCATCGGATTTACATTGAATCAAGGCTTAGGTGAATAACATATATCTCTCACACGAAAATAAAGGGTTATATGGGTGAGATCTATGTTAATTTCATTCTTACATGTTAAATTCACCCTAAATCAATTCATGCAAGTTCACTTTAGATCTAGGTATGTTCATATGCTCTAAATTAACCTATTAAACCATAAATTCATATGTTAATCATGATTCTAGGTATGTCTAGATCTACATTTTTATTGCTTTATTGTTATATGATATATGGATGCTTGGGTTTGTTTGTATGATCATCTATTGCTATGTCGATGCTTGTTTTGATGAAATTGGATGTATTGCTTGAGTTCCGTGTTAAAACTGCTTGTCGTGGATCTTAGGATTGAAGAGTAGAGCAAATCAGAGGCACTGCACTTATGATGCATCTACCTGTACAATCAAAAGAAACCCACAAAGTGGACACACAATGGAAATAAGATTTATAAATATGACGTAACCTTTCTTTGAAAAGAAAAAAAAAAGAAATAAGAAGAAATCACCTCTAAAATATTATCATAATAGCTCATGGGAGCAAATTTATGTTGTGAATGATACAAAAATGCAAAAAATCTAACAGTTTGGTATGTGCTTTGCTAAGCATTGATAAACTCCTAAATTTTCCTGCATGTAAGATGCAAGCCAAAAATTGAACCCTACAAAACAGTTGACATAAAAAATGCATCAAAGTTCTTTTGCGCACACATATTGTTGTGCAAAAATTGTTCTGATACCAAGCTGTTATGCAAAAATTACATGAATGCGGAAGCACAATAAGTAGGATCTATATTTGTCAATTGAACATCAATCTAATCTGATAACAATTATTCTATTACATCAACAAAATAGTAAATAACTATAACAGAAAAATAAAGAGACACAATATTTATACTGGTTCCAGTATCCTCCAAAGATAGTGTATGTCCAGTCCAAAAGAGAGAGATTTTATTCTACATGAGAGAATTACAAGAGATTACAAAATAAGAGTTTACATATCCAAAACCTCAGATAGGCTTAACAAGAAGAGACACTCCATTTAGGGATCGCTGGCTCCATGCCACGATGGGTTTACACTAAAGTCTACCCCTCAATATATAGCCAGTGCAAATCCATGTGAGTCATCAATTACATTACAAACCAACATACGGTACTAATATAATGGAGGAAAATTTACCATAGCAACAATGTGCAAAGATAGAAAGTAAATCAATCCGTTTCTTTTGCATAGATGGAAGAAATTAACCCCATCATTTATTTCTCTATCATCTCATCAAATACAATCAATGCATTCCCATTATAAAAATATTTAGTTTCCAATTTTTGCAAATTTGTTCTAATCAATTTGTGATTTTGTATCATCTAAATTTAACACTCCACCTTAATGCACAATCACATATCTGCAACACCCCATCTCAAATCAAATTCTCTTCACATCATAAAACTCTTCAACAAAACTCCATCTTCAATCAAAATCTCACCATGAGATAGAAACCAAAAAATGAATATTTGCCTAATGGGTTCCAGCAAAGCTACCCCCCATCACACCGTGTTAAGGAGCTCAGACTACATCCCCTCCCGTCAACAAAATGTCGCAAATATCCAAAATAAAAAGAAGACAGACACCAAAGCAATCTCAACATCGCCAAGGCCACAAATAATTCTCTCAATCACCAATTCAAATACAGAGCCAAAATCCAAATTTTTATACGCACAAAAAATCTCTCTCCTGCCATTTAGTTATTACAAACTTTACCCACCGCCTGCAAAAGATGCATCTACCACCATGAGCTGCACCGCGCATAAATCAACGGTTTAAAAGTTCTTGCAATAACATTGGCACCCGTCTAACACTTGATCTGAGCTCTTTCCTGGATCACCCCGGATCTCTCGAGCATCATCAATGTGAAGACCCCTGTCTAAACCACAATGATCTTTGTCTCGACACCCGTCTATCACTTGACCCGAGCTCCTTTCCTGATCATCTTGGATCCCTCAAGCAACATCAACATGATGACCCCTGTTTAAAACATGATCAAAAGTTCCCAAATCCAATGGTCCCTTCAACACAGTAAACTCCATATCACGTCAAAGTTCCCAGATTGGAACGCTCTTCACTTCAATGTATTCTCTTCCGCTAGGGTCTTCCGTTTCTCCCAAAATAACAATAGCATAATCACCACTGAATCTACCAACCTTTGTAGAAATAATTGATGCACAATTTAAAACTAATCACCCCGCTCCGATACCAATCTATTGTGCAAAAATTGCTCTAATACAAATCTGTTATGCAAAAATTGCGCAAATGCGAAAGCACAATAAGAAAGATCTAGATTTGCCAATTGAACATCAATCTAATAGCAATTATTCTATTACATCAACAAAATTGTAAGAAACTATAATAGAGAAATAAAGAGGCACAATATTTGTACCGGTTCCACTATCCTCCATAAGATAGTGTACGTCCAGTCCAAAAGAGAGAGATTTTATTCCACATGAGAGAATTACAAGAGATTACAAAATAAGAGTTTACATATCCAAAACTCAAATAGGTTTAACAAGAAGAGACACTCCATTTGGGGATCGCTGGCTCCATGCTAGGATGGGTTTACATTAAAGTCTACCCCTCAATATATAGCCAGTGCAAATCCATGTGAGTCATCAATTACATTACCAACCAACTGGTAATAATATAATGGAGGAAAATTTACCATAGCAACAAGTGAGAAAAGATAGAAAGTAAATCAATCCGTTTCTTTTGCATAGATGGAAGAAATTATTCTCTTCATTTATTTCTCTACCATCTCATCAAAGGTAATCAATGCATTCCCATTATAAAAATATTTACTTTCCATTTTTTGCAAATTTGTTCCAATCAATTTGTGATTTTGTATCACCTAAATTTAACACATACATGATTGCAGCGTGTGGTGCCCTGGCCACTTTGAATAAACGTACGAGTCTTAACATAGAAATCTCACTTTTTTAGTCACAATTCAGAAGCATACTCTGTCATACAATATAATTATTAACTTGTCTTAGTTTATAATTATAAAGAGAACATCTCAAAATTGCACACAAATAATTTTAAAGAAAAACTCGCTTTTTCATGTTCTTAAAATAGGGCATTACTTATAATCTTAACTGTTAATAACATACCATAGTTACTGATTTTAATGATAAACCATATAAAATTGCCCTTAACGGTCCTTTTTGGTGAGCATATTCTAGTAGAATACAGAGGACTGGTAAACTTGTGAGGAAAATTAAGTTGTGTCTGTGTGCTTCAATTCATGACATCTATCCTTTTCGAGTACTATTTTTTTATGAGAAGTGTGTGCAATACATGACTCGAACTTGGGTTTGTTATCAAACCTAGGCATCCCTTTATATTGCGCCGCATATGCGGACACTACAGTTGTTTTTTCTTATGCAGATTATAATGCATAAAATAGAGGGAAACAACCCAGCTATACTATAGAAATATAAAACAGACTATGCATCAAGATGGTCCAATAGAATAATTCAAGAAATCTAGAAGAATCATGGTTGGAAGGACAAGAGTAGGACTAAAAGAACACAAGAGAGTCAAGGACAAGACCATGAGAACACGAGGTTCAAAGACAATGTTACAATGACATAAGAATCTCAAGAAAGAAAGATTAAAAGGGTATAAGACATTACAAATGGTCAGAAAAATACTTGTCAAAAATTAGAAAATTTTATTAATGAATTTGTTGACTAATAAATTAACTAACCTTGAAATTAGGCTAATGTGACATATAAACAAAAGGCGCTTTCTAACACAAGGATGTTAAATGGTTCGACTAAACATGCCTATGTCCAACTACGCACTATGAAGATCTCTCAATGTGTTCCTCTCTCGCAATTACAGAAAATTATAGGAAAATAACAAAAAATTAAACACTTTGGATTAGGTGGATGCTAATTTTAAGAGCTTGAGAGGATTTGCCTGCTACAATATGTAAATATGGGCTAAAATTTATGAGCATTTAATTAGATTTTAGTTGGCTTCCAAACTCATAATTCTATGTTTATAGTATAATTGTGGATAATGGATGAATGAGATTGTATAGTAAGACATGCGAAATGAGCTTCTAGCCGTCCATCTGATTGCATATGCATAGGCTGATAGAAAACAGCTGTAAAAGCAGAGCTGAATATGTCATTGAGAAGCTTTCCGACTGACAATCTATGCCAGACGCATGCTTTGAATTTTAATGCGCCTTTAGTGTGGTGGCAGGCTACAACACCAGATATGCTGATGGCAGACATGTTACAACATTTAGTAGCACTGATCGTACTATTTGTCATCTATTTTTGCATTCCTAGGTGGCAAAGCAGATGTTAAGCTTATTGGTCGATCGCTTGTTATCGAGGGTTTTTGAATGAAGCCAAAAAATGCTAAAGCTAGATCATAAATGAGCGGACCAAGATATAATGATGATATTGGGTTGGGGGAGGGGACAGAGAGAGAGCCAGGTTAAGTCATATGAGGTAGTCGTGTAAAACTAATCTGGACGATGCTAGACACCGGCAACTATGATATTCTATCCGTGGTTTGTTAGATTTTTTGAAAGAAGCTTAATATTGTGAAGGACCAAGTCGTGGAAGTTGTGCCAAACCATTCATGGATAATGAGATGGACTGCCTAAAACCAATCGAAGGCAGGCTGACATGAAGCCAAGCCAACGACGAGTCACGGTTGAGCCGGTTTGGTTAGACAAATCGATCGTGTCGACTTGTACCAGATCAAGCCTAGCATAGGAATTTGAGCGGATATATCTGTGACTTTCTTTCCATACTTGATGAGATAGAAGCAGGTTAATGCAGGAAGATTGAAACTGGACCGAACAGAGTATCAGCTAACGTGGACTATGGGCGGGCCTTAATGTGTTGACTGGCATTGTTATATGTACGAGAAATTTGAGCAATATTTTGCTCCCATGTTTGTCTCTATGAGCAGGGATGAGTTTTTCAAATCAAAAAAGTTACGTCAATGGGTTTAGCTGCTCTTCATTTTATGGGCCATGCGTGGCACTTCATCATTAACTAAGACGTCTCACTTTTCCTAACATGGCAGAGATGTTCATGTTTCTAGCCTGTGTAAAAAGGTGACACTTTCATTGATGATAGTTAGAAGGCCGAGATGGATTTGCGTTGCGAATCTAAAGAGTATGATTAAAGGGATAGATAATATTCATCTTCTTCTTTTTAATTCTTTACTGAGCCATCGATATTTTCTTCCATTAAAAGAACTCCAAAAATTCTTTCACTATCAAAGCTTTCAACCTTCAAAGAATAAGCTTCCCTTTAATTTTGTTTAAGTTCCTTCGTGTTTTTTCAAATGTTTTAGCCATGAAAAAATTAAACATTTTTCACTTTTGTTTTTGTTGTTTGACGCATTAGATTCTTAACTAGAATACATGATTTTCTGGTCATCTTGACGTCGATCAAGCATTGCTGCCATGTTAGCGCAGATTAATCAACGTTGTTGAGATTCTCGGTGGACCTGCATTTTTATATAAAATTATTAGCGTTTGGCACTCGATTAGGATCAATTTGATAGTCAAAAAGTTTAAGGTCATCTATTAGAAGAAGAAAATCGATGGGCACCATTATTCTCTCCCCCATTGCATCCGTTTGTACTTTTCTTATTTTTAAGGGAACTTCTCATCATCTCTCTCCGCGGCGAGAAGAAGAGAAAGAGAGTGTAACACCCCATAATTTTAACAACACAAAGACGATAAATTAAAGAATAATTAATTTAGTATTCATAAATAAGTGAAACGGACTGCGCCATTGCGTTCGTCTCAGAATTTTGGTCAAAATAGACACTTGGTTTGCGTAAAATGGACACCGTATGAAGAAATTATTATGGTTTGAAGTTTGTATACGCGCAAGAATATATATATATATATATATAATTAAATTTAGAATTTAAAAATCAGTTCGAAATTCAAAATTTGGGGAGGCGGCAAAAATCCTGCTCAGGAGAGTCGACCCCTTAAGTGGGGTGTCGACACCTCAAGGGGGATGTCGACTCATGGGTTGACCCTGTATGGGTGGTCGACCCCCCGCGGCAGATCTGGTCAGATTAGGGTTTGGGGTTACGGCTCTATATATGGCCTCATTTTTCTTGTTTCTCCACACTAAATATAATGAAGGACTAGATGTTGTCTCTACCAGATTGAATCTAACCTTTTCTTCTTCAGCAATCAACTAGAATTTAGAGATCTGTGATTCAACATCAACAATCCTTTCTTCTATTTTTCTAGATCCAAACACTGTGAGTCTATATTAATTTTAGACTTAAATAATTAAAAGTAAATATTGACATGATTATAATTTGGATCTGTGCCTGTAACTATGTGAATTTTAGGCATAACTTGGATGAAATATATGAACATGGAGTTGGGGACATAAATCAACTTATGATTAAAAAACTTAATCTGGGAAATATGGTTCATTATGAACATAACTTGGGAATATGGCATGAAAACCTATAACGACATAGGAACAATTGGTTAATAAATGAAATGCCTAGGATTACAGTAATTCGAAACTGTAACCGTGCTTAGACACGAGGTTAGATTACACTAGTGGTGAAAGTCCTCCCAGAACCAACATGCATATCCAGCAAATACAAGTGCTGAACCTAATGTGAGGGGTCTATTTGCATAAACACGAGACGTGCTAAGACACGAGGTTAAATCTGTAACACCTCATAATTCTGTAACATTAAGTTTCACAAATTAAAGTATAAATAATATATAAATCTAAGATGAGGTTATGCTGCTCAAGTTTTTCAAGAAGAGATTTAAATCAAGTTAAAGCTTCAAGAAGGGAATCAAAGGCTAATTCAACAGCTTCGAGCAACGCCACGCAAATCATAGCAAATCGCCTTTTCTAAACCGATCACTGTAAGTTCGGGTTTTCCTTAGATTTGAACGTGTAATTGGACTCGTGAATGTAATAAATTAAAATATAGAACTGTGCCTATTGGCAAGTTAATTATCTTTGATTCATGCTTATGTCAAATCTATCGTTATCTATGCCTTTGGATCTGATTCTCGATTGTGGCCTAGAACTTATTGTGGCTAATTGTCAATGACTATGACTATAAGACTTTTGCCTAAGACTATGACTATGAAACTGTTGCCCATGAAACTATCGCCTATGACTATGATTCATGACAAAGAGACTATTACATATGACTATGACTATAAGACTGTTGCCTATGACTATGACTATGATTCATAATTTTGAGACAATTGCATATGATTCATGACTATGAGACTATTACCAAGATTCATGACTATGAGACTATTGCCTATGACATGGATTAAGAAACTATTGTGATTAGTCGCCCATGACTATTGTGGTTAATTGCCTATAATTATTGTAGTTAGTGACCTATGCATATTCCCATTAACCTATTAGGTTGTACTTCGAATTGGCATCATGTTGGACCAAATCACCTATGCCTAATTATGTTGGGTCTCATTTTTTCGGGTGTAACTTGTCTAGTTTATTCCTATTCACAGTTATGTACCTCAAACCCATTGGAACCATTATTTTTGTATTTGGTTCATTCTTGCATGGCTATTCTTCTATGTCAATTCTTGTGCTTATCCCCTATTCCTTTCTTTGATACTATTACTATCATTTCATGAGTACATAGAAAAACTTGTGAAATCATGTTATACGTACGATTATGATGCGGGGATTGGGCGTAGCTTAATTAAGTTAATTTGGCATAATAAATATGTTGGCATAAATCTAAATTGGCTATAATAGTGAATGATTTACATGCATATTAGACTTGGGCATAAATTGATAAATTTTAATTGGCCGCAAAGTATGTAATTGGCATGTAAAACAAGTTTTGGACGTAAACGGTAAAACTAGAATATTAAATCTAGTTTTGACATAAAATGTAAATTGGAATATTAATCTAGATTGGGCATGAATTGAAAAAGGGCAATATTAAATCTAAATTGGTATAAACTGCAAGTTGGGTTAATTGATTGGTAAATCAAGTTTTGGGCAAAGAATATAAATATGTAAATTTGCATGACAGTTGAATATGATCTAGGCTAAATTGATTTACGGAAAATTTATATAAATAGTAAATATGCAAATTTAGTAAAAGATGAATATGCCTAACCCGAGGTTAGACTGAGTTGTGGTGTAAAACTGCCCGGAACCGACCGGCACATCCAGTGACCACAACAATACATGTCTAATGTGGGTGGTTAGTGCATCAAGCCCAGAAAGACCAAAGGTTAGACTGAGTTGTGGTGTAGACCTGCCCAGAACCGACCGACACATCTAGTAATCACAATAATATCTGTCTAATGTGAGTGGTTGCTGCTTTAAATAATTAATTAAGGCTCATGAATAAATCAAGCTATAAATGTTGAGGTTAAGTAATTAAGGAAACACTTAACCGTAATAACATGTTAACTAGGCAAGTGGGTAAGGTTAAGAAAATCTAGAACACTTAACCGTTGTAACATGTTAATTAAGCAAATGATAGGTTTAAGTTAACTAAAGTAACACTTAACCAATATATAATGAATATGGTGGGGTTAGGTAATACAAGAGGAAAACACTTAACCAATTATATAACACGATGTATGTGAAGGGTTAAGTTAACATGAGAAGGCAACACTTAACCAATATAACATGGTTTGAGGTAGGGTCAAGTTAACACAAGAAGGAAACACATAACCAACATGACGTGACGAGTGGGTGGGTTGAGTTAACTTGAATTGATTATTGACACTTGACCAATATAACTTGATGAACGAATGGGGTTAAGTTAAATGGGAAATACTTAACCAATATAACCTGATGAATGAACGAGGTAAAGTTAATAAACCACACTTAACCAATCCAACACGATAAGCAAGATAGGTTAAGTTAATAAGAACCACTTAACCAACACGACTTGACAAGTAGGAGGTTAAGTACACGTCGGGTTGGTGGGTAATATTAGTAAATATAGGCCCACAAAACTTAACCATTATATAAACATGCTTGGATCGATGGGAGGGTTAAGTACATCTCGTGTAGGTGGGTAAAATTAGTACATATAGACCCGCAAACTTAACCGTTAAGAAAAAATGCTAGAATCGGTGGGAGGGTTAAGTACATCTCGTATAGGTGGGTAATATTTGTATATATAGGCCAACAAACTTAACCAGCAGGAAACCCTAGTAACGGGGACCCATTTCAGCAGTAACCCACATAGATGTATCATGGTACCCTGAAATTAGACAGGATGGGGCACGATTACTGGGCTGATTATAAGCGGTCAAAATAGCAGCAGGGGGTATGTCAGTGTAGGTTCCGAATGGTTTACGGGCATGCACGTACTCTGGAGTGGAAAAAGCTGGCACTGGGTACTAGTAGTTATACACTGTGCATCTTGAATCGTATTGGGTCGCTATCATAAGGCTTGATACACCTTATGGTGGGGTCAGCACAGAGTATCTACATGCAAGAGAGGGCCGACTGACACAGACACATGGAAAATTAATACAAAGTAGGTAGCATAATCCCTAGTTGGACCTAGGTCGCGTAAACCCTGAATCCGAGAAGCATTCAATAGGTAGCATAAACCCCAGTGGCCCTGGGTAGCGTAAACCCTGGTTGAATCTAGTGAGCACTCGATAGTAAACCCTAGATTAGATCTAGGTAATAAATGGAATCCCCATAATAGAAGCACACCTGAAGGCAACCGCAAATACGGGGATTGGGATCACGTTATCATATGATCATAGATTACTAGTTTGGACACCAGTTAGGTAGTGCAGAGATATAGAAATCAGTATAAACAGGGTAGTTACGAAGCAGAGAAGGAGTAGAAGCACATTCGGTTTATCTGTACATTCAGTTTATCGGTACATTCAGTTTATCTTGCCAAATCCCATGCTTATCCCATATTATCTTACTACTATGGTTTAGTCTTATATTTAGTTTATTCATGTCATGACCCTTTTCCTCGTTTAAATACTAAGAATCACTGGACTTACCAGACTTTATGTTTGACCTAGTTTTGCTTTCGCCTCTTTTCTTCCGTTCCCCCCCGGTAGTCAGGGAGGGAATAGCTCAGGTTTGTTTGGACCGTTACTCTTTCCAAGCTTGAAGACTCTTTGATGTGTTGCCTTGGACTCTCTCTCTTCTACTGCTATGGCTGGCTCATGCTTTATTTGGGGAAATCATTTTATGCTTCTTTATTTTTGTAAGCAAGACAGGATACTTTGGTATTGTAAGACAATCTTTGTACAAGTTGTTTATCAATGAAATAAAGTTTTACTTATTTGTCGCTGCTTTAATTGTCTGTCTTGTAATTTATCTGCATCTTTTACCAATAATGCTCCATCGAAATTAAGGCATTCCATTTGTGAATGACCTTAACGGAGGTGGGGTGTTTCACTTGGTATCAGAGCTGAAGGTTACCAGATCAGACAAAAAGATTTAAAAAATTATTTTCAAACAATTTTAAAAGATGCATTTTCAAAAGAAAAGTTTTGTTTTAAAGGCATATTCCCCAAAGCCATATGCACTATCTTTTGATCCTCCGTTTGAATCCTTATTTCCTTCTTTCTTGAGTCTCCGGGTCTCCTGGCTTTCTGGGAGGTAACCTCATCGTGGCATGGTTTCGTAGGTTCGACAAGACTACGACACTTGTCAAGGGGCAAACAAGTGCCTAACTTCTATCTGTAGCCGTAATTTTCTTTCGAGCTTTGTAGGATTCCCGTGCGATGGAGGCAGCTTTCGAGAGACATGTCAACAAGTTACACAAGGATGGCAAAGTTGAGAATGAGGGGGGTTGGCTAAGGAGCACAACACAAGGATGAAGAACCCATGGATATAGACTTGGTTCACAAAGGAGGGGAGGAAAGAATAGTAAAACCTAAAACAAGAGGAAGTATCTTTATTTTGGTATAACGGGTCGTATAATTTAAGGGCAAGGGCAAAGAATAAGGGACAGGATTTTCCGGAAGGCAAGTGCATGCTCTCATCGCCAGCATACCCGAGAGAGAGGCAGAAGATTTCGGTTGAAAGAGTTTTTCCTTTTTGATTATCCTGTTAGTACTCCTTTTGATTTTAACGCTTCACATTCGTATATATCTGCTTCCACAGTTGAGTCTCTGCACCCTAGATATTGTATAGTAGAGGATCCCATTATAGTCTCAAATCCAATTGCTAGTTCGACCCATTTATCTTTGACTTGTGAGGATTTGAGAATAGCTATATTTATGCTTATGATTTTGGGCTATGGGTTGATTCTAGGCATTGATTGGTTAGCTAGTAATTATGAAACAAGGGTATTTAGACTTTCGACTTGCCTCGAGAATACCCTTGAGATCTCGTACGATCCTAAGGGATCGGTCTGTCTTAGCTACCTAGAATCACTTTACTTATCTATCGACGATTTTTGATCCGTTGAGGTAGTCCATGAGTACGCAAGATGTTTTGACTAGGGTAGGGATTTTCCCCCTAAGAACTCGAGATAGACTTCCGCATGTATCTAGATGACACTGTAAAGCCAATTATGCGATCAACGATAATTCTGGAGCAAGATTGGCGAGGATAGCCAGAGTCGGTAAAGTGCTCAATTATTTGGTTGTTTTGTTAGTATCACCTCACATAGATCATCCAAATTCGGAGGAGGTATCCCTTGGGTACTTGTCTGATATTGGTTTAGGCCTTTGGGGCTTGTACTTGAGGGATGTCGAGTTCGACTAGGATGGTTTCCGTGAGAAATAAATGGTTGGGGCTAGCACCCTAAGTTAAGACTGACCTTAAGAGAGGTAATAAGCACATAGTAACCATTAGCTTTAGACCCTCAGATTTGCAGCATGATGGATAAGCTAAGTAGAGGAGAGACCTCTAATCATCTTAAGTTTATACATTGGGTATCATGATTAACATATGTTTTTCTCGGGAGGATAGTTCGACTACATTGGATACCCTCTAGCATAGTAAGTGAGCGAGGTCCTATCTTTACTAGTGGGTTTTGGAAATGGAAGCTCAAGAAGATGCGACTTAAAAGATTGAAGACCAGATACACGCATCTTACCCTTTTTGAGGGTATATCCTTGATTCCTTTTTTTCTGAAAAATCTATTTGCATGCTAGTCTTTAGCTTTTAAGTATATCCTCTCGGTCCTTTCCTCAATCCTTAGGTAGAAGCCAATGGATGTAAACATGTATTTGAGACATGTTATGTTTGGTGGATGCAAGTGTTTGCTAGTGGTTGCTCGTGGATGCATATACACACATAGGGCACTAGATCAGCTCAGTAACTTCCATATTGCATTTGCATATATGTATTTGTTATGGATTGAACTTGATGTGTTATCCTGTGGACGTTGCATTTGAGTGAATGGTTGTGCACTCAAATAGAAATGATATGTATCTTTAGGATTGCATACATATTGGACGCATGACACTGACATAATTCGCATTAAGGAGGTCAACTGAATCAGTAGACTGCCTGATTTTGCATTAGACAAGGACATACACACACACTATGCATATGAACAAGAAAGCATTAGAAATCTTTTTTTAAGGACAATGAATGCCTGTGATTGAATGGTTGAGTAGATGGATGACTGAATGGTAGGACACATTCTTCCTGGCTTGAAGATTTCAGGGACGAAATCCTTTAAGGGGGTGGGGGGGGGGAGGGAGAGAGAATGTAACACCCCGTAATTCTGTAACATTAAGTTTCACAAATTAAAGTATAAATAATATATAAATCTAAGACGAGGTTATGCTGCTCAAGTTTTTCAAGAAGAGATTTAAATCAAGTTAAAGCTTCAAGAAGAGAATCAAAGGCTAATTCAACGGCTTCGAGCAACGCCACGCAAATCAAAGCAAATCGCCTTTTCTAAACCGATCACTGTAAGTTCGGTTATTCCTTAGATTTGAACGTGTAATTGGACTCGTGAATGTAATAAATTAAAATATAGAACTGTGCCTATTGGCAAGTTAATTATCTTTGATTCATGCTTATGTCAAATCTATCGTTATCTATGCCTTTGGATCTGATTCTCGATTGTGGCCTAGAACTTATTGTGCTAATTGCCAATGACTATGACTATAAGACTTTTGCCTAAGACTATGACTATGAAACTGTTGCCCATGAAACTATCGCCTATGACTATGATTCATGACAAAGAGACTATTACATATGACTATGACTATAAGACTGTTGCCTATGACCATGACTCATAATTTTGAGACTATTGCATATGATTCATGACTATGATACTATTACCAAGATTCATGACTA
Organism: Allium sativum; assembly: GCA_030737875.1. NCBI lineage: Eukaryota > Viridiplantae > Streptophyta > Magnoliopsida > Asparagales > Amaryllidaceae > Allium > Allium sativum. The sequence continues at coordinate 388,869,453 of CM060912.1, read as the reverse complement.
TGAGACTATTGCCTATGACATGGATTAAGAAACTATTGTGATTAGTCGCCCAAGACTATTGTGGTTAATTGCCTATAATTATTGTAGTTAGTGACTTATGCCTATTCCCATTAACCTATTAGGTTGTACTTCAAACTGGCATCATGTTGGACCAAATCACCTATGCCTAATTATGTTGGATCTCATTTTTTGGGGTGTAACTTGTCTAGTTTATTCCTATTCACATTTATGTACATCAAACTCATTGGAACCATTATTTTTGTATTTGGTTCATTCTTGCATGGCTATTCTTTTATGTCAATTATTGTGCTTATCCCTTATTCCTTGCTTTGATACTATTAGTATCATTTCATGAGTACATAGAAAAACTTGTGAAATCATGTTATACGTACGATTATGATGCGGGATTGGGCGTAGCTTAATTAAGTTAATTTGGCATAATAAATATGTTGGCATAAATCTAAATTGGCTATAATAGTGAATGATTTACATGCATATTAGACTTGGGCATAAATTGATAAATTTTAATTGGCCGCAAAGTATGTAATTGGCATGTAAACCAAGTTTTGGACGTAAACGGTAAAACTAGAATATTAAATCTAGTTTTGACATAAACTGTAAATTGGAATATTAATCTAGATTGGGCATGAATTGAGAAAGGGGAATATTAAATCTAAATTGGTATAAACTGCAAGTTGGGTTAATTGATTGGTAAATCAAGTTTTGGGCATAAAATATAAGTATGTAAATTTGCATAACAGTTGAACATGATCTAGGCTAAATTGATTTACGGAAAATTTATATAAATAGTAAATATGTAAATTTAGTAAAAGACAAATATGCCTAACCCGAGGTTAGACTGAGTTGTGGTGTAAAACTGCCCGAAACCGACCGGCACATCCGGTGACCACAACAATACATGTCTAATGTGGGTGGTTAGTGCATCAAGCCCAGAAAGATCCGAGGTTAGACTGAGTTGTTGTGTAAACTTGACCGGAACCGACTGACACATCCAGTAACCACAACAATATCTGTCTAATGTGAGTGGTTGGTGCTTTAATTAATTAATTAATAAATTAATTAAGGCTCATGAATAAATCAAGCTAGAAATGTTGAGGTTAAGTAATTAAGGAAACACTTAACCATAATAACATGTTAACTAGGCAAGTGGGTGAGGTTAAGTAAATCTAGAACACTTAACCGTTGTAACATGTTAATTAAGCAAATGATAAGGTTAAGTTAACTAAAGTAACACTTAACCAATATATAATGACATGTGGCGGGGTTAGGTAATACAAGAGGAAAACACTTAACAAATTATATAACACGATGTATGTAAAGGGTTAAGTTTACACGAGAAGGCAACACTTAACCAATATAGCATGGTTTGAGGTATGGTCAAGTTAACACCAGAAGGAAACACTTAACCAGCATGACGTGACGAGTGAGTGGGTTGAGTTAACTTGAATTGATTATTGACACTTGACCAATATAACTTGATGAACGAATGGGGTTAAGTTAAATGGGAAATGCTTAACCAATATAACCTGATGAATGAATGGGGTTAAGTTAATAAACCACACTTAACCGATCCAACATGATAAGCAAGATAGGTTAAGTTAATAAGAACCACTTAACCAACACGACTTGACAAGTAGGTGGTTAAGTACACGTCGGGTTGGTGGGTAATATTAGTAAATATAGGCCTACAAAACTTAACCATTATATAAACATGCTTGGATCGATGGGAGGGTTAAGTACATCTCGTGTAGGTGGGTAATATTACTAATATAGGCCCAGAAACTTAACCGTTAAGAAAACATGCTAGAATCGGTGGGAGGGTTAAGTACATCTCATATAGGTGGGTAATATTTGTATATATAGGCCAACAAATTTAACCAGCAGGAAACCCTAGTAACGGGGACCCATTTCAGCAGTAACCCACATAGATGTATCATGGTACCCTGAAACTAGGCAGGGTGGGGCACGATTACTGGGTTGATTATAAGCGGTCAAAATAGCGGTAGGGGGGTACGTCAGTGTAGGTTCCGATGGTTTATGGGCGTGCACGTACTCCGGAGTGGAAAAAGCAGGCACTGGGTACCAGTAGTTATACACTGTGCATCTTGAATCGTGTCGGGTCGCTATCATAAGGCTTGATACACCTTATGGTGGGGCCAGCACAGAGTATCTACATGCAAGTGAGGGCCAACTGACACAGACACATGGAAAATTAATACAAAGTAGGTAGCATAATCCCTAGTTGGACCTAGGTCACGTAAACCCTGAATCCGGGAAGCGTTCAATAGGTAGCATAAACCCCAGTGGCCCTGGGTAGCGTAAACCCTGGTTGAATCTAGTGAGCACTCAATAGTAAACCCTAGATTAGATCTAGGTAATAAACGGAATCTCCATAATAGAAGCACACCTGAAGGCAACCGCAAATACGGGGATTGGTATCATGTTGTCATATGATCATAGATTACTAGTTTGGACACCAGTTAGGTAGTGCAGAGATATAGAAATCAGTATAAACAGGGTAGTTGCGAAGCAGAGAAGGAGTAGAAGCGCATTCAGTTTATCAGTACATTCAGTTTATCTTGCCATATCCCATGCTTATCCCATATTATCTTGTTACTATGGTTTAGTCTTATGTTTAGTTTATTCAGGTCATGACCCTTTTCCTCATTCAAATACTAAGAATCACTGGACTTATCAGAATTTATGTCTGACCTAGTTTTGCTTTCGCCTCTTTTCTTCCGTTCCCCCCAGGTAGTCAGGGAGGGAATAGTTCAAGTTTGTTTGGATTGTTACTCTTTCCAATCTTGAAGACTCTTTGATGTGTTGCCTTGGACTCTCTCTTCTACTGCTATGGCTGGCTCATGCTTTATTTGGGGAAATCATTTTATGCTTCTTTATTTTTGTAAGCAAGACATGATACTTTGGTATTGTAAAACTATTTTTGTATAAGTTGTTTATCAATGAAATAAAGTTTTATTTATTTGTCGCTGCTTTAATTGTCTGTCTTGTACATCTTTTACCTATAATGCTCCACCGAAATTTAGGCATTCCTTTTGTGAATGACCTTAACGGAGGTGGGGTGTTTCAAAGTCCGACTCGTGGAGGAAGTCTGCGCGGAACCGACTGGCATATCCAGCATCCATAAGTGGTTTTCTTAACATGGGAGGTTTAGCACAGTATAACCATAAATGAATATGGTAATGAATTGGAATACATAACCTAGTTGAATCCATAGTGATTGTATGAACATAAAACTTTAGTAGGGGTTAAGTAAACTTGTTTGAAATAGTGGGTAAGTTAAGTAAATCTTGGGTGGGTGGGTAATATTATATATATAGGCCCACAAACTTAACCTGTGGGATTATGCAATTTTATAACACCGGTAGGTAGCATAACCTATGGAAAACCTAGTTGTGGGGATGCAAGACAAAGGGGAGAGCTTGCATCATCTTGTGTATGGGACCCGTTTCAAGCAATACCCCATATATAGGTATCAAACGAGTACTCCGAACTAGGTTGGAGTCGGGGGACGCTTACTAGGATGATTGTAAGTGATCCAAACATGGGGGACGGTGTGGGCGGCGCATTCCGATGGGGTCATGTGCGTGCATGGGCCCGACAAAGGAGATTTAGATGCCATGACACCTGTAGATATGGTTGTGCACATCCTGAAAACGAAGGATTACCACTTTAGGGAGTGATACACCCTACTGTGGGGTCAGCATAGGATATCTACGGAGTAGGTAGCCGATCGATTAGGGTAGTAATTAGGGTACACTTAGACTCTGGTATGTTGGGAGCCCGTTAATACCCTTAGGGGTAACTCCTGTATGTTGGGATGTCTATTGATTGTATGGGGTGAAAACCTCTCACTGGAAGTACACCTAAATCTACCATCTTATACTTGTTGGGGATCATCTCGTTAATAAGAACTAGTATTGATGCAGAGAGAAGAGAAACCATTAGCGAAGCGTAGTATACTCTATCATGTTTGCCCTGTTTACCCTGTCGTATCTGCCTTTTATGTTGTTATCTCTTTTATCCATTTTATATACCTGTTATGGTACTTTTACTTATTTATATGCTAAAATTTACTAGACTCGCCAGACTTGTTGTCTGACCCATTTTGTTTCCTTTTCTTTCTCTTTTGTTTCCCTCCCCCCTTCCCCCTAAGGTTCTCGGGGTGGGAATACTCAAGCTTGACCAGGATTCTGCTTTCATCCGCTTAGAGCTGCTTAATGCATTGCTCTATCTCTTTTCCTTTTCTACTATGGCTATGTTTTGTTTGGGGAATCATGATTCATTGTTTATTGTACTCTGATATTTTAAGTACAAGACAGAAATGTTTAAGTTGATGTACCGGGTTTATTTACTTTCAGACTCGTGATGTTTTGAACCATGAAGTTATGCTTTATGATTAATAAAAGTTTTTAATTCCACTGCTGTTTTATATCTGTCTTGTAATGTTTCTTCTTCTGTTTACGTATAACACTTCATGAAACTTAATGCATTCTCTTAATGAGTGACATTAACGGACGTAGGGTGTCACACTTGGTATCAGAGATGAAGGTTACCAAATTAGATAAAAGATTTTGAAAAATATTTTCAAAAAGGTTTTAAAAGAAAGCATTTTCAAAAAGAAAAGTCTATTTTGAAAAACATATTCCCCAAATCCATATGTAATATCTTTTGATTCTTTGTCTGAATCCCTTTCCTTTTTGTTTCAACATGTCTGGGGAACCTTATATTCTTGATGCGTTACAATACCAGGCTTGCTCCATAGGCATCTAGAGGCCACGACGCCTGCCGGTGGTAAAGCAGACGTTCCTCCATCAGCTGCACCCGTTGTTCCTCCTCCTCCGCATGTAGACAATTTTTCTAAGATCTGCAAAGACTTCTGTGCTATGGGAGGAAAGATATTCTTTGGAACCGAGACGTTCATAGAGGCAAGGAATTGGCTCAAAGAGATGGAGGATCTGTTTGGAATTTTCGAAGTGCAAGATTGTAGGAAGATTCAACTAGCCACCTGGCTACTGAAAGATGAAGCTTCGTTCTAGTGGGAAGTTACGCAAGCAGGGCATCCAGTGGACACTTGGGATGATTTTCGGCAAAGGTTTGAAATGAAGTTTTTTTCTCAAGCTGAGAAAAGCATGCAAATGGAAAGGTTCTTGGCGCTTAAGCAAGGAGGTATGACTGTCAAAGAATACGTTAATAAATTTAACCAACTAGCAAGATTTGGGTTGGAGCTAGTGGATACTCCACATAAGAAAGCTTTACGGTTTGCTGGAGGATTGAATGAAACCCTTCATGGGTTAGCTATGTCTCATATTTCAATGGGAGTAACTTTTAAAAGGCTTGTTGATATGGCCTTGATGCGTGAGGAAGATAAAGTTGACAAGAAAGAAGTTAAGGCCGAGGAAACACAAAACAAGAAAGTACTGCCAAAGAAGGGACAACAACATCAACAACAACAAAAGAAAGGTGGAAAGAATGACAAGGCTAAGGATAAGAGGAAGTGCCGTAATTGCGAACGTGAGGGTCATTTGATTTAAGGACTGCAAAAGAAGGAAAAATACTTGCTTCAGATTTGGAGAGGTCGGACACTTTTCTAAGGAGTGCTCGAAGAAGCAAGGACAAGGTTAAAGGCAGGAGCTTCTGGGGGGCAAGTGCATGCTCTCGCAATCAGTGCTCCAGATCAAGGTAAGAAAGTTTCCGTGGAAGGTTTGATTTCTCTTTCCAATCATCCTATTAGAACTCTTTTTGATTCTAGTGCTTCGCATTCATTTACATTTGATTTTGTAGTTGAGTCCCTGCACCTTAATACTAGTATGATAGTGGATCCCATTGTTGTCTCAATCCCCATTGGTGGTTTGGCTTATTTGTTCATGAATTATCGGGGTTAGAGAATAGGCGTCGAGTTTGAGTACGATGCATATGTACTCGGGTTTATGGGCTATGGTTTGATTCTAGGGATGGATTAGCTAGCCATGTATGGTGCCATTCTAGATTGTGAGAGGAGGGTCGTTAAACTTTTGACTTTCCATGGGAGGACCCTCAAGATTTCTTGTGACCTTAAAGGGTCTATCATACTTAGTTTGCTAGAGTCTCTTGATGCATCTATCAATGATCTTCCATCTGTACCAGTAGTCCGTGAGTATTATGATGTTTCTGAGGAGGTTCGGGGCTTACCTCGGAGGCGTGAGATCGACTTTTGTATATACTTGGTAGACAATGCAAAGCCATTTGCATTACCTGTGCGCCATATGGCTCCAAGAGAAAGGAGGGAGCTTAGTAATAAAGTAGGGGAGCTACTTGAGAAATGGTTTATTAGGCGAAGCATATCTGAATGGGGTGCTCCAGTGGTATTCACAACTAAGGAAGATGGTTTGCTTCGCTTACGTGTGGATTATAGAAAGTTGAAAAAACTCAAAAAGAAGAATAGGCACCTACTCCCAAGGATAAATGATCTGTTTGACCATCTCGTTGGGGAATCAGTTTTCTCTCAGTTAGATTTGGCTACGGCATTTCATCGGTTAAGGGTTCATGAGAACTACCCTACCCATGACTTAGAGCTAGCTGCCATAATATTTGCACTTAAGACATGGCGTCATTATTTGTTTGGAGAGAAGTTCGAGTTGTACACCGATCATAAATCTCTCAAGTACTTATTCTCACAGAAGGATCTTAATTTAAGGCAACAAAGGTGGATGGAGTTCCTAGCAACTTATGACTTTGAGATTGCTTATACCCCTGCAAGGGTAATGTGGTGGCAGACGCACTAAGAAGGCAGAGGATGGCCTTAAGTCCTCTATTTGTGGAATGGAAAAGCTTGGAGTTTATATCGACTTTTTACTTTAGACCATCCACTGAGTTTTTGTTTAGCTTATTTGCATCACTAGAAGTGCGACCAACTCTTATGGATCAGATTGAAGCTTCATAGCGAAAGGATCTACATATTTTAGACATCTTGGATAGGCTTAGTAAAGGGGAGACTTCTAGTCACCTCAGTAGATATTCCATAGACGATAAAGGGTGGTTACGACGAGATAGGATACTTTGTATTCCCCAAAATGGGAGTCTTTTGAAGACAGTCCTAGAGGAAGTCCATCATTCTAAGATGACTATTCATCCAGGTGGTGATAAGATGTATAGGGATATGAAGAGGGTTTTCTTTTGGGCTGGGATGAAGAAAGATGTGGCATAGTTTGTTTCTCAATGTTTGATTTGCCAACAAGTTAAAGCTGAGAAAAAGAAGCCCGGTATTTACTTCATCCTTTGGAGGTCCCGTAGTGGAAGTGGGAGAGTGTCTCTATGGATTTCATAGATGGTTTGCCTAAATCAAAGAAAGGCAATGCAAATATTTGGTGGGTAGTAGACAGACTTACTAAGAGCGCTCATTTCATTCTAGTTAAGAGTAAGACGACGGCAGCATAATTGGCAGTAGTTTACGTTCGTGAGATAGTCCATCTTCATGGAGTACCTTCCAGCATCATAAGTGATCGTGACCCCATTTTCACTGGCGAATTTTGGAAGATTTTGCAGGAATCATTAGGTACACAGCTGTGTTTGAGCACTGATTACCACCCTCAGACTGATGGACAGACAGAAATGGTGAATAGAGTTCTTGAGGATTTTTTAACGCTGTGTATCCCAGACATCAGAGGGACTTGAGAAGAGCATCTTCCTTTATTGGAGTTTTCATACAATAACGGTTATCAAGCTAGCATTGGCATGGAACCCTTCAAAGAATTGTACGGACGACCTTGTAGATCACCGACTTGTTGGTGGGAATCTACAGAAAGACTACTACTTGGACTCGATATGGTTAGAGAGACGTCCGATAAGATAGATTATATCTGAAGATGAATGAAGACAGCTCAGGATAGGCAGAAGTCCTTCGCAGACAAGAGAAGAAATGACATTGAGTTTGAGGTGGGAGATGGTTTTCATTAAAGTGTCACCTTTGAGGAATGCGGTTCACTTTGGATATGTAGAGAAATTGGCACCAACTGTTAACCGACTTTTTGGTCCGGTTCCCAAAAGTACACAAGACACACTTGACTCAATGCATCGTGTGGAACTAAAAACGAAAGGGACGCTTAGGAGCGAAGGAAGCAGGATGAAGAGGTATCGCGCCAACAAATACCTCACGACACCCCAAATACCTATTCATGCAGCTTTTGCGCGCCTCATAAAGCGAAATTTGTACCCCCGAGAGATGCGAATTTCGCACCTCCCAGGGGTGCGAAATTCACACCTAACAGGGTGCAAAATACGCACCCAGCAGGATGCGAGTTTCGCACTCCAGGAGATACGAATTTCACACCTCCATGGTGCGCAAATTTCACACCCACGAGGTGCGAAATTTCTTACCCACGAGGTGTGGAATCTCGCAACCACGAGATGCGAAATCTCGCACCTACGATGTCCAAAATCTCACACCCAAGAGGTGTTTCGGAGCCACGAGGTGCCAAATTTCGCAACCCAGGCTCAGGTGCAAATTTTCCGCATGTGCATGCTCCAGGTGCAAATTTCTGCTTGTGGTCCCGTAGTTCTGCCTACTCCCACCTACTCCTACCTACTCCCTTTCCTATAAATACCCCATGACTTCACACTTGAAAGAGGTTGGAATTTGAGACCTTGGGACCTCTAGAGAGCTCCATTAATGGCATCTTCCATTTGAGGAAGAAGAAGGACAAAAGTGTCCTTTTCTTAATATATTTAATATATGATAGTTATGACATCGTATATGAGAGCGACGACATCATGCCCTAGAGATGACATCATATAGCTTAAAGATGACATCACCTAGATTTGAAATAAATGTAATGAGATGTCATGAGAGGGTCTCAACCTTGTAAACTTTTGTGATCAATAATATTCCAACAATGGTTCAATGTGGACATAGGCCCCCCACGAGACCGAACCACTATAAATATCTTGTGTTACTTACTGCTTTTCTACTCTTGTCTGTGTGACCAAATTAACTATTCCTAGTAATTGGAATCTTTGACTTTTACGACATTTTTTGCCATCAACATTTTGGTGCTTTCACTGAGAATACTCGGATTTTGCGCCTTTGTCGTACGTTGTCATCTTGACCCCAGGTGAGCTTGAGGTTCCTTGCTAAACCTGCCGTCGAGTCCGCTCACAATGTAAAAGCGACCAAAGAACGCAATGGTCGGATCTTCAGCCGCTGCTGAGGCCGGTACGTCCCAACAACCTCAACCGGCGGACATCCCGACCACTAATGAAACTGTCCCTCCTAGTGTGGACCCCAAAGCGCCCACAACACAAGCTCAAATCCATGCCTTAATGAGAAATATGAGAAAACAATGGTCATGCTTAATCAAGCATTAAGAAATAACATCGACCTTATGCGACAACTTCAAGAAAGTCAGCGCATTATCGCTCAACTTCAACTAACTCGGAACAATGCTCGACCCCAACCAACCATATTGGGAACTTCCTCTTCCGTGCCGAGGGCCCTGCATCAAAGGAGGAGGTTTAGCCTCATCAACAACGTCGCCGCCCGCACCAATGCCCTCGACAACGGTAATGGCAATGGTCACGCCAACGGTAATGGCTACCGAACTACAGTCACATATAGCGAGGGGGCATAGTACCGAGACCGCTCTCGCTTGATCATCAATGACGGACCAGGTCCTACTAACCAACCTCTTCCTCGACATAACCCAACGATCGCTAGTTAGGGTGATGGGCCCGCTATTCCAATGGCCCGTGCTCCTCCGGAACCGGATCCACATCACCCTGCTCCACCTCACCATCCACACCAAGACCCAATCATAGATGTCGAGGACATGGAGGAGGACGATACGGACGTGCATCATAGAAGACGCCCTCACAACAGAACTCCGGAACCTCGCCAAATCCCATGGGTCCCAATGGCGCACCCCCATCCAACTTACCTTCCCGACATGGTCTGAAGAATTATGAGGGAAATGCAAGGAAATGAGCACAATTCATGGGAACCGCACATTAAGCGTAACCCCTTCACAGAACGGTAAGCGAAGCTGAATGGCCGTGACCCTTCGACATGCCGCAAATGCTGCTCTATGACGACACCAATGACCCCTGTGCCTTCCTAAATCGATATGAATGGAAAATGGACTCGAGCGTGGGCAACGATCTGGTTAAATGCATGTGTTTCCCAGTCTTCTTATCAGGAACTGCTTTGTTATGGTTCTCTCGCCTCCCGCTTGATTCCATTAACAACATCGGCTAATTAGCGACACAATTGATTAAGAAATTCAGAATGCATATACCCAATCCAAGAATGCCCTCACCCTATCCAACTTGTACCAAGGGCCCGCTGAACCACTCAAAAGCTACCTCTCTATGTCTAATATCACTGTCGCCGAGGTCGAGGATCCAGATCCTCGCACCATACTCTTTCAATTAGCCAAAGGTGTCCTCCCTACTTTCGAATTCGAGGCATGGATTGACCGAAAGTAGCTAAAAAGCCTTGATGCCTTCTATGAAAAGGCGGATCAGTACTTATGCCAAGAAGAGGCAAGACGTAACCGACTCTCAGCCACCTGCCACCCCAGTAGCTCTCAAGCAGGCGCAACAAATAAAATCCTCTGAAGAAAATAAGTAGGACAACTCTTTGACCAAAACGAGGGGGCATGTCCTAACAGGCAAAGACCGAACAATGGTAGGCAAGATGGCCGGAACAATGATCAGGCCCGAACCGAGCCAAGAAAGCCCGATCCTTACCGAGCCTTCGAGACATACACCCCGCTAAACAAGGATCTAGAAACAATTTACTTGGTGACATGCAACATTTTGCCATACAAGAAGACATGCACCAGGAAATCAACCGACCATGAGAAAAATACTGGGAGGTACTGCCAATACCATGACGTGTACGACCACAATACCAATGAATGTCACTAACTCAGGGATGTGATTGAGAAGCTTATCCGCGAAAAGCGACTTGAGCAATACGTCCGAGAGCCTTTTCCTCCCGAAGAAAATAAAAAGCCTCTAGGTCTATCTAACCTAAGGCATGGGATCGTAACCAACACCATATGTGGTGAACCTTATCCCACCCATGACAGCTTCTGAAAAATGCAAGAGTATGCTAGTTCAATAAAACATGCTACTTATGAAAATTGCTCCGCACTCAATGGATCTGTCCCAACCAAGATCCAAAAGACCATGTGGGACGACATCGTTTTCCGCGAAAGAGATTCCACTGGGGTGGATATCCCAACCACCGATCCACTAGTTATCACAGCTCAGATCAGTGTTGCTTCTGTCTTAAAAGTGTTAATCAATTCCGGAAGCTCATTCAACATCATTTTCAAAGCTGCTTACGACCATATGAGGTTAGAAACAAATGACTTAAAGCCATGTCGCGCCATGATCAACGGCTTCAATAGGGCTTCTAGTTTCCCGGTGTGAATGATCGATCTAACTATGGAGCTAGGCTAGGGGGATCAGAGCCGGGTTCGAATCCTCACTTTCGTGGTTATAGACATTGATTCCCCCTACAACGCTTTCCTTGGACGCCCTTTTCTCATGGAGTTTCGAGTCTGCATGTAGCTGTGGTCTCTACTAATGAAATTTCCATCAGAAAACGAGATTGGAACAGTAAGAGGCGACCATTAAGCACCGGAGAATGTTATGCAATAAAATGGAAGAATGCGCGCAATAAGCACAAGGCAAAAGCAGTGCCCGCGCTTTCTTGCGCCAAGACTATTTCAGCATAGTAATCAGCGGCGTCTGGGCCTTGGCTCAGGCGCCATTGTCGTCTTTCCGGAGGCCTCAGCCACTGAAGGACGAAGAGTCCGAGTACGAAAGGGCAACCCGGTCGAATCTACAGTAGATATTACCGTTAATCCCGATGATCCGTCAAGAGCGCTAAAGATAGGATCACAACTTCATCCCTCAATCAAAGAAGATCTTGTAGATTTCTTGAAGGCTAACCAAGACATGTTTGCATGGACTCATTTCGATATGAAAGGCATCGACCCTGCGATCGCTTGCCATTGTCTAAGTATCGATCCTGCAACAATTCCATTCAAGCAGAAGCACCGCTTCTTGGGACCCGAGAGGTTCAAAGTACTTGAGGTAGAGGTAGACCGTCTACTCAACAACAATTTCATTCACGAAGCCAATTACCTCGAATGGGTTGCCAATCCAGTTATGGTCAAGAAGGCCAACGGTAATGGCGAATGTGTGTTGACTTCTCTGACTTAAACAAGGCGTGTCCCAAAGACAGCTTTCCTCTCCCGAAGATCGACCGACTTGTCGATTCAACCCCTGGATACCAGCTGCTATCTTTCATGGACGCCTATTCAGGATAAAATCAGATCCCAATGAACCTTCGCAACTAGGATCATACCTCTTTCATAATAGATCTCGGACTTTCCTCCTATCGCGTCATGCCCTTCGGCCTCAAGAATGCTGGCGCTACTTATCATAGAATGGTTAATCGGCTTTTTATAAAACAAATCGGAAAGTCCATGGAGGTGTACGTGGACGACATGCAATCAGCTCAGCATTAATCCGCCTCGAGGAGCGAATCCAACGGCTCGTCTACTACATAAACAAACAATAGACAAGGGTAGAGAAGAACTACCCGAACCTGGAGAAGCTAGCATTCTTCTTGCTCATTTCCTCTCGAAAACTTTGACCATACTTCTAGTCTCATCCTATAATGGTTTTCACCGATCAACCACTACGACAGGTCCTGCAGCGACCTAAAGCATCGAGACAGCTACTGAAATGGAGTATGGAGCTGGGCCAATTTGAGATAACATTCATTCCCCACCGAGCATCCTCGGCCAAGCTCTTGCTGACTTTATAGTAGAGTTCACCGCCCCGAAGAGACTTCGACAGAGAACATGGAAGCTCCCAGTATTCAATGGAAACTGTTCGTGGATGGGTCCTCCAACAACAAATGCTCTGGGTGTGGAGTCATGTTCATTACCCCCGAGGAACGCCTGGTATGCTATGCGCTAAAACTAAATTTCCCTGCTACCAACAACGATGCAGAATATAAGGCCTTAATTGCCGGACTCAGAATCACGATCGAGCTCAAAGTAAAGACAATCCAAATCTTCTCCGACTCACAACTCATCATGCGTCAAGTACAAAAAGAATATCAAGCTAAATGGGAACGAATCTCCCTGTACTTAACCAATGTTCAGAAATTACTCATTTACCTCGATCACTTCATCATCTCTCACATACCCTGAGAGTAGAATTAAAAGAAAGATTCGCTATCCAAATTAGTAAGCTCCGAGGATCTGCAAGTCTTGGGATTTTCCCCCGTCGAAGTGCTCAACTCCCATAGTATAAAGCAGGTTCAAACTGAGGCGGTCATGAATGCCGAACCCAAACCTGAATCTTGAGTGTCGCCAATCAAGATTTACCTACAGCATGGGACCCTTCCGAGGAACTACAAAGAAAGACGAGCACTCACTCGCTAGTCAGCTCGCTACCTTCTTACTGATGGGATTCTCTACTGTAGAGGTTTCTCCGTCCCATTGCTCAGTTGTGTAGCCCATCATGACACCATCAAAGTCTTAACTGACGTACAAAAAGGGGAGTGCGGCGACGATACTAAAGGGAAAACCCTGGCCAGAAAAATACTTAGACATGGTCGTTATTGGCCTACGCTCGGTCAAGACGCCGCAGACTTTGCTCGCAAGTGCAACAAGTGCCAGCGCTTCTCAAAGATCCCGAGAGCCCTGCCTGTAGAGCTGACACAAATGGTTAGCCCATGGCCTTTCACCATGTGGGGAATCGACATCATTGGAACTCTTCCAATGGCTAGGGGCAGGGTCCGATATGCCGTCGTCGCAGTTGATTATTTTACCAAGTGGGCAGAGGCCGAAGCTCTCGCCATAATCACCAACAAGAAGATGATCAACTTCGTTGTGTGCAACATCATTATTCGATATGGGGTCCCTCAAGCTATCATCTCTGACAACGGCACTCAATTCGAGAGCGCTGAATTCAAAGCCTTCTGCCAACGGCACAACATTGAAAAGAGTTCTTGACTGTGGCACATCCTCAAGCCAATGGGCAGGTCGAAGCGGTCAACAAGATTATTAAGTCCGTCATCAAGAAGCACCTAGAAAAGGCTGGGGGCATGTGGGCAGACGAACTTCCTCTAGCCCTATGGGAATACCGAACCACCCACAAGATAGCTAACAGACATACTCCATTCGCCCTCACCTACAGATCATAAGTCGTTATTCCTATCGAACTCAAGTTTCCATCTTATCGACTCACCTATTAGATCCGAGGGCAAACCAAGATTTACTTTTAGGATCACTTGATTTGTTGGAAGAGAAAAGGAACGAAGCTGGTCTCTGAGCCGCTGCCCAATGGCAATGAGTCGCCCGATACTTCAATTCCAGGGTCCACCATAAGGACCTCAACGTTGGCGACCTCGTCTTAAAAAGGATCTTTCCTCCACCAACAGGCCTCGCCCCTCGTTAGGAAGGTCCGTACTCCATACAATGAAAGCTCAGCAATGGATCTTTCAAACTCGCAACTATGGATAGAGCTGAACTCCCAAGGGCATGGAACAGTGAACATCTCCGCCGCTACTTTACATAACTTAGTATACAGTTATTTACGCTTTCCAAGAATGTTTTTTCCAACAATTCAATGCATTGTAAATGCTAATACTGCCAAAGTTATTAGTGGAAATGATGTTCAAATTCTCATTTCTTCCTGTTTATGTTTACTCCGCACATTACACGTTTGACTAATCCTGACAACTAGCTTATGTTCAAGCGGTCGGTTGTTGTATCATCCTCCGAGCATGGAGTCAGTACTGTCATCCGAGTCTCGAGCCAACCTCGAGGCCAAAACATAATGGCTATGACTGGCACCCCGAGCATGGGAGCTGGCAATGCTACTCGAGTCGCCGGCCCGCGGCGCGACCGAGTATAAATAACCATGAACTCGAATCTCGGCCCCGTGCCGAGGCCAAGGATAAATCATTCCACGCCCAAGTCCCAAGCGACTTGGGGCCACCCAACAATCAAGCAGGAACGATAAAAATCCCTCTCTCGACTACGGGTACTGATTGAATCTTGGTGCAGCATCATCGACCCTTAAATCGTTTCTTTCCCAAAACCCTCATGGCTAAGGGGTAGACCATGACCAAGATCGGACCCTACGGCCTGATGATCCGGGCTTCTCTTCTCAAGCGAATAAACGACGCCTACGGCTTGCCTCAACCCGATGAACGATGGGAGAGCCACACACCGGACGGACCGCATAACGCGACGTCATACGCCTTCGCTACACTTGGGATTAACCCCGGCCAACCCAAACACAACAGGCGCTCAACCTGGCTTTGCAAACTACTGGTTTCCTGAGCTGAGGGAAACTTACTAAAAGCCTACGCTCTATCACACCCCTCCGAAATAATTGACCCGGAGTGCGGTACACAATCACACCCCTTTGGAATAATTGACCCAGAGCGCGACACACAATTGGTTTTTTGTTAGGTGTAACGATAAGTATGCTTATGAAAGTACGGGACGCCTGAAAACATAAGAAGAACATCCAAACACTTAACACAAATTGCGATCTTTACTAATTCATATTTCATTTCTACAAACACACACACATTAAAAACAAACTACGTGTCTAACATCTTTCTTTTCTAATGACAAGGTGTACATGAAAACCACACCATGTCTTGAAAAACCAAAAGCGAGGGTCATACTTGCGTAAACTATCGACCTACACTACCAAAATAAATGGTAACTTTTACTTAAATTGCTAATACTAATCATGTTTCTTCCTCTTGTGCTTGTGCTTTTTTGTAGATTTAGCACTCAACGGTTCATCCATTGCACCGGGCCTCTTCTTACCAGACACGTTCCTTCCATCTTAGCCCTTCTGAGATGTGGTCGATTCTTGAGAAAGCGAGACACGTTTCTCGCCCACACCCTCACTGCTAGAGATCTTGATGATGTCAAACAAGGGCGGTATGCGGCGTAGGCACGGGGGAACTTCCGGCAGTAAGGCCTACTACAACGCCACTCTTCTCCGGTATCTCCTTGCGTTCTCACTCAGCCCGTTCCTTGGCCTCTCTGGCAGCCCAACACTCAGCAAGATTTTGGCAGCATGGCAACACCAGCCATAGTTTTCTCGAGGGACTCGGTAGCCTTCTGCTGGGCTCCCTCGTCCTCCCTTTACTTCCGGACCTAATCATCAGCCCTCTTCTTCTCGGCCTCCTCCTCGGCCTTCCTTTTCGCGACCGTTTCAGCCGCTCTTGCCTCAACATCATGCCTGGTCTTCATTAGGACCTCCGTCCTGGTAGCCTCATCATGTCTCTGCTGCTCCTCCACCTCTTCACGCTTAGCCACTATTTTTGCTTTTTGGGCCTCCACCATAGCAGACATCGAGGGCATATCACCTTCCACCGAGCCTCTGGTTTGAGAACCATGCCGGTCAACCTCCTCTCCATCCTTCATAAGGCTCTCATACATGTTGGGAGTTAACCATATATCCGAGTAAGTGTCCAGCTGATCGTCACCTTCTCCAAATTGCGCTACCACATGTCCTAGCTCAGATTCAGTTGTTTTGTGGGCCATTGGGGCAGAGCCCGATGTCATGGTCAGTCCACGAAGAGCTGTACATTGAAAACACAACCTTTTAGTATGAAAATTCATTAATTACGTCATCCTCGGGGATGCATGGCAAATTTTTTTTACCTCTGGTCAGGGATGGTGTAAAAATGTCAAGAGGGGTACTTGTGATGGTAGGTAAGTGAATCCGGTCTCTCCTAGCCCTGGGTGATCAGGGTCATACTCAGTTGAAACCTGAATTGAAGCTGTGGGATCGCTCACCATAACCGATTCAAGGGCCAATGGCCGATAAGAGCTTCCTTCTACAAATGTCTCTGTAACCACAACACTCTCGGTCATAATGCACTTCCCTTTCTCAATAGTGAGCATCTCCAGCCTCTCTCTCTCGGTATCCTCGAGCAACAACCTCCTACCCTCCTCCATCCTCTCGCGCTCTTTAGCGGTCAAGAGATCAATCATGAGATGTCGTTCGTCCAAGGACCCGACATCCACTTGGCGCAGATTGGCCTCATATGGAACCAACCTATCCCAAGTCCGTGCTAGCTCCCCGGGGATAATCGTCAACCCACGAAAGTCCATGGAATCTCAGAACCTTAACATACATGTTCCGGATATCATCCTCCACCGAAGACTATACCTAGAATTCTGTATCCTCCAACTCCACTCTCAGTTGTTCCACCTCTCTCAGATGAGCCGCTCTCAGTACATCCGTTGTGCTCAACACATCCCGATTACTGGATTCCGCGTCCTCCTTGGTCTTTTTCACCTCCTCAAGCTATCTCTTTATGCTGTCGTTCTCTTCTTTCAGGGCATTGTTGTCAGTTTGGAGGTCGAAAACTCGCACGTTTTCCCTTTCTAGATCGGCGCATACTTTATATCCACCTCGGACTTGTCCCTCTTTAGGGTCATGTTCTGTGTAGTTAGGTCGGCTATAGTTTCCTTGAAATCGGAGCAGGAGTGATCCGCCTCACTCTTGAGTGTCTCATACCCTTTCTTCATCTCAGATACATCAACGAGATTCACGAGTTAGCATTTAAAGATACGGGAATGAACGACAATGTGCCCACGGCACAAAAACCAAACTCACCTATGTCCACGTTTAGGCAAACGACCGTGGTCTGCTCAACATCAATAGTTAACTTATAATTCATGAGCTCCATATTCTTCCCCTTGATCAGCTCCGATAGATGAAAGAAATAGGCGGTAAGCTTGTCAGCCTGGTAGTACACTTCCTTCACATGCATCCAAATCTCTCTAGAGTACCTAACAGGAGGTAGGCGGAGATCTGGAAGGATCGTCAGCTCATCAAAGTATTGTTGAGGGAAAGTCGTTTTTAACCATGCCCTCCTTTCCTCCAAGGAAAGCCTTTGTTGCTCAAAGACTGCTAGTTCCTGCGTCACGGTTACGGTCACACTCTCCGGTCTTGGTTGGTCGAGTCGTGCTCCCTCCCTTTGGTAACTGGAATAAGGGCAGGAGCAGCTGTGCTTGAAGGAGCTATCGAAGATGGATGCTAAGAACCTCCTAAGTTAAGTCGGGAGTCACCCTTGGGCACCCGAATCGAAGGAGGAGGAGGAGATCGTCAAGATCGATCCCCACCTCGGTGCTCACTATTGCGACCAGGCGAGGGTGGAGTATCATATAAGTTGGTCCCTCTTTTGAAGCCTTCAAAGAAAGGATTCCTAGGGCGTTGACGTCCTCCATGCCCATAACCTCGTCCTCCAAGCCCTCTTGTCATATCACCTGTAAAAAAATGAAGTTAAGTCAGTCAAGTCACAAGCTCAAATAAGCCACTATGCTATGCAGTGTTAATGAGTGTATTCCCTAAATACTCTCTCAACAAACCAGATTGTGGTCCACTCGAAGGAGTTAACCCCTCCGCAGCAAGAGGTAATTCGTCCATGACAGCTGGAGTCGGCCGTAGGAATACTTCTAGGTCAAGTTTATTCAAGCCATCAAACTAGCGCTCGTCCTCAAGTGGGGTAGCGACTCTAGGAGGATCCACTGGAGACAATAGCCTAATCTACTCACCCTCCCCTGTATCTCCTGCTGGGGGTGGGACGGGAACATTCAATAGGCCCTCATCTCTAGCTGCAGCTTCTTTCTTTTCTGACCAGGGGTCACAGGGATTTTCGCCACAACCTTTTTTGGCACACTGCTCACCACGCGGGACTAATTATAGCCCGACCATCAGGAAGCAACCCCACGTGGCGAAGGCGCTCTTGACTTGTCACAGTATCAGTTTTGCGAGACTCTTCAGGAATTGCCCGCAAGGCATTAAGACGCTTCTTATACTCGTCACTAGAGGGTGCCACTAGATTCCCTGCCATAATCAAGAAAGAATAATGATGAGAGACAGGCTCCAAGAACTTTATAATAGGAAGCGAAGTTCGAGAGTACTTACTCCCTTCAATCCACCTCCTCGCAAGTCCAGGAGGGCAGCGCACGAAGAACCAATTTTGTTTGATCACCGATGGCCTGGGCCACGTCCCAATGAAGAATTTGGTGGCGGCTGTCGCTTCCAGGAACCATTGGGAAGGAGATCTACTAGAATTTCTCCTCAAACTAAAGAAATACCGAATATGTTCTTCGGTTGTCTCCTTGTGTAAATATTCTCGGTAAAGAACGTAAGTGCCTAAGAGCGAAGAATAAGCATTTGGATGTAGTTGCAAAGGCGCAAGACGGAAATAGGATAGAATGTCTTGAATAAAATCATTGGCTGGGGGCACGCACCCCGCGAAACAAGCTTGGCTATTCCAGGCAGTTAAACCCTTGGGCAGTGCGTGAGTCCTTCCACCCTCTCCCGGTGCATGAACGTCAACCACCGGTATATTGAACCGCCGCACCATTTTCCTAATTGCTATAGCATCCATGCACGATGTTACCAAATCTATCGGATTCTCTAAGATAACGGCATCGAGTAACATATCTGGGGCAACTGGGCCCGCTGGTGCATCTTCATTAATAATATTCACATTCTCAACCACTTCATCTATGCCTCGAGAGTATAGCCTCTCAATCTGTTCCCAATGATCAGATACTTCGGGTGAACTGGCCGATTGAGAAGGAATGGATCCTTCAGTAGTCTCAAGCTTGCTACCACTCAAGCTTCCGCTATTGGTAGAATCAGACGAATGTGACGATGATGGGGAAGCCTCGGCATCTAGGATTTTTCTATTCTTTGATCTTGTTTGCATGACTAACTATACTTTAACACAATAGTATTAGACATCGCATTGGAATAACTTGTACCCCTTGTGTTGGTGAAAGCTAAGATGTGTGTGCAGTGTCATGCAAGATAAAGATATACATAGGAAGATAGAACAGTCCAACTGTTCAGTCACAGTTCGAGTATATGCTTTATCATATGTGAAAGATACAACTACCTATCCGCTTGACTATCATCATATACACTCACACAATCGCACAAGGGAAAATGCAATATGTAAATTTAAGGGAGAGAAGTCAAGAGATCGAAGTCCTGTACAAGGGGAGCAAAACCCCGCCAAAACGTAGCACAGAGCAGTTGGGCTGGCAGCCATTCCGAACCCCGCGGTAGGAGAGAGAGGCTCCATCAAACTTTGAAGTTCCAGATTTGAACCTCGAGGCTCGAAAATTCTATCCCTATAGGGCTCGAAAATTCAAAGTCCTAAGGGTTCGAAAATTCAAACCCCTCAGGGTTCGAAAATTCGAACCCTGAAAGTTCGAAAATTCGAAGCCCTCCAGGCTCGAAGACTCGAAACCCCCAAGGTTCGTAATTTCGAAACCTGGGAGTTTGGAAATCTGACCCCTGCGAGTCTGACATTTCGAACCACTCTGGTTCAAGAATTCGAACCCCCAAGGTTCGGGAGCACGAACCCATGAGGGTTCAAAAATTCGAGCCCCCGAAGGGTCGAAATTTCGAACCATATAGGGGTCGAACCCAATTCGGGCCTTCGCCTCTCTCTCCCTCGTGTCGAACTACTCCTCCAAGTCGCATCTCTTCGACATCTTCCACCTCGTTTTCCAGACCCAGCCATTACCTATGTTAGGTTCGAAATAATATGGAGCTTTCACAACAATGGCGTTCGAGGCAAGAAAGTAAATAGAAGGAAAAAAGTGAAGGGGGAAGCTATTTAAAACAAAAGGAAATAGTCTCTTTGTATTCCAGAAGAATTCGAGCCTTGAGGATTTGAAATTTCAAACCTCCAGGATTTGATATTTCGAACCTCCAGGTCACGAGATCTCAAGCCTCGGTAGGTCAAAATTTCGAACCCCTATGGTTTGAATGTTCGCACCTAAAAAAAAAGAGAAAAAACCGAACCCCTGGGTTCGAAGCTTCACGCTGCGCACTTATATATGCGTACTCCATGCACATACTAGCCCCGCAGGCACGCGGAGGAAATGCACTGCAAATACTCAACAACAAGAGCACGGTGCCACATCAGCAACGGTTCGCTCAAAATCCTAAGGCGAATGAGCATGCCAACTAACATGTGTTTTCTCTTAACTTATAGGATAAAACGGCAACTCAATTACTACTTCAACCAATCCAAAGCACATCATGTCGGCACAAGATGTACTTTGGGGGGACAAATGTTAACTAGATTTTTGGTCCGTTTCCCAAAAGTACACAAGACATGCTTGACTCAACGCATTGCGTGGAACTAAAGCCGAAAGGGATGCTTAGGAGCGAAGGAAACAGGATGAAGTGGGATCGCATCAACAGAGACCTCGTGGCACCACAAACACCTATTCATGCAGCCTTCGCGCGCCTCGTAAAGTGAACTTCGTAGCCCCGGAAGGTGCGAGTTTCGCACCTCCTAGGGGAGCAAAATTTGCACCCAACAGGGTACGAAATACGCACCCAACAGGGTGCGAGTTTCGAACCCCAGGAGGCACGAATTTCACACTTCCGTGGGGAGCGAATTTTGCACTCATGAGGTGCGGAATTTTGCACCCACGAGGTGTGAAATTTCGTACCCTCGAGGTGCGAAATCTTGCACCCACGAGGTGTGGAATTTCACAACCTCGAGGCGTGAAATCTCGCACCCACGCGGTGCGAGATCTCGCACCCAAGAGTTGCGAAATTTCACACCCACGAGGTGCGAAATTTCGTACCCATGAGGTGCCAAATTTCGCACTCCGGGCTCAGGTGCGAATTTTCCGCATGTTAGTGCTTCAGGTGCGAATTCCTGCTTGTAGTCCCCTATTTCTACCTACTCTCACCTACTCATACCTACTCCCTTTCCTATAAATACCCCATGACTTCACACTTGAAATAGGTTGGAATTTGATACCTTAGGACCTCCAAAGAGCTCCATTAATGGCATCGTCCATTTGAGGAAGGACAAAAGTGTCCTTTTCTAAATATATTTAATATATGATAATTATGACATCATATATGAGAGCGATGACATCATGCCCTAGAGATGATATCATATAGCTTAGATATGACATCATCTAGCTTTGAAATAAATGTAACGAGATGTCATGAGAGGGTCTCAACCTTGTAAACTTTTGTGATCAATAATACTCCAACAATGCTTCAAAGTGGACGTAGGCCCCTCACGAGGCCGAACCACTATAAATCTCTTGTCTTATTTACTGCTTTTCTAATCTTGTCTGTGCGACCAAATTAACTATTCCTAATAATTGGAATCTTTGGTGTTTATGACATTTTTTGCCGTCAACATCAAGATTTGTAGGACCAGTTCCCATAACAGAAAAGATTGGCCAAATGGCCTATAGAGTAAAGCTATCAAAGAGATGTCCGGTGTTCATGATGTTTTCCACGATTCTCATTTGCGGAAGTGCTTGTATAATTCTGCAGAAGTAGTTGAGCTGAGTATTTTGGAAGAAGTAGAGGTTGAACGAGAGGTGATAGTTAGGCGAGTTCCTACCTGTATTCATGGATCAGAAGTTAAGAAGCTATGCAACCGAGAAGTCAAGTTAATGAGGGCTTAGTGGGGAGATAACCCGGAAGATGCAACTTGGGAGACCGAAGATAAGATTCGTGCTTCGTACCCTTTTCTTTTCGAGGGTATGTTTTTAACTTCCTTTTTAAAGCTTTTATTTATACTTGTTCCTATCATTAGAGTATATCCTATCGATCAAATCTTCGACCTTAGGTAGGAATCCCATGGATGTAAAGATGTGTTTGAAAACATGTTATGTTTGATGGATACAAGTGGATGCAAGTGCTTGCTAGTGGTTGCTTGTTGATGCATATACACACACATTAGGCACTAGATCGGCTCAATCACTCTCATACTGCATATGGATGTGTGTGCATTTTTCTTCCTTTTATGGATCGAAATGGATGTATCATCATATGGATGTTGCATTTGGACGACGATTGTGCACACATATAGAACTTATAAATTATAATAGGAGTATTTTCATACATGTTGGATTTATGGCACTAGCATACATTGTATTAAGGAGGTCGACTGAATCTGTAGACCGCCTGATCTTCACATTATTATTGGGGCATAAGCAAACACCTTTGCATATGTTCATTTAAGCATTAGAAATCTTTTAAGGATAATGGATGCCTGTGATTGGTGGATGAGTAGATGGATGTGGATGGTAGGATATACATTCTTTTTAACTTGGAGATTTCGGGGATGAAATCATTTTAGTAGCGGAGCATGTAACACCCCATAATTTTAACAAAACTAAAGACGATAAATTAAAGAATAATTAATTTAATATTCAGAATTAGGTGAAATGGACTGCGCCATTACGTTCGTCTCAGAATTCTGGTTAAAATAAAAACCTGGTTTGCATAAAATGGACATCGTATGAAGAAGTTATTATGGTTTGAAGTTTGTATACATGTAAGAAGAATATATATATTATTAAATTTAGAATTCAAAAATCAGTTTGAAATTCACAATTTGGGGAGGCGGCAAAAATCTCGCTCAGGGGTGTCGACCCCTCAAGGGGGTGTCGACCCATGGGTCGACACTCCTGTGGCATATCTAGGCGGAATCGGGTTTGGGGTTATGGCTGTATATATGGCCTCATTTTTCTTGTTTCTCCAAACTAAAAATAATGGAGGACTAGACGTTGTCTCTGCCTAGATTGAATCTAACATTTTCTTCTTCAGCAATCAACTAGAGTTTAGAGATTTGTGATTCAACATCAGCAATCCTTTCTTCTATTTTTCTAGATCTAAACACTGTGAGTCTATGTTAAGTTTAGACCTAAATAACTAAAAAGTAAATATTTACATGACTATAATTTGGATCTACGCCTATAACTATGTGAATAGTATTAGATCTGCTATAACCAATTTATCTAAGTTATTCTGACACGACTATGAAATTAGATGTGAACCTATACCTATTTATCATGTCAGATCTGCCATTGTTTATAGATCTAGTCCATTGTTTAGATCACCTCATGAATTTTTCTATTATGTTTATTGCTAAATAAGATTTTCTGTTAGTTGGATATCTGATTCATTGTTTAGATCTCACCATGCCTGTCCATATAATATTAGAACCAGTTCTATTGTCGCATGTTTATCAGATCAGTTCCTATGTGCCTATCTTGTCATTATGCCACTATGCTTATGCCTAATTCTGCCATTATATGTCCACCTTGTTAGTATGATCATTTATGTCCTCTTCCCTCTATCCTTTCCCTTTTTATTTTATATAGCCAGGCTACCTTCGAGCCTAGGCACGCCGCTGAAATATGCGAATGCGTTAATTTGGGAATGAGGGGAAAACGATGAAATTGGGGCATAACTTGTAATTGGAATTTTAGGCATAACTTGGATGAAATATATGAACATAGAGTTGGGGACATAAATCAACTTGTGATTAAAGACCTTAATTTGGAGCATACGTGTAACAACCCGTAAAATGCGAGCCAGTTTGAAATTTTTATTTTGGCCATTTTAGCGAATTTTGATTATTTAAAATGAATTATTTTAAATAATATCGACGAGAAATTTATTTTGAATATAATTCGAACGTATATATTATACGCGTCGTCGTTAGAATATAAATATTTATATATAATTATAAATAGAATTGAAAATGGCGCGGTAGTTCGATAATTCGATTTCAAACTTCAATTGAATGTACCGGGTGCAAAATAATCCGGATTTTAGTGAAACCAAAAATGATAGGATCTAATTGATAATATCTTTCTAACGGATGTAAGAAACTGAGATTTCACTTTAAAAATTGAGAGATATGTCCAGTTGAAAATTCTGAATAGTCGCTATGGAATTCAGGCCCTTAAAAATGGACATTCTGCAAATGACCTCGGATTTCGACGAAACCAGTTTTGTTGGGTCCGGGATGTCAAACTATTGCTAGGTTTCAAATTTCATAATTTTTCGAATCAATATGTGAGCGTGGCAAAGGAAAACGCGTTTGACCAGTTTCAGTTGATTTTAATCGACTGGAAATTGGCCATTTTTCAAACGGTCTCAGAATTCGACGAAACTAGTTTTGTTAGGACCGTATCGTCACTACGAAGCTAGAAAATATTTTTCTGCCATTTTTAGAATTCGTATGTGGCCCTGGTAATTTGAAATGTACGTTTAAAATTCAATATAGTGATTTAAATGTAAATTAAAGGGAAACTGATCGAAACGGTCGATTCAGCTTGCGGTACATATCCCATTGTGTTCGGAATGGGGGTGAAACGCTATGGGCGGCAGGCGGTGGACCTCGTTTTGAGGTCGTATGTGGAAGTCAACTTTTTAATAATTAAATAAATAAAAAAAAATTCCCTTTATCTCTCTGCCCCCCCCCCCCCGTTCACTCTGTCAAAATCGAATTAAATAAAAAAAAAAAACCAATGACGAACGGAGGCCGTCGCCCCTCACCAGCGAACGCCGCCCCACTTGCGCGCCTCCCCAGATGGCGACGCACCACCTCAGGCGACTCCCTCCCACCGCGACCTCCCTCTCCTCTTCCACCTTCAAATAAAATCCGCACAACCCCCAAATCGAGGCGTCTAATGACCTTCGAGTTCCTTGTTGCTATCGGCGGAGGCAGCTCAGACCAAGGCGCAGCGGAAGGTGCTCGTGGATCGTCGTCTCCATGATTGTAGCGGCAGCGATTGTGAAACCCTAGTGGTGCCTTTGGGTTCGAAGTTTTTGACAGTAACCTGGAGCAGTGCGTGAATACCAAGAAGAAGACGGGTTCCAAATTCAACAGTGAGTGTTTTAAACATATAATCGCTGTTTTGAAATATATAATCGTTGTTTTGAAAATAAATAAAATTTTATTTTAAAGATATGAAGAAAATATAAATATCATTTATTTTTAAAATAAAATAAAATTAGCAATACAAAAATATGATTTGTATATATACAACATATATATATATATATATATATATATATATATATATATATATATATATATATATATATATATATATATATATATGAAATTGTTTTTATAATACGGTTCATTATTAACATAACTTGGGAAAGGGGCATGAAAACCTATAACGATATATGAACAATTGGTTAATAACTTAAATGCCTAGGATTAAAGTAATTAGAAACCGTAACTGTGCTTAGACACGAGGTTAGATCACACTTGTGGTGGAAGTCTGCCTGGAACCAACCGGCATATCTAACGACCACAAGTGGTGAACCTAATGTGAGGGGTCTAAGTTCATAAACGCGAGACGTGCTAAGACACGAGGTTAGTTCGGCTTTGGTGGAAGTCTGCTCGGAACCGACCGTCATATCCAACATCCACAAGTGGTAGGCTTAATGTGGGAGGTCTAGCACAGCATAACCATAAATGAATATGGTAATGAATTGGAATACTTAACCTAGTTGAATCCATAGGGATTGTATGAACATATAACTTGATTAGGGGTTAAGTAAACTTATTTGAAACAGTGGGTGGGTTAAGTAAATCTTGGATGGGTGGGTAATATTTATATATATAGGCCCACAAACTTAACCCATGGGATTATGCAATTTTATAACACTGGTAAGTGGGCATAACTTATGGAAAACCTAGTAGTGGGTATGCAAGATAAAGGGGAGAGCTTGCATCATCTTGTGTGTGGGACCCGTTTTAGTCATTAACTCATATATAGGTATCAAACGAGTACTCTGAACTAGGTCGGAGTCGGGGCACGCTTACTGGGCAGATTGTAAGTGATCCAAACATAGGGGACGGTGTGGGCGGCACATTCCAACTGGGTCATGTGCGTGCATGGGCCCAGCTGAGGAGGTTTAGACGTCATGATACCTGTAGATATGGTTGTGCACATCCTGAAAATTATGGGTTGCCACTTTGGGGAGTGATGCACCCTACTATGGGGATAGCACAGGATATCTACTGAGTAGGGAGCCGATCGAATTGGGTAGTAATTAGGGTACACTTAGACTCCGGTATGTTGAGAGCCCGTTAATACCCTTAGGGGTAACTCCTGTATGTTGGGTTATTTGTTGATTGTATGGGGTGAAAACCTCTCACTGGAAGTACACCTAAATCTACCATCTTAAACTTGTTGGGATCATCTTGTTAATAAGGCACTAGTATTGGTGTAGAGAGTAGAGAAACCATTAGAGAAGCATAGTATACTCTATCATGTTTGTCCTCTTTACTTTGTCGTACCTGCCTTTTATGTTGTTATCTCTCTTATCCATTTTATATGCCTGTCATGATACTTTTACTTATTTATATGCTAAAAGTAACTAGACTCACCAGACTTTATGCCTGACCCATTTTGTTTCCTCTTCTTTCTCTTCCGTGTCCCCCCCCCAAGGTTCTCATGTCGGGAATACTCAAGATGGACCATGATTCTTCTTTCATCCTCTTGGAGCTTCTTAGATGTATTGCTCGAGCTCTTATCCTTTCCTACTATGGCTATGTTTTTGTTTGGGGAATCATGCTTCTTTATTTATTGTACTCTGATATTTTAAGTACAAGACAAAAATGTTTAAGATGATGTACTAGATTTATTTATTTTCAGACTCATGATGTTTTGCACAAAGTTATGATTTATGATTAATAGAAGTTTTTAATTCCGATGCTATTTTATATCTATCTTGTAATGTTTCTATATCTGTTTACCTATAATTCTTCACGAAACTTAATACATTCTCTTAATGAGCGACATTAACGGACATGGGGTGTCATAGAGAGAGAGAGAGAGAGAGAAGTGTAAAATTATGACAATCTAATTCAACCAAAGATTAAAAATCAATTTCATGGAATTTCAGTCCACATCATGGGATGCCTTAAGAAAGCAGGCAGGAAAGCTCGAAAGTCAGTTTTACAAGCAATTGAATGATTATCGTAGAATGATTGCTACAAGATGCAATGGTTCTGAAAATGATCTTGAATCTACTATACAGGTTACTGAAGCAGCTTCAGCAAATTAACTCTCATATGCAAACTTGGGTTTCGTCTAGAGGCTCTGAAATACTTTCACATACCTTTAATAGACATAAAGAGATTTTGCAAGATCTTACTCAGGATTTTCATCGCTTGCGATCAATCCTTAAAACTAAGCAAGAGCATAATTCGCTCTTAGATTTTAGGGATTTTGATAGTGTAAGGTTTAACATTGAAGATGGTGCAGATTATCAAGAGCATGCTTTACTCAAAGAACAAGCAACTCCTAGTAGAAGCAATGGGTAGATTGATAGTGTAATTTCACATTCCCAAGCTACTCTAGGGGCACTTGTTACACAACGTTTAACATTTGGCGGAATTGGCAATAAACGTAGCAATGCTGGTGGTCGTCTTCTTACTATGAATCAAATTCTGTCGTTTATTAGAAGAAGAAAATCAACGGACACCATTATCCTCTCCCTTGTTGCATCCGTTTGTACTTTTCTTATTTTTATCTACTTGATGGCAATGTAATGTACAGCTAGAAGATAATAAGTTAGAAGATTATCAATCTTCTTCATGTTACAGGTGGAGATTAATCTATAGTCATCAAATCATGCTTAAACTATTGTTTTTTATGGTGAATAGAGACTATCAGTCTTTTACTGATTACTTATGCCAATATATAAACATCACCGTATATATATATATATATATATATATATATAAGCAAACAAACTTTAAGAACTAAACAAGACAATAATAGGTGTAGGCCATTAGACTACGACTTAGCGTTTACAAGCTGCTTGAGTCATTAATCTATCATCATAGTCCAGCATGCCATATGGGCAACTGTCTAATCTTTTGTCGGGTGTCTTTCCTCTATAGTTCTAGCCTAGCACCAAGCCCACCATTTTTGTAGGTATCTTAAGCAAGCCGTTCGGACGGGAGGAATGGTACTTCAAGGTCCCCCATGGGGTCAAACTTGAGTTTCAATCTCCTATTAAATTTTTGTCACCCCTTTTCCTTTATCATTTTCCCCTCATTTAATTTTCCAATTGGCGCAGGGTCTAATGACTTTTTCGACGTTGATCATGGGACACCGAGTGACTATGTTAATCAGTTAAAATAGGTCATGTCCACGACTTGATGATCTAAGCGATCAACTCTAATCTCCATCAGGTCGAACTGATGAAGGAAGGAGGGGGGAGGCAAAAAATGATTACTAGTGGGTCGCTTGACAAAAACGACTTAGGAAGTGGCTAAAACAAAACAAGATTATTCCTAGGTAAAACTTTGGAACACCATGATCAAGTCAATCACCAACACGGTACAAGGAAATGACAATAATGTCACAGTTGAGGAGGAAGGAGAGTGACAACAAGTTAACATTGATAAGCCAAGTGATGTAGCGCTAACACCACAGTGGACTGAACACAACAATAGATTTACCTCTTGATCCTTTATCGTGAGACATCACCAGTTAATTGGAATACCAAGGAAAGCACCTATAAAAGCAATGTAAGGGAGGTTTACAAGAACCGAGCATTGCTAGAGACGATATTTTCCTTCCTTGTCAAACAGAAAGAGCCCAACATATTTTGCCTTTGGGCCAATCTTGAATATGACCCTTTGTGTCCCAGATATGAAGCCGAGCATTTGGGTAAGCCTTTGGTCCGGACTGATCAAACTGCATAGTTCGATCTAATCGTATCCACCTTTTGTCAGAAAGCAATGTCGTGCCTCTACAAATGGTTGTTTACTTGCACTCCAACTTTTCTTTTCTTTCACTTGAACCAACCATGACTTTCTTTGTTATTTCAATGGCTGCCAAACTAACTTTAAACCTTTTTTTACAATCTTGACTCTAGTATTTCTCATACTGTAACTCAATTACCCAAGGCAGTCGAAACATACCTGAAGATATTCAGCATAGCCCCAATTCCCTAGCGGTCAGTGAGACATATCGACACGCCTTCATCTCATAAGGCTGAACCTCCCTATCCAAATTCCATTGTATTTACAATATGAGAGTGATAGCCGATGGAGATAATACAATGCCAATGGGTTGAGTATGTAGCTTTTGAGATCTCTTAGAGCGTGGACATCGAAGATCTGGATCGTGTACATGCTGATGGCCTTCCAACTTATGTTATCATACCCCAACAGGTTAGAATTGATCAAACCCGTGACTCTCTGTAGTCCTTGGATAATGCACAAAATTGGGACGTTTTGCTAGTAATCGCCAATTTTGATTTTTCCACTTGTGACTTTGTTATCTAACACTAGTTGTTATCAATATGCATATATGACGAATTTGAGAAACTTTAAGGGAGTTGAAGGACACAAAATAAGATATGATGACACCTAAGACTGAAGAAGATATGACGATGGCTAAGGCTGAGGCCATTAAAACAAAGGTGGCAGAAACGATAGAGAAAGCAGGGAGGATTTGGTCAAGGCGGGTGAGAAGATGGAAAGACATCCATTGTCCTTGAGGAGATCCTTGTGAAGCAATGAAAAAATTCGAGAGTCTACAGTATAAACCGAGTTAGCACTTATGTTACAACTTGTATTTTATGTATTGAATATTCGTAAAAAAAAATTATTTGATTAATTTGAGGTTGTATGACTCTAATAATTTGGGATATAATTCTTAGGAATGTTTTACACATCCATGATTTCCGTAAATTTCTACGTTACCATTTTACCCATGAAAATCGTAGTTCGGCTATAACTATTGATAGAAGTCCAATTAGATGCTATAAGATTTTTCACTGGTTCAAGATATGATTTCGTATTCCATATAGTCCTCACATAAGAAAACTGAATTAGTGGACATAAATTTATACCAAGTTAAAGTTTTAGAAACCGCTGGTCCAAATTATGTGAGAATTAGTGAGCTGAAGTAGCAAGCTCATTAATCCAATTAGATATGGCTATAAGTATGGGAAGAAAGAAGCTTGTTAAAAATATCTTTTATTTCATATCAGCCTTAAACCCAAGATTTACTTTAATTCTCCAATCGATTCATTAATGCTGACTCAATGTTATCTCAAATCATCCCCAACTTTAAACTATATGTAATTTGTTGCTTGAATCATTACTATGATTGAATTGGATATTATCCTTAATTTGCTTGCTGGTGTTGTGTCTGCATATGACTTAGATTAGCGATCGGAGCATATCGAGAGCAAAATTCATCGGAATCGTACGATACATGGACGATAGGTTCTGTAGCACGACAGGAAGATACCATGTGAATTGCAACCCGAATGGAGCTAAGTCCCAGAGTCAGATTACTAACTTATCCTAGTTTAGCCGGTGCTGAGTTTATTTTAGGGCTCCAATGTGGTGACGACTCATATGATTAGAAAGCGCATGATTTGTTGAAGGTGTTATATAGTTTTGGGTTCATCTACGAGAAGGACCAAAGAGCTATGATGGATGAGTCGAGTATTTGGCATCAAAGATGCTAATACCAGAGGATAGAAGAAAAATGAAACAGGAAATGTTAAAGGAATCAGATCGGTGTTGAATTAAGGGGTTAGGTCAGTATTAAGTCAACTGGGAAGCTCCATATGTCTGCAACTTACAGAGATATAAGTGGAGTTGCAGAGGACCATGTTAAAGTTAATGGCTCATTGTTAGCTTCTATAATGAGGAAGTTACAAATTAGGTCGGAAGCTCAGAGAAGGAGTGAAATTAAAGGAGTTTAAAGGAAGCTTGAAATAGAACGATGTTGTAGGATAGTGAATTGGGTTGAGTCTAGGATTCGTGCCTAGAAATGGAGTTGTCCAAAAATTAAAATTTGATAGGGTCAAAGAATCATAGAGAAGCGTTCGAATTTTAATTCGAAGAAGGCCACTAGAGGTTTGGATTCCTATGGACTAGTAGCAATGGTCGTGTACCCTGGACTACTGCGATGGAGGGTCCAATACTGGATTTTCTTGGAAGGCATATACTGGTTTTGAGATCCTGTAAGGTACGAGAATACAACTAGAATCAATATTATTCATTAACCATGACATGAGCGAAAATAGGTATATGGGTTATCATATATTCAAATCTTTAAAAGGAGCTAATGTTTGCTATGGTTTCTCTTATTTCTCTCGAGTGTACTATCTCTTATAGTACGTCCAAGAAAGGATATGGAATAAGATCGGCAAAGGAGGCTGCCTAAGTTCTTTTATCGTGTTTTGTTGTAGTACCATTCATTGTTTTATTTAAATAACATATTATATATTATTATTAGGCGCTAATTTGTTAGTTGCAGGGCATGACAAGTATGACTTATATGACTATGCCTAGTACCATATTCTTTAGTATACCTTTTGATAATGATTTTCTACTCATACCAGGGTATTGGCTGACCCAAGCTATTATGTTTTACTTCTTATTATCTTAAGTACTCTTAAATGAATAAACTAGATAATGGGTTTTGTGACGTTGTTCTTGTATTGGAGACGAGCAAGGAAAGTTTTAGCTTATTACTTTATATTTGTAAATATTTCTTCTATTTGTCTATGCTTTGAGAGATTATGTATAAGAACTTGATGTACCAAATATTATTGCATTTTAGACACAACTCGATGTGATTGTAAAGTTGGTATTTCCATTTTGTTATGATTCAGTATTATTCTATTGTACATATTCTTATTATATTTTGTTCCATACGTTGTGAGATATACAACTAGTTGCTTAGCTTTTGTTTCTTTTTGGATGATTGTCCCATATTAGCTTGACACGTATGTAGCGCTTCTTTTATGTTATTCAATGCATGTGATATGATGCTGTCGTCATATTTGACATTAGATCTTTGGTTACTTAATAACGAAAATGGATGCTCGGATTTAGTAAAGATTAATTTGGAGTTATCTTAGACTGATCAAAAATAAACACTAATGAGAGAGATCGTACTTGTTCATGTGATGTTTAAGCTACGTATACAGTAGCCTGCATTTGAATACCGATGCAACTTTCTTTTACTAGAGATTAATCATTCATATAAAAGACTAAAACAAATCGAAACACGAGGAATGTTAGGAATAACTTTGCTTTAGTAGTGGACGAAGGAGCAGAATCGAGAGCTGTTAGACATGATTATCAGGCTACGCTCGGTGCTATGATAGCGCCGATGATGAGGATAGTTTAAATTACTTCCAACTTATAAAAAAATCTACTTCAAGAGACAAGCTATTTGTATGGACCAAGTCAGCTGTGGAGGTCCATGATTGATTGGGATATCGCGAGCGCATCTTCATGATATGGATGTAGATGATGCCATGAAGAGAAAGTTAGCACCTAGACAACTTCATGGTCGATCTATGAATTGATGGGAAGTTATCTCCATCACTATGCCAAAGGATCGGATTTTTTTGGATTCATTAATAGCTAAATTTCATAAGAAGTTCATCCCAACGGCTCAAACCTCTATCTTGTTTCAAAGGTTTGCAAAGTTGAAACAAGAGGATATTCCCCTTTCTAATATATTTAGAAATTCGATGTTTTGTCCAAGAATAAAATGTCCTCCATAGATACTCTTTAATGAAGAATAATAAATTTTGAAATTGACTTGGATGACTACATAGGGAAGAAGATTGTTAATCACTTTAATGTGTCATTTGAGAAGCTAGTGAAGGAAGTTTAGAAGCATGAGAATTTGTACCCCAAAGAGATGATGGTTGCCATGGTTGTTGCTGAGAAGGAAAAGCCGAAGCCATAATAAAGCGGTTAAGAAAAAAAGAGGAATGGAAAAAGTAAATAACAACAACAAGGGAAATGGTCACAACAAAAGCAAGAGGGAAGTTATTTGCTATAAAAGTCATTATCCTTGGGATTGAAAGACTTCTAAAAAGAAGAAATGAAATAACTATGATAAACCAAGACACTTCAAAATGGATAAAAAAAGAACCTCCTGAGGTTGAATATATAGTGAAAGTGTGTGTTGTAGATGCAGTTCCTACTTCTTCTATTGCTTCTACTGCAAAGGATAAGAGTGAATGAGTCATGGTGCAAAGTA
Organism: Allium sativum; assembly: GCA_030737875.1. Taxonomy (NCBI): domain Eukaryota; kingdom Viridiplantae; phylum Streptophyta; class Magnoliopsida; order Asparagales; family Amaryllidaceae; genus Allium; species Allium sativum. Next base: position 388,835,503 of record CM060912.1, on the reverse strand, counting down.
TGTTTTCCATCAGAGATACTTCTAATACTGAAGCTTCACATTCTTTTAATTGTAGTGACCTAGCTTACATATAAAGTTTGAAACAAGATAAAACAGATCGACATTTGATTGTGATGAACCTTGTAGGAGAAGCTACTAGTCTGCGTATGATTTTTTATGGTTTACTTTTATCAAGTCATGGATATTTACTTATTTTTGATTGTTTTGTTTTAAACTTTGCTAAGTTTGAAATCATTTTGAGCACAAGCTGGCTTAGAAAGTATGCAACTATAGGGGACTGTGAGATGCTCGAGGTGACGTTCAGGGATGTGGAATGACAAATGGCAGTGATACGCTATTCACCGGATGTTAGCTAACTTTTTATATGTGCTTAGGGTTCCTAGAAAAAATGTCATTTGTGCTTGACTCTAGAAAATACCCAGATGTCTTCAAGGAAGTAACAGGATTATCGTCGCATGCAGAGATCGAGTTTCAAATTGAATAAGTAAAAGAAGTTTGACAATCGTGCCTTTAAGGTACACGACATCTAGAGAGTAGGAAAGAGTTAGAGGGGCAAGGAATGACCTGATGAGAAAAGCTTTTATTTGAAGAAGCATATTTGAATGAGGTGCGCTTGTTGTATTTGCAACGAAGGCAGATGACTTTTTGAGGTTGCGTGTTGATTATCATGAGTTAAATAAGATTATTAGGAAGAACAATTATCATCTTCCATGGATTGATGATTAGTTTGATCAGCTTCACGAGGCTAAAGTGTTTTCTCATATGGATGTGGCTATGGAATTTCACTAGCCTATAGTAGTAAAAGAAAGTGTACCAATTACCGCTTTTTAAACACCATTAAGTTTCCAATAGTAGTTGGCGATGTCTTGGATTGACCAACGCTTCGATTTACGTTGTAGATCGTATGAATAGGGTCTTCACATATTAGTCAAATAAGTTACTGCTTGTGTTCATGGATGACATCTTGATCCACTCCCGGACAGAAGAATAGCACAAAACATACTTGCGGGTTGTGCTTAAGAATTTGAGAAAGAACAAATTTATGTGGATAAGATATATGAAAAAAAAGTTGTTAAGTTAGTTGAGAATGACCTCGTATGCCACTTTGAATTGTTAAGAACGACATAAACAACTTAGGAGGAAGACAATTAAGTTAACTAACATGCAATGAAGCGAGTAGTAACTGCATATAAGAGGCAGAAAAAAGTATGAGGACGACATGTCCAAATTTCTTCGATTTGTAAGACTCATTTATCATATTTATGCACACCCTCGTATCTTGTACTACTAGAGTTATACATGCTAGGATAGGTTTTGGTTGCTAATGTTTGCATGACTATTTGGCTTCTCATGGTAGGGTTGTCAATGGATACTCAAAAAATCTGAAATTCGCCACATAAAGACGGATAAATATATGATACTCAGTAAATAGATAGGGATATAGGCATGCCCACATCCAAAAATTATCCATTTTTTTCATGATTATAGTTTAAATTTGATGTATTTTAGCATTATAAAGTAAAGTTTTTTATTTTATTAAGTTCAAAGTCTATATTATAACACTAAACGTATATTAATTGCTCAAAACTATTTATTATCATCATATTTATTTTCAACACTTTAATAATCAATTAGATTTGATAAAAAATGTTAAAGTAAAATTTTCCATTTATGTTTCTTGATTTATCGATCGTCAACAAATTAGATAATTATTTGATGTTTGGCTATGTTCATGGATACAGATATCTGATATCCGAAAATAATTTCAAATGCAAATGTAGATATGGCACTATTAACATCTGAAAATATCCACTAACGGCCCTAGCTCATGGTTTATAGGTATGTGTGATAACGTTGGTTGCTTATGTTTATTTAGACATTTCGAGGGAGAAACTGCTAAATGGAGGTGTAACGATCCATACTTTTAAGTAGCGACGAATTCTAAAATAATTCCATTTAATTCATTTGAGATCATATGACTCTAATTTTTTGTAGTATAGTTCTTAGGGATGTTCTACACATCCATGACTCTTCCATAAATTTTTATAGGACAACTTTACCCCAGAAAATTGTATATTAGTTATAACTTTTGATATGAGCCGAATCATATGCTTTAACATATTTTGTTGCTTTGGGATGGTGGTTTCCCATTGCGTGGAGTAGTCATATAAAAAAAATCAGATAAGCGATTTGGAAATCATGAAACTTTTAAGTTTTAAAAATTCCTTGTCAGGATTAGAAAAGGATTAGTGAGCTAAAATTTACAAATTCATTAGTCTAATTATGTTTGCCTGTAAGTATGAGATGGGAGAAACAATTCGGAATTTTTCCACTAATTTCATATTAGCCTCAAATTCTAGATCTACTATAGTTCTCCAATTATCACACAATTTTATCTTAGATCGTCTCTAACTTTATATTAGATGCTAGATTCCCATATAAAAGCTAGATCCCATCGTTTTAAATGCATCTATATCTGATTTCTTGCTGTCCAGATCTAATTTACACTATATATTATTGAATTGGTTGATTTGGCGAGTGAAAGTGATCTCACTTGTTTATGATAGAATATATGCTGCAATCATGTAATTTTATGGTAGACTTATCCAATTAAACCAAAAATTGATTATATTCAAATAATTTCATAATTAGAAACTCTAGGATAACCTAATGATGCATATAATTGATAATTGGCTAGATATATACAAACTGTGTATGTTAGTGCATGTTTTATGTTTGAAGAGGCTTTAAAGTGATTGATCTTGAATTGAAATAATTGTATAGATGAAATTATATGTAAGTCATTGTTTTGTTGCTATGATCGAATTGGATGTTATGCTTGATTTGTTTGTTAGTATTGTGTTTGCATAGGTCTTAGTTTGGTGATCGGGGAATAAGATAAGGTTGTCGGAATCACACGAAATTTGAGAATAAGCATTATAGCATGGCGGGAAGATAAAATGTGAGTCACGCATTGATCGGAGCAAATTCCTCGCATCGGTACCGACTCATCCTAGTTGCACCGATGCCGAGTCTGTTTCAAGGCTCCAGTATGGTAATGACTCAAATGATTGGAAAGAATATGCTTTATAGAAGGTATGTTTTGGTTTTTAGTTGATGGATGTGCCAAAAATGGAAGGATGGATAAGTCATCTTCAATGAAGATGCACCGAATGGAAGGACTGAAGGGATACGAGGAATGAGTCGAGGCATTTAGCATCGAAGACGAGTATACTAGTGGATAGAAGAAAAATAAAGCAGAAAATGGTTATAGAATTAGATCAATGCCGAGTCAATGGGGTTAGATCAGTACCAAGTGAACTAGGAAGCTCCGTGTGACATGTAACTCACAAGGTGGAAGTGGAGTTGCATAGAGTTATGTTGTAGGTGGTAGCTCGTTGATGGCTTTTATGATGAGGATGTTACAACATGATGGAATTTTAACTCTTCGGTCAAAAACTCGAAAAAAGAGCATAATTGAGGGAGTGGGAAAAAACAACGCGAAATGAAATGATGCTGCAGAATAATGGACTGATCAAGTGCCAGGCCTTATGCCCGGAAATGAAGTAGTGTAAAGGCACTAAAGATTTGGGAGTGACAAGAAACCATTGCTAACTCGAAGTGTTCTAGTTGTGATTCAAAGCAGGAATACTATAGGAGGAAACGTCCAAGGACTAGTAGCAATGATCGTATACCTTGGACTGCTCCAACAAGGGGATAATGCCAGCTTTTAAAATAATGGAAGACACATTCAATTTTGTATACTATAAGGTACCATTCAAGGATCAAGATTCCGGCTGAAACTTCGGGATTCCGCCTGTTCCATTCTTGTGTCTGGCAAGCACCAGAACGGAATATAACCAAAATCTCGGTTTCGGCCATGAAAAGGCTTTTGGAGCAAGCAATGAAAAATTAAAAGAAGCTGGGTGAAATTTCAGAACAAATTTAGTTGTTGCTTGCTTAGATTCAAAGCCGATAAACAAATATTGTAGTTTTGCATATTCTTTTTCTTTCATTTCAAGCTCTAACCATAGTTTTCATCTTCATTCTACTATCGGCTGAAAGTGAGAAGGAGATAATGGACTATTATTTATTAGTGAGAAGGTCTGTGTACTAATTTATTGCTACGAGTCTACATGAACTGGGTGAATATATCTGGACCAACTTCCGATGTCCAACTCAAACGTGCTTTTTTGGGCTGAATTATTATTTATATTACCATCTTTTAATATATGCATATAATTTTTTTGCCCATTTCGGCGCCGTCGATGGACTCGAAATATAAAAATATCTCACTGATCGAGATGAACACGGAAACCAAAATTCTAAACCCTGATTAGTAATTCGTATTTATTTACTTATTTATAAGTAAAAAACCAGAATTACCAAACCGAAATTTCTAGAGTTTCCTATACGGGACCGGAAATTTAAATTTTCTACACGACCGGAATGGAGCCGGAAACCGAGATTTCGTACCTTGGTACCAGTGTACAAAATAAGATCAAACAACCCATATACTTGATCGAAACCGTGTGAGAGATGCCTATCATTCACTAAATCCGCCAATTAGCTTGAAATCAATGATCTACAAATCCAGACAGCGAAGAACGATCTTCAAATCACCCAATTTGATCGATCTACTCTTCCTTGATGTTGATCTTCAATCTATTAATCTAGATCTATGAGTTAAATGAAGTAGAGAGGTATTTGATTGGAGTAGGGAGAATCTAAAACCCCAACCAGATAGAGAAGTGAAGAAACTAAACAATTCTCCTTGCTTATTCCCCTCTATTTATAGCCAATAGCCACTAGCCTTAACGGGCCATAATAATTAGCCCAGTAATGACCAATTAGTCTGTCAAGAAATTGTGTAGCACTAAAACAACAATTCCTCCCAGACCATTGAACCAAATCTATAATGTGACCACTCTACGAAATTGAAAACATCATTTCCTTTCCAATAAAGTCGATCTTATCACCTGATTTGATTCCAATCAAAATTCATTCCCTATACAAAACTAGGGGCAAAAATGTCACAAATAAAATTGGGAGAAATTAAGGACATGTCGCACATCCCCATAAACATCATATCAAAATATTAAAATGATCCAACCCTTACAGAGTTAAATAAAAATATTTTACGATCCTCCGATATGTAAAATGCGGGTCGTTAAATTCTCCCCCTCCCCCTTTAGGAAATTTTCCCCTGAAATCCCAAGCAAACACAAACAATCAGAAACAATTCTGCATGCCTATCATTCATGAGCAACCAATTTACCATCTAGACCAGCATTCATCAAGCCATACATCCGTAGCCTTATCCATGCATGCTAAACTCTAATAATAGCACAAGTTACAATAGTGTAAGATGACACAACATTAATGGGTCATACCGACAAAGAGTCCTAGATGGATCGTCTTCATACTCTCTTTCGTTTCCCACGTACAATCGTCATCATCCTCGCCCCCACTGTACCTTGGCAAGCTTAACCGTCTTCCTCCTAAGTTTTTTCGTATAATTCCCCACAACGTGAAGCAGCTTACGAGGTCTCATAACTACTATCTCGACTTCTAGGTCTTCGTACTGTTCCGGGGATACCATTGTATTCAAATTGTGCACACACTTCCATAGAAACGACCCATGGAAAACATTTTGCACACTCGACATCTTCTTGGGTAAATCCAATCTATACATGAGCTTTTCAATTCGTTAAACTATCGGAAACGGTCCAACGAACCTTGGAGCTAACTTTCCCTTACTTCCAAACCGAACAACACTTTTCAATGGTGAAATCTTCAGAAAAACCATGTCACCAACGTTTAACTCCAAGTCTTTTCGACGTTTATCGGCATAACTCTTCTTACAATCTTGGGGTACCTTCGTTCATGGCCGAACGATCTCGATACATTCCGATGTCTCTTTGATCATTTCTACCCCAAGTATCAATTTATCTCTAGTCTCTAACCAACATGCTGGAGAATTACATGGTATACCATACAACGCCTTGTATGGTGCCATCCGATGCTCGACTGGTAGCTATTGTTATATGCAAACTCAACAAAATGTAGATGGCCTACCCACGATCCCCCGAAGTCCAATACACAAGCTCTGAAGAGATCTTCCAAAACTCGGTTAACCCTCTTGGTTTGACCATCAATATGTGTATTATAAGCCGTACTCAAACATAACTTGGTTCCCAAAGTCTCTTGCAAAAATTTCCAAAATCTACTCGTGAACAATGGATCTCGATCACTAATTATACTCTTTAGGATACCATGGAATCAAACTATCCATTTTATATATAACTCAACCAACTTCGATGTTGTCCTAGTCGATCTAACAGGAAAAAATCTCGCATTTTTGGTCAAGCAATCAACTATGACCAAAATTCCTTCATTTCCTGCCCTGGTTCAAGGTAGTCCATCGATATCTGTTCCCACCTCCACGTAGGAACTTCCAATGGCTAAAACAATCCATTCGGCTTCCTCTATTCAGCTTTCACTAACTGATAGTTCATGCATTTGGAAATAATCTTTCCAACATCCCTCTTCATCCCTTCCCAATAGTAAGCTCACTTCATGTCCTAATACATCTTACTACCGCTAGGATGGGTCATCAACTTTGAGTGATGACATTCTCTCAGAACCTCATCTCTCAATCCATCAATACCAGGAACAACCAGCTATCCTTTCTTACGAAGCCAACCCACTTGGTTAACCTCGATTTCCTTATCCTTAGGTTCCAACTTCTAGATTTCCTCAACAATCTTTGCATCACATTTTTGGCTTTCACCAATCCTTTCGATGAGAGTAGGTCTTATTGATAAGCTTGCCAACATCTCAGGCTCTAAATCACACTTAGGCCTGAAATCAAATCCTGCCAGGTACTCGAGGTGCTTCCACTCCGAAAACACCACTCCTAAACTTGCATGTCATCGACTCAACGCATCTGCCACTGCATTACCTTTACCAGGAGTATAGGCTATACCAAAATCATATGATGCTAGAAATTTTAGCAACCACTATTGCCGAAGATTTAAATATTTTCGGTAAAAATATACTTCAACAACTTGTGATTCGTAAACAACTCGAATCTAACTCCCAACAGGTAATGTCTTCACATCTTTAGAGCAAACACGATCATCGCCAACTCTAAATCATAATTCGGATAATTCCTCTCATGCGACTTCAGTTGTCGACCCATGTAGGCCACAACTCTGTCCTTCTGCATCAGTGCTGCTCCAAGTCCGGTACCACATGCATCAGTGTTGTGACACCCCACGTCCGTTAAAGTCACTCAAAAGAGAATGCGTTAAGTTGCGTGAAGTGCAATAGGTGATCATTACAGAACATTTCCAAGATAGATAAAATAACGGAAAATCTTAAACTTTATTATAAAAGAAATAAAGTATAGTGTCAGAAATACATCAAAACCAGTTACAACTAGCAAACTGTCTCAAATTTGTCTTCCAGAACGTCTCAGAAAAGAAAATATCAGAGTACATAAAATCGTATCCCATGCCATAAGCCAAACTAAAGTAGAGAGCAAATCAAAACGATACATCATAAGAATTCCAAGTCAAGTCCAAGCAGTCAGAGAAATCCTAGTCACTGTTGAGTGCTTCCACTCTGAGGACCTGAGGGGGGAAGGAAGAAAGAGGCGAAAGAAAAAGGGTCAGACATAAAGTCTAGTGAGTTCCACTGATTTACAAATATTCATAAATTAGAATATCCAAGACTGGTAATTAAGACTGGATGAGAGAGATACAATGTCATATGGATAAGCTAAACAGAATAGATAGGAATAACAGGAATAAATTACGATCGAGTAATACTTCACATTTATATCCTAAAACAGGTATGTCTATAACAATACTAGTATAACAAGTTCAATAGGATTAGGTTATTGTGCCTAATTACATACCAACAGGATTATAGCAGAAATAAACAGCATGATTAAACAACCGGATTAGGTGTACCCTAATTACATAACAGGATTAGGTGTTAACCTAGTTACATAATAGTAAGATTAGGTGTACCCTAATTACTATCCAAGCGATCGGCTCCCTATTACGTAAATACTTTATGTCACCCCGGCAGTAGGGTGTATCACTCCCTAACCCAGCGAATGTATGGCACATGCCTATATACTGGTGTTATAGCGTCTTATCTTCCCTAGTCGGACCCATGCACTCCCATGACTCTACCGGAATGCACCCATAACCACCCCCATGTGAACCTCTTACTATCAAGTTCAGTAAAGCATGCCCTTGCCCCTACCTAATGCGAGGCCCTCCATTGAAAGATACCTACAGGGATACTGATTGATATGGGTACCAAACAATAGATTGACACAAGCCAAACCCCGTAAGCTTGTGCCCCCAAATATCTAGGATTTAAGAGTCTCCAAAACCCTATACAACAATAGAGTGGGGACCTTTATGTTTAACCTAGTAGGATTAGGTTTACTAATAAGCATGGTTGTAATGTCATTATGTGTGTATAC